>CM072869.1:2327500-2927500 GCA_036937835.1 Pampus argenteus
GAAATCAGATTACAAACAGCCATAATAATTTCCACAGCGTTTCGGATGATTGTTCTTCTTTAATTAAATCAATGGCTCTCGGTTAAAGCTGCGAAACTGGATCCCGCGTCTCCTCCCCGCTGTGTAATAATCTAATCGCGTTTAAGAGGCACTCAAGTTTCTTCGATTCGAGAGCGGGAACACAAATTATTCCCCCGCCGCTCCAGTTTCCTTCAGGCAGAGTTACAGCGAAAACACTTCAGCTGCTGCTCCTCAACTACTGTATGCACGCTCAGGTCTGAACCAGGGATGAATTAAGGATCAATACAAGATAAATATTAATATAAATAAGCAGAAATACCAAATATGATGATATGATTTATTATAATATGAATGTTTTAGGGTTTTTTTGACATTTGAAGATGTCATCCTGGGTATAAGGAAACTATAAAAGGCATATTTCACTATTTTCTGACATTTTATAGACTTAAAACTTTATTTATTTATAGTGCAACAGAGTCTCTGCACAGTTTACAGGTTGAACAACAAACACAAACATTTTAAAACATTTAGACAAAACGATTCGTCGTAATTCATTTGCAGAAGAATCGATGGTGAAAATAATTCACAGCATCTGTTCACTGAGCCTGTGTTGTTGTTGTTGTTGTTGCAGCAGACACAGTGATGACAGTCACCACATTCAGATCAACAACAACAACAACAACAACATGAATAAGAGCCAGAATCCAGCTGGAAATAAAAACTGTTTAAACTCTGCAGTAAATCCGACACAAAGCTTCTGTCACAGCGTTTTATTTCTGGTTTAAATTAAAATAATTTATGTAAAATTTGGTCTCTTATCGTCGTCGCCCCTGAGAAACACATGTAAATATGAAAAGAAAAGAAATGCAGCAGCTTCCAACAAAAGATAAGTTGAGCTTGAAAACAGCTTTTCTTTAAACGCAGGACGAGGAGCCGCGGCGTGACGAGCTCGCTGAAGGAAAAGCACATTAAATCATATCAGAGCTCTCTGTGCGCTGCAGATTCAATTTCCTCCCTCAAGTGACCTAATGCAGTTTGAAAGTTTGGCTGCGGGTGTGTGACATGTGTGATGCGCGGCCTATTTCAGTCCAAACAGAAACGTGTCACAGCAAGCCTGCGTCTGATTTCAACAGTGCACGTTAATTACTGCTGTCGGTGGGGGGTGGGGGGGGGGGGGGCTTGTTTATACCAGCAGGAATAACGTGACTGACGTGCACATTTCTCTGTTTGGTCACAAGGTTTCTAGTTAAAGCTCTGCCTTGTTTTACCTGAATATCATCTTCATCCTCAAAACAAAACAGAAACAGCTTCGAGGCAGATTGCAAATATTTGTCTCGCAGCATCCGATAAGAACTTCCTGTTTACTGAAGACGCCGACAACACTGAACTGGATATTCAGCTTCCGTCAGCTGATTCGCCACCAAGCTGCAGTTAACATGTAACACTAATAATAAGATGATTAATTATCATCTTAGATATTTATATATTCAGAGATTCAAAAGATTTTCTCCTTTTTGTTTTTGCATCAGATACAAATTATTATTCCAAGCAGATTATTTTTATAAATGTGTCTGTAGGAGATGTTTGAATACCTTAAAAATTAGAAACATAACATAATAACACCATTAAAATGATACGAGACCTTAACGACCAGCATACAGTACAAACACAGTATAGGTAGCAGGAAAAGCTCACCTGCTGCTGCTTGGGTCATGTGACCTGCACCTTTATTAAACTCTGCTTCGGCGCCACAGCAGCTCCGCGTCTTTGTTAATTTACTGCGGTGAAACATTTGAGCTTCATAATGAAACACATTTTTCTCTCCTCGCCGGTCTGACATAGAAGCAACAACGAGCGTTTAGCAAACTGTAACGACGGCTGGAAAAGTTAATTAACAGCTGACAGGACGTAGATGTCGAGAATAAAGAGCTGCGACCTCGTTGTCACGTTGTTGATATGAAGTCGGTTTATCTGACGGATAAACGTCAGCGAGGATCTTTACATGTCGCATATGTTCGGTTCAGCTGTCAGGCCTTAAAAAACGTATTTATTTTATATATTATAATGTATTTATAATATGAAGAGGACGCCAACGGTTCCACTAGAACAGAATAGAACCTGAGCCATGTGACCTTCATCACCATGGAGACCCGGCAGGAAGACAGACTGCACATGTACACAGGGGAGACCCGCGTCACATTCATATACACAGAGGACAGGAGACAAGAAAAGACATGATTCACACAGGAGAAGGAGAGACGGAAGGATAAAGAAGCTCAGGAAACGGCACCGACGGGCGGGGAAGCGGAGCGGCTCCAGGACGGTTCTGGTCCAGCAACGAGAGACGAGGGCGGGGCAGCACACTTCCTGGTTCCCTTTGTTCATCAGCTCACGTTCGTCATTACAGGCTTCAAAGCCTCACGTGACACCATATAAATATGTATCTGAGATATTACAATAACAGTATCATATTTCAGGAACTACTTGATCTAAATTCTGAATGTACAGGTGTAAAACTATTGATTGATCGGTGTACATGATTGATCTGGTGTGACTGAAGTGATGCTGGATCTGGGCGGAGCTTCGTTGTGTCACATGACGGCTGATACGAGCTCGTAGACGCAGCTTCCTGCTTCCTGATGATCTCAGTATGAAGACGTTTTCAAAAACTCCCACGCATTGATTTCTTTTGACGCATATTAATGTGACGCCGCTTGTTGTGGCGCCTTTTCCTTCCTTGAACTTTAATACACGGTTGCCATGGTTACCTGTTTACCTACCTGTCAGTGCTATTAAATTCACAGAAGTTGCGACGCGCACCCCTTCAGGTCTGATAAAGTCAGGTGTCGGTTTTCATCTGGGGACAGAGAAACGTTCTTCAGTCTCTGCTGGTTTGTTTGTTTGTTTGTTTGTCTGTTTGTGTTTCTGCTGCAGGGGTCAACAGGTCAGCGGTTGTTTACTCTGAAGACGTTCAAGAGAGTGAAACGCTCAGGAAGCAGGATGTAGTTCCTCTCTGAGCTGTGGTGGAGGGATACGTTCTGGTAGTCCTTCCTATTTATTATTATTGTTATTGATATTATTGTTGTTATTATTATTATTATTATTTGTAGATTTAGTAGCTGTTCTTGCAGTCTGGGGTTATGATCTCTCTGTGAGTCGTTGCTATATGTGCTAGTTCAACCTCAAACTGTGTCAAACTGTCAACGAAGGTGCAGCTGTTGTTGTTGTTGTTGTTGTTGTTGTTGTTAGTGGTTTAAAGTATCCTTGGTGATGCATCTTTCACACACACACACACACACACACACACGCTCTGAGTCAGCATGATCCGAGGTCAGGGTCTCCTTCAGAGACGTGATGAAGCGATCCCTCCGTGACCCTCCAGAAGCGCCTCGTTGGTAATCATGAGGCTGCAGCTCGTTTTGTTCCTGTAATCTGCATGAGGTTATGTCCTATTCAGATGTCCTCCTGAATATGAAATATTAATTATTCACGGCTGAGACGTGCAGACGTGTTATTAGGAGAAAATGTGGAGAAGCCGCCTACACAACGATGTCAACATGCAGCTTGTTTACATCAACAACCAGCTGCTGGAAATGGTGAAAAATCAATAATTATCACTTTTCAGAGAAGAGAAGAGAAATAGTGAAAAACGTTAAATCTTCACATTTGAGAAGCCGAAACTCAAAAGTTTTGTCTTTTTTTTTTTAAGCAAAAATACCAATTAACAATTAAAATAGTTATATATTAATTGACTAATCATTATTTATTAACCTTTTAACCCTTTTTTCTAGTAAAACATTTAACAACCTAAACTAATATTCAGTTTACAAACATTTGAGATGCATTCATTGATCAATAAATGATCGAAACCGTTCTCTGTTAATTGATGACCGCGTCACGACTGTGAAGAGAAATGAGCTGGCAAGACGGCGTATTGTCATTATCAATCAATTAGTTATAATCAATCAACCAGTCTGTAAAACGTAAAGAAAGAGAAAAAGCTGCTGTATTGATCTCCGACCTTTCAATCAAAGCAACTTCAGACATCGATTCTCGTGCTGAAGAAGTTTGTGTGAAACGACTGAAAGCTCCAGAAATGGTGCTACACTCGTCACAAACATGTTAAAGACACGTCTGGAGCTGCAGCGATGAATCTGCTGCCAACTATTAAAACAAAAATAATTCATTTTTAAGAAATAAATATATCTAAACTCTGATTTCAGCTTCTTAAATGTGAATATTTTCAGTTTTTCTGCAGTAAACTGAATATCTTTGAACGTCACCTTGAGCTCTGAGGATATTTTCATCATTTTCAGACACTTTATAGACCAAACAAATAACTAATTTATAAAGAAATTTGTCAGATGAATTGATAACAAGAATAAGTTTAGAAAGCGAGGCTGTAGAGATGATAGCAACACGCCATCATGTCTTCTCAGTTTACTTCCTGTTAATGGATCAGCATCAATAAAAGATGCGTTAACTTTATTGCAAACGAGGAAGCGTCTGCTGCAGATTGACACGTGGCAGATATCTCGTAAAAAGCAGCTTTTATGGACGAAGCAGAGCAACACTTTCTGCTCTCACAGAGGAGACGCTGATCTCAGACTAATTGTTATTCTCAGCTCACCTGAAGCAGAGTGCAGCCACTCAGACGGAGAAAGGAGGGATGGAGGCTGAAAGCAGCTTTAATGGAGGAGGATTCCTGTTTCTGGGTGTGTGTGTGTGTGTGTGTGTGTGTGTGTGTGTCTCCTAGATGTAAAGAGTTCAGTCAGAGTTCAGCAGGTGGGAGGATGCAGACCTGCCCGACTCGCTCTTCTTCTCCTCATCTTCAAATAAATCTGCTGAGTCAGATGAAGATGACGAGAGCGGCTGCACAGGCTTGTTCTTCATCCTCATTACGGACGTGTCTGTGGAGCAACATCAGCCTCTGTAAAGCGTGTGTGCGTGTGTGTGTGTGAAGACATGTGACAGCTGGAATAATTGTGTGCATGGCGTTTGGCGGAGGCTCAGATGTATACGGCGGCGGCGGGATACGTGCTGTATCGGAGCGCATCATGCTGTAAAACACTCCCTGCTTTGTCTCTGCGGATAATGATCCTCAGACATGAAGCTGCTTCCTGGGTTCATTAATGGCCGCTCGCTCATATCTTCATCATTAGTGAAAGATTCACCAGATGGCATTTAGCCGTTTCACTCACTTCACTTATTAAAACAAGTCATTTATTGTACACAACGCAACGTTTTCACAGATTCTGCTGTTAATTTAAGGAGAACAGAAATCACACGTTAACGCGTCGAGCTGCTGGAAACCTCGACTTCACTTTCTGCCTTTTTTCTGACTAACTATTTGTCTTGTTGAAAATCAGCCTGTTTTTAATAAACTCTGGTTCCCGACATTATCACTGTTTATGTGCGTTAGATCCCTGTGTTTCTGTTAATAATGTTAAACAGCTTTTATTTATTTATTTATTTATTTATTTATTTATTGCATCCTTTTAAAAGTTTCAAACAACATCTTCTGTCTTTTATTCGGGACGGCAGCACTGCAGCGTTTCTAAAATAAAAATGTCCACAAACTTTAGCAAAATCTCCTGATTGGAAGAAACTCACTAGCCTAGCAACATTACGGCTACAAACAACCCATAATGCATCACTCTATATAGCAACCGGCGTTACAGCGGTACTCTCCATTCGGTTTCCCGGATCGCTATGTGACGCCATCAGATGTCTTTTTATATCAGCTGTCTATAATCCCCCAAAATATTCAGTTTACTAAAAGATAAGAAAGTTAAAATCAGTTTTCACATTTGAGAAGCTGCAACCTTCAAATTTTTGACCTTCCCGCTTGAAAAGTGACCTGATTAACCGATAATCGATTAATTAAAATCAAAGTCAGACTGAAGTCTCTGCTGTGATGTGAGAAAGTTGTTTAGTTCCTAATTTAGGTGACAAACTAAACCATAAAAAGACTCATAATGTGCTTTTAATGACTCATCTTTATTCTTTTGAGTGACGCTTCCTCCCTCGATGGACTTTATGTGACTCAGCTGCAGCCGGCACCAGGCGATATTTTAGAAATACCTCATGGAGTCATAATAAAGACATGATGCACTGTGAGATAAAAACAAAGCCTGCTGCACCCGGAGCAGATATCATCATCATCGTCGTTGTCGTCGTCGTCATGACGTCAGCGTGTTTGTGTTCTGCATCAGAAAGCTCCTCGTTAGCTGAGAGGTGGATGAACTTTGACCCCGTCTCTAGACGAGTCTCTTCTCACTGTAAGAATCTTTTTTTTTTTTTTTAAACATCAGTTAATGTGTTGAAATTCGTTGTTATTACATCTTTTTTTTCTGCCAGTGTAAACATGACGACGCAGCGTTTGCGTGTAAATATTTACCCGTCATGGCCGGACTAACCTCTTACAGGGGCATCGGGGCAAAATGTTGTTGTTGGGCCCCCTGTTGATTAGCTGATTAACAGAAAATTAATTTACAAGAATATTGATTATTTATTTTTAATCATTTTGAAGTAAAATGACAAGAATTTGTTGGTAGCAGCTTCTCATATGTGAATATTGATGCAGCGTTTTTGGGTTTTTGATCGTTAGTCGTATAAAACGAGTCAAATTTTTAATAATTTCTACCATTATTACTGAGATCATCTCACTTTACTTTCAGTATATAAAATAATATTTACTACGTATACTGAACGTTTCCTTCACGATGTTGAGTTTGAGTTCAGTATTTATCTTTTAGATGAACTACAGTTAAAAATGTTTTTCTTTGATAAATGACTAGTATGATTATTTGATTATTATCATTATTATTAATAACTGATCACCTCGTGATGTTGGTACTTGAAGTACTTCTTCCTCCTCGGGTTGTCACACACACCAAACGCGGTTCAGATTAGATCATCGGGATGTTTTTATAACCTCACAACAGCCGAGTGTGATCCATTAGTTTTACATTATCTCACACGGCTGTCCGCCTCAATAAAAGGCTTCCCTGCAGCTCTAATTGTCTTCTTCACCTTTGAGACTCTCAGGCGTGAATTCAATTTACTTACAATATTCTGTCATGAGCGTGTGTGTGTGTGTGCGTGTGTGTGTGTGTGTGTGTGTGTGTGTGTGTGTGTGTGTGTGTGTGTGCGTGTGTGCGTGTGTGTGCGTGTGTGTGTGTGCGTGCGTGTGTGTGTGTGTGTGCGTGTTTTCATGGAGCGCAGCGATGATTTCATCCCTCTGAAGAAGCATCCGTTAGTATTTGTAAAACCGCCTGCCATGACCTCTGTTTATTTGCTTGCAGCTGTTTTTTGCAGCAGGCTCGAGGGAATCAGTGTTTTATTTTCCTCTGGTAATAACTGTCGGGTGTATTTTTAGATGCTTTCTTCACCGCTGAGGTTGTTTTTTTCATCACGTTTCTCCAGATGTGTCTTTGAATAATCTCCACTAATTAGAGTAGATGTGATATAACAGCAGTGAAGTGAGGATCTATATCAGACGTGTGAATACGGAGAAAGATTTGATCTCAACTTGGGCTGAAAACATTTTCTCGTTTTTTCTCGTTTATTCAATTAAAGGCGATATATGATGCTTCTTGTGAATTTGTGACTGTTATGATGCAGGATGTTAAACATTCAGACGGTCATTTATATGTAAAAGTTTCACACTCCAGGATTAAAGTCAAACGTCTGGGCTCCAACCTGCTCTGAACGCTGCGTTCGAGGAAGTTACCTCGACTTCCTCTTTGTGATGACGTCAGATTGTTTGCACGTGCCCACAAACGTCCGTCTTTGTGTCTCCAACATGTCACAGATTTATATGAGAAGTTTCCATTTGGAGTAAAGAATTAAAAAAGAAAAGAAATCCTGCTACTATAGTTTGTTTACGTAGCATCCGGAGCCAGAGGAAGCTTCCTGAAGCTGACCAATCAGAGCAGAGCGGGCTCATCAGGAGGCGGGTCTTAAAGAGACAGGAACTAATCTGCTGCTGCTGCAGATTTAATCATTATTTTATGCTCATGACATCATCATCAGCATAAAATGAACATGAATCCAGGTTAATGACGGCAGAGTTTCATTGATATCTATATGATGAAGGAGAAAATTAAAAAGGAACGAAGCATCTGTTAGCATCGAATCCAGCTGTAGACGTGTATTCAGTCTGCTGTATGAAAGAACAACAGCTCTGAACTGTGTTATGAATGATGCTGAAGCGTTGGTTTAACGGTTACTCAACATCCTGTTCGCTTTGCTGTGGCGTCGCTCTGATTCTCACAGCAACCATCCAGGTTTACCTGAGCAGATGACTTCTCCCCGGCTGCTTTATTCATCAGGTTATCCTCTGCAGCAGCGCGCCCGCCACCGGCATCATATTGCTTGTCACTGCCTTGAACTGATGCAGACTCGACCACAACCCTATGAATAACACAGAGACCCAATGAATAATACAGTAAGCAGGGAGAGGTGTGTGTGTGTGTGTGTGTGTGTGTGTGTGAGCGCTTCAGATCTCCCACATACTGTAGCTTTACAGAAACAAAGTACAGTCTGAATAAATTACCATAAAACAGACACTGAACCTTAATACTCAAACATGAGACGGCAGTAAACATGCTAAAAACACGGATCGTGAAGTCATGGAAATATAAATGTTTCCATCCAAGACGAAATCATCACGTATTCTCAGTATTAACTTGTTTCTGGAGATTGATGGAAGTTTTGCTGTGATTCGCTTCATATATTATAAAAAAATACACAGAAACATCAAAGTCTTAGTGAAACATTGATCTTGATTTGGTTCAATGACCTTATCGTGAGTCCAGAGAACAAAAAAATATGAATAATTAGTCTCTTTGAACGAAGAACACAGCAAATAACCAACGTGTTAACTGTGAATGTGTTTTTATCCTTTTCAGGCCACTGACATGTTAACATATCTTCTGTTGCATTGTGGGTAATGAAGGCTTTTATTACTCATATCATCGTAACTTCTCCATGTCTGTAGAATAGACTTCTTTTCTTCTGAAGTCATTGAAAGTACATTTTTGCCGTCTAAAGTAGATTCTGTGATAAAAGGACTTATGGGAATATGGAAACATAAATATTCAACAGTGATATTAGTCCGTTCATCACGACATGCTGTTGACAGGTTCTGCTCTCAGGCTGGATGTTCAGGTTTTCTTACATCTGGAGCAGAACCTGGACGTTCTGGTTTCATGAAATAGAAACGCATATTGACACCAGATCGATTTCAAACAGTCTTCTGGCAGAAAAGGACCCACGTTTGTCTTATATCTGTTATTATTTTGTCATTTTGCTATAAATCTGTTGGTTAATGTGTTTGGCTGCTCTCTGTTTACACAGAACCATAAAAACATCAATAAAACTAAACAATGCATGTATGAGATAAACATGAACGCAGCCGACGACAAAAATATCCGAGTTCATGTTCAGAGTGTGTTTGTGTGAAAACTGACACCGGTGTGAACAGACAGCGTCATGAAACCCTCGTGAGCAGCTCGAAATAGAAACCAAATTAAATCTCTTCCACGCAGGCGAGAACTGATGGTGTGTGTTGGCAGCGGGTGGAGGAGGGTGGAGGGTGGTGGAGGAGGGTGGAGGATGGTGGAGGAGGGTGGGGGTGGTGGTGAACTCAGCTGACGTGTTGATGGTGAACAGTTTGATGCATGAAAGATGGAACTGAAGTAAGAAGCAGCAAACTAATGATACACTTCTGATATCAGATCATCAGATTAGATGAAAGAAATATTTCAGCTGTTTATGTGGTGACAGTAACAACAGACACAGAGCAGGCCGGAGCTGCCAGCTGATTGGTAGACAGACGTCTGCGGCGTCGCCATGCAGCGGCGTCGCCATGCAGCGGCGTTTGGGTGAATCATCTTTGGTTGGAAAGGCCGTTCACCTCTTTACCTCCGTCTGAATCCCCCGGCTGCATCTCTCTCTCTGTGCCCTCCTTCGTGTCTTCACCAATGTTTTATTGATGGAGAGGTTATGAATATTTGAAGCTGTTCCAGGAGGAGCCGGTGGACAGAAGACATCCTGTCACACTTTGTCTCCGCTCTATACGAAAGGGAACGAGCCGAAGCACTTTAGACGGAGCGAGGCAGCGTCGACTTCAACGATACGGAGATACTTTAAATAAACGTGAGCTACAACGACGGGCCGTTTGGACTCCACCGGTGGAAACAAAGACTTCCTGCAACACAAGTCTGAGCTAAATGCTGTCAGATGAACATAAAGACCACAGCAGCACAAAATCAAACACGCAGACACAGAAATGTCTTCTGTCGTATCTCCCAACAAGATATATTTAAAACAACTGAGAAGAAATAAAGATTTATATTAATATGAAAAAAACGAGGCCATCTGATTGTTGTCAGCCTCTTTAAGCCTCCAAACAATCCCTTCAAAATAAAAAACAAAACGATAAAATAAGACAAACACACATTTCAGAGGATTGGGAGGAAATCTAGTTCCCAAACGGCGCCGCTGTAATCTGCTGCACATTCAGGGTTGAACGCAACTAATACAAAAACTGAAGATTTGAATATTTGTCACAGTTTTAACGTAATCTGACTTCAGCACCGAGGGAAACGATAACTCCCAGAAAGGTTCAATCTGGTCTGTGATTAGACGGAAACCAATCGAGCGGCGGGATGAGGACATGCAGGGATTCATCTCTCTACAGTGAAATATCATCAAAGCTCATCACATAAGAAGCCAGCGGACCTCAGCTGAAGACGTCACAGAGGATGTTTGGTTGCTCCGTGCAGCATACGGCTCTTATCCCAACAAGATCTGTTCGTTAGATTAATATGTTAAACTGATGAACAGCATCGACTCTTCATTCTCTACATTTCTAAACGGAGACGACGTTTAGAGACGGATCTGAACTGTGTGTTTTCTGTCGGCTCGCTGTGACATTAATGATCTTTACCTCGTTATTAAACATGCAACAAGTCGTCTAAAAAGAAAGGACACATGTGCGTGTTCATCCAGGAAGTCACATGACACAGACACGCGTTTTCTGATTGGATGTTTTACCCAACGAGTGTTAAAATAAACCGTTAAGCTTCACTAATGGGAATCTTCTCTTATACGCAGTTACGGTTCTAACTAATGATTATCTTCATTATCGATTAATCCGCTGATTAGCTTCTCGATTAAAGGATTCATTCACAATTTTGTCTTAAGTTTGTCTTAAAACATGTCAGTTCATACATCCCACTGTGGATTGTGTCCCCATCACTTACGTGGTAAGTGAATTATGAAGGATCTTCTAATGAAACAAACAAAGAAATAAACAAACAAACGTGCTGCAGGTCTGTAGCCTATAAAATGTTGAAGCTAATTGCTGATCCTGGGGTTCGAAGGGTTAATATGTTCCAGGTGTGTTTGCAGGTGGAGGAGCGCTGAGGTCAAACTCCATGAAGCTGCTCTGATTACAGCATCATGTGTTTGATTGGATTTAAAGCCTCTGAGTTTCATCCTTTAGGCTGATGGACCACTGCTAGAACTGAGCATGTTTAAAGGGGCGATATTGTGTTTTTATTTTATACCGTCATGATGCTGGATATCAACGCTAAACACGGTCAAACATGGCAATCGTCCCTGAAAGTCAAAATCCAACTTCAACGCGCTCCGACGAGTCGTAAACAACCGTACTGACGTTATTTTACTCTATTTAGTATTTTACAGATTCTAGTTTTTCTATTTGATGAACGATTGTTTAAAAAACTTTAAATCCAACCGTTGATTTGACAAAACATGAAAAATGTTTTATTTTATTTTTCATGTTTCAGGAGAGATTTTGACGTTTCAGTTTCTCTGAAATTGACAATGATGACCGACGCAGGACGAGTTTATGTCTGATTGTACGTTATTGTTCCTGTGAGTCTGAGAGTGGACACGATATGGCCAAAAGTATGTGGACACCCCTTGATTTCAGTTGTATAGCAGACAAATCTGCAGCACAAACAGCAGCTCTATAAATAAATAGTTCATTTTATTTCAGGTTGTGATTCATTATATGTCGTATTTTCATTAGCAATTAATCTGAAAATTATTTTCTCCATTAATTATTTGGTCTGTTTCCCAAAAGCCCAACATGTTATATTTAACGCTATTTAATTAATATCACAGTGATGTGAGCAGAGACCTGCAGGTGATGTTGTTCTATGAATAAATAAATAAATAAATGACGCTGGTATACTGTGTACCTGACACTCAGGTTAGAATAAGAAGGAAAAATATCTGTATAAAATATCAGTTGAGAGCAGGTTTTTCATTTAGCAGGAGTGTGCAGGAGTGTGCAGGAGGCAGGAGCAGCTCCTCCTCGTGCTATCGTTAGCGCTCTACATTCCCAGGTCAGCCCGGCCTCAGCTGTGCTGCACCGCAGCAGCTGCTGCGATTGGCTGCAGCAGGCGCTGAGCTCAGCAGGCCAGGTAATTAATTGGGCTCCTGTGGGAGGCAGCGCCACCGCCGCCCCGGGTCAGGAGTCAGTAAACACACCTGTACGACCTGAGCGCTGCCATCCTGCTTTGCCCTCACCTGCGCGCTGTTTCGCTAAAGTTAGCATTTCTTGGGGAAAGTTGTCGTCAGAAGCAGTTTGTGGACTCGCCGAGGCAGGAGAGTAAATCAGGAGCACAACAACAACGGAGGAGTCTCTGTGGACCTGCTGCTCGGCTCAACTTTGTGAGGAAAATAAAAAGGAGAAAGTTTTTAGAGAAGAGCTGTGTGTATGAAGCCTATAAATATAATATAATATATTATAAATCCATCCTTTAAATTCACCTCCTCACTGCAGCAGCTGCAGGTTTAAAGAGGATCAAACCTTTACCTCCGTGTGTAGGATGCACCTGCCTGACTCCTCCTCTCACCTGCTGCACACACAGACACTAAAACCAAACACACCCTCCTTCAAAGCCTGCACCGAGCCACACACACACACACACACACAAACACACACACACACACACACACATCCTCTACAAACGTCCTGTTTATCAGAAATGTTGCCAGCAGCCTGTAAACATAATAATACATAATTACCACAATTAACTTAACGAGGTGAATTAACTTGTGCTGTACTTGAGTCCAATTTTGAGGTACTTTACTTGAGTATTTCCATTTGATGCTACTACAGCTTCAGCTCAGCGTGTTGGTTGTGATTATTATTAATTATTTTAATTAATGAGTTGTATTTTTTTTGTTTTTGTTTCATCAGTTGTTGTGACGGGACGTTAGTTAGTAGTACTCATTTAAGGTGGAATAACCTTTAAGGTGGACCAGCTGTTATCATTGTAGTGACAATCTCAGCTTCTAAACAGAGAAATGTCTGACACACACACACACACACACACACATATATATATATATATACCAAGATAATATATCAGTCAGAGACCAAACCTTTCAACTGTACTTTAACTTTATGCTAAGATAAGATAACATCTAGTTTAGCAAAAAAGAGAAGTTTTGATTTAAGGAACCAAAACCTGCAAAAACATGGTGCTAAAAGTGTGTGTGTGTGTGTGTGTGTGTGTGTGTGTGTGTGTGTGTGTGTGTGTGTGTGTGTGTGTGTGTGTGTGTGTGTGTGTGTGTGTGTGTGTGTGTGTGTGTGTGTGTGTGTGTGTGTGTGTGTGCTGTTACTCACAAAACATAGTAAACTTATTTGACCTGTGGTTGTGTGTTTATCCCACATCAAGCTCCTTCTGTTCCTAAATCAAGTCTGAAAGGATATTTCACAATCTGAGATGTGTGTGTGTGTTGGGTGTGAATGTTCTGTGTGTGTGTGTGTGTGTGTGTGTTGGGTGTGAATGTTCTGTGTGTGTGTGTGTTGGGTGTGTCAAAACACTGACCTACACGGAGGTCGCCCACCATCGATTAGATGCCAGGTCCTGCTGCTGCTGACGGAGTGAACTCAGACAGCAGCCAAGTCAAGCTGACAGAGTGTGTGTGTGTGTGTGTGTGTGTGTGTCTGTGTGTGTGTCTGTGTGTGTGTGTGTGTGTGTGTGCTTGACACACATCTCTCTACACACTCTAGCTGAACAGAAACAGAACCGCCAAAATAAATGACCATGAAACACGTACTGAGCCTAACATGAGGATATACATTAAACACGCTATGAACACGCTATAAACACGGAGGGGTCATGAGGTCACGTACATCCAGAAACAATCCAACGAGTTCAACGAGTCAATTATTTATGATTTTTCTCATAACGTTAGCGAATGTAAAAAACTGTAGGTTTGTTTCCATCCACCTGTTTTTATTTGCATTTTAAATTTAACGAATCACAGTAGTTCATAAAAAAAAACAAGGATTCAATACGTTTCCATTCACTGATTTTCTGGATATTCATGGAAACCTGACTTTGTACCATCGAGTGTGTGTGTGTGTGTGTGTGTGTACGAGGGAACAGAGTCACTCTTCACTGTTTCAGCCACATTTTTACACCACCACAGATGGTGTGTGTGTGTGTGTGTGTGTGTGTGTGTGTGTAGAGGTGGGGGCAGGGCTGTGGGAGCTGTTGGCGATGCATCACGGTCATTCCTCCAGTCTGTGCTCAGACGCTGTTTTTAAGCTGAAGGATTTCCTCTGGATTCAGTCAGTGAATCATCTTCCTCTGCATGAAGCTGCATGAAGCTGCGTCTCTGTTTACAGGTTTAATCACAGTATGAAAATCAGTCAGGAAAAGACGGAAACAGGCTGCTCAACAATCAACGTGTTACTTTATCCTGTCTCTGTGTGTACACAATGATGTTTGTCCTTCGTGTTTCTCAACAACCGCTCGAATAATTTCTTCAGTCAAATTTTAAAGCAAAAGTTTCAAATATTTACTGGTTGCAGCGTCTCAGATGTGACGATATGAAGCTTTTCTGTCATACGTGAATATTTCTGGATTTCTGACTGAAGCTATAAGGAAGCTGTTTCTAACTAACCGATAAGCAAAATAAATCATTAGTTGTATTTCTAGTTTGCTTTGTGCTGTGCTGTCAGGTGTGTGTTGTGTGTGTGTGTGTGTGTGCAGGCTGGGTAATAAATAACCAGCAGAAGAAGAAGGTGGCGGCTGACAGTCCGGAGCAGGGTGCTGCTGACCTTCAGTGTCAGGAAGCTGCTGAGAGGCCATCTGGTGTGTGTGTGTTTGTGTGTGTGTGTGTGTGTGTGTATGAGTGACTTTGCCTGAATACTTCTCCAGTGTATGACAGTGTGAAAAAATGTGTGTTACAGTCATTTCACTTTGTTTACGTGTACTTGTGGATGTTTCTGTGTCCTTGTGTGTTTGTGTGTGTGTGACCTGACGTGTGTGTGTGTGTGTGTGTGTGTTTGTGTGACCTGACGTGTGTGTGTGTGTATGTGTGTGTTTGTGTGACCTGACGTGTGTGTGTGTGTATGTGTGTGTGTGTGTGTGTGTGTGTGTGTGTGCCTCCTATTTAAGATTCAGTGATGCTGCCAGAGTTATTTAGAGCATCGTTTGCCTCCTGTTGAGTCCTGTCAACAGTGTGTTGTTGCATCGTCGAGTCGTTTCAACAGGAAAAAGTTTCTGTCAGAATCTCGTACGTCTCATTGAAGCTCATCAAACATCTCAGTTAAGGTTGTTTTTTTTTTGGAAATTTAAGATCCAAAAATCTCTAAAATCGAGTGGTTTTTTTTCCCATTTTGTGACAATAGTCCGACTCAGCAGGTGAGCCAGCTGTCAATCACAGCTGTCAATCACAGCTGTCAGTCACAGCTGTCAATCAACGCCCTCACAGCAGACATCAAAGCTAATGTAGAAGTCTTAAAACCTTATTTTAGGGGAGCAATAATTTCCAAAAGCTATTAGCCTGAATTTAGAGATTGACACCAGAATGACAATACACTACAATACCCATGAGCCTCAGCTGCTGTTGCTACGGAGACAAAGCCAGTCAAAAGCATGTCGTCATGGTTACTGAATTTATCCAAAATTGATATTGCATATTGTAAAATAATTTTTTTTAATCTTTAGCTTCAGTTAGCGTTAGCGAGTCACGTGACAGAATTTGAAGCTCTGTGATTGGATGTTCGTAAGGAGCCAGATTTTCAACATTTTTCTTAATGAGCTCAGTGTTGTGAAAACACAAAAGGAAATCACAATCAATCATATCACAAAGACAGGAAGCAGATGCTGCTGCAAGGAGCTTTAAAGTGGTCGGAAGCAGAGGGGCTTATGGGTAACGTGGTCTTGGCTTTAAGTTTGTTTTTAATGTGAGACGGAAGCAGAAGAACGATGAGTTCATTGATCTGAAATCCTGCATGTTGGAGCTTTTGACGTGACCTTCAGGTGACCTTTTACACCTGAGCTCCGCTTGTTGCTGCAGACGTCTTTTTAAATGTCGAAATATCAAATATTTATCGTCTGCTCTCGTTTTTTTTGTTCAAACTTTTCGACCCTCCTTGTGATGTTTCTTAAAACTGTCAAATAAACAAAAGGTTCAGGAAAATTTAAGAAAGATAAATCACGTTTGAGTTTCGGTTCTGTAATAAATCACGTCGTGTTTGACAGTTGATGCATTTCTGCTGCAGATTCAGCTGAAATCTGTTTACAGGTTTATTTTACGCTCTGCTGTCTCCTGCTTGCTTCTGTCTGTTTATTAGATTTTATTTATTTTTTTATTTTATGTATTTATTTTGGACTCAGCATTTATTGTTTGTCAAAAAAGAAACTTTTTATGATTAGTTTCAGCATTCAGCGCAAAAGACAAATTAAAGTGATGCAATTAAAGCAATTAGGAGCGTTCAGGAGGCAATCGAACCCGGAGCCATTTATAACGAGAACAAGTTTAATTTCTGAATTATTAACACTTCGATTAAAGTCTTTAAACGGAGTTAAAGCTGCAGCAGCCAGACGATAAATACATACAGGAGGATGAATGTATTTCTACAGCACGACTGATGCTGGAGAAAGTTTTAAAAGCCAATAAAAACAAACTTTCTTTTTCATTTTTGAATAATTATATTATTTTCTCAATTATAAAATGGTGAAAAATGTTGATCAGTGTTGATATGAACAGCGAACAGTCGCTCGTGTTGTAGATGCTTTCAAAGACGCAGTAAAAAGTCTGTTTAGGATCTGAAGAACTGTTCAGGAAGTAGTTGCACAGGTGTTGTATGTCTCATCTTTGGCTGTAATAACGATTAATTAAATAAATAATCAGTAGATTAATTGATATTTTATATAATCAGTAGTTGCAGCACTTGTAACCTTCACCTGAAGGTGATAAAAGAGGTTTTTGTGTCTTGTGGGGAAACACACCTTGAACTGGATATAACATTTGTTACACTCTTCTCCTCCACCATCAGTCTCTCACACACACACACACACACACACACACACCTGGCCTCTCTATCAAAACCTAATCTCAGCTCTTGTGTCTGCAGCAGCATCTGTACTCCACACCGTCTCTCCTGCAGACCCGCAGGTCGAACCTGCATCGTAACGAGCTTTAACCGTCGCATTAAAAGCATTAAAAGCATCCAAAGAGTTTTTCTTTGCTTTCTGTTTATACAGAAACAAACATCTGCCTGACTTCTGTAGAAATCTGTTCAATACGTTTACACAGAACTACTCTGTGGAGAGTGACAACATGATCGCTGATATTTGGAGCCATTTCTACATAAACCAACGTGACCAAACTCTTCATAAAACACGTCACCTGGTGCAGAGGTGGGACTCACTGACATGTTTTAATGGTTTTAACAGTGGAGGTCTGCAGCACAGAGGAATGAGATTAACTCGATCCGCCTCCTCCACTCTGCTCACTGCAGACACGTCCGCCTCGTTCTTTACCGATAACGTTTCTGCCATCAGGAACCACTTCTCTGCTTGACCAACTCAAACCGCCGCCTTTCATTCTCCCCTCTGACCGAGGTGGGAGTCTCCAAGCTTCCTGATACCATCCAACCTCCTACAGACCATTACACACACACACACACACACACATCATCAGGTCCTGTCTTACAACAGGTGTGTTCCCCACCATATTTAAGCAAGCTCAGGTCAACCTGCTGCTACAGAAACTTACAGTCAACGCAGCTGCTTTGTGGACAGTAAGAAAAAGCTTTATTCTTAATTTAAGATTCTGAACTTCAGGGAATAAACTGTATAAGATCAGTTTTAAAATCAATAATAATCAATCAATAATCTCCGTCAACTTTGTGCTGATCAACATATTCTATCATTTAGTGTCTGAAATAGTTAATCTGGGATTCATTGACTCTCCTACACCAACTCAGACCTTTAAGAGCGTCTTTAAATTAAACAAAGTTCAACGGTTTGTTGAACTTTGTTTAATTTAAAGACGCTCAACGTGGAACAATAAAAATCTCATTAAAAAAATCTTTTAATATGCAAATATTGTTTTTAACATTTCAAACGTTTGAAGCCAATCTACGACTCAAAGCAGCCACTTCTTCTTTTACTCGTCAGACTTTGGTTTAGTAATCTGGTGTTTTTCTCTCTCTGATTCAACGGGGACGTTTTTGTTTCAGAGGTTATAGGACTCGCTGACAGCTGTCACCAGACGTCTCACGTGTTGTTTGTCTCATCCTTGTGTTCTTCGCAGGCATGAACGTCGTTGTGGCTCCCAGGTGGCCGATAGAGAAGGTGAGCCAAACATCAGCTCTGCCAGATCTCATCAAACTGCTCCAACACAAGGTCCTCCTGCTGCAGGACAGGGAGACGCTGCCTCCTGCTGGACTGTCAGAGCATCACAACACCTGCACATTTTAGTCCTGTGATGCACATATAGATGTTTTTTTTTCCACACTTTTGTCTTTTTTCTATTGACTGACTAACTTCAGCCTTAAACGTTCGATCACAATGTAAATCAATTAAGAAATTATTAATGGATAAAATAATAATAATGACCGTTTTTGGCAAATCCAAGAAATCGAAGTATTTCATCATAAAATTTGAATCCTAAAAGTTAAATCAAAATAAAAGTCTGTTCTCATGATGAAACATGAACTGGAGGAATCAACAGACCGGATGAAGCTAAGACAACATTTAATAAAACTCCAAATGTTTTTTCACGGATGAACCTTTAAAGCTCTGTGTTTTGTCTCTATTTCAGGATTTGGTGACAGGCAGCGCAGCGGTGAAGTTTCAAACCTCTCGTCCGTCTCTTTCTACGCGGTTATCCGACTCTGAAGACGCAGCAGTCAGCTCCAAACCGCCGCTCACCAAACGCCACAGGAAGCTGCTTCTGAAGACCAGCTCTGTGTCGTCCAGCACTCCTGCTGGTGACGAGGAGCAACAGCTGCTGCAGCAGAAACACAAGCTGGCGAGGACGCAGGGGTCCCGTCGCCGCCTGCTGGGCGACGTTTGTGCCAAATACCAGCCGAGCGTCACCGAGCAGCTGGTCTCACAGAGGCAGGTGTCGCGGGTTTACGTGGAGGACCGGTCCCGGCTGCTGTACTGTGAGGTGCCCAAGGCTGGCTGCTCCAACTGGAAGCGGATACTGATGGTGTTGGGCGGTAGCGCCATCTCCACACGAGACATTCCCCATGATGCAGCGCATTACGCAAACCACCTGCGACGACTCGAGAGCTACGACCGTGCTGGCATCACGGAGAGACTGCACTCCTACACCAAGGTGCTGTTTGTACGTGAGCCATTCGAGCGGCTTGTGTCGGCCTTCCGGGACAAGTTTGAGAGTCCGAATTCGTATTACCACCCCGTGTTTGGACGCCCCATCATCTCCAGATACCGCGCCAACGCCACGCACACCGCTCTGCGCACCGGCGCTGGCGTTACCTTCAGGGAGTTCGTGCAGTACCTGCTGGACGTGCACCGGCCGGTGGGGATGGACATCCACTGGGAGCCGGTCAGTCAGCTGTGCAACCCTTGCCTGCTCAGGTACAACTTCATCGGGAAGTTTGAGAGGCTGGAGGAAGAAGCCAACTTCCTGCTGCAGAGCATCGGAGCGCCGAGGAACCTCACCTTCCCCGACTTTAAAGACAGAAACCCGCTGGCAGAGAGGACTTCCTCCTCCATCACCCAGAAATACTTTGCTCAGCTGAACTCCACAGAGAGGCAGAAGGCCTACGACTTCTACTACATGGATTATCTGATGTTTAACTACCCCAAACCCTTCAAAGACCTGCACTGAGCTGCTGAAGAACCTCATCAGCTTTTTACACTTGGCCTTCATGTTTCTATTCCTTGTTTTTATGGAGGTGCTCAGAATATGGCTGCAGCCCATCGAACACCTGTAGAACTCTTAACACTGACAGGAAGCTACACCTGCGTACCCACAATGCAACTGATGCGACAGGAACACACCTGACTGTGTGTGTGTGTGTGTGTGTGTGTGTTTTCTATGCTGCCCTGCAGTTTGCAGGATGAACTCGTGGGCTTTAAATATGCACTATAGTCACGTCAGATGTGTGTTTAATGAGTTGTTTGTAAAGGACGAGATAGTTTTTGTTTGTTTAGAGGCTCATCAGATTAACGTCTGAACACCAACTCTGATCCACACTTCTCTGATCCTGTTGCCTTCTGGCTGCTGGAGCCAATCACAGCTCTTCTCTTTAAAGTGTGAATGTCCGACCGACCGACACGGCTGCAACCAGACAAACATTTAACAAAGAGGCTGATTCATGATGAAACTGGTGCAGAGAGCGAAATATAGAAAATATTTAAATCTAACTTATTTTACCTTGTTCCTCACGCTGCTATGTATTGATGAATATTTATTTATATTTAGTTGTTATATCGTCAAACTTCTGGCGGCTGCGTTTGGGACCAAATGAAGACAAATAAAAACTAGGAAAATTAATCTGACAAAAAACACGAAAACGGTGGTGACTCTTTTACAGACAGGTAATTTGCGGGTATTTAAAGGTTAATTTTTTGTGTGGGCTGTTGGTTTGCAGACGTTCGTCTCAGAGAAACACTGATGGTGACTTTTAAACGTATGATTAGTTTGAACTTTCTGCAAACGTCTGAAGATAAAACCTTCACTTCCTGCCTTTTTCTTTCGCTGTAGCCTTCAGTTGATTCTGACTCCATCAAACAGCCAAGAGGTGAACAACATGCAAACATGATGACTTCTGTGAAGTTTATTTAAATCAGTTTCATGTCAGTCATATAAACTTTCAGTTTCATTCATGACTTTCTGCCTTCTGGAGGCTCCATACGACCTCTAAGCCTTAACACTGCCATCTCACCTGATGCATTACGTCATTAAAATGTTGCTGTGACTACAAATAAATGTGAGAATCTTGTTAATAATCGAATTGTCTGTTTGTTTGTTTTTTTACTTTTTATTTTCACATACAGCTGTATATTATAGAGAAATAATCCAAACAGGTGAATAACAAATATTTTTAAAAATAATGTGGATTTATTCAATATATAAACCTGAAGACATTTTTACACTTTAGTTTTCTTTGAGATTTAAATTATTTTCAAACTGGAAATGTTGGATTAACCTTTAATTCTTTGTTTTACATGAAAAACAAATGAATGTGAAACGAAGTATGTTGTTATAGTAACAGAAACTACATGTTTTAATGTCTTTGTCACAAAATGTACATTAATAACTTCACAAATTAAACTTTAAACACTGAGAATGAGTACCGTACTCATTTTAAATACTTTTTACAGTATTATTGTAAAATAAAACTGTTATAGCTAATTAGACTTTATGAAGTATAATATGATTTTAAGGTACTTATAACTTTTTCCATTTATGCTACTTCATACTTTTTACTGCATTTATCTGACGGCTAAAATTATTATTATTATAATTTAACATGTTTATATGTTGATGCATGTTTATAAATTAATTGCGCAACAGGAAGTAGTTAAACAATCTCCATACTGACCAACTATAATATTACATTGCTATTTATACATTAATATATATAATAATATTACAGTAATGTTATATAGGGGTTATTCTGCATGAGTACTTTTAGTTTTGATACTTTTAAGTACAGTACTTTAGTGTGTAACTGAAAATATTTTCTATTGTTACTTTAGTAAACGGTTTGAATACTTTCACCGGCGTGTTCACAGATGAACTCAGGTGAACGTTCAATCAGCTTCAATCAGCTGTGAAACAGATTTTATTTTAGGTTAAAGAGTAACTGAGCAGATATTAGAAAGATTAAAAACATGTTTGTGTCCTGAAGCATCAGCTCCATGTCTCGCAGTCTGTCACCTTTTCGTCGCAGGGCGTCTCGCTCCCTCGTGCCTTCAGGGGGAAGTCTATACACCCCCCCCCCCCCAACCACACACACACACACACACACATCCTTTTGTCTTAAGACGCCCTGAAGGCCGCTGTCATAGCAACCTTCATCCTCCCCCCTCCACCTCTTCACCTCCACATCATATATATGTATATATATATATATATATGTATATATATATATATATACACATACATACATACATCAATTTTAAACAGTGTTATGTAAATGTTATGGTAATCTTCCCATCCCATCTTCATGCTGCCCTCTTCCTCCTCCCCTCCTCATCCTCCTCATCTTCATGCTGTCCTCTTCCTCCTCAACTTCATGCTTTCCTCTTCCTCCTCCCCTCCTCATCTTCATGCTGCCCTCTTCCTCCTCCCCTCCTCATCCTCCCATCTTCATGCTTTCCTCTTCCTCCTCCCCTCCTCATCTTCATGCTGCCCTCTTCCTCCTCCCCTCCTCATCCTCCCATCTTCATGCTTTCCTCTTCCTCCTCCCCTCCTCATCTTCATGCTGCCCTCTTCCTCCTCCCCTCCTCATCCTTCCATCTTCATGCTTTCTTCTTCCTCCTCCCCCTCTTCATCTTCATCCTCCCTCCCTTTATGCATAGAGAGAAGTCACAGATTACAGGCGGTGCCTCTGGCAGGTTTAGCAGATATTGAAATCTTTAAATTGGTACCTCGGTTCTTCTGTACTTCGTCTCATAGAAATAACTGCAGGGTTTCTTTAATTGGGAGGAAAAGGCAGACGGAGACCATTAAGTCTTTCTGCTGGTTTACACAGTAAAGAGAGACGAACTCAGCCCGGAGCCAAAACACATAAAACACATGGAAGAAGAGTGTGTGTGTGTGTGTGTGTGTGTGTGTGTGTGTGTGTGTTATACAAATGAAGACTTCTAACTGGTTCAGTGTGTCTCTGTGTCACAGACTCTAATTAGTTTCCCATCAGCCCCCTTTTTATATTACAGGTCGTCACATGAACCTTAAAACTGTTCAGATGTTGCTATGACCTGCAAGACGAGGGTCATGTGACCAACGGGAGATGACCAGCTGACTCGATGGCCAGCTGGTATGATGTCATCTCTCACAGACCACACCAGCTGTTTAGTTTAGTCAAATATCGTATAATGTGCTCATTTCAGCAGGAACCAATAATTGAAAATCGCTTGTTGTCTAATTATTTCAGTGCCATTAAGTAGGTCGAGCATCCATCAACCTTTCCTCGCATGTTTCTGTCAATTTAAGAGGAAATAAAATGTGAAATATTCTGAAGTCATGACAGGACCATCACGTCCTCTCAGTGATGTCATCAGGCAACATAACACAGACCTCCACAGCTACGCCGATGATGCACAGCTATACATGACTCACTGATCTTATGCCTTAATATCAATCAACTACCAGACGTGTGATCTTTAGTTTTTGGTTTTAAAAGAAATAAGTGTAAAATGTTTGTTTATGTTATGTTTGGTTTTGGGTTTTCTCGTCTTGCAGATTATACGTCACCAACGTCGACTTTTATCAGGCTGGAAGCGAAAGAACAAGCGAGACTCTCGTTTGTCTACATCCCAGCAGGAAACAGGCATCACGTTAGCGTTAGCTTCATATAATCTCGGTATCTTGTGGAGAGAGAAACGTGTAACGTCACTTATGCGACTTTTGGTTGTGTAGTCTTGTTAATTATGTATATTCGCAGTCTTAAACTTCAACAGTTTTACGATGAACTGCAACTTTCTTGATTTGCAACTTTATCATTTAAATTGACAAACATGTAATTCATGACACAATTCAAACGGCACCGAAACATTATTCAGGTCTTACGCATTTTTCCCCGTATAAGATCTCAAGGTTCCCGCACATGCTCAGTAGCTTTCTCTCCTGAGTTTCAATCGTTTCAATCGTATCTCTGTTATTAGTCTTTGGAGCCGTTTCTAAACAAGCTAAACTTGTTAATAATAATAATAAATTGTTGGTTTGGGTCTGCACATGAAATATGATGACAATAAGAAAAACACAAAATGAACAGTCTTGTCCTTTAATATGATGTTAAATGTGAAGCTAAAAACTGAACAACAGTCTGTATTATTAAATGTTTTATAGCTACTATAATTATGTCCAGTATATAATTCATTTATCATATCTGAAACCTTATTACTCCCTTACACCTTACTCCCTTATTGAATCTATTTATCAGCTGGTGAGTTTTATGTGTATTTTGTTGGCAAATAAACAGTTTTAAATCTCATCTTAATTCATGTTGGAAAAATTAAGTCTAAAAAAAAAAAATGTTTAATTTAATTATTTTTGCCACTAAAGAGAAACAATAACTACAATAAGTTAAACTAATTTAATATTTTGATTCACAGAAAAGTTATATATTTTTTTTACAGTATGATAATGTTCTTAATGTTAATATTTTTCCATTAAATTAAACTGCTCCACACAAACATCTTTACTGTAATTAAAAATGATTCATGTTGACTTCTGCAGTTACCATCTGTGCCCTGCAGAGGGCGACATCACGCAGGCCGTTACAGATGATGGAGCAACAACATGACATCCTGTTGTTGTCAATGTCCTCATGAAGACAAGAGAGGACACAAATATAGAAACACTGGGACATTTTCCACATGATGGTTTGTGACAGACTAATGTAATTTATTTAAATCATAGTGTAGAAACTGATCTGTGTGACCTTCTGACCTCAGTCTCTGTAGATATAAAAGTGTTGAGCCAGCAGAGCAGATGTGTTGATGTGATCCGTCTTCATGCATGTGGAGCTGGATGCTTTCTGCGCCTAAATGATCCCTGAACATGATCCTTCTGCTGTTCTCACAAGCTGCAGCAGCGCGGAGGCATTTTTCATTCAGCCGAGAGATGAGCAGAATAATACGGATCTGTGTGCGCACCCTCCCGGCGCACATCTACAATCTACCAGTGCGCAATAATTGAAATGGCGCATTTGGCCGCAGGCTGCTGGAAGGGCATAATGCATGACGATAGACGTCATTTGGCTCCAGAGCCAGAGGGATGTTTGATGTTGCTAAAATATATGAGTTGTCGGGGAGGAAAAGCGCAGACAGGGAGGATGTGAGCAGAGCGGCTCCATGTTGGAAGCTGCAGAAAATGATTTTTATTTAAAGGTTGATGGATAATAAATCTCTCTGATAAATAATCACAGATATTTCTAAAGAGGCGGAGGATCGAGGTGTTTTTTTTCTTCTTTTTGTTTCATGACAGAAACGAGTTTGGGCGAACAGAGCAGAACAAACCGCCCGCGTTATTGTAACCTAATCCTGGCCCCTGGGGGTCTGAAGGGCCCCGGGCGGCGCGGCGCTTTCAGCCCTCCTCTTTATTTTTGCGGAGGAGACGCGGACTGGCTTAGTGTGTGTGTGTTTGTTTGTTTTGTTGTTGTTGTTTTTTTCTCTTTCTGCTTCACACACATACACACACACCGGAGGACAGAGAAGCAGACTGACGAGGACGTGAAGTGAAGACCAGCCGGTATATCTCAGATTTACACCCCGGGACGGAGCAGACAGACGCCGGTCTCAAATGTCTTCTGTGTCGGTGTCTTCTCAGGTAAGAACGCGCTGTGAAGAGGAGGAGAAACGTGACTCTGACTGATTTAGACACAAAATATACAAGTTTAAGGTTTTAAAAAACCTCCTTATTTGGAAAACATCAGTGACCTGACGCACTGTTCTTCTTTAACGCGCTGCCAAACTCCCATTTAAAATATACTTATTAAAATATCAACTGCTTTCGGCAAATATATACATGAATGACACAGAAACAAATGGTATTTCTTGTATCTATAATAAACACTCTTAAATTCGGCATTGATTAACTGCACCAAAGCTGGATGTTATTGAGCAAAACCTGAACTTTTACTGTTTGCTTGCCGGTAGTTGCTGCCATTTTTCTCCTTTTAAACGGCGGAGCGCTGCGAGTTAAGTGACTGTGATCAAAGTGAAAACTGTTGAAATAAGTTGTGGTCTGTTGATTATTTATATCCCGAATTTACCTGAAGGCTTTAAGCTAAAGATAAAACCTCTTAAATCATAGTTATGTGATAGTTAACATCTGATGATCAACAAGTCAAAGTTAAATGTTGAGAATATTTAATGGAGTCTGGTGTATGAACCTCAACAGTGTTACCACATACATACATACATGTTAAATGTGTTCATCTACAGGCCACAGTTGAACATTGCATGTGATTATCAGCTGTTTTTACTCATGTTTAGTGTCACTGAGTTTATTTAAAGACCTGCCAATCAAATGGAAAGAAAGCTATCAGTATTTAGATTAATTTTGATCATTTATTGATCTTTAGATTACGGATTGTTCCTTTTTTTAAAGACAGTTTGCAATCATGCAGACAGTAGTGGAAGAAGTACTGAGATCCTTTACTTTAGTAAAAGTACCAATACAGCAGTGTAAAAATACTGCATTACAAGTTCTGTATGGAAAATCCTGCTCAAGTAAAAGTACATAAGTACTGTGATCTTGATGTAGTTAAAGTACTGCAGTAACAGTACATAAGTATTGTGATCTTTATGTAGTTAAAGTACTGCAGTAACAGTACATAAGTATAGTGATCTTGATGTAGTTAAAGTACTGCAGTAACAGTACATAAGTACTGTGATCTTGATGTAGTTAAAGTACTGCAGTATCAGTAGTGACTGATATATTATTATATTATTAATACTGAAGCATCAGTGTTAGAGCAGCATGTTACTGTTGTAGCTGCTGGAGGTGGAGCTAGTTTCAACTACTTTATATACAGTTAGCTAGTTTAGTCCAGTGGTTCCCAACCTAGGGGTCGGGGCCCTCCAAAGGGTCACCAGATAAACCTTTTGGACTTTTTCTCTAAAAGTTTGCCCTGTGACCGTCAGAGCTGCAGACAGAAGTTCACTCAGTCATTTCCTGTGATTCCTGCTCCAGTTTTCAGTCTTTAGTTTCAGCACAGCAGCAGCAGACAGACACAGAAAGAGCAGAGCAGTGTTTGTCAGTTTGGCCCCGGGCGCCGTGCAGGCCGCAGGCAGAGACTCTGAAAGCTGCAGCCCGCCTCCTGTTCACCTTTCATGCTTCAAAGCTCTTCTTTACAATTGAGAGGCTTTCTGTGAAGGGGGAGGGGGAGGAGGGGGTCAATTAATCCAGAGTGTGCCCGGCCCTGCAGCCCCTCAGGTCATCACATCCTCTGTTTCATCAGCGAGGCTGCCCTCCGCAACCAGCAGAGCTCCATGAATATTACATTCAGACAAGGTTGTTTTCAATCTAACAGAGGAGTCGCTTCACAAAAACCCAGAGGAGTGATGGCCAACTGTACGACAGATATACTACTGTACAAGTACTAATGCCACAGTGTAGAAGTACTCTGTTATGAGTAAAGGTTCAAACTTCTACTTCTGTGAAAGAGTTATTAGCTTCATATAGTGAAAGTATCACAAGTATTTTCAGCTTCCTGTAGTTAAAGTACCACAGTAAAAGTACATGTTGTCACGTCTCTCAGGTGGATGATGGCTCGTCTTCTCCACACCTGACTGGATAAACTTGCTCTCTGATAAATGAAGCCTGCAGACTTCAGTCATGTTGTTAATCTGCCTTCAGAAACATCATTTATATCCTGTTCTGATGCTGGATGTCAAACATGGTTCAAGATCCAAAAACTCAAACTCAGTCAAAAGAGCTTCGACCTGCTCTGAACGCTCCACAGACGTCCGTCTGCTCTGTTATCTTTGTTGCTGAGCTTGTTGTCAGGTTAAAGGAGATATATTTCAGGTGTGTTCTGACGTGTTGTTACCTGCGACAGGAGGGGCGGAGCATGTCCAGGATGTCTTTGAGCCGCTCGCCGGTGTCGCCCATGACCGCCCAGGGCATCCCGTCACCTGCCCAGCTCACCAAGGCCAACGCCCCAGTCCACATCGACGTTGGCGGACACATGTACACCAGCAGCCTGGCAACGCTCACCAAATACCCCGAGTCCAGGTAAGACCAGCGGCGAGTTTACGTTTCCAAAGGATTTCTGGGTAACTGAGTCTTAAAAATCGAACACAGAAAATGTATCAGCAACTGTTTTTATTATTATTTATTAATATTTTGTACAAACTCCCAGAATCTATTGGGATTTTTTAACAATTTTCTGACATTTTATAGACAAAAACTGATGATGATCAATCAATAGCTATAACAATAATAAAAGTTGTAATAATAACTAACTGATTGATAGTTTTCATGCAGTCAGCATTGCACAGCTGATCTTGGATCATTAACTTCCTCTCACATGTTCATACAGCTCTGCTTTCTCTTTCCTGTGTGTGACAATAAAGAGAGGGAGTCAGGGCAGAGGGGGCATTTTAATTGGGTTTTGGAGGACAGAGAGGAGGTGCAGCGGTGGCCTGCAGCGAGGAGGTGAAGCTCCTGCTGCAGCAGCTCCTCAGGGCAGCCGGCAGCGACGGGCTCTTAGGAAAGGACCCGGCACTGATTTACAAAGAAAGACAGAGAGAAAGAAAGCAGAGAAAGAGGGAGAGAGAGGAGTTATTACGCCCAGAGTGAAAATGAACCTTGACACAGACTTCAAACATCATGAAGGACTTTGTTGAAATTCACATAATTCAGTCCTGAGGTTCATCCTGCAGTGTTGATATGCAGAGAGACGCTCAGAAATCAAATCAAAGACATCTTGTATTCAGAAATAATAATCATATCAGATTATTAGATATCATGTGAGACATTATTATTCAAAGCAGATTGTTTTTATGTTTTTTAAAACATGTCTGAATGGGATCTTTAACTATTCTACATAGTTAGCTAGCCTGAGTAAGAAAACACAGATGTTAGTTTAAACCTCAGCTAACATGCTAGCAGCTCTGTGAGGCTGGTGGAAGTGGAAGAATGACTCCTGTCCCATCCCAATCCCGAAATAATGACTCCTGTCCCATCCCAAACCCTGAAATAATGACTCCTGTCCCATCCCAATCCCGAAAGAATGACCCCTGTCCCATCCCAATCCTGGAAGAATGACTCCTGTCTCATCCCAATCCTGAAATAATGACTCCTGTCCCATCCCAATCCCGAAATAATGACACCCCTCCCATCCCAATCCCGAAATAATGACTCCTGTCCCATCCCAATCCCGAAAGAATGACTCCTGTCCCATCCCAAACCTGAAAGAATGACTCCTGTCCCACCCCAATGCTGAAAGAATGACTCCAGTCCCATCCCAATCCCGAAATAATGACTCCTGTCCCATCCCAATCCCGAAATAATGACTCCTGTCCCATTCCAATCCCGAAATAATGACTCCAGTC
This sequence comes from Pampus argenteus, assembly GCA_036937835.1. NCBI lineage: Eukaryota > Metazoa > Chordata > Actinopteri > Scombriformes > Stromateidae > Pampus > Pampus argenteus. The sequence goes on from CM072869.1 coordinate 2,357,086, forward strand.
CCATTCCAATCCTGAAAGAATGACTCCTGTCCCATCCCAATCCTGGAAGAATGACTCCTGTCCTATCCCAATCCTGAAAGAATGACCCCTGTCCCATCCCAATCCTGGAAGAATGACTCCTGTCTCATCCCAATCTTGAAATAATGACTCCTGTCCCATCCCAATCCCGAAATAATGACACCCCTCCCATCCCAATCCCGAAATAATGACTCCTGTCCCATCCCAATCCCGAAAGAATGACTCCTGTCCATCCCAAACCTGAAATAATGACTCCTGTCCCATCCCAATGCTGAAAGAATGACTCCTGTCCCATCCCAATCCCGAAAGAATGACTCCTGTCCCATCCCAATCCCGAAATAATGACTCCTGTCCCATCCCAATCCCGCAATAATGAGACCCCTCCCATCCCAATCCCGAAATAATGACTCCTGTCCCATCCCAATCCCGAAAGAATGACTCCTGTCCCATCCCAATCCCAAAATAATGACTCCTGTCCCATCCCAATCCCTGCAGGAACTGCTTATTTGTACACTATAAAAACTGACAGATGATTCCCGCCCGCTCCTTTTTTCCTGTCCCATCCCAGTCACATGATGAATGATGAAACTGACTCTCATCCCGCAGGATTCCTAAAAAATGTCAGCCTCTAGTAGCAAGAACTAAAACTAGAGCAGCGTTCCTGCTGTAGAGCTGTATTCATCAGAGTAACTGTGACTCATTCTTGTATTTCTGTGCCTCTGCAGGATCAGCCGCCTGTTTAACGGCACCGAGCCCATCGTGTTGGACAGTTTGAAGCAGCACTACTTCATCGACAGAGATGGAGACATCTTCCGCTACATCCTCAGCTTCCTGCGGACCTGCAAACTGCTTCTGCCGGAAGACTTCAAGGTAAACAAAGAAACAATCACAAAACATAAACATCGTAACAGTAATCAGCAGGATAAACTAGAATACACACATCACAGAGCTCAGATATGAGATTGATATTAATATTTTACATGTAATTGTCGACAGCAGCGAAGCCTGTGGGAGTATTTCAGATCAAAACACCACAAACGCTGCTTGTGATTTAGTTTCCCACTAAAATCAAAAGATGAAAGAAAACAAATATTTGTTGTTGAGTTCTTATTAAACTGAACTTTGACTTCATTAAACACTTTTCTGAACAAACTGTTTTTTATTATTGAACCCCGATTAAAACATTTCAGGTCTGAAATGAAGCAAATTAAGACAATAAATTTTTTTTTTTTGATTAATCGTTTTGTTTTAGTCTTTAAAATGTCAGAAGTTGGTGAAAAACGTCCATCACTGTTTCCCAAAGTCTAAACCTACGATATATTAATTTCATCTCCTGAATACACATTAACCTTTAACATTTTCCTGGAAAAAAAAATTAAAAATGATTAATTGATTATGAAATTAGTTGCTGTTTCTGTTGATTTGACTAATCAGCTGATAGTTGCGGCTCCAGTTTTTACCGTTTCTGTACCGATGAGCTCTGGCTTGCAGCGAAATAAAGCCCAGATATGCAAAGATGGAGAAACACGACCTCGAGGTTAAAGAAATGATTTGTCTTTGTCCAGCGGTGCGTTGTTATCTCGGTTAGTCTGAGCAAACAGCAGCGACTCTTTTAACGCTGAGGAAACTTTAATCAGCGCGGCGCTGCGCCTGCGGCTGCACAGCTCCATCCAGTGTAGCTTACAGCACAGACGAGTGTGTGTTTTACTAAATTAATGTGTGAGGTGTGTGTCTTGAGTGAACCAATGTGTCTGTTCAAGTGTGTGTGTGTGTGTGTGTGTGAGAATCAGAGGGCATATTGCATCTCTCTCATCTCCCTCCTTGTAGTTAGTGAGCGCTGCCTCTGTTATTCTGTGCTCTGGATGACTAAAAAGCCCTGCGGATGAAACCCCCTTTTTATAAAACACATCTATCCCTCGCTTCCAGCCTTCGATGGGGGAGGGGAGGGGAGGGGAGGGGAGGAGAGGAGGAGAGGAGGGGGGCAGCGAGCGAAGGAGGCGAAGCTTTGATACAGCATGAAGCCTCGGGCCAGCAGCAGCTCCTCGTCAGGAACAGTATGGAGGAAAAAGCAAGAATAAAAAGAAATAAGCCTCCTCTGTATTTCACCAGCAGAGGAAGAAACACTCAGATCTGTTACTGCACGGTGAAATAATACTTCATCACAGGGTTTATATCCTTCAGTACATCACTGGATTAGTACTTCTACTTAAGTAAAGGATCTGAATACTTCATTGTGCACCTCTCTGTCCCGTCAGGACTTCCCTCAGCTGTACGAGGAGGCTCGTTTCTACCAGCTGACTCCGATGGTTCGGGAGTTGGAGCGCTGGCAGGCGGAGCAGGAGGCCCAGCGGGTGCCGCCCTGCGAGTGTCTGGTGGTTCGTGTCACGCCCGACCTGGGCGAGAGGATCGCGCTGAGCGGGGAGAAGGTGCTGATCGAGGAGATCTTCCCCGAGACCGGAGACGTCATGTGCAACTCGGTGAACGCCGGCTGGAACCAGGACCCCACCCACGTCATCCGCTTCCCGCTCAACGGATACTGCAGACTCAACTCTGTGCAGGTCAGTTCCCATAGCAACGTCTCTGCTGCATCACACTTTTAAAGGCTCAGTTCACCCAAAACACACACGCACACACAGACACACACACACACACACACACACACACACACACACAGACACACACACACACACAGACACACACACACACACACACACACTGGAAGCATAGAGTTGAAGTATGAAAGATGACAATTTAAGAAGAGGTTTTGCACAAACGCTGCTGCCATGTGCAATAATCGACATGGATGAACACGCATTGTTTATATTTTCAAGTTGGGAGTTTGGTCTTGATTGACACCTGAGCTGCTGCAGATTACCTGAAAAGACTTGTAACGACTGTCTGTCTGTCTGTGTGTGTGTGTGTGTGTCTGCAGGTCCTCGAGCGTCTGTTTCAGAAAGGTTTCAGCATGAAGGCGTCTTGCGGCGGGGGAGTCGACTCGTCCCAGTTCAGCGAGTACGTCCTGTGTCGGGACCTGAGACACAGCCAGTCCATCACCAGCACCCCCATCCGGATCAAACAGGAACCTCGGGACTAACAACGGACTCATTTGGATCCTTTAAATGTCTCCTGCAGCTGCTCCAAACAGCAGCGCTGAGCCGTCAAACCTGAAGTTGAACTTGAAAACGTTAAAATCATCACGTGATCTGCTGCAGGTCACCACAGGTTTGAGCCTGATGATGACCTGAAGCCAAACGTACATAAAACAACCGTCACATGTAGATATTTCTATTAAGAATCTGAATCTCTCTTTGATATTAAAGGACGGGTTCAACATTTTTCAGTCAGTGTTCATATGGACACCTGACTGTTGATAAATTGTGAACCCGTCCTTTAACAGCTTGCTTGGTGAATATTGTCTACTGTGTATACAAATGAATGGAAAGGTCATTTTTATAAGTGTGTAAGGATGCCACGGGGCGCATAATTTAATTCTTTTTATATAACTGTCATTTTGAAAATGTATATTTAATGTATTTGTTAGCTTACTTTGTGTGACACTTTTTAATTTGTACAGATGTATTGATATAAAGATTTAAAAAAAAGCTCTTGGCTGTCTCGTTTTCATGTCACGATGAGCAAATTCTGCAAAATCCAGGCGAAAAAAAATCAAACCTGCTTCTTTATCATTTTCTTTATTTCATTTTTTTTGCAAAGGTACAAACAACTGTAAAATTGCATTGCCTGAAATGCGTCAGGATTGAATACAGAATGTAGGAAATATAAATAGTCGCAAAAATTGTGTCCTTCCAACAGATGAAACTTTAGCTAGGTGCTCCGACGCCCCCCAACAGACTGAATATACAGTACATACACCACAGCTTCAATTATCAGTTAGAGCTATATACTATACAAACCAAATGCCCGTTATGGCAGAGAAAAAAAAACAAAAAGACATTTAAAGCGTTAAAAACCTTCAATGTACACACCCTTTCCAAAAAGTCTTCTTAAAAACTGCCTTTCAACAGCAAACTGTGAAGCAAAACTGCATATTTAACTACTAGGACAAATTAATATTTTCAACAGTACAAGGTCAATATTTTCAGACTGTGATTTGTATTCTAATGTTTTATCGTCGCACGTTGAGCTAAAAGTTAAATCACACGTCAGCCAAGATGAAGATGAGGAGGAGGAGGAGAGGAAGCTGGAGGAATGTTTGTTTGATCTGAGGAGGAGTTTAATGTCAGCCTTCATGAACGCAGCCTGAGTGAGTTTTACTGTCTGTAGGAGAACCAGCTCCCTGTGATCACTGGAACCGAAAAACTGCCAAAAGTGAATCATTCGAGTTAAAGGAAAAGTCCAACATTTGTTCTCTTTTTGGTTAGCTTAGCTTAGCATAAAGACTGGAAACAAGTGGAACCTGCTAGCCTGGCTCTGTCTAAAGGTAACAAAACGCAGTGAGCAGCTCCTCTAAATATCTCGTTTGTTTAATTTGTACAAAAGTGTAAAAACAACAATTGGTGAATTTTACAGGAAGGTGTTTTAGATCAAAGAGTGTTAACTGGAGATCACCGAGTGAACGAGAACATTAAAAACAAACTAAAATTATTATCTGATTATGAAAATAGTCGTTTTAAAATGTGTAATATGATAGAAAACTGAATATTTTATTGTTTTGAACTGTTGGTCAAACTAAACGAGACATTTGAGGAAAATCACGTTTGAAATCAAAGTTGTCTGAATGAATTTTCCACATTTCCTGACATTTAATTATTTGTTGAATTGTAAAATTTACACAACTTCTTCTAAAACAACAACATGAAGTTTTTAGTTCAAATGAAACAAGATAAAACAACAATCAGTGAGTTTTAGAGAAGCTGGATCTTATCCTTATCTTTAGTAGTACCAGGCTAGCAGTTTCCCCCTGCTTCCAGTCTTTATGCTAAGCTAAGCTAACCAGCTTCACATTTAGACGTGAGAGGAATCAATCTGGCTCTCTGACAGGAAGAGAACAAAATGTCAAACCCTTCCTTTAACCTGTCAAGTCTGTCGAGTGTCACCATCATCAGCACACGCGCACACACACACACACACACACACACACACACACACACACAGACACACACACACACACACACTAAAAAGTCCTACCAACTCTCCAACGGTTCTGTTACCATTCATACGACCAGCAAAGCTTCACAGTACTCGCGGTGCACACTCCTCTGACGACCACACACACCCACACACACCCACACAATGCTGAATAAAACACTGCCTAAACTCCGTCCCGCCCTGTAGCTGTAGTTGAGTTAAAATATGAAATAAACTTGTGTGTGTGTGTGAGCGTACCAGCCTCTATAGTTGAGACATACTCGCAGGTCTGACCATGATTAGAAAACTTAACAAAACAAAACAAGCTGAGCAGCCCACGAGCCCGGCGTCCTGAGTGGGTAGCTGAGTGGGCTGCTGATCGCAAAAGAGACGGACAGAAAATCTTATGTTGCTATGGAGATGTGAGGAGAGCTCAGACTCAAAGGCACCTCTTTAGGTACGGCGCTGCAGTCGAAGCGTCGAGAAGAATCCTGGCAGCACTGGCGGCAGGATCTGCTCATCTCACAGTCTGGAAAACACTTTGAAACTGTCAGTAAGACTTAAACTCTGCATGTTTTAATATCTGCCGCTATTAAAAAAACGCTGAGTTGAGAAGTTTTGTGCTGTCTCAAGCTCGCGGATGGGCTAAAATGAGACAGGAGAAGTAAAACTAGAGGTGAGCGTTCAGGTAACAGATATGAGGGAGCAGGTGAAGTGTAATCCAGTTTGAGATCTGCAGTGGGCCGAGTGCGCTTCCTTGAGGGACACCTTATTTGAGTAGCGCCTTGTATAGCATTAGCGAGCGTGCCGTGGTGCGGTCCTGCTCCAGACAGAAGATGAAGTCCCTGAGGTTAACTCTCGTGATCCGTTGACGGAGCTGCTGGCGGGAGGAGGCGGCGGGAGAGGAGCCTGCGCCCGAGCCTGAGGCCACCTGAAGGGAAGAGACAGAAGAGCGTTAGAGCCACAGCGCTTCTAACAGTTTAAAACCCCAAAAATATTCACTTTACTGTCATATTTGACAAGAAAAACATAAAATTATCACATTTAAGAAGCTGGAACAGCAGCTAATTTATGCTTAAAAAATTACTAAAAACGATTTTTTGATTATCAAATAGTTGTAATCAATTGTTTATCCAACTGTTGCAGCTCTAAAATAAGAATATTTCACAAAATGTCAAATTACTGCTTACAGATTCTCATTATCAGGTATCATCTAAGATTATAATTTTTGTACTTTGATATATATATTTGATTGAAAAAATATAAACAAATATTTGCTGTTTTCAGCCAAATGTGATTAATTTTTGGACAAATCATAATTTTCTTATTTAAACACTGCAGGTAAGTTTAAAGGTAAGTAATGTATATATGTTGGTCCCGTGCAGAGGACAAACTATTTTAAACTAAAAACTTGGAGTTTAGATAATAATTAAAACACTTTTGTGAAGTGTTTTATGTTTGTTTTTGACTCTTGGGAAGGCTTTTCTCTTATTTTATCTGCAGTGTTGGTTTTATTCTGCAGAGGCACCTCAATCATCAGTAACAGCATTAACGTAGATTAACTTCAATCTCACACATTAGTTGAATCACTCTTTCAGCCCAGACCTGTAGAAGGAATCGCCACACCTTCATCTCTAAGGTGTGTTTGCAGCCAGAGGCCAGGTAACGCCCGGCCCCTGCAGCTACTAGCCGAACACAGCTCCTCTGCACGCCCAGAGATATTGCTCAAACAAGCCCTATTTACCAAGATGATATATTAAACAAAAAGTCACAGTTCAGAGCATTGATGACTCAAAGTGCCACTTCCCATGACCCCGATGTCCCCGGGGCCAGATGAGCCTCTCAGAGAGCATCACGGGGCACAAATTCATTTCTGTTTGAAACGTGTAAGCGAGCAGTTTCATGAATTGACCTCAAGATGGGAGATACGGCACTGTGAGGCAGGCGGGAAAAAGACAGTTTGCTCACCGTGAACTTCAACCCAGCTGAGAAACAGACCGTGTTACACTCTTCTCCCACGTGGCACCATATGATGTTTATACGCCAGCGGTGCAAACTACTGTACAGACAACTGAGCTACTATTTTCTGCAGGAGCTAAGCCTGAGGGCTGAGCCAAACACAAGATCAACTGAAAAACAGTGACAATCACTTTTACATTTAAATTTCAGTCAACTTCTGTCAACATTTTCGATTAGATCCTGATACAGATATCGATGAAAAAATGTTTTGCGAGTAGTTCAGATTAAAAAACGAGTTACACGCCGAGTACAATTATGGAATTATCTATACGGAGAAATACTGATTTTCTGTTTTATATCTTTGCAAACTGAATCTTTGAGTTGAAACAAGATGTTTGAAGGTGTTACCTGGGACTGGGAAACTAGGATGGTTGCAGCTTTACCTGAGAGTCTTCCTCATACCACTGAAACCTGATCTGTTCTCTGTGGTTCATCTCTGTGATTTAAATACCGTTTAAAGTCTCTCAGCTTCCGTATTTTATAACTGTACACGTATACCAGTGTGTAAATGTATGCTTTGAACTTTCCTCTCTCAGCTTCTGTTGAGCCAGCAGCTGAAAAGCTATTGTGTAGGTAACTGGGTTGCCATTTTGTGCAGGAGCAGAGCCTGCAGGCAGAGCTGACAGCAGAGGATAGGAATGAAGCTCCAGGTCCATACAGGAACACAATCAGAGCATTATGAAGCTACACAGCCTGCAGGCATGTCGAGCTCCTCCACACATACACGTCTGCACGCACACACACGCACGCACACACACACACACGCAGGTGTGGCTTCTATACTGGCATCACACATTATATCCACATATGTCACCAGTTTGTTGGTTTATGACATGGATGTTTTGTCTGTTTGTTTCCAGTAGAAACATGTAGTGAACACAATGCTGACACGTTGAACTTTGTGAGCAAACTGTTTTTTTTTTGTTTTTTTACATCCAGCAGCTACGGAGCAACGTTATCATTTATCTCAGGTCATGTTTGTGTCCAGCTGGTGAATGTAAATCCAATATTTACTCTCTGTTAGCTCTGTTTCTGTTCTCCAACCAACTCCTGAGGGAAATATCTGGCTCTTTAACTGCTAAATGCTGCACTATGTCCACCAGCTAGTCTACAGATAACTGTGTCTGTGAGCAGGTTGTGTATGGTGGGTTTTTTTTCTCTGTGAACCAAAACAGTAAAGTTGCAGCCGGACAGATAAACAATGAGCTGAAACTCACTATAAAGCTCCGTAAAGTTGAGAGGATCACCGATAATAATCTGTAGGTTCATCACAGTTATAGTTACACTTATAGCTGCTTTAAAGATCAAATATATTAAATAAGTTGACATGTTGGAAGGACGTCAGGTCTGCAGCTCTGATGAATATCAGCTCTGAGGAGTGATAAATATGGACCCTGCTTCCAAACAAAGCTTTCAACCGCGGCATGTAGGCACTACAAAGATCTTTTCTTCATCTTTTCTCCGTGAGACTCTGAATTCACACTAAACTCTTGGAAATTTCCAGTATAAATGATTTTCTGTTCTTTCAGCCTCCTCCCTGCCTCTTCTATCTAATCTGCCCCGGAGCTGCTGCAGCCCTTTAGCTCCCGACTGCAGGCCTGATCAGGCTCCAGATCGTCCCGTCCTCCCCCACCTCCGCACCCTGGGGGCGGCCCACTGTTATGAATACACGCTAGCAACGCAGCAGCTTTGTTTTCCTCACAAAAATAAAAAACAACAACAAATAAGCAGCCATAGCTTTTCACCTGAGGTCAAGAGGAGACTGAACTGTTCCACCAAACTTGGTCAACTTGTATTTACTGAAGCTCCAACCTGAGCTGCTATGAAACAACATGCAGATGTATTAAAACCTAATGAATGCAGCTTCATCACTGACTGCCCCCCCCCCCATCAGAGGCTTAAACAACCCCTGAAATGTTGGATTTCTCCACAGGACCCCCCCCCATCACTCTGCTGCCTTTGTCCGGGTCTGCTGGGGGGCGAGCCACAGGCGGGATGTGTGTGGGGGGACAGAGAGAGCATGTGGGAGAGGGTGGGGTGAGCATTATGAAAGCACCCATACTGCACTGCAGCCTGCCCCCCGGGCCACGACACCCCCCAACCAGGCTCCAACACCCTGCCCCGAGCTCATTTCTGCAGAGCCCAAATCTATGGCTGCCCCGAGGGTGGAGGGGTGAAGGGGGGGAGGAGTCACACCCACAACAAGCCTCCAGGCCGTAGCTGACCCCCTTCACTCAACTGTGGTCACATTCACTCACTGGATTAGGGAGTGTGTGAGTGTGTGTGTGTGTGTGTGTGTGTGTGTGTGTGTGTTGATGGAAAAGGTCAGGAGAGTTTGTCATTCTCTGCAGTCATCCTCACTTAGGATCAGCGTTCAGCAAGTTACTTTAAAATATAATTAATTATTACTCTCAATGATAAAGTAATCACATTCCTTAATTACTCAGCAGTACTTCGTTACTTCACTCGTTACTAGAGCGCCGATACGTGAGCCGATATCAGAGCAGAAACGGCTCTTATGTATTATTTTAGATCAAAACTGCCACTGCTGATGTTCCCTCGCTGACATTTTAAGCCTGAAAAAGCTTTTGTTGCTCTGTTCGTGACCCTCCTCCTCCACCCTGACGCATCCGCCTCGGCTGAATAACAGCAGATAAAGTGACTGGTTACTTGCTGTTAATTTGACGTACCTCTGAGCTGGCTGCGGCGCCACCTGGCGAGTCCATCTTGCGTTTCTTTCTTGGCCCGATGGCAGCGAGGGCCGTGAGGTTGGCGTCTCGTTGCCGCATCTGAGCCAACTCCTGCTGCTGCATCTGTGAAGGAAATGAATATATACAGTATTAGTATAGATGTGTGTGTGTGTGTGTGCTCGTGGCGTGACGATACAAGAAGATTCACGACATGTTTACATGAATATTTAATATTTAATGTTGATCTCTTTACTGAATAGTGACATGAAACTAAGAGGGGCCTCACAAGTATGGAAGCACATACAGATGTGTGTGTCGGGATGACGGAGATCAGAGCAGACAGGAAAGGTGATGGAGGCAACATTTACATTCTCATTAACACACTAATGTTAATTTGAAGGGAAGGAGGGCACATGGTGCACGCGCACACGCACAGACGGACACACACACACACACACACACACACACACACACACACACACACACACACACACACACACACACACACGCACACACGAGGACACTTTGAGGACACAGAAAACCAGAAATAAATAAATAGGGCTGCAGCTAATGATTTTTAATCAATTAATATGCTGATTATTTTCTCAATTAATCAATTGTTTAATTGATGAAAAGTGCCCAGTGACATCTTCAACTTGCTTGGTTTGTCTGTCCAACAACACAACACAACACAACACAACACAACACAACACAACACAACACAACACAACACCTTCAGATATCCAACTTTCTGTCACATGACAAAGAAAAAGAGACGATGTGGAAGAACAGTTGAGTTTTCCTTTAACTCTGCATTTCTGCTTCTCATTCATTGATTACATCAAACATCAGAGTCACCAACAGTAAATACAAAGAACACGACGACTCTGTTGGTGCTTCATCATGAGTTTCACAACCTAACTGGTTCCTCAGAGGAGGTGGAAACACAAACAAGACTATATGACAGACATGTTTAGTTCCTGCAACTGTTCGGTTGTATTCATTCTGCTCGAGTTATTGAAGCTGCATGAAGCCTGCGGTTGATCACATATCTGAGTTATCGCTACATTTGGAGGTCTGAACACACACTCACACACTCACACACTCACACACTCACACACTCAGGTTTAAACCAAAACAAACATACTGAGACTTTTGAGGAGGAGAAACTTTCAGCAACTCCTTTGTACGTTGAAAAGGTTTCGTCATTTTGTACAAACATGTGACCTCTTCAGACCGTCCACACTGCTCCGACATGCCTCCACTTGGCTCTCACTGCCCCCCCCTCCTCTTAGGCCTCAGCAGAGAGACTTATGGGTAATGACCCCTGACCTCTGCTGGCCTCGGGGAAAGCCTAAAGCCTCCCAGAGACTCGACGCCTGTCTGCTGCCTCGAGGTGACAGAGGGGGGAGTTTTCTGTGTATGTGTGTGTGTGTGTGTGTCTGTGTTTGTGTGTGTCTCTGTGTATCAGGTGTTCCTCGTGATGTGGGGACATAAATCTATTCACTCTGTCAAATTGTAGCGATTGTCTTGTGGAGAAACAAGTCCCCATAAAGGAAATCAGTACATTTCAGGGTGAAGGGTTTATGGTTAAGGTAAGTCTGCAGGAGATGAGGCTGGAGGGAGGTGGAGCAGTTGATCTATCAATTAAATTACATAAATAATAACAATAGTATGTTATATTATTAATGGGATGTCTATTACATTAAAAACTTTCTTTATGTGTGTGTACTAGCTGTATATATTCACTGTACTAACTGTGTATATTCACTGTACTGACTGTGTATATTCACTGTATAAACTGTATATTCACTGTATGAACTGTATTCACTGTACGAACTGTATATTCACTGTACTAACTGTATATTCACTGTACGAACTGTATATCCACTGTATGAACTGTATATATTCATTGTATTAACTGTATATATTCACTGTACTAACTGTATATCCACTGTATGAACTGTATATCCACTGTACGAACTGTATATCCACTGTATGAACTGTATATCCACTGTACGACCTGTATATTCACTGTACGAACTGTGTATATTCACTGTACGAACTGTATATCCACTGTATGAACTGTATATCCACTGTACGAACTGTATATCCACTGTACGACCTGTATATTCACTGTACGAACTGTGTATATTCACTGTACGACCTGTATATTCACTGTACGAACTGTGTATATTCACTGTACGAACTGTATATTCACTGTACGAACTGTGTATATTCACTGTACTAACTGTATATTCACTGTACTAACTGTATATTCACTGTACTAACTGTACGTGAAGACGTCATTAAACACACATACCTCTTTAGCTTTCTGCTTCAGACGAGCCTGTTCAGGATCTTCTTGCCTGGCGCGACTCTGGAGGTGAAACACACAGTTCAGACCGTTGTTATCAGGTAACATTTAAACACCAGACGCCTGCTCACAGCTCTGTGCTGATGTGGAAACATGCACAACGCTGGATTATAACACCACACAGGAATTGTTTCACTTTTACATGATATAAATAAAATACGCTCGATAATTTGTAAAACACTGTTATTGGTCCAAATGAGAATATGCATCCTAATAATTCTGAATATTAAGTTATATTTATGAACGGGCATATCAGCTGTATTTGGTTCCATGTTCAGTAAAGAGACTTTTACGCAGCTGGAATGACGTTGGAGCAGCTGAATTATGCGACAGGTTTAAATGTTCAGGAGAAACAGACTCGATACCTCCTTAATAACATCTCTGTTAAAGATCAAGGTAATTAGCTGAGCGAGAGAGTGTGTGTGTATGTGCCTGTGTGTGCAGAAGATAATTTCTGTAATTATCTCTGGTTTCAAGTGTCACCTATGGGACACAAACGTACATGAAGAAGGCACCATTAAATGTTTTTTAAAGAGGATAATAACTGTGTGTGCATGTGTGGGCGTATTTATTTGAGGTTTTGTAGAGCTGTCAGAAAAAAGAAATTTAAATAATGCGAGTGAGAACAAAGAAAAATATTTCAGAATGAATGGAAGTGAAAAAAGGTGTAACGTCCATGTTTATGGCTGTATACATGAGCATATACAGTAAATTATATGTTCTGTCTGATGTTTTATTACTTAAATACTTTTATGATGTGTGTGTTTTCTTGCTAAATGTTGTCTTGTCATTTTTAATCTTTTAAAACCAAAATGATCTGAACATGTATCAGCATTTATTGCTTTATTGCAATTTCCTTACACAGCAAACATTTTCAGTCTTTTAACCATTTAGATTATTATTTTATTCCTTGTTTATTTACCAATCACACTGAGCTTGTGTGTGTGTGTATTTGTATACGAGTGTGTGTGTGTGTGTGTGTGTTTTTACCTTGGCAGCCTTCAGCAGCATCTCTCTCTCTTGCTCGTCTTTCCTCTGCTTCTCCATCCGCTCCAGCTGCTCGAAGAAACGAAGCTGAGAGCGAACGTCTGTCGTCTGTTCGTGGTGTTCTTCATCCTGGTGGAGGAAGGACGAGGTGGCGGTAAATACGAGAGATAGATACGATAAACAAGCCCATTTAAAAAAATAAAAAATATGAACTATCTCTTTAAATGAATTTCAGTTTCTCAGATGTGATGATTTAATGCTTTCTTATGTCATAATAATGATGGCAAACTGAATATCTTTGGGTGTTGGACTGTTGTTTGGACCAAACAAGGCATATAACTGACAAAACGATGCATCAGTTGAGAAAATAATCCATAAATCAATAGATAATGAACATAATTGTTCATCGCAACCCTAAATATGTGTGTGTGTGTGTTTGCTCTTGCCTTTCCCCCGTCTGTGCGGTGCTGAGCGACCGCTGAAACCTTCTCCAGCAGCGAGCGGAGTCTGGACTGGGTGGCATGAGAGATGAAGTTCACCACCTCCAGCGGCACCTCGGTCACACCGAGCTTCTTAGCTGCAGACAAGAGGAGAAACAACCAGAGTCAGAGTGGAGCTCGCCTGTGCCGAGAGCTGAGAGGAAGATTCCTGGACGCTTCATGTTTCCTCTGCGGCACCTGTCGGGCTCTACTTTTGTCCTTGGACTAATTTTAGACTCTCTGTGTGCTGCCACAAAAAAAAAAAAGGGCACAAGTGCTTGAAGGGGATTTAGTCTGCTCTCAGTCAAGAGAAGAGCGGACATTAACCAGAGATTTATGCCACCAGCGAGTTTCAAAAATAACTGAGAGGCAGCAGAACAAATGTCCACTTCAATGTGACAGATCGCTGCTGAATGTAGTTTAATCTTCCTTCTATAATCACACTGAATACTAGATTTCTGAGGACAATATCTATAATAATAAAAAATAGATTTTTAACATGAACACATAATTAAAATCACAGTGAAACAGAAATGATTATAGAGTCAGTCAAGTCATGTTTGAAAAGATATTTACACACATATACCCACGAATCACATTCACATTACTGATGCTCTCGTTATTATTGGATATTATTGTGTTCATAAACTAACAGACTCATCTTTTTGCATTCCTGTAGCAGCTTCTTATCGACAAACACATCAATGATCATTTAAATGTGCTGATGTCAGACGACAGCAAATAATAAATGTTTAGATCCGCACCGCATTAATTTAAGCACAATATATATATAAAGAGGGGAAGTGACAACAACATAATTATTAGTTTTCCATCCAAATGAAGCTAAAATTTTGAAAAGTAAATGGTTGAAAGAAAACTGGAACTCTGTTACTGTTGTGTCAATATTAGGAGATAAACAGCAGGTGGCGCCGATTCTCGACAAACATAGTTAAATATTCACATTGTTCTTCACATTAGTCCAAACTGGAACTCATATTTTATTTATTTTTCATTCATTCATTGTCTCATTGGTTTACAACAACCTGATTTTAAGTTTATTTTAATAGTTTGTTTTGCCTCTTGGGTGATTTATTTTAATTGTGTCCTGTGTTTGTTTGTTTGTTTGTTTGCTTGTACACTGACAGGTGACTGTACCTGTGTCCAGGATGCGGCGGTGCAGCAGGCCAGTGGGCAGGAAGGACTCGTCCTTGCAGGAGCGGATCTTGGTGCCGACGAGCTCGGAGCTGGTTGCTAGGATACGGGCGTTCTCCTCGTTGAGGTTGACGCCGGCCATGGACGCCACGTCGTTGATGTCGTCGTCATCTCTGTGGACGACAGAGGCGGAGCTAACAATGACAATACTAGCATGTTGATGTTTAGCAAGTGTAATGTTGCTAACATTTGTTAAGCTAAGGAGCACTAAACACAAAGTACAGCTGAGGCTGATGGGAACGTCATTAGTTCTGCAGGTGTTTGGTCATAAACCAGTGTTTGACCAAATGAAATGACATTATTACAGTTCATCCTGAGGGGAACATGAATGAACGTCGGAGCATCATTAAAGTCTGTAGGATGCATCCTCTGGGGAACATGAATATGTCAACCAAATTTCATATCAGTTAATCCAACAGTTGTTGAGATATTTCAGTCTGGACCGACAGACAAACCTGGGTATTAAACAACTGCCTGCACACTTTTTTAATTTTTTTTAATTTTTTTTTTAAATCACAGGTTTGATCCGACTTGGATCAAAATGTTTTCTATTTCAATAGATTTGAGACAAACAAACATTAACATTCATAGAGACGTCTGCTAGCTGCTGGATAAAAACTGTGTTGTGAGTTTCCAAGTATCCATATACGTTATATGTTTTATGTTATTATAGAATAAGCTGATTAATTATAGCCACACGTCTATCCACAGCTGTAAGGCTCATTAATTACAAATCACATTCGTCTTATTTCACGTTCGTTGTCTGTTTTATTTGTTCCAGTTTAAGTGATTAACGTCATTGGAATGTGTTTGTGTGTTGATGTTTATCTTGATGATGTTGTCTGTGATCTGTCAGATTTATGTCTCTTGTCATTTCACCAAGATCCTGTGATCAAACTAGTTTCCAAGGCATTTCACGATTAATGCATTACAGTTGCATGAGAAGTCTGACGAGGTGCCACCTGCAGTGAAACCTCCTCTGAAGTGTGTGTGGACACGTTTCCTGTGGACTCTGGTGATGAACACATGCTGCCCTCTGCTGGCTCATATGTGGAAACACACGATCAGGAATGTTTTCTTCTAATCAGAGCTCATAAATATCAACTTGCACCTCGTCATTATAAAATGTTTTAATTATGAACTCTTAATCTCAGTTGTGAGATTATTAATTAATCATCATCTATCAACGTAGATAATTGATGATTAATCCAGTAAATTTAAATCGTTGTCCAATGAGTTTCTGCTTCACCTGAAAGTCCCGCCCCCTGGGTCACTCAGTTTCTTCTGATTGGCCTGGGCTGCCAGGTGAACAGGACTTTTGCCCAGTATGGTGGTGGGCCCTCTTATAAGTCCACCTGATGGGAAAAAAAACAAACATTTAATATCAAATAACAAAACCAGCTGACATCATTTCCACTAAATCTGGAGATTTTTACAGTAAAGGAGGAATATTTCTGTTTTATCGGCTCACAGCGAACAGCAGAAGCTGCTGGACTCACCTTGAGGTCTGAGAGTCTGACTGATGACAACAGGTGAACGAGTCTGCAATCCTGCTCTGCCCACAGCCTGAACACAAAGACAAATGTGGACAGCAGAAACTCAGAATAAGTTTTAGTTTTGGATTAAGTCTCCTTTCAAACCTAAAACATGTTTTTTCCACTCGTTCTTCTCGACTGTGACGTTGATCTGTTTGTTTGAAGTTTCTCATCAGTTTAACCTGGAAGTACCTGCAGGATTTATGACACCATAACTAGTTGGGAGCCAATCACGGTCCAGTATGCAACTTACTCATAGTGCACATGCACTGAGTGGACTTTTCAATGAAGTAGGAGACATGTTGTGTCCATCTTTAGAAATCAACTATATTTGCATATTAAGTCATTTATAATAAAGTAATTTAACATTTTGTGGAAAAACAATCAGACAAAAACTATTATTCCACACAGATTATTTTTATATGTCGTAAACATGTTTGATTGGGATCATAAATAGAGATTTTTGGCTGTTTTATCTCTTTTTTTTAACAATTAATCGATTATTAAAATAGCAGAGATTCTTTGTTCTCACTGCAGGTTTAAGACAGACGAGCTGTGCAGCTGCAGAAGTGTGTTCGAGAGATGAATGATGGACAGTTCTGTGTTAAAACAGTCACTATGATGTTTTTACACTGCAGATCCAGCACAGAAAACAATGGTCCAATAAGCCTTTGATTGAGGCTTTTCTGTTAGTTTATGCAACTAGCAACTGTGAACGAGACAGACAACTTTCTGTGGATCTGAAATATCATGTTCGTACCAGAGCTGTGTTTGTGAACGGTGGGTTCAGTCGGACGGTGCTGGTGGCGGGACTGATGGGGAGCCGTGGCCGGATGGCGGTGGCGGTGACAGCGCCGGGGGCAGCCAGAGGGGGCGCCGAGGTGCTGGGGGGGACTGTCGTCAGAGACTGCTGGCTGCTGAGAAGAGACTGACGCAGGGCAGGGAGGCTTTTCTGTGGAGGTGAAGAGAAAACACGTCAAGAAGCCTTTTAAACCTGTTTAAATTCAGACTTATTCACAGTGAGCTGCTTCAAGATTCACCCACATGCTGTATGAACACATTTTAAAATGTTGACGATCCCTCACTTTCTTACAGGTATGAACATGGAGAAATGTCAGGATTATTTTAGCCTGATAACAACACGTTAGCCTGGATTAGTTGAGATACATTTGAGGAACAGGGTCCAGAGTTCTGGTAACATCACTTACACGTCCTCATGATATGATCATATATGATATAAAAGCTGTAAAACACACTTCCACAACTGTTACTTCCATTCTTACATTTCACTTTATACCTTATTAAATTCTGTATCATGGATATGTTTTACTGTTTCACTGTTTCATGGACCAAACAACATTAATCAATAGTCACAATAATCAGTTTCAGCTCTGCTAAACTGCAAATACTGTTAAAATATGCAAATTATAAAATATATACATATATATATATATATATACATATATATATATCTTTTCTTAGCAGTAATAGTAATGGTAAAAACACTACTGCTAATATGCACTCTCAGCAGTGGTTAGTAGTACTGCTGATGGTAGTTGCAGTAGTAGCAGTACTTTAAACTGCAGTGGGTTGTTACCTTGAGGAAGGGGATGAGGTAGGGCTGTGGAGACGACTTCAGCTCCGCCTGCAGCCGCGTGGTGAACTCCTCCGGCTCAATCTTAGCATCCTGAACAGACACGGCACGAATTAAGACTCAAGGAAAAACACACAAACATTCAGTGGAAACCTCTGAATGGATCCACACATGGGATAAAAAAAAAAAATGCTTACAAGTAGGTCCTGCACCAGGGCCTTCACATTCTTGGAGGTATCTGGGGAGGGCGAGTTGTGGGACGCCAACTTGATCAGCGTGGCCAGAAAGTTCTTGCATTTCTTCACGTTTTCTTGCATCTCCTGTCGGGGAGTTTGTGACATAATAAAATGCCACTGATTAGTATGTCGAGCTGAAACTTTCTTTCTTATTTTTATTTTCTTGTTTTTTATGTTTAAGTGTGTATAAGCAGTGAGCAGCGGGATCTGAATGAGTCTAACCAGGATGGGTGTGTTTGGTAACTGGACCTAACCTGGGACACCACAGTC
This sequence comes from Pampus argenteus, assembly GCA_036937835.1. NCBI lineage: Eukaryota > Metazoa > Chordata > Actinopteri > Scombriformes > Stromateidae > Pampus > Pampus argenteus. The sequence continues at coordinate 2,375,591 of CM072869.1, forward strand.
ACTCTGGCAGCAGGCGTGGCGGCCGGAGCCGGCGTCGTGCTGGTCATCACCGGTGTGGACGGCACGCCGGCGGGCTTCACTCCCCCCGCCGTTATCACCGTCGGCGCCTTCTGAGCGGGGGCCATCTTCACCGACACTGCTGCGCCGCCAGGAGCCACCGTGATGGCCTTCTGAGAAACAACACAGCCGAGGAGGTAATCGAATTTATCAGGATCATTATTAAATGATCTGCTCTCTCCCTCGGAAGGATAATTCTGTTTGGTCCAATTCTATTGTGCTCATTTGGTATTTTGAAGTTAATACTGCAGAATTACCAGCTCACAACACAAGTCACATGGACCTAAAAGCTCATTTTCAGTAGGTAAACATCGTATTTACCGTACGCCTAATATCAGACACAGATACGTATCAGTGCATATTGAGTAGAGTAATGGTACAGTCAGATTAGATTACATTAGTGTTAGGATGCTTCCCTTTCATTACACCTCCGGGTTGTAACAACTGCTTCTGTGATGAAATCTGATCCAGTTTGAGTAACAGATCAGATTCAACAATCATGAGATAAACAGAAGAAATACAACGTTCACGTCACAACGTCGTCTACTGAGAACGAGTTCGGCTCGACCTGGTGATGAGAAGCACACCTGTACAGTGGCAGTGGAGGCGGAGGGAGACTGAACCATTCTGGGCTGAGCGGGAGAGGCCAGGCGGACGGTCTGAGTGGTACCAGGAACCTGCAGACCACACAGAGGGAAAAACACACTTCATGTAACACCAAAGCATCATGGGGCATCTTAGCATGAGCAGTAAGATCAACGATGACAAATACTTAATGGTTTGAGGTCATTTTCAAAGGCCACAACAACATATAAAAAAGTTACAATATAATATTTAAAGACTTTTCAGGACCCGCTGGTCTTTCCTCTGAGATGTTCTGGTATTAAACCTACCGGACTGGCGGCGGTGACCCGGATGGTGGCCCCGGCCGTGGGCGTCGCAGGTCTCTGGGTGATGTTGGCCACCGTCTGGCCCTGCTGCGTCTTGGCCTGCGCCTGAGCCAGGACCTGCTGAGGGACCATCACCAGCTGGCCCGTCTCCGTCCGTACCAGAACCATACCTGAAGCAGACAGATATCATCATCATCATCATCATCATCATCGCTTTCAGCTGACAGGAACACGCCTGATACTCTGGCAGGTGGACGTTAATGTTAGGAGATCATAGTGCATCTAATGTCTGTAAGTGGGTCTTTATTGAAGTGGTGTACAGCAACAGTAAATATTCATATGCTCACCTGTTGATTATTATAACATCTGCTCGGACTAATGCTTACAGTCACAGAAACACTGCAATTTAATACCCTGCAACTAGCTGCAACTACCAACTATTATATTAAAACATGACAAATGTCCATCACAACTGGCTCAAGTCCAATATAACATGTTGAAATGTCCAAAACCCAAAAACATTCACTTTACAGTACAGTAATATTTGATATTTTACCTTAAAATTATTAAAAACAATTACTTGATAGTCAAAATAGTTTTACTTTTTTGTTGTTTTTGTTGTCAACTTTTAGATTAAATCCAACTTCTCTGAATATTTTCTGGTCCTCTGTGGCAGTAAAGTGAACATCTTTTAGGTTGTGGACAAAACGAGACATTTAAGGACGTCATCCTGGACCCGAGCAGTGACTGACATGTTCTTTAGTTGCAGCCTTATTCGGGTCACACAGGTAACCGTCAGTTTCTGAAGATCTTTTACTTGAACTTTCTGCTGTTCTGAAAGTATTTCCAGAACAAAATATTCTGTTTGCTGAATAATAACTAAATATTTTTAACTCGTTTGCCAAGTTGTGCCTCTGCTTCTGGATCAAAACAAAGCTGGCGGCTTGCCGGCTACCTGGATAAGGATCAGAGGTGGAAAAAAAGGTGAAGGAGCAACGGATGATGGATTATTTCATCCAGATGTTTAGAAAAGTCTTTGAGGAACCAGGATTCAGAAAAGCAGGAAGTTCTCTTAAACGTTCTGGGTTTTTCCAACCGTCACCAGTTAGTTTCCCTGAACAGAAAGTGACGGTTACCTCCGTGACTCCAGCGTATACCGTATCAATAAAGTATATCTTATCTTATCTTATGCTGAAACAGGAGAGACACAAACTGGCGTTACAGAGACCTTCATGTGTTCATCTCATGTTCTACCATTACACACCAGTCACAGAGCATCAATATTATTATCTGATGATGTGATCGGAGATGGTTTAAAAACACGTCCTGCTGTTCTTGTATTAAAATATATTCTTCACGTCTTCTTTCCTGACCTAAACAAAGATGGCAGCTGGATATCACATGTTCAAACAAAAGTTTTACTATCAGTTATATTGATGTTTTATTCTAATATTTTCTATTTTCAAACATAAATAGTCTCAATATTTAGCTTGTGTTACAGAAAAAGAATCAATTCCAGCTACCTGGATTAAGAAAAACAATCGCAATTCACAAAATATCTTTAAAACAGCATGAAGTTTTGTTAAACCACCATCTAGGAAAAGCAGATGTTTATCTCCATGACTCAAATGTCATATTAAAAGATGAGAGCAACAAACTAAGCATCAGTGAGCATGCAGTGTTATGAGAGGTGACATCACCCCACCACAGGTGAGGTCAAAGTGCAGCACCGTGGTGTCAGCTCACCAGGAGGCATGGTGAACCCTGGGGGCAGCTGGATGGTGGTCTGCTGCTGAGGCCGGACCGCCAGCGGAGGCTGAGGAGCGGCCGCTCTGGTGGAGGTGGCCACCAGCCCGGTTCTCTGCTGCTGGATGGTGGTGGCCACCACCGGGGCGCCGGGCGGCCTCACCACAGCCACCGCAGGCTGGCCCACTCCGTTGACTGCAGGCTTCACTCCAGCAGCAGCCAGGGTGACAGTAGCCTGACCTGGACTGGTCCCAGTCTGGGTCTGGCTGATGGAGGACTGGGCTACAGCAGACGGAGGGGTGCTGGTCAGGATGACAGAGTTTCCAGAGACAGGCTGGCTGGGCACCAACATCTTGGTGTGCATCAGAGGGTTGCTGTGGTTCATGACCTGAGACGTGGAGGCTGATGGGGAAGGTGCACCCTGGGTCACCAGCTGGCCAACCTTGGGGTCGACCCCGTTATGGGCAACGCTGGGCGCCGGGCTGGGGTGCCTCTGCACAGCTGCAGCGGGAGACGCCACTGAGGACTGAGGTACAGGAAAATTAGGTTGTGAAGCCATGGAGGCGATAATATTGGAGCCACCGGCACTGACAGCACTGACAGCGCTTATTACCGAGCTGGCCCCGGCTGGAGGAGCGACAGCGGGCGAGTTCACCAACTTCACCGCTCCAGTGTTGCCGTTTAAACTTTGTAATCCGGGAGAAGCGGCGCTGACAGCGTCCGCCGCGGAGACGACGTTGCTGCTCGGACCCGGGACCGCAGCCCGGTGGAAGCTAGCAGCGGCGGACTGAGTACTCAAAGTTATGGGTCCCGGTACCGGGGGAATAGTAGAAGGAGGCGCTCCAACTGTTTGTAGACTCGCTCCTGCGGTTATTACGGCCCCGGTGGCAACAGAGGAGGTAGAGGAGGTGAGGGCTCTTCCGGAGAGCGCCTCATTAGCGCCGGACTCCGGGTTTAACCCCGCTCTCGGATGCCCTTGTTGCGGCTCCAGAGACCCCACTTGATCGCGCACTTTCCCTGAGAACTGACTGACGGCGGCCGGAGCTCCCTCCCGTTTCACGTCGGAATATGAAGCAACGGGAGCCTTTCGATCGCCGAGTTGTGATTCCAGAGAGCCAACTAAGTCGCTAACTGCCTTTTCATCCACCTCATTGAAGAGCATGTCCTCCAGTGGGTCGGAGGCTCCCGCCATCTTTGATGTTGGACCGTTGTGCAAATCGTATTTTAGAATGTACGCATGCGCGGAGGATCCGTGTTGTTTTCGAGCATAGAAATGGAAGCAACAGATTTTATCCTTTTGTGGGGAGCTCAGATTATTCTGTTTTTCATACAAAACAACTGCAGTAAATTGTCACGATGTATTGTTGATCATATTTACATGTGTAAAGTGAATTTACTGTAATTCCAATATTCTTATTTTACATATCGTCTATGTAGAAAGTGTTCCTGTATATCAATAAAAGCTTGTTTTAATGCGTAATGAATATTCAGCATAATTTCCTGCAATATTTTTAAAATCATCTTTTTTGTATAGAGGTATGGAAACCATGGTTACCAATGCCTTGAGACCTGTCATCTTGATTATATTTTGTTATCTCAAAATGTTTTTTTTACAATCACTTTACTTCATTCATTTTTGCTCTGTTTTCATCTGTAACTTTGACTTGTATAACAATCCTTCGTATAAACTTTAATTAGTGAGGAACAAATGTTTAAAGGAAATGGTATTATAACTTTTATGGCTGATAATAGTATCATTAAATTGTTATTAAATGATTAAAAGGCTCCATTATTGTCAGGAAAATGTGCTCAAAGTATCAAAAGTAAAAGTATGTATATTATTTGACTATTTCCGTCTGAAAAGTAGTGGAGTGGAAGTATAAAGTAGCTTAAAATGGAAATATAAAACTACAGGTACCTACAAGGGCTAAATGTCATAAATGTACATAGTTGCTTTCCACCACTGTGTGTGATGATGGAGGTGATGCTCTTCTATCATGCACGGATCTAGTTTCCACGGCTGATCGTAAACGCGCGAGATTACGATTTCTCGTTAGCCCCCGCTTTCACTGAGCTGTCGGTTAGATGGAGGAGGATGAGGTAGCCATGTTGTAGCTGCGAAGAAGAAGAAGGAGAAGAAGAGCTTTTGGTTTTTGGTGTAGAAACTTTAACTGTTAGACTACACGGTTCGGAGGGTCCGTTCATCCTGTTCCCTGTGAGGACTGCGGAGCTGCGGGAGACACCATGAGCGGCGGGACGCCTTACCTCGGGAGCAAAATCAGCCTCATCTCGAAGGCCGAGATCCGCTACGAAGGGATCCTGTATACCATCGACACCGAGAACTCCACTGTCGCACTCGCTAAAGGTAACGCAGCTAGTCGGCTAATGCTGCGTTAAAGCGGCTAACGTTAGCGTTACTTTATACTATTACAGTACGTGTATGTGTGTGTCCAGTCTGTGCTAATTTAAAAAAATATTATTGAAAAGTTTTTGTTTTTTTTTAATATTTATCTGAATAATCCCCTGCGTGTAGACTTAATCTAGAAACGCAGCGTGAACAAAGTGGTGACGTTTAGCGTCAGTTTGCTAGCGTGAGCTAACAGGCTAATGTCGCTATCAAGCAGAAAGCTAGGATGCTAATTGCAACGTTACTTTAGTCAGACGAGTTAAATCGTATTCGTCAACATCATAAATCTATTACAGAAACTAAATCACATGGCTAACGTTGGCTTTCTCGTACTTTTTGTTTGTGTTTTGTGTTACGCTGTCACCAGAGATTTGACACATGGCATGTGTGCCTCAAACTGTTTTATGAATCCTATTAAAAAAAAACTTTTCAAATATTTCAATTGAAGCGTGACCCATACTGGGTTTTTGAGGCTGGCCATGATATCTGTTTGAGTTTAGAAAGGCTAGGATGCTAACTGTAACGTTACCTCTATCAGAGGAGTTAGAGTTAATCACATTTTTTCACAACTTATCAGCAGAAGTTAAATCTAACGACTGTTATTTTAATGCAATAGAACAACACATGTTTTAAAGTTTCACCTTTGACTGATATTTGGATACTAAAGGTTTCGTTCAGATAATAATTGTAACGTTGTTTTGGTCTGAAGAGTTTTAATTGCAGTTTATACACAGAATTAGGCGCCGTTTTAATAACATGGAGTCTGCAGCTTAAGTGTAAATATTAACCTGAGTTTACACCATGAGTCAGCTTCATTCAAACCGTGCTGTAACGCTGACGCTAGCTGAGGAGATGATGTTTACGTAACGCTGACTGACTGACAGGTGTTGCTGCTAACTGTGCAGTCAGCTTCAATCACAAACCTGCACGTCTGACGTCACTAGGCGCGCGCTCATCTCACCTGGCTTATGGTTTTGGTCCCTCTGACTGATATATTATTATATATGACATCATTATATTATTAATACTGAAGCATCAGTGTTAGAGCAGCATGTTACTGTTGTAGCTGCTGGAGGTGGAGCTAGTTTCAACTACTTTATATACAGTTAGCTAGTTTAGTCCAGTGGTTCCCAACCTAGGGGTCGGGGCCCTCCAAAGGGTCACCAGATAAATCTGAGGGGTCGTGAGATGATTAATGGGAGAGGAAAGAAGAAGAAACAAAGTTCTGATACACAAATCTGTTTTCAGCTTTTGGACTTTTTCTCTAATCTTTGATTTCTGCTGAAATATTGGAACATTTATTGAAATGAAACCATGTGAGAAGTTTAGAGGTAAAAATCAATATTTGGTGGAGCTGTTAACAACTCATAGACATCTGAAATGTGACCCGACTACACACTGCTTTTAGTAAGACGTCAAGCTGTCAGATAAATGTAGTGGAGTAGAAAGTATAATGTGAATTCACCTAAATGTTATTTTAAATAAACCTGAAACAGTTAGTCGATTTAATCGTTTAGTTGATCGACAGGAAATGAATCTGAAACTATTTAGATAACATCTATAGATCAATTGTCCATTTGTCCACCCGGCAGTCCAAAACCCAAAGATATTCAGTCTACTGTCACAGAAGAAGAAATCTGAAAATCTTCACAGTGGAAGATGTAAAACAGCTTATTTATAAAGTCTGTGCCAATTTAGTTTTAAAAAAAAAAAGGTCAGTAATATTAAGTTAGTATAAATTAAAATGTCAAAAATAAAGTAATGCTAGTTTTAGTGATGAATTACTGTACTCATTTCACATGTTTGTGGATGTTTGACCCATGATGCTAACTTAAAGCTGTATCCTCCTCGTTAGTACGTTCCTTCGGTACGGAGGACCGCCCCACCGACAGGCCCATCCCGCCTCGAGATGACACCTTTGAGTACATCATCTTCAGAGGCAGCGACATCAAGGACCTGACTGTGTGTGAGCCTCCCAAACCGACATGCTCTCTCCCTCAGGACCCTGCCATCGTCCAGGTGCCGAATTTAATATGTGAAGCTTTTCTGAAAGTTTTCACAACATAACATTAACCACCTGTTACTCTCTCCTCCTCCTCCTCAGTCGTCCATGAGCACGAGCTCCTCGTCTTCTGCTGCCGCGGCCCCGACTGCGTTCCAGTCCGCTGGCTCCTACGGCCTCTTCAACCGCGCTCCAGTTCCTGCCTATAACCAGTTCAGCACCAGCCCGCTGGTGTCCCCCCAGTTTGGACCCGTTGGTGTCGGTAAGCACAGACATATTAGGTCATAACGGTGTAGAATATATATATTTTTATGTGCTGTTCTTTAGTCTAACTATAAAGGAGAAGCTGTGCATGATATCCAAGGGTTCAGGGTCTGTCTGTGGCTCCTGTACCACGAAACACATGCCACAGAAACAGAGGAGGGTTTGATTCAAGGCTTCAGTGTGACTTAAAGCACACGATGCCTTAACTTCCCTCCTCTATAAGTATCTGTTACTAGGATTGTGCTGATTACTGAATACAGTGAAACATTCACTGAAGAGTAAGTTGATTTAACAGTTTAAACAACAGCAACTTTACATTTATTGAACTTATTATTAAAGCTTTCTGTAGGTATCTCACCAACAACTACTATTGATTTAATTATTTTTAGCTGTGAGCACCTCCTTTTTTATTATGTTTATGCATTGCATTGTGGGGAAAATCCATCAACTACACACTGAAAGTCAACTGTATTTACTCTGCGTCCAGTCTGCTTTTAGTAAACTTTATTTTGTGTGCCAATTTAGTTTGATTTAACATGTTTAGGGTGTCTGTCTGTTTATGATATGATAATAACACACTACATCACATCACACAGCAGGTTAAAAAAATCTCACATCCGTGTGTCTACTCACCACACCAGGTGGTACTAGATTACTAAAATATACTCTGGTTCTTGCACACAAGTGAAAACTCTGCACTAATACAAAGTGCCTCCATCACCTCTTGCACTGTTGTAAATTTGAAGGATGAATTGAGTTTGTTCATGTCTAAAGCTAACCGCACAGCCACATCATAACCTGCATCTCAGAGCTCAAAAGCCTTTTGTAAGATTTGAAGCTCATAAAACCTTCTTTCCTCTAAAACTATGCTCACATTAACTTTAAACTCTCCAGATTTTATAAATGTCAATGAAAAAAGAACTTTTTTTAACTGATTGATTTATTCATAATGCAAAAAAATGGTTAATGCAGTCTAACTTGTGTCATGTAGTTTTGTTGTTTGACAACTGAAGAGATTTTCTTCAGGTGTTTCAATGTAAACCGATGTCTCCATGGTGTTTATGGGTATATATGAGCCCAGTCGGTTCCCTTTTAAACAACACAGCTCTGTCTGGATGTTGGTGGTTCAGTCAGTGTCACAAGTGATCAAGTTGATGCAGCTGAATCGATCCACTAATCCTGATCTCTGTCCTGGTTCTCCTCCAGGCCGCAGCAGCCCTGGCCTGGACCCTCTGCGGAAGAGCCCCACCCTGGAGCAGGTGATCCAATCTGCCCCTTCGGCCCCCGCCGCTGCCACCACGGCACCAGCCCCCGGATTGGGACGTAGGAGCCCCGCTCACGCTCGCACGGCTCCCCCCGCCGCCGGCCAAGGCAGCCAGAAGGTCCAGCACCAGCAGCAGGATGGCGTGGATACACGGAGGGGTGAGACTGTCAGGGGAGGCCGCGGCAGCAGCCAGGGCTGGCCTGCACCCCGAACCATCTCAGCCTCTCACATCAGTGCTGTAGATAGGGCTTCCACTGCAGGGCTTACCCACTCTATCTTTAGCCACACAGGTGAGACCTCAGACTAGAGAACAGCACACTGCTATGTTCTGTGTTGCTGTCTTTCAGCAAAGAGTCTTTTCCTCTGTGTTCTTTGTTAACATTTTGTTCCAGAGGTCCCCACATTTGAAAGCGCTGTGCCTTTTTTTGTCTGAAGGTAGGACACTAGCGCCAGCAGGGCTGCTCTGTCATGACTGTTGTTGTGGAAGACTAAAAGACTCTGCTATTCCAGGCACAGATGTCCAGAAAGTCCCCAAACCAGAGAGCGAGCAGGCGCGAGGTGAAGGCAGGGATACCAGTAAACGTTCCACAGGTTAAACCCTCCCCTCCTCCTCTGCTCTGAAACCATCCTCTGCAGCCTCATTAAGACTCTGCATGCCTTTCCTGTTGGACAGTGGAGCCCATACACTCATCCACTACAACCGCTCGACCCTGATCATCCCTCTTTGACGTGTTTTTCTTTGCTAGTAAACATGTGTGCAGATTGACATGCTGTTCATGTCAATGGACTCGAGGCGATGATGCAGTGATGAAGCTCCCTGTGCTGTGGTGGTGCTGTTGATCAGTAACTGAATGATGCATTTTTAATCCATGTTGTTTTTCTTTTTTCTGTGACACTGGTGTACAGCTAACACCTGAAGCCAAGCTGGCACTTGGCTCTTTGCTAACTCATTTTGACATGTGGTTTGTTTTGTTTACTGGTGTTTTTTGTTGTGCACTACCTCTTCAAACCTCTTTATTTTTTCATTGAAATCTAAGCATCTAATGTTTTACCCTTGTTGTTCAGCAGCTGCTGGTGCACCAGCCAACCGGCGCGGGCGAGGCGGCGGGCACCGTGGTCGAGGACGCTTCAACGTACGCAGAGACGGACCCATGAAGTTCGAGAAAGACTTCGACTTCGAGAGCGCCAACGCCCAGTTCAACAAGGAGGAGATTGACAGAGAGTTTCAGAGCAAGCTGAAGTTGAAAGGTAGCCGCGAATTTTAGAAACGGGCTTCAGTGAGAACAAACGTTAGTGTGAAGATGTTGGTTAAAAAAAAAAGAAACTTTTATATTTTTATTTTTATTTTTTTATATCAATTCAAGTTTTTCAATTTTATATAATTTAGGCTTTTAAATTACATTGAAGCACAAGTAAAAGTCCTCATGTACAAATGTTTTATCAGCAAATATACAGAAAAATTATTATTATTATTATTATTGACGTCTTCATGTGTAAACAGCATTTTACTTAAAGTACAGTGTTTCCCTGAAATATGAATGTTTTTAAACTCGATATCGTTTGTGTTTTGGGCTAAACACATTAAGACGTCATCAATAATTTAAAGTGTGTTAAGCGTGGATGTCCGTCCTCGTTACTCAGATGAGAAAAGCGAGAAGCCGGAGAAAGCGGTGAACGGGGAGGACAAAGGCGACTCTGGTGTTGAGACTCAGAACAGCGAGAACAACGCTGATGAAGAGTGCGACCCGCTCGGCCCAAACTGCTACTACGACAAGTCAAAGTCCTTCTTCGACAACATCTCCTGTGACGACACCAGGTACGAGCTGGTCAGACACGTTTCAGTAGGATAATGATAATATCACTGATATATACGTGACTATTTTGACCTCTTTTTTTTTTCCCCACCAGGAAAGCAAATGACAAGTCTGGAGTCTCAGGGTTCCCAAGGTGAGTGTCGCATGAAAGTGTTCGAGTTTATCAATCAAAGTTATTGTTCCCAAGCAGGATATTAGATCTGCAGCCCGATGACATCACTGATTGCACCGCCAACGTGTTTTTCCTCCGGCAGGGAGCGGAGGCAGACCTGGGCGGAGGAGAGGAGGATGAACGCCGAGACGTTTGGCATCCCTCTGCGACAGAGTCGAGGCCGTGGAGGTTACCGCGGGCGTGGCGGCATGGGCTTCCGTGGAGGTCGGGGTCGTGCGGCCAGCAGAGGGTCTTTTGGTCCGCCACAAGGACACAGCGGCGGCTTCAGGGGAGGATACAGAGGAAACCAGGCCGGCCGCGAGTTTGCCGACTTATCAGCATACAGGGTAAAGTTCAGTTCGGTGCAGCTGACATTAGACAGGTGTGTAACTTGATCTGAACGTTTCAATTCTGAATGTCTGTTTTGTTTTTCTACCAGAAGGACAACAAAGTGGCAGCGTAGTCCCGATGGGAGGAAGGATCTACAGAAAGGTGCAACGCTTACAATGAAAACCAGTAGTTTTTGGTTGCTACTCTTTTTGACTAAAAGAATGAAGATTGTGTACTAGTTGTATATTTGTCACCAGCACTGGGGTAGACTGCTTGAATGCAACTTAAACTTTCCATCTTCCAACGGTGGAAACGACAACAACAACAACGACGCAGTTTGTCAGAAAAAGTAAATCTTTCTGAAAATAATTTCTGAAATAATTATGTATAAATGTCATATTTCAGAAGGATGTTAGTATTTTTTTTTTTTTCTCTTTTTGGTTTTTCAATGAATTATCTTCCCAGCCCCGTTCCTATACCTGTATTTGATAATATTTTGTTAGCTGTCGAGGTCGTCCACATAAGTTGTTGACTGTGATGCTCACTGACATAGCTTTATTTGGGGGGGTGGGGGGTGGGTATGTCCTGTGATGTAACTTCAGCACCAAAATACCCCGCAGGGTCTCAGTCACACCTTTCTAACATGTATTTTTCTACTATTACACAGTTCATCCTGTAATGTAGTCAACCCGCTCATTCTTCAGTGGCAGTGCTTGTGGTTTTTCTCTAGATGCCCCTCACCTAAACACTTTCAGTCTCTCTTTTGCAGCTTTTCTTGTCATTTTCAGTTGAACTTTATAGTGTTTATGTTGCTTTAACAGTGTAGGTTTGATATCATTGAAGACGTTTCCTAACTGGGTGTCACGTTCGAACAGTAAAGGAAGGTTGTAGCCGTCAGCACATGTGTACTCTTCTGGTTTTTGTGGTAGTTTTACTCCCAGTCAACAAGCTAAAACTCTGACTGGGTCCCAGATGGGTCATAGGTCAAATTCCAGTTCCTTTCTTTAGATCTTTAACACTTTTTCCTGTGATTTCAGTCACAGGCCGCTTGCGTGATGAGTTTTGAGGTGCTTTCGAGAGTTAGAGCTGCAGTGTAGCCTACACAGGCGAGGACGAAAATCCATCTTAACATCTTTATTACAGCAGAAAAGCCACATGAAGGTGATCGCACCTTTCTAAGAAGCTGTTTGAGATATTATTACTCATTCATACAATATGTACATTTTGTTTGTTGGGCTTCTTCATCAGACACACTAACTTATACTGCGCTAGATATAGCATCTTTTTGGACTTCAAACCTGGACCATCACAGAAATCTACACAAGCCATAAGCCCACCTGGACTCATTTAATCCACCTGTTACAGTAAGCTCCACATTCACATTCTCTAAACACCACTAACTTTGTCCCACAGCACTGCATGGTGGTCGACAGCCTGCTAAAGCTACAGAATGATGTCAACTATAATTATAGAAGATAAAAGCCTAGAAAAACCAAGCTAGCTGTCTGGGTGTAGCAACGTAGTTTCCTAGCAATATTCAGACTTATAAGTTACGAAGGGGGCAGATCAATTATGACTGAAGCCATCTTGACCTGGCATGATTTAAGTACTTAAAAATGTTCATTGGTATTTATAATCCGATTAGATAAGAAACGTAAAGAGTTGCAACATTGAAAAAGAAAAACATGCTGTTTCCTGATAATCTGTCCTGAGATTGTTTCCTGCTAATGAAGACTGTAAAATCACAATAACTCATGATTTCAGGAACATTGATCTGTACAGATCTGGGTCAACAAGTCGGGAACATTTTCCAATTTGACAATTTAACAACAAATTATCTCCAGTGTCTTGGCTCCGTATAAAAATCTGGTTTAAAGTGAACAAACTATGCATGAAGATCCGGCGTGACCCAGGTTCAGTTTGCTTTTAAAACACTGTCTGACTCCAGAACGACAGATCGCCAAATTTTGTGAAAAGATGTCGGCCTGACATGCAAAGCTTACCCTTTAAAGTACTTAACTGTGCTCAGGAAATGTAGAGAAAATATTATTTTTCTCGACTTGCCTTAATGCTAGAGAATAACAGTTAAAGGATCAGTGCGTAGGATTAAGTGTCATCTAGCAGTAACACCTCCCTCACTCTCCTCCTCTATGTAGCATGTAGGAAAAACCTACGGTGGCCACGAAAAACGGAAAAGAGTCATTGTTTGTTTGTTTGTTTATCCAATAACTAAAATACAGTGATTCTAGGTTGAAGGTGATTATACACTAATGAAAACACAATTATGAATATGATATTCCTCTTCTGTCAATAGATGCCCCTAAACCCTACACACTAGTCCTTTAACGTCACGTTTTCTTGCTGTTGTAGCAGCTATTCCTTTGCATTAAGGCACTAAAAACATTTGTTTTTACCCATGTGAGAAAACTTGAGTGGACACAACAAGAAAACCTGCATCCAGCTGCAGAGCTGCAACATGAACATGTGGTTCAATACTGGAGGCGTGTTGTTCTAGAGCCTGAATAAATATAATACATGGATTTATTTAAAAAAATGTATATTACTTAATTAAATTGGATTTGAATGATGCATTATAAAACTCCAAAGTAAAATAAAAACATCTATAAAAAGCTGATTATTTTTGCAATAACTGAAGCTCGTTATTTCCTGTTTTTGGCAATTAATAATAAAATAGAAAGTGTGTTTATAAATGGAATTGAAAAATACTTTTTTTTTTTTATAGGCTTCTGTATTTAATCTCATAACTCATTTGTTAAATAAAATGATCACAAAAATGTTGAAGCAGGAAAATGAATTAAAAGTGAAAAGCACACGGAAAACTTAAAATAAAATCCTTTTTGTAAGAATAACTTGCAAATCCATTTTAAAATCACATTTATTCATTATGTAAAGACAGAAGAAGGAAACAGAATTCTTAACTTGCAAATTTAAGACTTTATAAAGACTTTTATATTTTACTTTGAGTTTTGAAATGTGTAATTTAATGACTTTAAATGAGGATAACTTTAAAAATGTTTTTCCTTTTGGCTCAATACTGATATTAGGAAGTGTAAAAAAAAAAAAAGTGATCTGGATATATCAGCTGATATCGTACATACGGTGGTGTCTGAGACCTAGTCCAGTATCAGCTGACTAATATATCGGTCTATAATTGAACGCCGTTTTCATTCATCTTTAGCCCGTGTTGTCTGTTACACGCGTGTGCTGCAGCTCTGCAGTCGGATGCTTCTCGGTCTGACAGAATTCTGATATAAAAGATTTTCACTTTTCTTGATGTGTCCAAACTAATTTGGTACTTTATCCAGGCGTCCAATCCAGGACAGAAACTTTTTTTTTTTTTTTTTCTTCTTCTTCTTTTTCTTCTCTATTGGAAAGATTTCAGATGATTATTCGGGGGGTTTACTTGGTTGCAGCAGTGGTTCTCAACTGTTTCAGCATTCAGCGTTTTCATTAACCAGGCTTCAGTTTAAACACATCAAACCTCACGAAATGTAGCGGCAGGGCTGGATCACCAGCTGGACACAACTGTCCCAGATCATCATATGGTGATTAGCTCATGGTAACTTAATTACAGTTTATTTAATCTGTATGCACTATTTAAACTGGACTCATATTGGCCATGTTTGGTTCAAACCAACAAGATAAAACATATTCAGGTTGATCTTGTTACCTTTGGACAGAACCAGGCTAGCCGTTTCCCTGTGTTTCCAGTATTTATGCTAAGCTAAGCTAACCAGCTGCTTATTGTAGCTTCATGTTTAGCATACAGAAATGGATACTGACTGGAATAAGTGGGAGGTTAAATAGTGCCACTGGTGTGTTGATTCAGCTCTGCCTGTATTTGATAGATTTTCCACATTTTATCAAAAGCTGTTTGTTTCAAACAAGTTGAGAACCAGAGTTGTAAGAAGTGTCTTTGGATTATCTGAAAGATGCTTTAGATAAAGGGGCGGGGGGGGTTATGGTTATGTGCCTGGATTTTTAAAGGAAGCCATGTAGTTCTTCACGTCAGGTTTTGACTGGTGTTGTATTCAAACGCACACAACACTACATGATGCTCGTATTAGTTGGTCGCCACTAAATTAGGTGTCAAAAAAAAACAAAAACGTTCATAACGAGAAATGGCCACGGTTGTTGATGCAATAACTGAAAGGAGTGGAGGTGGTTTGAGCATCAGGAGGTGGAGAGCAGACGGGCCGTGGTCGTGTTTGCTTTTTGCTTCTGGCTTCCTTTAACACTCTTTGGAGTCACAGCCACATGTTAAGTCTTGAACCCAGCATGACGTCCTCTTCTGTGGGCCTCAGTGGACTGGGGTTTTTATTATGAGCAAATAATAAACAGTTGTTCATTACTTTGTGTCGGTCTCGTCTGTTGTTGTGCTTCAGAATCCAGTTCGGTTTGAACTCTAAATGTCCAAATCATAACTACATTATGTTTGAATCTCATTGTCTAAATTTCTACATGCAAAAAAAAAAATTGAACTCTAAATGTCCAAATCATAACTACATTATGTTTGAATCTCATTGTCTAAATTTCTACATGCAAAAAAAAAAATCCTGCAAATATTCTGCTAAACGTAATTAAGAGACATTATGTATTACTAGCAGTAATCTTCCTCAATACTACATACTGCCTCATCATATGATCGCTTTCACTTAACATAACGAAGACATGGTTCGTATTAAAGGCACTTATCTCCTTCCATAAACACACACAGTCCCATTACATTGATGATCACTTCTACCGTGAATATTTACGGTGCAGTCAGTGAGAAGTACATACTCAACTGGAGTGTTTCCATTTGATGCTACTTTCTACTCCACTACATTTATCTGACAGCTTTAGTTACTGTTCAGATGCAGATTTGACTCAATGGATAATATAAGAAGCTTTTAAAATCCAACACATTGTTAAAGATGAAACCAGTGGTTTCAACCTTTTAGTCTTTTGACGTCTTACTAAAAGCAGTGTGTAGTCGGGTCACATTTCAGATGTCTGAGTTGTTAACAGCTCCTACTACTACTACTACTAACTGTAGTTCAACAGTAACATGCTGCTCTAACACTGATCCTTCAGTATTAATAATCAATAATGACATATAGTCAAGATGCAAGACTTTCACTTGTAATTGAGTATGTTTACATTACTGTATTGGTACGCTTAGTAAAGGATCTGAATACTTCTTCCACCACTGATTGACACTAATCTACCTACATACTTACATTCAGTCCCATTATATTAATCACGAGCACTTCCACTATACATATTTAAGGGACAGTGTGTACTGTGACACTAATCTACCTCCATACATCCCATTATATTAATCACAAACACTTCCACTCTACATATTTAAGGGACAATGTGTACTGTGACACTAATCTACCTCCATACATCCTATTATATTAATCATGAACACTTCCACTCTACATATTTAAATCTGTACTGTGACACTAATCTACCTCCATACTCTCATTATATTAATCATGAACACTTCCACTCTACATATTTAAATCTGTACTATTGACACTAATCTATCTCCATACATCCCATTATATTAATCATGAACACTTCCACTCTACATATTTAAGTCTGTGCTATGACACTAATCTACCTCCATACATCCCATTATATTAATCATGAACACTTCCACTCTACATATTTAAATCTGTACTATTGACACTAATCTATCTCCATACATCCCATTATATTAATCATGAACACTTCCACTCTAAATATTTAAAGGACAGTCTGTACTATTGACACTAATCTACCTCCATACATCCATTATATTAATCATGAACACTTCCACTCTACATATTTAAGTCTGTACTATGACACTAATCTGCCTCCATACTTTGTGTCGGTTCACCGGGAGGAGTTGAACCGGCGGGCGGGGCGACGCCTCGCTGCCATTGGTGCAGACTGGTGTAACCACCTCCGGCCCTGACGGCTCCAGTAACGGCTCCATCCTGTCTTCTTCATCCCCTCCGCAGCAGCGACCACACGGACAGCAGTTCACCGCCTCAGAGGTTGGATAACACGGGGTCCGCTGCTCAGTTCTCACCGCTGATCACCACCATGGCTTTAACTAACGACCCCAGCTACAAGACGCTGGAGCAGTGGTACAAAGCTAACGCTGGCGGCCTCAACATGAGGGACATGTTTGACGGCGACAAGGACAGATTCAACAAATTCAGGTTGGAAACAAACACTTAAAAAAGATGTAGAGTCAAAAGGTGGAGAAAGTGATGGTGACAGATGGAGGTGAGGTGGGTGTGATGCTGGCGGACGTTACGGCCTGTTCACCGGCACGGTGGCGCTGAACGGTGTCATTTAACGAACACAAACCCGTCGCTTTAATTAACACTTTAATGTATTTAATTAATATCCTTCATACACGACGTGTCAACGGTTAACGGCTCCTGAATGTGAGCGTTAGTTTACAAGGTCACCGTCTCTTACCGACACGGCTCCGCTTTTATTTCATAACCGGAAACGATCCCAAATATTATTATTGAACCTGTTTTGACTTGTCCGGTAAAATCTTCCACTTACCGGCTGTAAATGTCTCAAAACAAGCTCCAGGCCTGCTGTCGACAGTCGGTTAAACAACCTGGCTAATGTTAGCTGGCGTGCTAATGTCGCATGCGTCCATTATCGGACAGTCATATAACTCTTGTGACATTTCCGTGTGTTGTGAAACTCACTATTGTTTTTATTATTTGTTGTCTCTGATGTTTATTGTATCTGATGGTTGATTTTTAAAAGCGTAAACTGATAAAACTCAATATAATCAATTTAAACCACCTGTTTTTTTATATTTGCATTTCTAGTCTGTTTCCATTTAAAAGACGTCTGACATGTTTCACAACTGATTATTTATAATTTATTTTTAATTATTTAATTATATTTATTTTATCCGATAAACACGACAGGACGAGTGAAACTAAAGCTACGTTACATTAAACGCGTGTCCGATAATGGGCGTTACGTGTTGCACTAAACATTTGCTATCTTTTTTTCTTCTTTTTTTGCAGGTAGTTGTGAAATTCATTCATTCACATTTTAACAACCTCACCGACTGATTATTCATGAACACGCAGTAAAAGTGTCTCTGCAGGCCGGTTCATGTGATGCCATGTCCGGTACGTGCGATGCGGCACATCCGCACATGAACCGGGGAAAAGCGCCTCAATAAAGGGCAGGTTCACTATTTTCACTAAGTGTAAACCATCAGTCAGCTGTCCATATAAACACTGACTGTAATGAGGGACTTTGGCTCTAAAAACACTGAAACGTTGAAACATATCTGCTGGATTTGAAGCTTCATATAAACTTTAAATCCATGTTTGTGGGTTTAGTCTCCATCACTTCCATTGTAAGTGTATTATGAAGGAATCTAATGGTCAGAATGAACAGAAGGATGATTACAGCAACAAACACATGTTTACTGTTCATTTACTGACTGTTGTTTTAAGACACTCTTGTAAAATTGTGAACTTGCCCTTTAACCGTCAGTCTGGTTGTTTAAGTGATTGATGCACAATTGTTCAAAATGATCTGTTGAAAGAAGAGGAAGTTGCAGCAGGGAGTGGAGAAAATGTTGCTTTGTAATGTAATAAATGTTACTGAAATAGATTTTAATCTGTCAAATAATCGATTAATTAGATAATTTTGGAAAATGTCAAACTCTACCCCCCGAAGCTCGAAGCCCAATTTACTGCCAAAGGACTAAAAAACAAGGAAATATTATATAGACGCTGGAATCAGAGAATAACTCTCAGCAATTAATCAATTATCAGTCGATAAATGACGATTAACTTAATCATTAATTAAATCGTTAAATTCTCTTTGTTAATGCGCTAAACGTTTGTGTGTCGTACAGCACGACCGTGGAGACGGACGATGGAGACATCCTGCTGGACTACTCCAAGAATCTCATCAACCAGGAAGTCATGGCCATGCTGCTGGCCATGGTAACACACAGACACACACGCACACACACACACACACTGCAGGTACACGCAGCTGTCACCTCTGATCAGCTTTAATCTGCTCGTTGTAACTCAGGCTGAGCTTCGGTTAAATCCGGCCGTTAAACGGTCGTGACACTTGTAAACAACGCTGCTCAGAGTAGACGCTTAAAGACTGCAAATATCTAAACATGCTTAAAAATCATTGATCAGGATCAATAACACTTTACTGAAGCAGCAATGTTTTATTTGAACATTTTATTTAAATTTATGTTCATCATGTCTCATATTGATCAGACTTGAGTGACTCTTCATGGTTCGTCTGCGTGTGCTCAATCACACGTTTATCATATCATATATAATAAGGAGAATTATGATCCATATTGATGACTGTGGATCAATGAAGATGATCAGAAGCTTTGTTTTCAGTAGGAGGAAGTCACCTGGATAAATGTGGTTGTTGTTTTTGCTGCAGGATTCAGTTACAACACTTGAATGAAGAAAGTCGTATCTGAAGCTTTCTGTTAACATCAGTGAGAATGTGGAAACACAACATAAAACCTGCGACACTTCCTCCTCACAGCGCCGGGAGTGAAGGATTGCTACAGAGATGTCACAAGCGCTCACCGTTGCTGTAATCAAACCTCCACTGTTTGCATTACAGATATGATGCTGAGCGTAAAACTGGTTTTTTATGTTCACAGGCCAAGTCGAGGGGAGTGGAGGAGGCCAGAGAGAAGATGTTCTCCGGAGAGAAAATCAACTTCACTGAGGTACTGACGGATACCTGACAGGTTCAGGTGGTGGGTGAAAGTTACAGAGGAGGAAATCCACGTTTATCAGGCCAGTTTGTCCCAGAGGACAGTTTCAGGTCCCGCTCCTGGTGGCCGTGTTGGAGGTATTTAACGCTGGCTGTTTGACTGAGGACAGCCGTGAACGGTTCGGCACACAGTGTCCTGGACTAAAAATAGTGCCCCCCCGTTTCTATTCATCCATGTGAGAATTGATTCTGAAACAAATTGTTGGATAAAAGATTAATTTCTGTAAAGATTCCCACCTTCAGATAGGACGCATATTTAATCAGAACATAATGACCGAGCATCAGTAGACGACCTTAATGATGATGATTATCTGACACTGAAAACAACAAACAGCGTCCAGACAAAGGCTGCGTTCACAGTGACTGAGCACAGTGGATGGTGTGTGTGTGTGTGTGTGTGTGTGTGTGTGTGTGTGTGTGTGTGTGTGTGTGTGTGTGTGTGTGTGTGTGTGTGTGTGTGTGTGTGTGTGTGTGTGTGTGTGTGTGTGTGTGTGTGTGTGTGTGTGTGTGTGTGTGTGTGTGTGTGTGTGTGTGTGTGTGTGTGTGTGTGTGTGCGCGCGCGTGCGATGATGTAATGATGTTGCATAACAGCATCCTCCTCTCAGTGACTTTGCAGTTTGTGAAGAAACGTTGATTTTTTTTTTTTTTTTTGAGTAGATTTAATTGAAACTGCAACAATTTATTATTTCATTTATCTGTTTTTTTCTGATTAATTAAAGTTATAATCTGTAGGATTTACATCAAATCAAACTCAGCTGTCATTCTTTCGGTTTCAGCCATTAAATGTCACAATTAAAATTTTACAATCAAACAGTCTGTTATTAAATATATTTATTTATGTTGTTTTAGCTGAACAAGTAAAATGCATGATTGATATTTATATCTATCAATGATTTGTGAATTAAATGATCAATTAACACCAGATATAATGTTACTTGGTTGTAAGATGGTTAAATATTCAACAGAGTATTATAGAGAAATCAATAAAGTGTGTTTTACCTGTGTGTGTGTGTGTGTGTGTGCGTGTGTGTGTGTAGGGCCGCGCCGTGCTCCACGTCGCCCTGCGTAACCGCTCCAACACGCCGATCAACGTCGAAGGTAAAGACGTGATGCCTGAAGTCAACCGAGTGCTGGACAAGATGAAGGCCTTCTGTCATGTGAGTAGCGTGTGTGCATGTGTGTGTGTGTGCATGTGTGTGTGTTTGTGAAGACTTACACACTCAACACTGTCAGACTTAAAGGTCACGACCTCGCTGTTTGTTTACAGAAAGTACGCAGCGGTGAGTGGAAGGGCTTCAGTGGGAAATCCATCACTGACGTGGTGAACATCGGCATCGGGGGCTCTGACCTGGTGAGTGACCTGCCGGACAAACAACTCACATGTTTACCTGATGTACTGCTGCACACACACACACACACACACACACACACACACAGCGAGCTGCAGACCAGTAGGAGCTTCAAAGTCCATTAAAATCAAAACGCGTCTCGTCTGCAGAACGACGAGTTTTATTCACATAACGTTTTTTTTCACGGTTTCTGCTTCAACATTTATTACGTTTTTAATAATTAAAGGAATATGATATGATTTCTGCACTGTGCTGTTGTCTGTTGTCAAGTGAAACTCAAAACAAGTTACTTTGAATACAGTTCAGTCGACGTGTCATGTGACCCATAAAACACCACGTATACAAAACATTATGATCCTTTTCTTAAAAAGCACTAATAAATATCATCATGTCTTCAGTTTTCTTTAACAAATACACTTTTTAATATTCTGTATTCTGCTGTAACTCCGTGATGCGTTCAGGGTCCTCTGATGGTGACGGAGGCTCTGAAGCCGTATTCAACCGGCGGACCGAACGTCTGGTTCGTCTCCAACATCGACGGGACTCACATGGCAAAGACGCTCGCTCAGCTCAACGCCGAGACCACACTGTTCATCATCGCCTCCAAGGTGAAGACACACACACACACACACGCACACACACACTGTTAAAAACACACACAGTTAAACACACGCCTGCTTAAAGCTAAAGCTTTTTGCTAAATAGCTCAACAAGCTTTAATCATAAACTTTAATCATAAAATGTAAAATCCACAACGTTCGTCTTTGATCGTCACATGACCTCCGTGTGTTGTTGTTTGACCTGCTGTTTGTTTGTTTGTTTGTTTGTTTGTTTCTTTTAGACGTTCACCACTCAGGAGACCATCACCAACGCTGAGTCTGCCAGAGAGTGGTTCCTCAAGACAGCCAATGATGTGAGTGGATTTATGTCAGACAGCCAATAGGAGGACAGAGATCTGCCTGATACAGCGAGCAGAGAGGAAAGAAAATACTTAAATCTTCCATCATCTTTTCTCCTCTTGCAGAAATCTGCTGTCGCCAAACATTTCGTCGCGTTGTCCACCAACGCAGTAAGTGTCCATTTTTAATTATTATTTATTTATATTCTATTATAATGTTGAATATTTATGTTAAATGTGGTCAAAGTAAAACAACTTGAGGTGAACGTATGTAAAAATGCTCTTTGCAAATCAAAAGCTGGAGTTTCAACCTGCTTCGCTCCGTTTTAAAAAAAAAATTTTATTCCTCACAAATGGCCGTCTGCTCTGTAGCCTCGGTTGCTAACGTGGTTGCTAACGTTGATTTTTGAGTACAGAACAAGGAAAAAGTGATAAAATCTGACTACTGTAGTTTGTTGACAAAGCTTCCTGAATTCTTCAAATTCTTGTTGTTCTTCTTCTTTTTCTTTGTTGTTGTTGTTGTTCTTCCTCCTCTTCTTCTTTGTTCTCTTCTTCTTCTTCTCATTATTATTATTATTATTAATACCTGTTCTCTGCTCTCCAGGCCAAAGTGAAGGATTTCGGCATCGACACGGCGAACATGTTTGAGTTCTGGGATGTAAGTTTATATTCATATTAATTGTGTGATTGATGATGTGTATGTATTTAACCGTGTGATTGGTGTGTTCTGGCCTGCAGTGATACATTCTGTATTTAATGTATTTAACCGCCCGCTGGGAGGATTTAATCGTCTAGTGTTTCTGGTTTGAAATGTCGTCTATTGTCCTGATGGTGTTTGTTGACGTGATGCTCTGCCTGCGCTCTGATTGGTGGAATGACCCTGTGATGTCATGTTTGCTCGTCCTCAGTGGGTCGGAGGTCGTTACTCACTGTGGTCGGCCATCGGTCTGTCCATCGCTCTGCACATCGGTACGTCCTGACCGCCACTAACAGGGCCGGCTATTGATTACTGATGTATTGACTCGTGTCCATCAGAACTTCAGCATCTTAAAATCAGACATTTATTAGAAACTTGATATTTTTGCTAAATTTAAAATGTTCATAAATTGATGAAGCTGAAAATAGCAGAGTATTTTTACATTGTAATATTAGTACTTTCACTTCAATAGAAGACCTGAGTACTTCTATCATTGCAACTTTTCATAAAACTCTGATTTGTATTTATCACAAACGTCTCACTTTGCGTTTCAGGCTTTGACAACTTTGAGAAGCTTCTCGCTGGAGCTCATTGGATGGTAGGAAAACGTTTTCTTCTTCTCTTCTTTACATTTGAAGCGTTTTTATTTGTTGTTGTGTTGCTTCACGTCTTCACGAGAGAAGATGAAGAATCTCAGACTTTATGTCACCGGCTCTCAATATTTCTATTTTTCTTGTTGCACAGGAAGTTTTTTTGTCTAAATGAGTCGTATTACAGTTAAAAGGTAAAAAGATCTACGAGTTTGATTCTGTTTGTTTATTCTTTAAGTATTTAATATGAGAATAAAGAGCTGATATTTATATTTTAACTACTAATAAACTTAAACTAACTCCTGTATATGTCACCTGTGTTTTATTTAGTTTGTGCGTGTGTGTTATTTTTTTGCAGGACAACCACTTCCGTAGCGCCCCTCTGGAGCAGAACCTGCCCGTCCTGCTGGCTCTTCTGGGCGTCTGGTACATCAACTTCTTCCAGGCGGAGACTCACGCCATGCTGCCCTACGACCAGTACATGCACCGCTTCGCCGCGTACTTCCAGCAGGTCAGAGACCACCTGTTCACTGCCGAGCCCTCCGCATTCACATTTATAAAATAATTAAATTAAAGTTTAGGAGATCAACGCTCTGTTCTGGCCGGCAGGGCGACATGGAGTCCAACGGGAAGTACATCACCAAAGATGGCACCCGTGTCAACTACCACACCGGACCAATTGTGTGGGGCGAGCCCGGCACCAACGGACAGCACGCCTTCTACCAGCTCATCCACCAAGGTGACTCACCCGCCGCCATCACGGCGTCCTAACAGACAGACAGCCGTAAACCTTCAGTGAGAATAATGAGAGTTAACTGACTTGCTCTCACCTCGCCAGGCACTCGTATGATTCCTGCTGACTTCCTCATTCCTGCTCAGTCACAGCATCCAATCAGGGACAACCTTCACCACAAGGTAACACTCACTGCGCCGCTCTGTGTCTTCATATCTGATGTGGAAAGACTCTGCGGTCGACACCCAACACACACACACACACACACACAAACTGTTCCTGTTGCTCAAGACTGAAGTATTGACAGAACGTGAAAACGAACCGAGTTATTTATCAGGATAAAGATAAAAATGTGTCTGCTGCTCACAGTTTCTCTTCTCACGTATTATGTTCAAAACTTTATTGACACAGTTTCTAAATACTTTTACAACCTTACTGCACAATTTTCAACATGAGAAGGTGTGGACATGTTGATAAGCAGTTCAGGATCTCCTGCATGTAAAAAAAAAAAGAAAACATGATTACAAGTTTCAGCACAAATTTCCAGAAAATGAGACGGCAGTGAACGCACGTTTCTGTCCGCTGCTGCTGTGTGAATATTAAACATGATGAGCAGGTCGGCTCCTTGCACGGCAGCCACCAGGAGTTCAAATCTGTTCAAATATCTCATCCAGTGTGTTTCCTGATGTGGTGGCTCCGTGTTTCAGATCCTGGTGGCTAACTTCCTGGCCCAAACAGAAGCTCTGATGAAGGGTAAAACCTCAGACGAGGCTCGTAAGGAGCTGGAGGCCGGCGGCATGACGGGAGACGCTCTGGAGAAGCTGCTGCCGCACAAAGTGAGAGAAACCATCACCTGTCGGGTTTTCCTTTTTTTATTCATGTCGATAAGTCAAATCTGCCTTTTAGTTTCCACTAATCCTCTGACGAGAAACGACACGACAGCAGCTGTTCAAGTGAATGTTAGAAAGGGTCAAAGGTCAAAGTGAGACTATTATATAAAGTCTGCATCAAAGTTAACAGATATGACTCATCTGATGCAGGTTTGATGTTTTTCTGGGCCTTTGAGTGTCTAATGTTTGTTGTTGAAGGCCTGTATTTGGTAAAGTCCTTATTTTGCAGTAAAAGTTTTAAAGTTTAGATTTATTTATTTATTTATTTATTTTTCAGGTATTTGAAGGGAACAAACCGAGCAACTCCATTGTTTTCAAGAAGCTGACTCCGTTCATCCTGGGAGCTCTGGTTGGTAAGTGGTGGGCATCATGTTAATAACATCATCTGAACTGAGCACATGAAACACAAACAAACAAACAAACAAACAAAGTAAACAATAAGACAAAATATAAATATATTACAAAAATACACGTTAACAAAATAAAAGCATTTTCAAAACAACAAAAATGAGCAAATGCTTCAAAAGAGAATCAAGCAATAAAAAATACACTTACACACAAAAAGGTACAGTACACATGTATACACACACACATAATACCAACAAAATATACTAAACTGATGAATAATCAGGAAAAGAAAATGAATGATGGTCCAAACTTGGTCAAGTAAAGTTCATCACGTTATAAAAAAGTCACCTGAACATTTACTGACGTGTATTTTTCTTTTTTATTTATTTATTTGTTTGTTTTTCAGCCATGTATGAGCACAAGATCTTCGTTCAGGGCGTCATGTGGGACGTCAACAGCTACGATCAGTGGGGGTAAGAAACGCATTCACCTTCAGACTGATGTTAAACCTGGTAGCAGCTGGTTGGAGACAGACTCTGAGCAGGAAGTGTGTTTTTATATACCAACATAGAGCTGTGTGATTTATGTGTAGCGTAAAAATCAATTTAGTGTGTAATCAACCTTTAAACAGACGCATCTTCTTGGTATTACTAGATGTCAAGTTAAATATGAAATATTCACTATTCAAAATATGAAAAGTTTCACGTTACAATGAGAAACGAGCTGGTTTGTTGGTAGAAGCTGTTGTAGTTTATGAATATAGATTCTACCTGATGAAGGTCTGATGGATCACCTGTCGGATCTGTTGACGCGTCACTCGTCTCCGTTTCCTCCCCGCTGACAGTGTTGAACTGGGGAAGCAGCTGGCCAAGAAGATCGAGCCGGAGCTGCAGGACGCGTCCGAGGTCACCTCCCACGACGCCTCCACCAACGGCCTCATCAGCTTCCTGAAGAAGAACTTCGCCTGAATCCTCGATCTGTATCAGACCTCCTCCTCCTCCTCCTCCTCCTCCTCCTCCTCCTCCTCCTTCACTGTCCTGTCCTCTGTCGGCCCCGCGGGAACGAGCACTTTATGTTTGTGACAATGTGTTGAATCTGTGAGACTCGACTTTACATGTAGACGTGTTTAATGGAAAAGGGAACGTATCAGTTGCTTCTATGCGAGAGGGCAGATAAACGTCCCTCCACCATGTGCAGATATTACTGTAGGTGACGACACGCCCACACTTAACATAGCCAGCGATGACTTTCAAATAAAGTCCTGTTTGTCACTGAATCATCCTGCCTGACTGTTTGTTTTCTTTTAATATTTTAATTTAAGTTAGAAAAACACTATAAAGAAAACATGTAAGAGCAAAGTGAACAAAAAAACAAATAAATAAATATGCACATCAAGATACATTAAAAAATAATAATAATTAAGCAATAAGGAAAAAAATATAAAGGAACACATTCAAAACACAAAAAATATATAAATATGCACATCAAGATACATTAAAAAATAATAATAATTAAGCAATAAGGAAAAAAATATAAAGGAACACATTCAAAACACAAAAAATAGTTGAGCAACAATAAAAAATAAAATATAAATATAAGCAATAAGAGTGAAAATAAATCATAAAACAAGCAATAAGAAACAATTATTAAAAAAACTACATATTCTTATAATCAAATCAAGTCAGATCAACTGTTACTAAATACCAAATTTAACATTTTATAATGAATAATAGTTTATTTACATGTTTTAAGAGCAAATGTCACAAAGTGCTTATAATAAATAAAATAAGAGAGCAACACAGACAAAACAAAAACACAAATAAACTAAACAAAAGTCTAAATAAAAGTTTAGAAGCTAAAAACCTTTAAAAAAAACAAACCTTATTTAGTTTTAAACATTGATGAAGAAACAACCAGATGAAACCTGATCAGCATGCAGCAGCATGTATGATCATCTCCGTCTCCATGGTAACAAAAGGTCAGAGGTTAACAATGTTTCAGAAACAGAAGCGAATCAAACAATTAACAATGCAGGTCAAGACTCAAAGAAACTAGAATAAACTTATAATCAGCATACACACAGTTAATAAAGTTCTAGTTATAACACATTATAATAATAATAATAATTAATAATAAAGAGTGAAGGTTGGTGTATAAACAGGTGACGAATGACAACAGTAAAAACACAGTTGTAATAATATAAGATGAACACTTAAAATCTTTATATCTGCTCAAAACTGCATTATAAACCATGTTAACATATTGATTATTAATGATAATAATTAGCAAAGCTTTTCTAAAAGATAATTTAGTTCATTCTGACGGTGTATTTAACAGCTGTTCAGGAGCTTTCAGTCGTATCACATGATCTTCATAAGCAGATTTAATATATTTCAGCACTGACAACCTCGTGGATTGATTACTATTTATTAATAGGTTCTTATTAATTAATAAAGTGGTTATTTAGTTGATTATCATATAGAGAAAGTATTAAACGATCTGCCAAGAAGGCAAAACTTTCACTAATTTGACAAGTGAGAAACTTAAATTTTGTCCAAAAACATTTTAAAAAGAAACATCTGATACTTTTAGTTGAGTTTTAAATATCTTCTCTGAGCAGAAAAATGAGTGTTTGGAAGAAAAACCAAAGATAATATCTGATGAGAACACCTGAGTTATCATCAGTGTGTCCTGATAAGAGCCTCCGACAGGACAGATCAGATGTCACAATGAAAATATGAAAATCTGCTCTGCTCTTCCTCCGGACGAGGAACAGGTTTTTAGAAAACACACCTGTTGGCAGCAGCACAATGACTGGGCTTTTCAGATCAGAGTGAACACCTGAGTCACAGGTGAAGGAGGCAGACACACTGATTCCTCTGCTGCAGGATGGAGACGTGTTTCTGTGTCGCTGCTGCAGCGTTGTTCATGTTCACGGTGCTGCGGATGCTGAACCAGGGCTGTGATGCTGGATGCTGGGCTGCTGCCGCTGCGTTCGGGGCCCTCGGGGCTTCTCTGTACTTCACAGCTCCTGCGGTGTACTGCGGGGCCGCCTTCCTGGGCTGCAGCCTCGCTCTGCTGTGTGTGACTGCGAGGAGAGTCAGGCTGCTGCCACTGCAGGGCAGAGCGGTGCTGGTTACAGGTGAGACATTTAATACCAACACAAAGACACACCTGCAGCCTCGTCAGTCGAATGCCAACACACGTTACAGAAGGGAATTAAATCAGCATGTATTTATATGCACCTGGTGATCACATGACCTTTAGCACCTTCAGCCGGGCAACATTGTTTCTTAATTACAGGTGCTGTGATTCAAATCTCATATTTCTACTTTTTTACTTTTCATACGTAGTACAGCTGCACTTACAAAGTACACATTGTTGCTTATGCATGTGTTGATATATGAAACTGGCTCAGTCTGTGATGTTATCTTCCGCTGTGCAGAGGATTGTGGGTCAGATTAGCCAGAAAAACATGCTGGTTTGAACACTGCAAAATGCACCCAGATGGTAGGACGTCCTGGTACTTTTAGTATACTGCATTTGATATAGTATGTATAGTATAGTATAGTATGACCGTGTGGGTGAAGTTCAGGCTCAGATGTATTAGTATGTTTTTCTTGATGATTTTATTATCATTTCTATTTTGTTTGTCTGTTAACTGTAACTTACTTACTGTTCTAACTGTATCTTTGTCAACATGTTAAATGCATCTTTAGACTGTTAATTCTGTTTTTTTGTTTAGCTGTTTTAAACCTGTTTTCAGCGTTACAGTGTAATATAATAGTTTGATTCAATATGTCAATATGTGATCTCTGCTTCAGTCTGCACAGACTGGACAAACAAGGAAGTGAGATGAAATATGAAAAGTTCAGATTTTTTTTAACACTCTCTTTATCTCTCAAACCTTCAGCGAGTCTCTATGCAACACATTCACAGAGCTCCTAACGTGTTTAATTAAATTAAATTTAGACTATGTTATGCTTGAACTGCTCCTTTAATTATGGGCTCAGAGGAAAGAAGCCGTGTTGGGTAGGAACAAAAATGAAGTTCATCGTGAGAGAAACACAACATCTAAAATTTAACAAAAACTCAACCTCATGGTGGCGCCAGAGTCAAAGTCAGATCACCAAACTCAGTAGGATTCGTCCTCTGGAGACCATGAATGTCTGAACCAAACTTCATGTCAATCCATCAAATCTTTGGGTGTGGTGAGAGACAGACATTAACGTGTCTTTATAGCCGCTTCATTCTTTGTATTTCTTCCATTTCTCAGGTTGTGATTCAGGTTTCGGTCACGCGCTGGCGAAGCGGCTGAGTGAGATGGGAGTTCAGGTGTTTGCAGGTGTGCTGGATGTGAACGGAGATGGAGCTCAGCAGCTGAGAGAACGAGGATGTGAAAACCTGCAGGTCCTTCAGCTCGACGTGACCGTCAGCGCCCAGGTAGAGAGAGCACACCTGCACATCCGCACTCAGGTCGGAGACTCAGGTGAGCCTGAACGCATCATCCACCGAGGAGGCCTGATGAGGGACGAGTCTGTTGCCTAAAAGTTCACTCTCCACCAATAAATAACGAGAAGAGATTAAAATGTTAATAAAAAGTTCACCAACTTTTTTTTACTTAGACGTCGTAAAATCAACACGACAAATGTTTTGTGACTTTTTGTGCGTCTGCAGGTTTGTGGGGTCTGGTGAATAACGCGGGAATCCTTCACTGTCCTGCGGACGCAGAGCTGCATCCTGTCTCTTTGTACAGACGCTGCATAGACGTCAACTTCCTGTCTGCGGTGAAGATGTGTCAGGTGTTCCTGCCGCTGCTGCGCAGGTCTAGAGGACGCATCGTCAACATGTCCAGCATGGCAGGTACATCTGACCGAAGAGACAGTGAAAATAAACTATTGTCCATTTTTCTGGGGACCCCCTAAAACTGCCTCATGGACCCTCAGGGGATCCTGGACTCTAGGTTGAGAACCGCTGGTCAGAGTCAGTCTGTCGATCCGTCAAATATCACAAAGATTATTAAATTGATTATGTTGATATTTTGTTTAGACGTTCATGTTCCCCAGAGGATGAACGCTACTTTTTGGAGGTTTCAATTTGTATTTTACGGAACCAAATGATCTAGATCCATCCATCCATCCATCCATCCATCCATCCATCCATCCATCCATCCATCCATCCATCCATCTATCTATCTATCTATCTATCTATCTATCTATCTATCTATCTATCCATCCATCCATCCATCCATCCATCCATCCATCCATCCATCCATCTATCCATCTATCCATCTATCTATCTATCTATCTATCTATCTATCCATCCATCCACATCCATCCATCCACATCCATCCATCCATCCATTTATTTATTTATTTATTTATTTATTTATTTGTTTGTTTATTTATGGTTTGTCCTGCAGGTGAGATGCCGTTTCCCTTGTTTGCTGCTTACGGAGCATCGAAGGCGGCACTGAGTTCTTTCTCCAACGTCATGAGGTTGGAGTTGTCTGTGTGGGGCGTCACAGTGGCTTTAATACAGCCTGCAGGCTTCAGAACAAGTAGGTCTGATTTCACCTGTAAGTCTATTTATTATCTGATGGGAAGTTACAGCATCAAACCAGAGAAACAAACATTTACAATAATAAATAAAAAGTTTTGTTTTTTCAGTCATAAAACTACAACGCAAACTGTTGTTTCTGTTTCTCGTGTTCTCCGTCATACATCACAAACTCTGGAATGAGGAACTTCACACTGTTGCCAACATGGCAACCAACCATTTCTAGTTTAACAGACTTAACTGCCAAATGTGTTTCATTTTGATCTTAGATATGTGAATGTATTTCAGTAGTTATCAAGACCCCTTAAAATACAGAAATACGTTTAAACTTATTATATAGATTATATTATATATATATAGTCTTATACATATAATAATAAAAATATCGGGTGGATTGTTATTAAATTTACAGCAGACGTTCATGATCCCCAGAGGATGAATCCCACTGACTTTTCCCTCTAGCGCCACCATCAGGAAATTAAACCCACATCTGGATGTTTTTTTCCTTTCAGATATCTTTGGGAACGCCATCAGTCACTCCCGAGACGAGATCCTCGCAGGCGTCTCCTCTGAAGCCAGAGAGGATTATGGGGATGCGTACATCTCGTCTCTCCCCAGCTGTTTGTCTAAAATGTCCCAGCAGTCAGCGGAGGATCTGTCTCCTGTGGTGGACAACATGTGTCATGCTCTGCTGTCTGTCCGTCCCAGACCGCTGTACACCCCCGGACAGATGGGATGGTTCCTCCCGTTTCTTCATCGCCAATTTCCCACTTTTTTGTTCGACTGCGTCTTCATGAGCTTCATGAAACTCAAAGACTGCGAGCCTGCAGGCCTCAAGTCAAGTTAAAGGGAAAATACACGTCAAGTTCTTTCCTTACTAAAGTAAAAGTAATCAATACAATAATGTAAAAATACTCGTTTATAAGTAAAGTCCTGCATTAAAAATCCTACTTTAGCAGCAAATGTAGTTAAAGTATTGCAGCTTTTTTATAACAGGAGCTGTTATTAAAACCTGTTGGTGTGTTTGTTGTCCTGACAGCTGAAGGACATTTTGTTGAAGGTTTTTCTTTCTCTGCTTTAAAAAGTCTCGTTATCTGACAGTTTCTGATAATGACAATGTTTCGATCTCGTTTAGATCAAACGACAGGAAACTGTCTTCCAGCTGTGGACAAAAAACGAGACGTCTGAGGTCGTCCTGGACTTCTGGAAACAGTGATTAACATTTTAATCGACCAAACAACTAATCGATTAATTGAGATTGATAATGAAAATAATAGTTACAGCTCTAAATGTGATGCTTTTTAAGAGCTGCAGATATTCTCCTCTACAGAAACATTTACACGCAGACACACTGTCGATACTCTGTGCTTTTATTAGAAGCCTCCAGGCTGCACAGACTGTAAAAACATGGAAACACATCTCAAAGATACATCATCATCTTTTGTTTGTTTTTAAAAGAAACAGGATGTATAACATCCATTCAGCCTTAAAATACTCGTCTCTTCTGCTCGTCACAATCACTGACGCTCCGTATATAAACATGTTCATTCACACAGCTGTAAAAAAAAAATATATAATATAAAAAAAAAAAGGATTTTGAGTCTTTTTCATAAAAAGGACACAGCCGTCAGTCCATCACGTGATCTCAGTCCTGAGGTTTCAGAAAAACTCTCTTTGTGTTTGTTTCCACAACGTTGTGGTTCACGTCTTCTTCTTCTTCTTCTTCTTCTATTGTCGCTCGCTGCCGTTTCTTTGCAAACTTTTTCTTCATGCTTCCTACTAAACTCTCGTACCTGAAAAAAAGGATTAAAAATATAAAATTGTGAAGGTTTGTTTCCTTTCTCCAGATCATGAATCATTTTTACTGTTTTACAATGACATGAAACACAACCCCAACCAGTTAGATGTTCGTACCTCAGGGCCATTTCTTCATCTGTGACGTCTGTCTGCATGCGGCTGTTCTCCTCTTCCTCTCGTTTCTCCTCCGGATCCTTCGGGTTCATCAATGCCATCAGTTTCTGTGACGGACGCACGACAACATTTAAATGTTAATATTTTAAGACACTGTTGTCGCAAAAACATTTTATTTTTCCTTTTGCAACTTCATCTGTAGAAAAAAAAATCAATTAATTGATCATTATGAAACGGAATAATCGTTTCAGTCAATGTTAAATTGTTAAATGTGACTGTTTGAAAATGAACTAAACAGTTTTGGGTTGAATTTCTGGATGAATAAAAACACTTTTTAAATATTCAAAACTCCCTCTTATTTTATTCTTATATAAATTTTTGGGGAAATTGAAAAAAATAATCTGATTAATTGATACTGAAAACAATAGTTAGCTGCAGCCCTAAAGATAAGTGAACGAATATACTTTTCCCACCATGATTATGAGACTTAACCAAACTATTTATGCAGAAAAATGTTCAGTAAACACAACGCAGAGGCAGCAGACAGATGACAGAACTAATAAATATATATTAAATATATATTTAAACAGACCTCGACTTCTGGATTGAAACCCTTGAACGACATGCGGCCGTAAAAAAGGTCTTCACACGAAACGAAACTCTTCTCCTCTATGATGATGTTCCTGAAAGAAAAAAAAGAAGATATACGGGAGGGAAAATATAATATAACACAATGCATGATCATAAAGTTCAATCAACACCTTTAAAAGTTAATAAAAGGACTTATCGCAGAGTAAACTGAATGCTGAGTGTGTGTGTGTGTGTGTGTGTGTATATGAAGCTGCTGAGTGTCTGTATGTCGAACTTGACACCGACTCTTTTGCTTTGAGCTCTGGCAGGTCCAGGTACCAGTGTTCATCACTTATGATCCTCTTCTCATCTTCCTCCAGCTGCTTCTTCGTCTCAGCATCCAGACCTCTCTGCATGAACTGTGCAAACACACACAGATCACAGATTTAACTTTGGAAAATCATCTACAGACACTGATTAAACTGGCAGGATTCATCCTTTAAAATACACAGAAAACCACACTGTGAGGAGGCAGCTCATTTAATGTAAGATTCATGTAAGAGCTGCTGCTTTATGCCGAATTAATTACTGGTTCAAACTATATATAAAAATATCATAAATCCTATTTTCCTGCTTCTAATAAACAGAAAACCATCGTCTGGTTTCTGAATGACACCTGGCGAATCACAGCTAACTCTGCTAGCTTAGCTTAGCTTAGCTTAGCTTAGCTTAAGTTAGCTTTAATTTGTTCGTAAACAGAGAAGCTCTTCACTCACCTTCATGCGCAGGAGGTTTTTAGAGAGTTTCACAGAGTCTTCCGCCATCGATAACCTGTTAACAGACAATCAACTGAACCACAGCAGGTCCGGAGAGTTTCTTTATTCACTTAATGTTTGGCTAAAAAACCACGAGATGCAGCTGCTGGTAAAACTCAGGCCGAAGCAGTCGAATGTCGAGCAGCTTTTAGCAGTCCGGTTAATCTACCTTCGATATCATCGATGTTCAGGAACTCATCAACGAACAATTAAACATGTCTTTTTATCAGGATCAATATTACGATTTATGTCTTTCTATTCTCTCCTCGTTGGGTTCATACGTAGTTGTTAAAAAAATGTTTACTGTTCAGGTGAATATTTGACACAAGCCATGTCTAACTGTCTAACTTCTGTGTGTACTGTGAAAACACACACACACACACACACACACACACACACACACACACACACAGTGTATGTTGGGTAATTTTCGGGGGAGTTTTGTTTTGTTGAAACACCACATTTGTCAGACGTGTTGAAAACATGATGACACAGCAGTTCCTCTTCACACTTTATTCACTGTGATTCTGTTGCACAGATCAGCAACATAAACATATGTTTATATTTATCTGTTTAAAAGTAAAAACTTAATGAATTAAACTTAGCAGGATTCAGTATTTGTCCATCAGATGATATCCTGCTAGTGTAAGGACCAGTCGGGGTCAGCAGAGGTCAAACAGCCATCAGCGCCCGCAGGAGGTCAACGTGCCACCCTGTAAACACGGCTCGGTTAAAGGAGTTGTGTCCTCAGATGAACTCCTTCACCACCAACTCCTTCAGCGAGCAGGAGGACACTCTTCCTCTCTCGGCATCTCTCAGCGCCGTCAGCTCTTCCTGTAGCTGAGCCACCGGTCGGCCCAGCTCGTATCCTAAATCCACCAGCAGGTCCAGCAGCGAGGTTCTGTAGTTTTTCAGTCGGTATCGTCTCACTGGAGGCAGAGCCCTCTGAGCGACGGCATACGCTTCTTCCGGTTCCTCCAGGTCCCGGTAACAAACGGCGAGGGCGGAGAGCGTCGGTACGAGCAAGGTGGGGCTCTGCCACGGCGCCAGCTTCTCCAGAATCTCCAGAACCGTCTGCAGCTGCTCCACAGCCAGCTTGAACTGCCCCGCCCGCAGCAAACTGTGCGCTCGCTTCTGCTCCTGCTCAGTGAAGAATTTGGGTAAATGAGGCGAATGTCGGACGCAGCGTGTTGCGTACAGTTGAGCCAGGTAGTCCTGGAGAGCCAGGCGCCGCTCCGTGATGATTTCAGGGGAGAAGTTTCCGGTCAGGAGTTTGCGGGGAAGCACCACCTCCTCCAGCTCCTCGTTGAACTCCTGCAGCAGTTTGTGGTGAAAGCGGGAAAAATCGCTGTAGCGGCGTTCCACGGACACGCGGCGGGAATCGAAGCTGCCGGAGCGCATGACCACGACCTCGTACACCTGGAAACACACGCATGTTACACGTTAGGACAAAGGTCGTCTTACGAGATGCACATGGTGACTTTAACAGACGGGTTAAACACTAAAATCATTCCTGCTGTTCATGCTGACCATGAGCAGCTAATCTGAAGCTTCAAATCCAGCAGACATGTTTCAACGTTTCAGTGTTTTAGAGCCAAAGTCCCTCTTTTTGTTCCTATACTTCCACCACAGCTCAACAGGGAAACACAAAGAGGGAATTTGATGCTAAACAGACTGTAAATGTGTCAGATATCCACTCGATGGAGGCATCAACTCCTGATATAACATCAGGCTCTTCAGCTGCTAAATGCTCCACTATGTTCACAGCTAACAGATAACGGTGTTATAAAGCCGCTGACACGTCTGGAGTCTGATCTGGTGCTTTTAAAGGCCTCACCACGTATTTAGACAGAGTCTGTTCAATGATACGAAACGAAGGGATTTCAAAGAGCAGCCTGACGGGTCGCTCCTTCTCCTTCACCGCCCGCAGGTTCTGCTGCAGCTCCTTAGTGGTCAAACAGGAGGAGGTGGGAAACTCATCTACACACACACACACACACACACACACGCACACACACACACACACACACATTTGCATCAGCAACAATAATTACAAACAAACAAAACAATTAAAAAGTTTCTGGTTCGTCTCGTGTTTAAATGTGAAGCTTCATCCAGCAGCTGGTTAGCTTAGCTTAGCATAAAGACTGGAAACAGAGGGAAACAGCTAGCCTGGTTGTGTCCAAAGGTAACAAACTCCAGCTACCAGCTGTTCTAAAGCTAATTCATGCTTATTAACAACAACGCTGTGTTTTATTTAAAGGTTGTGTGTCTTTAGTGAAAGTAACAACAATACCACGCTGTGAAAATACTGCATTACAAGTAAAAAGTCCTGCAAGTAAAAGTACACAAGTATGGAAGGTACAAGTGAGAGTACTCATCATGCAGAAAAACGTCTCCTGTTGTATTGTTTGATTTAAAATTATAATTATTATTTTTTTATTATAAAATCACCGGATTAACATTTTACTCACTTTGGTCAATAATTAATGGTAATTAATAATTAAATCTGCCATGTCAGAGGTCAAAGGTTTTAGTTTAATATGACTTTACTTAAACTTGATGTAATATTTTTAATCGTACATGTCACAGTTACTGACTGTTAATCATTTTTACATATTTACGTATATTTACATATAAACGTTGTCGTATTTACAACGTTTTCTGAAAGAAACACAGTTTTTATCTAAAGTTTCTTGTATGTAACAGATGTTACATGTTGTTGTAAGTAAAATTTAAAGCTCAGTAACAAGTATAATATTTCCTTCTGAAATGTAGTAAAGTACCTTAAAAGTGTACTTGAGTAAATACTTTTAGAGGTGTTAATCAGTAAAAAAAAAAAAAAGATTTTACCCAAAAAAAAAAAAAAGTGGAAATATTCTTGAATCAAAGAGAAAAGTTCAGGAAGAGTAGAAGAAGAGACGACAGGTTAAAGGTGAGTTAACAACAGTATAAAAGTACATCATTAAAAGACTGAAGCACCTGGAGTCTTCATGTTCCTCTCAGTCGGGTTTTCAGGGTCTCTCTGGTTCTCTCACCTACACGGCTGCTCAACAACATGGAAAAGATGAAAAGATGAACGAACATCCTCCTTCTCAGCCTGAGTTATGTGTAAGCTGACAGACTCTGACTCTGTGTCATGTTCTCTTACCTCTTTATTAACAGTGAGGGTTTAAAAGCTGCCGTCGCTCCAACATGTAACGTGTGTGTTTGTGCTAACAGAGGAGTACACACACACACACACACACACACACACACAGAGAGAGAGAGACAGAGACAGAGAGACAGAGACAGAGAGGAGGAAGTGTCTCAGAGGATAAATTCATAACAGTACGCAGGAGTGAAAGCAAGAGGAAGACAAAAAGGGTGTAGAAGGAAGTGAAATTACACAGCGTCGTGGAGGACTGTGAGTGTCTGTAGAGTTTAATTCAGAAGAGCTGAAGCTGATAAAAGTGTTGGTGTTAAAATAAAGACTCTGCTTAAAGACATTAAGCAGCTGGGTGCAGTTTGTCCTCTATGTCTCTATGTTCAGAATATCCCACAATGCATCTGGAAATGAAAATAACATGTGACTGTCCGTCTGGTTCTGCAACTTCAAATGAACCAAATGAGCCAAATCAAACACTTGTGAGGAAATAGAGGATGAAAAGAGGAAGATTTTAATCAGTGAATATATTTACATGTCATCCAATGCAGCACAGAGGTTCACTGGTGTGTTTTTAACCGTCTATTAGGTTTATGGTACAGAAGAATAAGATGAATCAGGGTTTTCATACATGCACGATACATGAAGTAGATTCATTCATT
The DNA here is from genome assembly GCA_036937835.1 of Pampus argenteus. Lineage (NCBI taxonomy): Eukaryota > Metazoa > Chordata > Actinopteri > Scombriformes > Stromateidae > Pampus > Pampus argenteus. The sequence goes on from CM072869.1 coordinate 2,413,496, forward strand.
GTAGGTTTGTCTCTGCTCCAGTAGATGGAGACAGTTTCAACCTGTTTTCTGCTGTCAGAGCAGCAGGAAAACTTCTTCTCACCTGCTGAAAAGACTGACGTACCGTCCATGTTGACATTTGGTCTCCATACTTGCTGGTTTGCGGATATTGAAAGTACAGAGGAGGATGTTGATCTCACAACATGCAACATGCAGGAGGTTTCAGGTCTGAACTTTTATTCCACAAAAAATGAAAAAACACTGGCAGAAATTTAAAAACTCAAATAATCAAGGTCAAGGTTGTTTTTATTTTTATTGTTTCCTGAATGAATTTCTGCATTGAAGAAAAGGCATGTCACAAACAAACAAACAAACAAACAAAAACATGCAGGAAATTAACAGTTAAAAAATACAAGTATTTAAAATGTTTCAGCATGACTGGAAAATATAACTGGTGATGTTAAATATATATAATTTATTAATTAAATTTGATTAATTTAGTTTACCAGACTTACACTTTCTTCGCTTTTAATTTGAAGGGGGACAAAACACAGGAAGTAGCAACTGAAGATGAAAAACATAATTAAAGAATGAATAATAAGATAATAAGATCATAATCTGATCCAGTAATAACGTGTTTGGTGATTTTCACTTTAAAAGGCGTCGAGGTTAAAATACAGTAGATTTTTTTTTAAAATGTTTATATTTGTATTTGTATGTTGACTCAACATCATTTAGTAACTTTAAATTTAAACACTGTTCCAAATATTAACATACAATATCCAATATCAATTTTGCACTTCAGGACCACCATACCACTGGGGAACAAATCTACACCCTTTAAATTATGTGTTTGAGATTAAAGTAGTTTAAAGGAAATAATGTGAAAATAATGTAAAATGTGATCTCCATCATCATTAATAACAATGTTTGAACTTTGACCCATAAAAAGGTCTCATATACACCAATATTAGAAACGTTTTATATGTTTTAATTGATAATGAGTCATGAGACAGTAGCAGCCGCCTGGTACGTCTCTTCATTTATGAAACAATCGTCCGTCTGTGGACGTCAGCGTCTGTTCCATACAGAAAATAAGCAGATAAACGAGTGTTTGTGTTTGAGACAAAGGCGTGTCTCTGAGGCCGCGTTGTTTTAACAGAGCAGGCTGCTGCTCGATGCATTTATTTATCAGTTTTGATACATTTCTGTCCGTCTGTACCAGCTGAACACGTCTCTGTTTGTTCTTACAGTGAAACACAATCAGCTGACAGATCAGACTCGACCTCTGATAGACGATGGAGGAAAAAACAACTTATTGTTCTTGTTTTTATGTCTTAAAGAATGATGATTCCTTAAATTAGTTTATTTATTAAAGCAAAAAAAACACCCAGTATGTCACAATTAAAGAGCAAAGATGAGACAACAACCACTAAAGTACCTTTATGGACTCTGGATCCATCTGACAGACTGTAAAAAGGTCACATTAAATGTCAGAGCATTCACAGATTGATTGATAAACAGACGCTGTGTCGTCCTCTGATCAATAATCAATTGACACTCTACAAACATCTGTTTTCTGCAGGAAAAGGTCAGACTGTAACATGTTTTGATAACCAATCATTATGAAAACATTTACTTTTTTTCATATAAAAAGTTTTGCATTTAAAGGAATAAGTCAACTTTTTTTTATGTGTGTTTATGTTACATTCATGTACGCCTCAGAGTAGATTTAAATGTGTTTTACTTTGTGAATTGTCCAGTTATCAAATCTTTAAATATTTTATAAAACTGGCGTTTTTTTTTATAAAATAATAAATTTAGTTTGAACTTTGAGCATTTCTGAGACGGTTGTTTGGTGTTTTGTGCAGACAGCTGCTGTGAGGATGGTGAAATATTCCTGTGATGACAGATTGTTTCTGCAAAACTGTAATGTAGCTTAATAACACCTTACCGCTTCCTCTCAGGAAATAAAAATAAAATAAGACACTTATAAATATAACATATAACGAATCCATGATGTTGAAAGATTCATTCAAGACAAAAACAAACTGCTTTCCAGTCGCTTGCAGTTCATTCTTCTTCTCTGTTTTATAACTTTTATATTTTCTTGTATAATTTTTTGGGTTGCGTTCAGGGACATCGCGGCCAGTCGAGGGCAAACAGCTCATATGTGATGAACAGAGCAGATAAGCCCTGAGGACCGACTGCGAACTGCTGATAAGGAAGGAAAATATGAACCTTTAATGCATTTTGATGGCAGGTTTGAATTAAAATGTGAATATTTTACAGCAGAGGTTACCGTGCTGCCTCTCACAGCCAAACACTGACCAAACCTGAAGGAGACTTTCTGATAATATCTGATGATAACTGAAAGTCTTTGTGTTTTGGAGGAAACATCTTTACTGTAACATTTATCACTCGTGCATGTAACAGACCTGATAGATGCTCAGCTGTAAAATGTTTAGGAGCTGTCAGGAAACGAGGAGACAAACATGAGAGGACACGTTTGTTTTTTTATTACCTCGTTTGACAGAATATTTCTTGTATCTAAAAGAATAATAAAACTCCAGAAAGATGCGGGAACGTTTTCTAACTTTAAAATAATTATGGTCTGTTTGGGGTTTTAAATTAAACCAGCTCCTCTGCACCAGAGATGGCCGTGCAAGGACAGGTTTCTCTCTCTCGTTCTCCTTTTTTCGCTCTTCATCGTCGGCCGAGGTTAACAATCGTAGTTACTGTTGGGTTATATCTCCTCTAAATAAGACGTCATCTGACCTGCACCACTCAAACATAACTGCTGCATGTATATCTTTCAGATGACTTAACATTACGACCTGTTGTGTTGTTTTTCTTGGGAGGGCAGCCTTGTTAAAAAGGTCAGGGGGGGCCCCCACCGAGGCTGCATGCGTTCAGGCATCAGGCCTTTTGTTCTACGCCACTGCTCATACATACATACATGAAGTAATGTGCCTGAACTGAGCTGAAGCTGCTTTACGATCAGAGACTCACTGCTGTGTTATTACCGGACACACGGGGCTCAGCGGCCTCGTCGCAGATTTGGCAGGTCTTCTTGTTATTGAATATTTCCATTGTGAGAGTAACAAAGGTGCCGTGATCGCTGCTGAAACGCTTACAAAGGAAATGCCATCTTGCAAACAACATGCTGACTGCGGCAGTTTTGATGTGAAATATGCAATGATCAGAAAAAGCACTTTTGTTTTCCACAGCGATGAGTTGTTGTTGTTTGTTTGTAAGTTGCTGCTTCCGTCATGAAAAACACACACGAGTTAACAGCACATTAATAATACAGAGCAGATATGGATATTATAATATAACATGATGAAGACTGGTTCAGTCTTTTAAACGTGCAGTGAAACAGTGTGTGGTGTGTTCAAATGCATTCCTCTGTGTGTGTGTGTGTGTGTGTGCAGTGATTCATGTCTGTCTGTTACAGATATCTATCTTTGAGAGGCTTTGTGCAGGTTTTGTTTCAGGCTTTAGGTCTCTGTGTGGAAGCTGAACACTCATCAGTCTGCTGTGATGGACGAGACGAGCTTTCAGGGGTCAGATATGAACACAACAACAGCTGGAGGAGACCGTGAACGGGACAGTCAGAGAAACAGACAAACTTTTAAGGAGAAAACACTTTGTTTGACTTTGAATTATAATGTCTTGATGTGAATACATTTAAAATATATAAATATAACTAAACAAATGTCAGTTGTATATTCACATCATCATATTATCATCATCAAGGCTGATCCTACAGAGATGATTTTTATTGACATATTTTAGCACATCAACGTCCACATTGTCTCTCTGCAGGTTATGAACCCGACTGTAGGAAAGTCATTCTTGTTTTTACTCTTTGGTAACTGTCATCTTATATATAGAAATTTTAGGTGGATTAATTATAATATCAAAAAAAATACAAATAGTTATCCTGTAATTACAAATGACAGTGGATTGAGAGGCTTTATGTCGTTGTCAACAAATCAATAATTAGAAATGATGAAATCAGAGAATGAACAGAACCAGAGAAACTCAGTGTGTTTCACTAACATGACCCACACAGTGCAGGAGGCGTAAATATATTATTATTATTTTTATCAGATATGAAATAATTTGAAACAAAGATAATTCGCAGACTGACAGTCGGCTGGTTTTAAAATCTATTGCACATAATAACACAGCAAAACTGTATAAAACTGGTGAGTTACAAACAAATGTGCACTTTGCATTGAATATATATTAACATTTAACTACATCATCTACTTCATCCTGTTGATCAGCAGTATCAACAGGATCAATACTTTTAATTATCAATCACTGCATTAACAACAACAACAGGGTCTCTGTGGTCTGTATGGGGACAAACACCTGAGCTTCCTACAGGTGTCTTTTCCTTCAGTCCTTCATGTCCTGAGTGGGACAGTCCTCCAGCCTGAATCACACACACATCATTTGTCTTCAACTGTCTTGTGGAGAAAAGCTGCGGATTTTGGTTCCAGGTGTAAACCGTCTCTAAAGTCTTCTGTGGCGGCTCAGGAAGTTTAACAGGACGAGTCCCAAATCCCACTAATGATCTGTCCACAGACAGTCTGCGACCTCTCCTGCTGGGGGCGCTGTTCCACATGTGGGTTCCCATATGAACCTGTAAAAAGTGCAGTCACTGGTTACCAGTGTGTACATGCTGATATCTGTAAATGCCTCGATCAAACGTGCCTTAAAAAGACCCAAAGAAAACAGTTCATTTCGATTGATCTATTAGTGGTGAAGTGAAGTTGTGACGTAAGAAACACCAGCTCCCATATGGTCTAGCGGTTAGGATTCCTGGTTTTCACCCAGGCGGCCCGGGTTCGACTCCCGGTATGGGAACAGGTGTTTTGCACTTAAAGTGCTAGAAATGCTCAGTTGATCTTGGTTTGAGTAATTATGATCTCAATTGCTAAATTCAGGCCCTCTAACAAGTGTCCTGATGGTCATTTTGGAAATTATTGCCTTGTTAATAAGGCTTGAAGACTTATAGCAGCTTTGATGTCTGCCATGTGGGCGTGGATTGACAGCTGTGATTGACAGTTGACTCACCTGGTACTCACACGAAAAGTCAAGCTTTTGTCTGTAAATTTAATGTGATTTAATTATGATACCAGGTCTGCTAGCATAATTTAGCTAAAGTTAGCCCCAGTGTGCACTGTTAGGTGTTTAGGCTAGCGTTAGCTTGGGTCCAAGGTAGTGAGGGCTTTAAATGAAACCAGTGGCTAATATCTCACCTCAGTACAATTAACAGGTTAGCTTGAAACTTGCAAATTACATCCCAGTGTAGAACTTATAAATTAAAATAAATCGGAAAACATTGTGATGTTCACGAAAGCCAAACTGTGCAGGTGAAACAAACCTTTAGGTTTCCTTTGGTAGTAAAAGCTCGTCTACAGACGGTGCAGACGAATGGCCGTTCCCCGGTGTGAGTCCTCTCATGGATCTGCAGGGCACTGGAGGAGGAGAAGCTCTTCCCACAAGTGTTGCAGTGGTGTTGCTTGGGTGTCCGGCGAGGTGGCGCAACAGCACATACGTCACCACAACGATTCACCTCTGTCTTCACAGCTGGTGAGCCAGTGGATAACATGGAGCCATTATGGTTCGGTGTTTGGTTAGGATTGGCTGGTTCAAAGAGACGTGGTGGGAAGTTTCTCATCTGATGTGTCAACATGTGCTGCTTGAGATTCCCCTTTGTGGAAAAGCCTCTGTTGCATGTCGTGCAGATAAAAGGTCTCTCCTTCGTATGGCTTCTGTAGTGGATATCCAAGGCACTTTGACAGGCAAAACTCTTCCCACATATGTCACAGTAAGTGTTTTTAAAGATCCCCTTTTCACGCAGGTTGTGAATCAAGCTTGGAGAATCGTCTGTGGCAGATGCACACAGCGTTAAAGTGGTTGAGTTAAGCCACGTCTGGAACAGTTGGTCAGGTTTAAAGTACATTGAAACTTGACTGTTAGCGGAAAGAGACTGAGTGGAAGAGGAACTATCAGATAACGGGAATGTGCCATTGCATTGATCACTTTCAGCAGTCTGTTGGTTTGCTTGACAACATTCCTCTGGTTTCTCTGTCTTGATCCATTGGAGTTGATAACTCGTCTTCTTGTGAGCATCAAAAGAGCTTTTATCAAACGATGATGGGACCAAATGGACAGACAAAGATTTGAATCGAGACAATCTGTTGTCATAAAAACCCTCATTATTGTCTTCCAAAATATTCTTTATGTGATTCAGTTTTGTTCTGTCTCTGAATCCTTCATTACAATCTGCTTTGTATTTCTGATCTGTAAGGTTTGCACTGGGTATGTGACCTTCCATATGCATGTGTACGTGTTGCTGTAGGACCACAGCGTTGGTGAACTTCCTTTGGCAGATGGGACATGAGTGCTGGACCCTCAACGGGATTGTTGCACGGTGAACAGCTTGGTGTGTCTTCAGGTTTCCTTTGGTGGTAAAGGCTCGACAACACAGTTGACACCGGTATGGACGCTCCCCTGTATGAGTCCGGTAATGCATCCTCAGGGCACTCTGACAACTGAGTATGCGGTGGCAGATGACACACTCATTTGGGTCTGACACACTTTTGTTGGAGTTCTCAGATAAAAGCTGGAGTTTGGGTATTACATCAACTGAATCCTCTGACTTTGTGGTCATGATTTTTGAGATAAAGTTAGGTGCGTTTACATCTTCACTTTTAACATCTTTACATCTTCTTTGTTGGCTGCTCTGAAATGAGTCAGAGGTCTTTGTAGGGTTTGCTGTTGACCTGGATTCAAAGCTTCCTGATGAATCAAAGTAAAGCTCACCTTGAGCACAGGGATTTGGTACTGAGATAGGCTGCTCCTCTTGCTTAAGAGCCTTGAGAGATGACAGGTTGGTTGATCCCGACTGTTTCAGGGAACCAGAGGTAGTTGGCAACCTATCCACCCAACTTTCTTTCTCTTTTGACATGGGCATACCGTCAGTAATACCAGCATTGGGTCTCATATTATTTGGGTGCTGTGGAACAGAAGAAGAGTTAATTTGCATGTGTGGATATCTCTCTTTGTGCTTCCGGACATGAACCTTCAAATTACTGCGGGTGGAGAACCTGTTTCCACAGATGTTGCATTTATATGGCCTTTCTCCAGTGTGTGATCGCAGATGAATTTGCAAGGCACTGTCACTCCCGAGTACTTTGAAACAAAACCTGCACGTGTGTTTGAAGAAAGAATCTTTTGAACATAGTTTGGGTTCAGAAAGCTTCAGATTTTTGAGTCTGCTCTGATGAGCCAAGGCTGCCAGGGCATCCAGGTCCTCCACAATCGCACTGATGTTTGATATCATGTTTGATGCAGTTTGCTCACTGCTAGCTGAAGGTTGAGGTAGGTATGAGCTCTCTGAATTTTTGCTGAACTGATTATTGCTAAACATCAAAGAGGACATCTCGGTTTGGGACAAGAAGTTCAGTTTGGTGTCAGAAGAACCACAGTGCATGTTGGGAACCTCTTTGTAAACACCTGATGTTTTGAGCTCACTGACAGTCTGGAAGGAGCTTTGTGATGCATCTCTGGTGTCAGATTGACTTTGCTGCAGCGGCTCTGTGGCTGAAAACTGCTTGAAGTCACTCATGTTAGCAGACTGAGTAGATAAACATTTGGCTATTCCTGCAGCGCTAGCTAACTGCTGGGACAGATGTGCACTGAGAGCCTTGAGCTGATCGATGGATTTTGAAGATGACAGCTCTTTGGTGCAGATCGCCAGAGTCTCCGGTATCTCGGCTCTGCTAGAAGCAAAAAGCAGAACCTGGTGACGAATCTGATCAATTAGCTGCAGCTGGTGGATTTGCTGTATTTGCAGGGTAAGTAGCTGCTGCAGCAGAGACAAGATGGCAGTCTTACTGTGGAAACTGTCTGAGTGAGTTGACTGTGATATCTGAGCCACAGCCACTTTAGTGTTCTCAAGGTTTTCAATGATGATGTTGCTCTTCATCCATGAGTACCCTCCCTGGTCAGCTGAGCAGCCAGATTGGGGTAAAGATGCTGCTGGGAAAAGTGAGGTACTTCCCTGGATACTATGGATGCCTTGAACACTGCTGTGGCTACTTTTGCAGCTAAAACAATCCATGTCTTCTGCACCTTCATCGGATCCATCCTGTGATGGTGTGTTACAGTATTCCACTGTTTCACCCAACAGCCCTGCTGTGCTGGCTAGTAATGAGACTGCAGCCAGAGTGTTGCTGCTGTACAGCAGATCCTCGTTCTCATTCACAATGAGAACAAGAGGATTTGGAAAGCAATCCCTTTGATGTCGTTCCAGGTCTGATAGCGCGCTAAACTCAGCGCAGCATCGGCTGCAGACACGAGCAGCAGGATCCACTGCAGGAGGAGCAGAGCTGGGAGAAGCATCATCTGAATGAGATTCAAAATAGAGGAAGATTATTACTGTCAGGTTGAGTATTTAAAAAAAACATTTATAAATGTCTCATATTATCAAAAACAGTTTAGGATACAAGCGACAAGTCAATAATCTCAAACTTCTGTCTTATTAAAATTTAGTAAATGACTGATAGCAAATATGGATATTTAAATTTAAGATTAGTCATAAAACATCACAGCTGGCTGAACTCAGCAAGTGGCCAAAATGGTTTAAATAAGAATTAACGGACATATTAATACTTAATAAAACTAGTCTGTATACAATAATTTAAATATGTTGCAGGTTTCATTCAAACTTTAACTGAACAAATTTAACCCTGGTAATAAAATATCATAGAAGATTTATTCCACATAGTAGTATACTGTAGTACTACTGTATACTAAATATTGATATCACACTCCAGGTCCTATATAATAAGAAGATTATAGTGATACCACACCACACATTATTGACCTGATTATCCAATGACAGACCTATAAAAACTAAATATATATATTAGAAAGTTAAAGGATTTTATGTCACATTGAGTTTTTCAGCTTCTGTTAAAAATATAATTTCTGTAGGAGTCACATGACCGTAAACTTTACAGCTCTTTTTCCAAAGATCAAAGATAATATTCTGTTTATGAAAGTAACGTACCGATGTGTTCGGTGAGGGATGAATCATCAGACTGGACCTGCTGTGGTTTGGGTTGTTTCCTCCGTGACATGTTTTCCAACTGTGACTCGACTGAATGAAAAGAGACGGAGAGACCGGGAGAGAGGGTGTGTGTGTGTGTGAGAGAGAGAGAGAGAGATTCACAGAGAGGGGAGAGAGGGAGACAGAGGGAGATCTAACAGAAAGCAGTTCCCTCTTTTGTTTCACCTTAAAGGATAAATAAAGATGCTGAATATCTAACAATTAACTCATCCTACTAACTAAGTACTGCATATGTATCCAGAGCCTGATATATCTTATTCCTCTGTGCCATAGACCACTGTTGTTTTAAAAAACTATTAAAGATCTGGTATTGCTCATTTTTCCAATTGCAATACTACCGAATGAAGAACGTGCTGTTCCCATTTGTGGCCGTGGTGCAGGAGGTAGAGCGGGTCGTCTATTAACTGGATGGTGGTTTGATTCCCTGTCAAAGTGTCCTTGAGCATGACACACTGCTCCTAGTGAATACGATGGTCAAATGCAAAGGACCAATTTCATTTCTATGTATGTAAATGCTAAGAAATGACAATAAAGGCTGAAAGGCTGTAGCCCCAATTCTTCTTTATTGTCTTCTTTTTCTTAATTATAACCTCTTAATTAAAATAATATTAACCTGTTATTACTGAGTTTAAGATGAAGCACGACCACATTTTCCTTTAGACTAGATTAACTTCTTATATTCTACCAAAGAAATCTTCCACTTTTTATTTACATTCATACTAGAGACGTTAATATTAATATCCTCCAAAGCATCTTTTCAATATTCCCAGTTCAGTATTTTTATTGAACATCAGTTAAAGTGAATGTTTTAATATTTCTGTCAAAGAGTTTTTAACTTACAGGTGACACAATTACAGTCTGTCAGATCATCTCTGATTCATTCTTCAAATAAACAAATACATCTATGTGTGCCGGGAACACAGTCTCAGGTGTGTGTGTGTGTGTGTGTGTGTGTGTGTGTGTGTGTGTGTGAAGTCATCCAGGTGTTCTCACACACTCTTTAGAAGAATACACACTGTCATTAGATATGATACTTGGTACAGCTCAGACCCCTCGAGGCCCTTAGCAACACTCTGCAGGGCCCGAAACCACAACACTGAGTCACATTAACACTGATGATCGTCTGTTCAGCCACCTGAACTCTGCTTCCTGTTACCTGCTGTGTCAAATAACATCTGAGGTTTCAGTTTGAAATGATCTGGAGGATCACCAACGTTTCAAACAGACACATTTGTGGGGATTCTGGTACCATAGAGGTTGTTTTCTTTCTTAGGGTCGTAAGAACCAAGGAACAATCACAGAACATGTAGAAGTGCCTTGTTACATTTCATTACAAAAATGTCAACAAATAAACTGTTTTCATTCAGCAGCTGGAGGGGCATGCCGGTGTCTGTGTTTGATTGACAGCAGCTGGAGGGGCATGCCGGTGTCTGTGTTTGATTGACAGCAGCTGGAGGGACATGTCGGTGTCTGTGTTTGATTGACAGCAGTGGAGGGGCATGCCGGTGTCTGTGTTTGATTGACAGCAGCTGGAGGGACATGTCGGTGTCTGTGTTTGATTGACAGCAGCTGGCGGGGCATGTCGGTGTCTGTGTTTGATTGACAGCAGCTGGCGGGGCATGCCGGTGTCTGTGTTTGATTGACAGCAGCTGGAGGGGCATGTCGGTGTCTGTGTTTGATTGACAGCAGCTGGCGGGGCATGTCGGTGTCTGTGTTTGATTGACAGAAGTGGAGGGGCATGTCGGTGTCTGTGTTTGATTGACAGCAGCTGGAGGGGCATGTCGGTGTTTGTGTTTGATTGACAGCCGCTGGAGGGACATGCCGGTGTCTGTGTTTGATTGACAGCAGCTGGAGGGACATGTCGGTGTCTGTGTTTGATTGACAGCAGCTGGAGGGACATGCCGGTGTCTGTGTTTGATTGACAGCAGCTGGAAGGGCATGTCGGTGTCTGTGTTTGATTGACAGCAGCTAGAAGGGCATGTTGGTGTCTGTGTTTGATTGACAGCAGCTGGAGGGACATGTCTGTGTCTGTGTTTGATTGACAGCAGTGGAGGGGCATGTCGGTGTTTGTGTTTGATTGACAGCAGCTGGAGGGACATGCCGGTGTCTGTGTTTGATTGACAGCAGCTGGAGGGACATGTCGGTGTCTGTGTTTGATTGACAGCAGCTGGAGGGACATGTCGGTGTCTGTGTTTGATTGACAGCAGCTGGAAGGGCATGTTGGTGTCTGTGTTTGATTGACAGCAGCTGGAGGGGCATGTCGGTGTCTGTGTTTGATTGACAGCAGCTGGAGGGGCATGTCGGTGTCTGTGTTTGATTGACAGCAGCTGGCGGGGCATGTCGGTGTCTGTGTTTGATTGACAGAAGTGGAGGGGCATGTCGGTGTCTGTGTTTGATTGACAGCAGCTGGAGGGGCATGTCGGTGTTTGTGTTTGATTGACAGCCGCTGGAGGGACATGCCGGTGTCTGTGTTTGATTGACAGCAGCTGGAGGGACATGTCGGTGTCTGTGTTTGATTGACAGCAGCTGGAGGGACATGCCGGTGTCTGTGTTTGATTGACAGCAGCTGGAAGGGCATGTCGGTGTCTGTGTATGATTGACAGCAGCTAGAAGGGCATGTTGGTGTCTGTGTTTGATTGACAGCAGCTGGAGGGACATGTCTGTGTCTGTGTTTGATTGACAGCAGTGGAGGGGCATGTCGGTGTTTGTGTTTGATTGACAGCAGCTGGAGGGACATGCCGGTGTCTGTGTTTGATTGACAGCAGCTGGAGGGACATGTCGGTGTCTGTGTTTGATTGACAGCAGCTGGAGGGACATGTCGGTGTCTGTGTTTGATTGACAGCAGCTGGAAGGGCATGTTGGTGTCTGTGTTTGAGTAGTTCCGTAGTTATGTTGTTTTTTCTGTTATGTTTTTTACTAAATGTTTTTTTACTAAACTAACCAACACACCTTGTTCTGCCCCTAACAGGACTAAAGATAAAACCATAACTCAATATTTACTAAATATGCTCATATACACTGATGACTATATCATGTGAAAGCTTTGTGGGACATCATATAAGCGACTGTGAGAGTCAGTTATGAAGGTAAATTAATCTGCTGGATGTTTACAGTTTAAACTGATGCAGCTTCCAATCACTGAGCTGCATTATTAAGTAACATCTATAATTCAAATAAACATAAACTCAGAGATCAACCAGCAGAAATGAGAGCATCCTCTGTTTTTATAATGATAATGATTCTCTCAGAGAAGAGCAGCAAGGTGACAACACTGTCGAGTCTATTGTGTCCAAGTTAACAGACAGATGAGTAATGCAGGACAATTATATGCTTAACAGAAAATGTGAGTCATTGCTGCTGATTTCATCCAAACAGCTGAAAACAAAATCCATCCTGCAGCTGTTTCACTTACAGTTCATTATAAAATAAACCTTATAATTAAATTAATCATACAGTCTGAACATAAAAACAAACAAAAAAATTTTTTCAAAATAAAAAACAAAAACTGACATTTTTGTACCTTTTCGGGGGTCAACAACTGTTATTATGAATTTACATAAAATTTGTTTTTGTATGGAGTTTCATAATATAATATTTGAGTATTTAAACAACAAACCAGTACCAGTTAATTAATTACTTAAATATAATGTCACTAAATGATGTTTTTGATGATTAGCGTTCATTTTCAATCTTATGTACTGGGGTAATAATAACGTTTCCAAAATGTTGTTGTGTTTTGTAGGAAAACAAAGTGAGATATAAACAACATAAACTATTTATTCCACTTTAAAACATCAATATGTGTTTGTTCATTTTCTGTGTGTGTCGCACAGACGGAGTGAAAAACTACATTTGATTGTGCAAACCTGTATTATTAATGACAAGAATTAAGATGAAACTCTAATAAAGTGTATTTCAGTATATTATTTGTGTTCTCTCATTTTCCATATCCATATTTTCACAGCTGTGACCAGCAGCACCATCTGGTGGTGACACACAGACTCAACAAGGTGAGTTTTTACTCATTTTATTACATCAGAGTTGTTTTACAATCAAGAAAATATCATAAAATCAAATCTACTAGATGTAAACAAACAAACAGACAGATTTCAGAAGTAAAAAATAAAGGCACTTAAGTTACACCGCCCTTGATAAAATAATTTTTCTTTTCTCTTTTTTACAAATATTTACACTCTTCTCAACGTGACAAAGTTAGTTATGAGACGGTCGATAATAACTGTGTGTTTGGGTTAAAATGCATGAGAACAGAGGGCTGTGCTGTACATACAACATGGGTACAAAAGAGTTTCATTCCAATAAAGACATTTTAAAAAATGCAAGAAAAAATATCTGCTGGTGTGACGATAAAAATCACAATTAAACATGACAGAAGCCATAATCAATATTGAGCCCTTTAACTGACAAGAATTGATCATTTTTAATGATGAATCACAAAAATCAGGCATAAATGTTTATGATGGATTTAAATGAAACTCTCTTGTTTCCTGTCAGATAATGAAATCCTTTTTTAAAAATATTAGTATAATAGAAAATGTGGAGTCGTCTAATGAAAATATCAGTAAATAACTTTCAGAGAATAAAGTTTAAAAAACACAAAAAAAAAATTAAAAAAAATAAGAACACTGTGATCCAACTGGTACTTCATCACACCGACGCTTCAGTCCAAAACAAAAGCAAAATATAAAATAATAAAATGAATAAACTAAAAATACATTCCTGTATGAGAGAATAAACCTCCTCATGTTCAACCTCCACCTGAAACACTGATGACGTTGATGATGTTTGCTGTTTATACAACTTGTTTGACGATTTATTGATCACCACTCTCTCACTGATTAGATCAAACTAAAAAAACACCTTTAAGAGTGTCGAATCTGCAGGAGTTCAGACTCCTCACTTGTTTTGTTTATTTTGAGTTCAATTAACAAACAACAAACAAACATTTTTGGGTCACAAAACATATTTATATTGTGTACACAAATTAATATATTGTGCACATGAGATGATTTAAGAACTATGTGATCACTGTTTTTAGTCACTGTGGGTCTTTTTTAATTTGTGTACAGAGTCTTTGACTATCTTAAAAAAGTACTCCATAAATTAAATGTATTAATATTATAATTATCGGTATTGTACAAGTACCAATACAGCAATGTAAAAATACTTCATTAAAGGATAAAAGTCCTACATGAAAGAATTTAAACCTAAATATGAAAAACAAAGTTCTGATACACAAATCTGTTTTCAGCTTTTGGACTTTTTCTCTAATCTTTGATTTTTGCTGAAATATTGGATCATTTGAACATTTATTGAAATGAAACCATGTGAGAAGTTTAGAGGTAAAAATCACTATTTGGTGGAGCTGTTAACAACTCATAGACATCTGAAATGTGACCCGACTACACACTGCTGTTAGTAAGACGTCAAAAGACTAAAAGGTTGAAACCACTGGTTTCATCTTTAACAATGTGTTGGATCTTAAAAGCTTCTTATATTATCCATTGAGTCAAATCTGCATCTGAACAGTAACTAAAGCTGTCAGATAAATGTAGTGGAGTAGAAAGTACAAGGCAAAATGGAAACACTCAAGTAAAGTATAAGTACATCATAATCGTACTTGAGCAAATGTACTTAGTTACTTTGCACCAGTGATTGTGTACACAACATTTGAGATCCACCATATTATTAACTTGTGAGCACAAGATCCAAATCCTGTAGGAACAAGTTAATATCACATAAAATATCATCTTTCAGGACTTTGGAGGCTTCGTAGATCGCTGAATGTAAAAACTAAAACACAAGTTTAGTAAGAAACACACACATCTCTGTTATCCACAAATTGATTGAAACGTTGAAACTAATTTCATCAACCTAAACTTTGTAATGAGCACATGATAATATCGAACACTGACGGCAATCGTATCCTAACAAATGTTTCTGTGAACCAGCTGACTTATTATTTACAGTGTTTATCAGGTATTTTTGAATGAACCAACCAGAGCTGAGAGCTATGAGTGATGTGGCAGAAAACAGACACAAAGCAAATGATATGAAACCATGTTTTCTGTCTGAAAATATCACTAAAAGTGACCAAAAATATATTTGATCTCTTACCAGGTAAGATGAGACTGTGTGTGTGTGTGTGTGTGTGTGTGTGTGTGTGTGTGTGTGTGTGGCTCTCAGTGGGAGGAGCTGCGGTCGTTGGCAACGTCCTGTAGCCGACGCAGCAGGGCGGAGTGGTTGTCAGGACAAACCCTCTTGGGTGACACGTCGCCCTCCAGCGGCATGCTGCGCTTCCTGGTGGGAGTCTTTCCGGTCCGGATCATGCTGTTGATCTCCTGGAGACACTGAGAGGTCAAAGGGTCACAGAGGTCAGAGGTCAGAGGTCGGAGCCAAAAAACTCATTTCATTTAGTTCACTTTTATATTTTGGTTCAATTCTGGATGAATTCAGTGACTCTGGCTCTGATTCACGGCCCTGACTGACTCCATCTCGTAGGAACCGAGGCTCATGGGTAGTGTAGTATTCTTAGCCGTCCACCAAAATCACAGACAAAACAAGATTTGACAGACGCATACATATCATAAACCAAAATGAGTTTCTGTGTGCAGTAACAATAAAAAGATTGTTTAAAGAAAAACTTAAATGTTAATACAGAGTAGAAATACACGTTCAGAAGCAGCAGCTCCTTTTTTTGCCATTTTAAACACAGTGTGTGTGTGTGTGTGTGTGTGTGTGTGTGTGTGTGTCTCACGTTGGGGGGGCTGCTGCAGATGTAGTAGTAAATCTTGTCTCGGGGGGTCGTCGGTGTCGGGGCGGAGCTTGTCTTGTGCGGTGAGATGTAAATGGAGTGTTTGCTGGACAGGAGCATCCGGCGAGGAGAGCCGGTCCTCAGGGTGGGGTACGGACACAGAGGGGGGGTCTCCACCTGCACACAAACACACAGAATTATTAAATATCAATTCATTAAATATTGTTTCATTTCTGATGTGTTTTACTTCTTCACATAATGAACAAAGAGGAAAAACTGAATCTAAACTTTATTTCATTCTGCATTATTTCAATTAGAAACCTGAACAGAAATTGAACTTCTGAGATTGATCATTATCGGGAAACAAGAGCCAGTTAGATAAATGAAACTATGAACTCACAGATGTTGAGAGACGATAGAAGAGAGTATTAGCTACACGCTCTCACTACAGGTGTAAATATTGGGAGTACGAACCCCTGCGGAGGGCGAGCTCGGGGAGTATCGGAGTGCAAAGTGTCTCATCTGTTTGATGTAAACGTTGTTGTAGAAGTGAATGAGGTCTCCTCGCTCCTCTTCACCGTCACCCACGATGGAGGAGGAAGATGAGGAGGAGGAGGAGTTCTTGTTGGGAGTGGAGGGGGCGCTGCCAGGTTGGGGGGCAGGCAAGGTGCTGCTGGAGCGAATAGGAACAGGGCTGTTGTCTCCACCTGCTGGGAGGAGATTATGAAGATGACAGATGCAGAAAAAAGCTTCATTTATTTGGTTTTTTAATGTTTTCAGGTGTTCTCCGTTTCCTCCTAATAAAATGATCTGGCTCTCTAGCTGCTCGATGTTCAACTGAGCAGGTGGAGAAAGGTGAGTTTATCAGGAAACAGCTGAGACTGAACCAGACAGGAAATGTGCCGTAAAATTAGAAACTAAAACAAGCTGAGACACTCCATAAAAATGCAGAGATGGAGATTATCATTTGTGGGTTTTGTCGGTACAATGGACGACTTTACCTTACGTTTGTTAAACTTTTCATACCTGGATCCTGGCTGCTGTCAGGAGGTGAGTTGTGTTTGGTGCCCGAGTGACACCTCTTCCTCCCTGAGATCAGCACACTCCTGTAGACCTGAAACACACAAAATGAGCCTCGGTTACTATAGAAGTAAGGAAGTAAGAAAAAGATTAAGAAAGTTAAAATGTCCTGTTTCAGACAGAGGCTGAACTGAGAGGCTGCAAAAAGGGACCAATATAAGATAAATAAAGGAGCTTTTTGAACTGTAAATCAATGCAAATAATATAAATACAGACCTACAAATGTGCATATGACCTTTTCAGAATTCACCTTTGCAAAGCATCGTCAAGTCTCAAACTACAAACTACTGTTGTTTCCATAAAACTGAAAACTGTAATAAACATTCATCCCGTGTCAGCTTCTTTATTCCAAAACATGTCACTGTTAAACTTGAATATGTGGGCCAAACTTTGTATTTACTAGAGTATCAAAAGTAATATCACTGAAATGTATTTTAAGGCGTCCCCGTTTCGAGGTGCAATATATTGGAGGAGGGAATCATCAAACGGAAATCAGAGGAAATGAGAGTGTTAGACAGTTGTGTGCGTCCTCTGCCAGTGAAGCAGCTCTGGTTGATGATTCAGAGCGTCTTACGTTGCTGCTGGCCTGCGGCTGAGAGCGGTAACACTTCATGATGTTCTGGAAAGACTTGTCCTCTTTGGTCACCTGACAAAAACAAAGAACACAGACATAAACTTACAGACACACAGCAGTATGGAGGGATGTTCATGTACAGTATATGCAAACACACACACACACACACACACACACACACACACACACCTTGGTCATGACGTAGACGGCACACATGAGCAGCTGGTCCAGGTGACGGTCCATCATCAGTTCGGTACAGTGGACCAGAGAATATTCAAAACAGGTCCAGATCTTCCTCCTCAGCTCTGATGAGATGTCCAGTTTGGCACAAAGATCTCTGAGCCGTACGCTGGCCAGGTGATACACCTGAGAGGAAATATGAATCACAAACGCAGTCAGTGATGTAAAAGTCGCCCCAACGTCTCACTGAAACTGGGTGTTAAACCCAGTAAAAGCCACACAGGTAAAAACAGTAGAAGGATAAATAGCCGACACGTTGGACTTGTACCTTCCTGAAGAACAGAGACAGCGAGCCTTTCTTCAGTGGGCTGCTCGCTGCTTTGGCGGCCGCCTTGGTGGCGGGTGATTGGACGGTAAGGGTGCCGCTCAGATTCTGGGTGGACAGTGCCTGCAGCGTGGCTCCGCCCTGTCCGGTCACACTCACCTGGACAGGGATGAAAGTGATGCCTCCGCTCTCGTTGGCTATACCTGCAGAGGTCAAAGGTCAGTTTTTCGTATTAAAGGACATGTTCACAATTTTTCAAGTGTGCTTTAAAACAACAGTCACGTCCATATGAACACTGATTGTTTTCCTCATCAAATCAACATTCTCACATCAGTGTTTTCAGTGTCTCACCTTGCACAGGTATGGTGACCGTCTGCCCGTTGTTGGCAGTGACGGTGGCGGTTGCCATGGTGACCACAGTCTGCCCAGCTGGGATGGCTGTGACCAGACTGGCCTGGTTGGTTTTGGCCACAACGGTTGGTGCTGTACTGGTGGAGCCGGCGGAGGCGACTCCAGACTCGCCGTCCACCGGGTCGACAAACAGACGGCGCCGAGCCGGACCGGCTGGCGGGGAGCTGTAGCGGTCCAGCAGGGTGGTGGGGGAGGGGGACACACCTGGAGGGGGGCAGATTTAATTCAAATACAAACTCTGTTGCAGCTAATATTAACATATGATTTTTCTGATAAATAGATTTATTTATGACCGCAAATACACAATAACACAATATTTCTTCCAGTAAAAAAACATCACGTGTATTTCTTTTTGTCAGTATGTAAAGTTAAAAAATATCTTGAATGAACAGCATCACACACACACACACAAACACGCACACACACACACACACACACGCACACACACACACCTTTGACAGTGCTGTTGGCGCTGAGGTCCGCTCCGTGGTTTATGGGAGTGAGGGGGACGCTGCCTTTGCTGCTTTCATCGCTTTGTTCCAGGTACTGAGGAGGCATCACCTGAAACCAAAGTCACCTTGTGAATCACAACATGAAGAAATGTGTGTGTGTGTGTGTACAGCAAAATCTACACAGTATATTCTGTAGTATATTTAAACAAGTACACATAATAAATAAATAAATTTTGTAGTATTTGTGTTGACGGACCTCCTGGCAGGCAGGGACGCGGTCTTTGGCCCCGCGGAGACTCCCCCACAGCGGAGAGTCACTGGTCCATGCCAGGCTCTCCAGCACCTGCTCCTCCACCTGGTTCAGGTGCTTCACCACTTCCCGAAACAGACCCTGCTCCGACCGCACCAACACCTCGATCACCTGCACAGACACACGTAAATATCAAGACACAGAGGCGCACACAAGGAGCCATTTCTACCTCACTGTTTTGCATTTTTTACCACATTTCCTCTGAACTCTGAGGCCATTTTCTTGATGCTTTTCCACTGAGTTTATTCTGTTGTCATTCATACATTTTATCACTACCTTTTAGATTTTTGGGTTCTGGTGTTTTAAATGTCTTTGTTATATTTTAAACCTTGTAGAAGCGGCAACTGATATCGTTTATAAGTGACAGGATGTACCGATACCTTGTAGAAGTGATACGCTGGGAGCTGAAATATTTGGATCATGTTGGGAAAATCTCCTGGAGGCCTGTAGGAAAAGATGACGATCTCTAAACAGCAGGCCAGCAGAGAGCGATGGAAGATGTCCTGCTCCAAAATACACTGCAACACACACACACACACACACACGCACACGCACACACACACACACACACACATTCCAGGAACAGGTTGGGAACAAGTCCAAACTACAGTATAATATTTCACAGAGTCTGATGAAATGATGAAGTGTACATGTTTACAAGCTAAGAAGAATGAGCCCCTATAATTACTTCATCTATTATCTCCTCCACATTTTAACCATCATCAACTATCATGAGATAGTTGACATATGTCACGTCAAGATAGAAATCTATCAGGTCACTGACAGCTGATCATTAACAGCACCCAACATGCAGGTGCTTTTACGTACAAAGATTTTAACAGTAAAGGTGCCCTATCATGCTGAAATTTAAAAGTTTAGAAGTTACACAGCTATGCAAGGCCTGCCTGTTACTAGTTTCTGTGTGATTTACACAAACAGCACTGGCAAGAGGGTAAAAGCTGCATGGTTTCTACTCACAGACAGGTCAGCATCACCCAGGATCATCTTTTCTCTCTCGATGATGGACTCCAGAATCCGGTAGTACAGAGCCTCCGCCAGGTGGAAATACCTCACTGCCATGTCTACAAGAGACATGTCCAGTCAGACAGAAGCAAATCTAGCCAACACTAATGTCTGATTATGAATCTGCATCTGCACATACCTCTCCCCAACCCCCTATTCTCTGCCCCGCTGCCCTCATAATGCTGAGAGAAGAGCTCGAACATGTCATTCAGACGCTTACTGATCACATCACTGGGGTCTCTGGCACAGGCTCTGAGACATAAAGGTACAGAGATATTGTTTGTGCCATTACACTGCAGCAGATACTGCGAGTAAAAGTACACAAGTATTATCAACTTCAGGTAGTTAAAAGTTCCACCACTGGAAAGACGGCAGGTACCGGTTTTCTCATAACTGGACATCAAGTTTAATCTGGGTTTAGACCACAGGAAAGAAAAGACAGTCCTACCTGAGTGTTTCCGTTAGCTTAGCGCTCGGGCCCTGTTTGGTTCCCGACAGCAGTGTGTGGAGACGTCCAACACTCTTCATGGCAGACGAGACCGGAGACGCCAGGCTGCTCTCCTGAACGTACTTCCTGCCTGTCAGAGGAGTGGACACCTTCAGAGCCGAGGCCTGTGGAAAGCAGGTTGGTTAGTTTGTTTATTTACAGGAATAAAAGACACAAAAGGTAGGCAGGAGGAGCTGAAAATAGTAAAAAACAAGAGGCTGGTTTATCTTGATTTAAAAGAGACAAATATAGGTACATAAATGTCTTACAGTGAGCTTAGCATGCAGCCTGTAGGTGGCGCTGTCCTGGTTCTCCACCCCTTCACACAGGCACGGCCCCGGGGTGCCGATGTCGTCATTCGCCCCCTCACCAGTAAAGATCCTCTCATCCAGGCTGCCGGTGGCCAGAACATGTTCCTCATACACGCGAGTCAGAGACAAACTGTGGGTACAAGACAGGTTAGAGAAAAAAAATAGAAATAAAAAGAAGAAGAACATAACGTGAAGACATACAGCAGTACGGTGGAGTCAGTTAGATTAGAGCTGAGTAAAGTAGGATAAAGAAAAGTAACACAGAGTCAGTTACAACCGAGTAAACCAGGATATGAAAGGTCGGGTAGAGTCAAAAGAGTCAGTAAGATAAATTACATTAGAGGGAATCAGAGTAGAGTAGAATAGAAGGAACTAGAATAGAGTGAAGTAGAATCAATCAAAGTAAGAATACAGAAAGTCATCATCAACTTCAGTAGAGAAAAAAGATGCCAAGAGAATCTGAACTGAACAGCTCCTCTCTCCTCACTACGTTTCCATCTTCATACAAAGTAGATTATTTGAGTTAAAACATGGTGTCATAATGTCTGTCTGTCTGTCTGTCTGTCTGTCTATCTATCTTGTCATGGTGTCATGGTGTCATGGTGGCGGCCGACACTCACAAACTGTCTGCGAAGTTCATGGGATCCAGAAAGCCGGTCAGACCGTCCTCTTTTCCTCTGAGAATCTGTGGGAATTGAAGGAAAGGAAGTCTAGTTTTATAGAAAACCACAAACACCAGCAGACCAGGCCAGAGTGTGTGTGTGTTTCCCTGGTGTTTATTTCCTTACACTGCTGGTAGGAAATACAAAACCACATTATGTAGGAAACGTTTATTAGAAAAGACATTTACAGAACCACTAGATATTAAAAGATCTCCTTTAAATGTGCTTTCAATGTAAATGGAGGCCAAAATTTTGCCATTTTGTGCACAAATGCACCAATTTAAAAGTCTTTATTCTCAAAATTTCAGACTATTATTATTGTTTTTCTAACAGTGACTCTAATATTCTGTTGTTAATAAATGAATTACCCTCTTGTGGAAGAGTTTCTTGATGAAGGGTTTCCAGAAGTGCTCCTTGACTCCTTTGGCCTCCAGCACCAGGCCGTCATGCAGCTCACACAGCTGCTCTATGAAGCAGTACGGGCCTGAAGCCGGCCTGTAGTCCTTACTGCTGAAGTCCTCTGGTAGACCTGCAGGACAGGACACAGACAGGAAGGACACTAGCAACCAAAACAACAACAAACACATGTCCTTCTATTTTTCCCACAGTAAATCAGGAGAACAAGTTTCATGTCATCTTAAAAATATGATGAATGATTTGAAGCGGTGTCATTTTTCATGGCTGTCAGGGCTGCAGAGGGGGAGCTGGAGGACGGGAGGTTTCTGTTCAGAGCCATTTCCTTTCTCATCAGGTTCTCCAGTACAATCACAGGGGCGATCAGAGGAAACACGAGGTGTCAACAGGAAGAGAGGGCAGCTCTGATACACGTTGGTTTTGATTTATTTTACATGTTTAATTTAGTGCCGCACATGACTGATAAGCAGGCTTCCTATCGGCCTATACTTATATAAATTTTATGTCTATTCAATGTCATGTTTCGCAACTTTGAATCAGCATGTGTGTGTGAGACGAGGTTAAAGATTTTAAACATCAAAAATTTCAAAAGAGCAAAAATGTAATGCACTTTATGATCAAATATTTAAATTCAAAATGCTCTTTGAGAACAGAAATTACACCACTAGAGCAAGAGGAACCTTTATAAGTTCATCTTTTAAGATGATATGATGAATTTGTTGCTTATTTCCACATCCAGCAGTTACGGAGCAACATTATCATCATGTGGAGTCATGAATAGGAATATTTTGGAGCAGAAAGATGTTTTTGTTTTTTTTTAAATGTGCAGACATCTGACAGACTCAGCCTTTTCTAGAGCCTGAAGTGATATTTTCAGGAGGATGCAGCAGTACAGTGCAGTACCTTTAAAGTTTGGGTTGAGCAGGTCTTTCCTGGCGTTGCACAGCAAAGCGTTGGTGAAGACGAGGTCGAGAGCACACAGCAGCAGGTGATACGAGTTCACCAGGTCATCACTGATCATGGGGAAGTTCCCTGAACAAGAAGAAACAGAAACAAAGAAAAACATGACACCGCATGATTAATTTATCACGTCTTCGGGCCATGTTGGCACAGCAAACCACACTGGTATTACTGCCAAATCTACAGACGCAGGTCTAAACCGGCATCACGATATCCGACACACACTAAAATGTTTGTGTGTGTTACAGGGGTTTCAGAAAGATTTATGCAGCAGTTTTTATGAGAAGGAATATCAGATGAGAGCAGGGAAAGTAAGTGAGAACTAACACTTTTCCCCTCAGTTGATACCACACAGGTTCCTTTGAGCAAGGCACTTATAGAGCTAAACTGTTCAAATCTGTCCAAAAAAAAAAACCCAAACAAAGTGACCAAGTAACAGCAGTGAAAACAGAGTCTCCATAGAGGAGGAAATAAAGGACTTGGCACCTGATGCTGACAAGTCTGTGCTCGCCTTCAGATTTTTATTGTTTAGGTCTTTAAAGGTGACAACCTCAGCGTGTGTTTCCAAGTGTTTTATGTGTCAAAAGTAGGAAGCCAGAGGAAGCCGATAATGTTTGTTTGAAAGTTTAAAGAAATATATGGATGGGGAGTTAGAAACAAGTGTGGTTTCTATTAGGAGATAAACAGCTGGTGGTGCTAATTGACCAGTCGATGCTTTTAAACCATTGACCATGAGAAGAAGACAACGTCATTAAAAAAGCGTCTGTCAGCTCAAATGATGGAAAACCACGAGGAAAACGTGATGGAAATATGACGATTTCCTTGTCGCTCCACACAGACGACTGACGTTTTCACATGCTTCATGTACGTCATCGGTTATTCACGTCTGTTTACATTTTAACAACTTTTACACCTCAGACAACAACAAACAACTTTTTAAAAATATTCTCTAACTTCGTTTTCTAAATTTCCAGCTTTAGTTTCCTTTTAGGCACAAAGTGAAAATGAGCGTAAAACTGGTGGATGGAAACACGTTTATAAGAGTTATAAGAGTGCTATGCTAAGTTCTTAATGATAATGACTGGATTCAATTTGGATTTGTGTTGATAGTTCAGGTCTTCGGAGGTGTATGTTCGAAATTCTCTCTGCTCTGAGCTCTAATCTGTCCTCTGTTTGTTGTCCAACTCATGTCAGTCTTTACCTTTAGCGTGGACGAACAAAACCCAGCAGAAGTTGAAGACTTCGGTCACTGTACACGGATGTCGTCTGGAAAACAAAGACAGGAGGGAAATTAAACAGCCGCTGACCCTGAAACGATTACAATACATCTATTAATGAATCATTAGGATACAAATTCAGTATCCGACTTTCCGGCCCAAATGAAACACAAAATGACCAGAAAATGCATGTTTGGACGCTCAGAAATATCAGCTGTGTGTGATGTAAACAAAGATGTAAAACAGAAAATCTTAACGTGATTATATGCTTAAAGAAAAATAATATCTGTAAAAATAAAAATAAAAATAATGTATTTGCATTTCATCTCCACACTGAGATTAAAACTGAGAAACCTACTGTCTCTTGAGTTGGTGATTGATAAATTAGAGCTGATAAATTATCAATTATTTACTGTCAAGTCTTTGCAAAAACTGCACAGTTTGCTGTGAGATTTAAGGTCATGATCTTAGACAAACTCATACCTCTGTTTGCGGCTGCGGTGGACACGCGGCGGCTCCTCTGACGGGGCTTTAAAGATGGCTTTAAAGATGGGAACGTACTTCTTGAAGATGACGGCCGACACCGTGAAGTTTCTCTCCAGCTTCTCGGTGGCCTGACGGAAGTCCTGAGGCAGGTTGGCCATATCCTGCCACTTCTTCATCTTATTAAAAAACTCGATCAGGCTGCGACGGAGAAACAGTGAAGAATTACACCAAGAAAATGACTCAAGATGTGCAACAAAAATAAATTCATTCAAAAAACTGGGTGCTGGATCCTTAAAGTAGTTAATGAAGAATAATGAATGTTTAATGATAACTGTCAGCATCTTTCAGATGACACTTTACTATAAAGCTCTTGCACCCCAGAAATAAACTGAATATCTTTGTGTTTTGGACTGTTCATCACACAAAACAAGACATTTAAACACATCACCATGAGCTCTAAAGAACTTATAACAGGCATTTTTCAAGATTTTATGACATTTTTATAGATAAAAAGAGAAAATAATTATGTAACTTAATGGTGTAAAATCTCAGTGTTATTATTAGTGACAAACTAACACAGCTGAGGTAACCAAGCAGCTCAGATACAGGGAGTGTAGTTTTTGGTTACCTATGGTTACAGTGATGCAGACAGACCTGCAGTTGGTTGCACAGGTGCATTATGGTCCTACCTCATTTCTGAGCAGCGCAGGATTCTGGTCAGAGAGACGTAGTTCCCCTCGGCGGTGCCTTTCCCCACCGTCGGTACCGAGGACCTGCAGGCCACGTAGAGCGAACAGGCCAGCCAGTGCAGCTCGCTGCCCTGCACACGAAGTGAGAGAGTGAATCACAGTGAATGAGTGAAGTGAGAGGATGAGTGAGAGGGGGGAAAAAAAGAGAGGAAATGGAAAAAAGTGGGGGAGGAATAGAGGAAGAGATCAAGAACAGGAGGAGATAAAAGAGAGAAGTGTGAGGAGGTACAAGAGATACTTACTCTATACTCAAAACACATTTCAGAGGGTCCTGTTGTACTTTTTACTCCAGCACATTTATTTGACAGCTAGAGGTACTAGTTAATAATACAAAACATTACCAACAAATGAAGTATAATTACTACAGGTTTAAATAAAACTTCATTAACCCCTGAAAATTCATAAATTCACAACCACATTGAAGTGATGCATACACCTTAATACATGAATAATTATAATCCAATAATTCAGTATATGTGATTGTTATTATAGTACAAATGAGTTATTCTGCATTAACTTTAACTATTTTCATATACTACCGGGTAAAGTATTTTTATTCTATAACAGATGTTTTTTTAAATAAACTGTTTGTATGTTTTGTATGTAAAAATCTTAATTAATAACTACAGCTGCAAAATGTGGATTATTACATGCATATTCAGCAGTATTTAAATGGAAAAACTCAAGTAAAGTATAAGTACCTTCTACCAACAATACTATCAATACATTTTAAAGTAATTATGATAGTAACATATAATGGAAATACTGCAGTAAAGTACAAGGTAGTGTCATAAATCATCAGTCAGTCTGGTGTATTTTTGGTGTATTGTGTTACACTGTAAATCCTCCCCTCTAGTGGCTTCCTGCTTAACCACACAGTATTATTAGCAGGTCATGTCAACATCATATATGTTAGCTTCATATTAAGAGGTTTAGCATCACATTAACCGTTTAGTTGAAGGCTAACATCACATTTATACACGAATATTACAGTTTAACAGGTTTCACTGGTTTAACAAGTCAGTCAAAAAAATATCCAGATTCATTTTTTTAATTATTATTATTTTTTTATTCAACTATATAAACAATAAAACGACATAAAGGGTGACAAATTTGTGAAGTTAAATCAAGCTAGCTGTAACGTTACGGTAAACATGGTCACTGGTTTAAAGCGGCACCGGGAAGCAGAAACGTCAGACCAACGGCAAACACGTTAAAAACTGAATGTAACGGACGAACCGTCGTTTTTACCTCTAATGTAAAATTCCTGCTGATGTTTTCGTAGGTTTTCCAAGCCTCATTACTCGCCTCTTCGTCCATATTCAAACCCCGACAGAGCTCTTCAAACCCGGCTCGGGCTTTCTGTAAAAAGTCGTCCTCGTCGCTCATTTTTTTTTTTTTTTCTCCTTTTTTTTGTGTGTCTTTCTAAACAAACTTAACGAATAAAAAGCAGCTTTAGATAAAAGAGAACAACACTGTTAGCATAAACAGACGCTGTTTACGCTGCTAGCAGCCAAAATATGATGATAACTGTGTTATTATCGCGCTGTAAGGTAAAACGGCTCTGTGGCCATTTAAATGTCCTTTGACTGACAGCTTCTACGCTGCGTGGCCGCTGCGGACGTACGCAGCGTCACGAGCCATAGCGTGAAACGTCATTTGGGGGCGTGTTTTACTTGGTGAATAGCAGAAACAGCGTATCTTCCCCCCGCCCACTAAACCTGCGCAGTTCAGCATGAATGGGTGGGTCGACCCGTCAGTCCAAACAAATACTACTACTTCCGGTTGTTTTTGTTTGCAGTTGCGATAAGTTGTGACGGTCTATCACGACAACCACAACCCGTCTAAAAGTATTAAAAGTTTTATAAAAAGCTTTGTAGAAAATAGTTTAAGTTTTAAATTCAGTATATCGCAAAGTGAACCCTGTAAATACTTTAAAAGCTTGATAGAAACGAGGAAATGTACTTAAAACTGTGTGAAGAAGTATTGAGGGCTTTTACTTTAAAGGACGGGTTCACAATTTTTCCAAGTGTGTCTAAAAACAACAGTCAAGTGTCTAAATGAATATTAAAACATGTTTTTCTTGCTGTAATCATCCCTCCTGTTCATACTGACCATTAAAAGATCCTTTTATAATACAATGTAAGTGATGCAGGAATAAAATCCACAGTCCTTCTGTACAAAAATGTATTTAAAAGTTAGAAGTTAGAAGCAAACATGAAGCCTCACCATCCTAATCCTTACCATCTTCTTATCTGTGAACCTTAAAGGAAAAATAACAACATCTGATACCAGACTTGTGGACTGTTAGCCGGTATTTTATAAATGAATGTTTGTGTCAGACAAAAACAAAACCTTTGAATATCTCGACTGGGTATTTAAGACAATTTTATGGAACAAACAATTATAGAAAATAGACTGAGAATTAATATAGTCGTCATTTGCAGCAGTAAATCAATTAAATCAACTAATCTTTCTGTTTTATGCAACTTTTGCAACATTCCTACATAATTTCATCTCAAAGCATCATTTATTAGATTTTTGACTACCAACCTGACTTTAAAACTTGTTTATAAAAAAAACTTGACATCTTTAAGCTGAAACAGTCAGTCAGTACCTTTAATTTGGAGGATTTGTTGCTTTTCTGTTTTACATCTCTGTAAATTTTATATCTTTGCCTATAGAATCAGAAATTCAGGTTGTTTCATCACAGAAAAACATCTTGTTTTCCATGATACTCCGATTAAAGGTCTTTTTTCCAACGTTGGAGAGAAGTAAAGCGTGAGGAGCTGCCGGTTTGTTTTTCCAACCATTTCAAATGTTTCTTTAATTTTACTGAACACAGAAACTCTCGTGAATAATGTTACCATCATATATGTTCCTGTTCTGAACATCAGTTTTAATTATTTACACTTAGTTCCTGAAAAATCAGACTGTCTGTTTGGTGGACGGCTTTAAATACTACGATACCCATGAGCCTCAGCTGCTGTTGCTATGGGGAAGAAGCCAGAGGTGTTAATTTGAAATGCTTCGTTGTTGAAGTTGCAAAGAAAACACCTCGTCATGGTCAGTGAGTTCATCTTAAATTGATCCAGAAATGTAAGCTCTGTGATTGGATGTTTCTTGCTGAAATGCACCTTGGGAGTCGTAGTTGACTCCTCTCCTTCAGTTCTTACATCCACAGGCTTGTAGCTTTGACTTTTAATCAAAGAACTGGATATTTTCTAACATATTTGTCCATCTTTTGTTTGTTGATTCAACCAGGAGAGTTTCGTGTTGATCTAAAAGGACGAATTCACAGTTTTTCTGTCTGTCCTAAAACAACATGACATGAAAAATCTATTTCAATGTTCTTATTATTGTTTTAAGATAGACTTGAAAAATTGTGAACCCATCCTTAAAGAAACCAGCGTTGGCATAATGATAATTTATCTTTAAAGTTTAAAAAAGTTAGTTTTTGGTTGAATACTCAGTGGTGCAGTAAAGTCAACAAGTTATATGTAATTGAGTCTCTGATGACCTCAGCAGTGCAGGTGGCGTCTCATCATATGGTTCTGCGTCAGGCTGTGTTAAATGATGGGCAGCAGGAGCCATCTCAGCGTTACACTCTGGAAGGAAACACTCGTCCCGATTTCGACGACTCTCGGCATCATCGAGATGTCGATGTCGTTCTTCTTCAGCAGGCACCTCCAGCGTCCTTTCAGGTGAGCGAAGGCCGCGTCGACCACCGACTGAGCAGAGGCGAGAGTGTAGGTGAAACGCCGCTGCTCCAGAGACAGCTGGTGCTCCTGGTTGTATCCTTTCATCAGTCACGGCTTCAGGGGGAACGACGAGTCGCTGACGAGATGGACGGGGATCTCCACTCCGTCAGCCATGATTGACTTCTGAAAGAGAGACATCGGCTTTAGTTCTACTCAATTCATATGTTTACAGGAAAACATTTTTATTTGGTTGTTTATCTGAATTCAATTGAATTTCCTTTAGTTGAACTCAAATAAAAACAAATCTTTGTGATTGGCTCCAGTGAAAACCAAGAGTCAAATACCGCCATCCATCTACTGGGAACCAGTCTGAGTACATGAAGCCTGTTGCAACAGATCTCACCTGGTTTTACACCCTTTACACTGGCTTCCAGTACGTTTTCAAATT
This sequence comes from Pampus argenteus, assembly GCA_036937835.1. Taxonomy (NCBI): domain Eukaryota; kingdom Metazoa; phylum Chordata; class Actinopteri; order Scombriformes; family Stromateidae; genus Pampus; species Pampus argenteus. The sequence continues at coordinate 2,443,194 of CM072869.1, forward strand.
GATTTCAAGGTTATTTTAATTACTTTCAAGGCACTACATGGTCTGAGTCATTATATTTCAAACTTTTCATTTCTATTCTACCCTGCTCATACCAGGAGATATTAAAGGGGGACGAAGCTTTTAAAATACAAGCCCTGAGAATTGGCGCCGCTCCTGGTGGCAGCCTGTTGCAGCAGCTCCGTAGTTTTTTTTTGTTATTCTTTGTATTTTTTGTTTATTTTAGTTAATTTTAGTATTTTTTGTTTTGGAAAATGACCGGATCAATTTTTGTGTACACGCGTGAACAGCTGATGGCGCTGAGTAAACCCCTGTGGTCCCGCAGGAGTTACGGAGGAGACGCCGGGGTAGCAGACGGAGGGATAAAAGGAAAAGACATAAACCAGCGGTACCAGCGATCATAATGGGAAACGTGAGGTCTCTTGGGAATAAGATGGATGAACTGTCAGCACTGCTTAAGACTCAGAGGGAGTACCGCGAGTGTAGCATTTTTTGTTTTACTGAAACTTGGCTGCACTCGCACATCCATGCTAACAGCGTCGGGTTGCCTGGTTACAGCTTGGTACGTGGAGACAGAGACTGTTCCTCAAGCCGGAAGAAGAAGGGCGGTGGGATTGCACTTTTTGTGAGTGAGAGGTGGTGCAATCCTGGACATGTCAACCTGAAGGAACGTCTCTGTACCCCGGACATTGAACTGCTAGCTGTGGGAATGCGCCAGTATTATTTACCGAGAGAGTTCACGTCCACCATCGTGATGGTTGTTTGCATCCCTCCGTCAGCTGATGCAGCGGTAGCATGTGACGTCATCAGTTCCGCCGCTGCCAAACTACAGACTGAACAGGAAATCTTTCCTGCCACAGGCCATCAGCGTGTATAATAATAGCTAAAATCCGGTCATATATTATATATTATTATATTTTATTTTATTTTACTTATTCTTATGTAATTATTATCTTAATTTCTTATTCTTATTTAATTATCTTATTCTTATTTAATTATTAATTATTATCTTAATTGTTGGTTGTTCTTTTTATTTCATTGTGTTGTATTTGTGTTATGCTGCTGTTACACTCTAATTTCCCAGTTTTTGGGATTAATAAAGTATATCTATCTATCTATCTATCTATGAGTATTCTTCAACTGATTTTTTTTTAAGAAAATGTACTATTTTGATATCACCTACCCAGTAGATATTTGAAATGTGCATCATACCAGGAGACTCACCTCTCTGGGGAACAGGTAACCATCTGGGCGGTCCTCTTTCAGGTACAGGTCAGGGCTGGACAGCACTGCAGGTATTTCCAGGCCAGCAGGCGTACATCATCAGTGAAACTGTCAGTGGTGGAAAAAGTTTTGAGAGTTTTATTTGTGCAAAAGTGAACATACCACAGTGTAAAAATACCAATAGCAAAAATAGAAACAGTAGCTCCAGACTGAGGACAGCAGGTGATGACTGGAGCCAGAGGCCTGTTAGCAGCTGCTCATGTCGCCATGGCGATTCAAGCCTCTTAAAATTAATTTTAAGCTTTTCTTCGTTTTATGTTTGTGACATAAATATCTCTGAGATGTTGTGGTGATTTTACATTGCACAAACAAACATATTAATATAATAATACATGTATAATATAATGCTGATTATTATTCAGATGACTTGTTTTGTCTGAGCAACAGTCAACAACCTTTGACCTCATAATACATTAATATATATACAAGTTATTATTTTAATTATTCAATTAATGTTTGAATAATAAATGTTTGCAACTGATGTCTTTATTGAAGATGATCAGAGAGATTTATGTAAACTATAACTTTAAATTTAAACAGTGGTAAACAAACTTCAGCGTGTGTGTGCTGTAGACTGTCTGTCCGGGTGCTGCATTGCCCTCGCAGTTGAGTTCCGCCTTTTTTCGTTCCGTCAACATCACGTTACATCCTAGAAAATAAATCTTATTCTTATTGATTGTTAATAAGTACAAACATACTAATTCTCATTTTAATTATATACACATTTGAATATATATGTTTTCATAATGAAAGTCTTGGGGTTGCTAAGCTGTTGCTAGGCCAAGTCTTGGTGTTGCTATAGCAACCTCCAGCTACCCCCTGGTACTGTAACACCATGAGCCCAAGATGTCCTCCCTGCGTGTCTACTGACCAGACGATGACGGAGTGCCAGCCTCTCTTGTTGATGTAGTGTCCCGGGTTGTCTCTCGGAGCGGGGATGGGGATGTGAGTCCCGCCTATGGCCCCGGCACACTGCGGGTAGCAGCGCCGCCGGAAGCCTCTCACGGTGTCGTCCAGCCGCTGTCCGCTCGGAAGCGGTGATAAAGACGGTCCACAATGGCCGAAGTGACCTGACGCACAATTGTACACACTGTCGCTACTCCCACGCCGAACATAACGGCGATGGAGCGGTACTCTCCGGCCCGGGAGTCCCACCACAGGGTGATGGCCAGTCTGTGGGGACGCGGTAGTTCGTCCTGCGGTGTTTAATAGTCGGGCCGATCAGTTCGACCAGGTAGTCGAAGGTCGCCCGGGACACGCGCTTCCCGACCCGGATGGGTCTGTTGGTGGAGGTGATGAGACTCAGAATAGCGGCGATGGAGGACAGCAGGAAGGCTCTCCTCCTCCGCAGATACTACCGCCGCCGCCGCCGGTCCCTCTCCATCATCTCCTGCACCCTCCTCCGCTTCAGGAGCGCCGTCTGGAACCGATACACCTCCAGCATGTGGCCCCCAAACACCGGAGGTACATTCAGGCTTAAAATGGAGCAAAGTAACGCTGCTGGTAGTGATGGATAACCCTCCGTGTTCGGCTCCATTTTGAACTGGCGGTAAACAAACGGTACGTCTTCTTCTTCTTTGAGGTTTAACGGCAGCTGGCATCATTACTGCCGCCTGCTGGAGACAGTGAACTCCTACAGTATCTGATCAAGCATCTTCTGCTCTGTCCACCAGGCTCCTGTCATCCCTAATGTTTTCATTTCCTCCATCACATCCTTTTCCTCTCATATATATTTATTGCAGCTGATTTTCTCCTCTTTTCTATTTATTCTTCTATTTCTATTTCTCTATTTTAAATTTAATATAAATGTCACCTGCTTATCTGCTGATCTTAGTGCTGATATTCGTCCACACAAAGTTTAAACATTTATTATGGAAATTATTTGTTTTCTTTTGTCAACTCTTTAGTTAAACATAAGTCACCTTTTTCAGGACGTATAAAGTAATTTTTATGAATGAGAGAAATGAAGCTCTGACTGTCTGTCAGCTGATCACCGACAGAAACAGCGCCACCTGCTGGAAAAAACACAACTGCATTTAACAAGTAAGGCCCCCTTTATAAAGGGCTTATAAGCATTAAATTATGTCTTTATTATTGTTAAGTTACTTATTTATAAGCCTTTAATAAGAATAATTTCTGGGTTGTCTCATTTCTATACCACCGTAATATTTACTTTACCTAATTCATTTATTAACAATTATAAACATTTATAACTTTATATATTTATTAATGAGTTTTATATTTCTTCACATCATCCTGTCAGCAGAACTCAATCATAAAAAAATAAATAAAAAAATAAATCAACAAACTGGCAGAAAACTCTTTGATCTGCTGAGGAAGACCATATGAAATGACTGAAAGCTGCATGGAGAGATACCATTAGTCATGTAAAGGGTCAGACAGGTGTGTTGTTTGTCCGTGATGATGTCAGCAAGCGTTAAATAGGTGCTGAAGGCCTCACACACTCATTGTCAACCGTTTCAAAGAGGCTTTGTGTGTCTCTGCTGACTCGGCGCTCTGCAAACACAAAGCAGCTCGACGCTCAGGTGTATAAAAGCTGTGAGCGGACAGGTACGAAGCACGCCAACAACACGCCAACAACACATCAACATGTCTGCCACCGATATGCACATGATGAGCAGGGTAAGTCCCAGAATGCATCACTTCTCTACATTTTATTCACTCTAAAGCTCAATAACAGTAGAGACGGATCATTACCTGATCAGGCTGGCAAAGTATTGATTATTACACATTGGTAGAAAGTAACTCAACTACCGTACAAGTACAATGATGAGGTACTTATACTTTACTCGAGTATTTTCATTTGATGTTAGTTTGAATTTCCACCTCACTACATTACAGAGGGAAATATTGTACTTACTGTACTACATTTATTTTGTAGCTATAGTTACTGTTTGGATGATTTTAGCATTTAGTGCTAATACTTATGTACTTGCATGTATATACAGTATCGATAGCAACTCTTCTGTCTCTATCTGTCTCCGTCTCAGATCGTCTTCTACGAGGACAGGAACTTCCAGGGTCGTTCCTATGAGTGCAACGGCGACTTCGCCGACATGTCCTCCTACCTGAGCAGGTGTCACTCCTGCAGGGTGGAGAGAGGCTGCTTCATGGTCTACGACCGCACCAACTACATGGGCAACCAGTACTTCATGAGGAGGGGCGAGTACTCCGACTACATGAGCATGTTTGGATGGAGCGACTGCATCAGGTCCTGCCGTATGATCCCCATGGTAACCACACAACCAATCGATTAGTTGTTTGGTCTATAAAATACGAGAAAATGGTGAAAAATCTTGATCGATGTTTCCCAAAACCGAAGGTGGCGTCCTCAAATCTCCACAACTCAAAGATATTCAGTTTACTGTCATAGACTAAAGAAACATTTAAGAAGCTGGAATTAGAGACTTTTTTCTCCATTGATAATCAAATGAAATATTTTAATATTTAATGCCCACGATTTTGGGAAACACTGTCTTCCTTTCTGACAGTCAGATGTTCAGATGGATATCAGTCTCAGCTCAATATGGGGTCAGAGTCTGGGTGTGGTTAGCGTAGCTTAGCTTAGCTTAGCTTAGCATAAAGATCGGAAACAGGGAGCACCTCTAAAGCTCCATGATTAACATGTTATATCTCAATTATTTAGTCTCTACAACAACTAAAATTTAAAAAGTGAACAAGCGTACTTACCAAAAAATGTCCAAAGAGTTTTAATCACAGTTTCTTTTCCATAACCACCACCTTTCTACAATATGAACCAGGTGACGGAGGTAAAGTTTATTGTTCATCATTCCAGTAAAGTGAGACATTAATGCTTTAAGAAAAAGCATTAATGTTTTAACGGGATTATAGAAACAAAAACAGCGACTTTTGTACTAAAAATACTGTAATGTTGAAATATATCTACTTAATTTGACTCATTTAACTTAAGTGCATTATGAAGGGATCTTCTACTGATCAGTATCAACATGAGGAATGATTACAGCAAGTAAAACATGGTTCAGTGTTCATTTGTGCTTCTGACTGTTTTAAGACTCGCTTGAAACATTTAAAGAGTGTTCTACTGACACAAACTGATTATTAATTATTAATGAGTGTCTCCATTTGTTGCAGCACCGTGGATCTTACAGGATGAAGATCTATGAGAGGGAGAACTTCGGAGGCCAGATGTACGAGATGATGGACGACTGTGACAACGTCATGGACCGTTACCGCATGTCCAACTGCATGTCCTGTAACGTGATGGACGGACACTGGCTGATGTACGAGCAGCCCAACTACAGAGGCAGGATGATGTACATGAGGCCTGGAGAGTACAGGAACTTCATGAACATGGGCATGGGCAACATGAGGTTCATGAGCATGAGGCGCATCGTTGACTCCTGGTACTAGACACTGTTAACACACCGAGCTGATGAATAATAAAGTGTTGTTTGTATAAATAAGGTTTGCTGTCTGTTTCATGAGCCACAACACAACAAATAAGGAACAAATGATCAGATTAAAGACGCTGTGTATATAATAACAAAAGACCAACACAACCAGCTGTACTATAATATCTCTAAAGGTAAATTCAGCACAATGGTCATTTCCACAAAAGAGTAACCTGGTAAGATAGACACACACAACAACGACTTCAAAAAAATCTACCAATTTCAATAAAACTAAAAAGGACAAGACAAAGAAAGATCAAAAAAGACGTGAAAATAATGAAGACAATAGAAACGTACAATAAAGACTGAAAGGTGTCAAAATAGATTACAACAAAAAGAAAATAAAAACAAAAAGTTTCCAGTAACTATTATCACCATTGTTGATTCAGGGAAAATTGACATTAAGCTGTTTTACAGCAAATTACAAATTACATACAACATAATGATGTTACTTTACTAAAAGTAACATATCAACTACAACTACATATTTATCTTTTCTAAATATCATCTTTGATATATAAATACTGGTCCACTTCCCTGAATGAAGCAGCAGTTTTTAAATCCAGTCTTGATAAATATCTGAGCAGATGTTTAGTCGCTGTCAAGTGAATTTCATGTGAATCAACATTAATAAAAAGCATGGAAAAGTTAATAAACAATTAATAAACAGCTAATAACAGTTATTAAACTGCTAATAAACAGTTAATAAGCAATTAATAAACAATTAATAAACAGCTAATAAACAGTTAACAAACGATTAATAAACAGATAATAAACAGTTATTAAACTGCTAATAAACAGTTAATAAACAATTAATAAACAGTTAATAAACAATTAATAAACAATTAATAAACAGCTAATAAACAGTTAAAAACAGCTAATAAACAGTTAAACAGTTAATAAACACCATAATGTAATAAGCACAGAGAGAGGGTTAGCATTAGGTAAGTGTTCACAAGCCTTTATATGTATATCTGCTGTATCACATAATTTATAATACAAGAGTATGAACTATGTTAGTATTATCAGTTAAATTCACTTAAAAGTATTAAAAGTAAAAGTACTTGTTTTGCAGAGTACTACACAGAGTTTGATACATTTTTCAGACTTTTCTCTAACTTTTGTTAAATTTCAATTATTTATGTGGCAGAACTACTAACAACTTAAACATCTGTAACACAAACTAAACTACTATATTTTATAAGTTTATCATGTATTATTATTTATTTATTGTAAAATCTTATTCTGATACGTAACTACAGCTGTCAAGTAAAAGAGTACCGAGTAAAAAGTACAATATTTCCTTCTGAAATATAATAGAGTGAAAATACAAAGTAGCATCAAACAGAAACACTCAAGTACAAGTACCTCAAGATTGTACTTAAGTACAATACTTGAGTATGCGTAAGTGTATGTGTAAGACTTTTCACTCTGTAATAATCAATACCTGTCAGTCTGATCAGTACTGATCAGTCTCTACTGTTAAATAAATGACGATACTCAAGTAAAGTAGAAGTACCTGAAAACTGTACACAACTGTAGTATTTGTACTACCTATTCTCACCTAGGGTTACTATATATAACGTACGCAACCGGCACTGTCACTGTTGTAGCCACGCCCTAAAGCGTACCCTGCTTTATCGCCCATTTTACTGTAAATGGGACCATTATTTAAAAAACGAACACAATGGAGTCGCCCCCTACTGGTCATTATAGGAAAACCACGTTTAAGTCACTCCCACATACCAATAACACCAATAATCTGCCGCTACATAAAGATTAAGACATTACTTTGCTCCAACCATAAATGAAGCAGGCCACTGCATATAGTAGTATAGGATTATATAGTAGGATAAGATGTCAGTCTTATATCTAGTGTCATATATGTTTATGTTTTTAGGCAAATGAGTGTTAATATAAGCTGTTGTAAATCTGTAATAACATTTACAACTGCATACAGCTACATTATATCACCTTCTTTAAGTCTATACTCGATTTCTGTTTGCATCTGTCACAAATTTCAACAGAAATGTTAAAAGATTTCCAGAAAATCAAATATAGTTTTTGTTTATGGACAGAGAGAGTCAGCATGTTGGTAAACGTTTGTATGTTTTAAGATAACAGTTCAGAGTGTGAATGTGACTGACAGCTTCATTGTCTTCAGGTTTGTTGTTCCAGAATAAATGAGAGAGAGAGAACTGAAGGAGACACAGAGCTGCAGGCCGATGCTCATTGTCTGCTTTTCTAAGAGAAATGCCGATTGTGAAGTTGAACACTGAACGGCTCTTTTATGACACGTTGCTGGGTCAGGCTGTTTGGACAAAAGGCTTCAGCTGCTCAGGTGCTATAAAGAGCAGCAGCTGCTGCACAGGTAACACACAGCAACCACTGACCAGCAGCAGCAGCAACATGACTTCCAGCAGCAACATGATGAGCAGGGTGAGAACAACACAAACTCTGTAAAACATCTAACTCCAACTTTAGCTTCAGTTTATTTTAACTGATGTTTTATCCAGTTACAGAGTTTTCATTGTCTCTAAATACTGTAGAGATTTCTTAATATTCAAATGATGTAAAATGGGCTGTTGTTGTTGAGTTATTAATAGTAAAGTTATTAATCAATAAATGCTTGTTTATAAGGCATCAGTAAATCATGAATTAACATTAAAGTAATTTGTTACAGTTCGTAAACCTTTTATAACTTCTCTTTCACCAATCAGAATGATTAATTCTTGTTCAGACAGAATCAGGTTCAATCAGTATCAGGTTATTGATCTGTCTCTGTCTCCGTCTCAGATCGTCTTCTACGAGGACAGGAACTTCCAGGGTCGTTCCTATGAGTGCAGCAGCGACTGCGCCGACATGTCCTCCTACCTGAGCAGGTGTCACTCCTGCAGGGTGGAGAGAGGCTGCTTCATGGTCTACGACCGCACCAACTACATGGGCAACCAGTACTTCCTGAGGAGGGGCGAGTACTCTGACTACATGAGCATGTTTGGATGGAGCGACTGCATCAGGTCCTTCCGCATGATCCCCATGGTAACCACACAACCAATCACATTACAGTGCTGACATCTTCGTCAGTCTGAATCAGTTCAGACCACATCTGACCAATCACACTGCAGATTACACTCATCCTGTCAGTTATTATTATCCCATTATTAATGAGTGTCTCCATTTGTTTCAGCACCGTGGATCTTACAGGATGAAGATCTATGAGAGGGAGAACTTCGGAGGTCAGATGTACGAGATGATGGATGACTGTGACAACATCATGGACCGTTACCGCATGTCCAACTGCATGTCCTGTAACGTGATGGACGGACACTGGCTGATGTACGAGCAGCCCAACTACAGAGGCAGGATGATGTACATGAGGCCTGGAGAGTACAGGAACTTCATGAACATGGGCATGGGCAACATGAGGTTCATGAGCATGAAGCGCATCATGGACTCCTATTATTAGAGTCACCATGGAAACACTGACAATATCAATAAAGTGATTTTTATGTAACAAAGTTTACTGTCTGTTCTGTTTGATAAGAAGCTGCTATGCTCACTGAGCTTTGTGGTTTCAGTTGATAATTAAGGACAAATATAAACATTAAAGACTGTAATCTACAGTTAATTTGGCTGTACTTGAGCTAAATGTGGATAAGAGCATGCTAACATGCTCACAATGAAAATGCTATTGTTTAGCACCTGTTTAGCAGCAATATTTACCATATTCACTGTGTTAGTTAAGTTTATTAGTACATTTGCTAATTAGCACACCAAGTACAGCTGGGGCTGATGGGAGTGTCATTGATTCTGCAGATATTTGGTCATAAACCAAAGTGTTGGACAAATGACATTTTGACCAGATGGTTGCATTATATGTAAAGTCAGATGATCAGTTCATACTGATGGGAACATGAATGTGTGAACCAAATGTCACAGCAATCAATCTAATAGTTGTTGAGATATTATAATAACAAACAAAACAAAAGTCAACCTCATGTTCATGTTAGAGGAAAATTCAGCGGCTCACCAAAGTCATCAGCATTCATTCTCTAAAGGAACATAAATGTCGGTAGCAACTGATAATCTAACAGTTGTTGAGATATTTGAGATATATGCCTTGGCAGTACATGAATTAGCTTTTCTGTATCTTTTTGATACAGGATGTGCCTGGTTTTAGCAATGTTATATAGGTGAAAAAAGGCAGTCCTTGAGATGTGTTTTATGTGTTATGTGTCTTGATCAAGGTAATGTCATCCAGAGTAGTTATATCATCAGATAATGTGTTTCGAAGGAGTTTAGGGCCAAGCACAATAACTTCAGTTTTGTTTGAATTGCAGGACAGTGAGGTCTTTATGTCCTTGAGACATTCTTGAAGTTTAATTAACTGATTAGTTTTATCTGGCTTCACTGATGAATATAATGGGGTATCATCTGCATAACAATGAATATTAAAGGAATTAAAGACCTAAAGGAAGCATATATGAAGTGAATAGTATTGGTCCAAGCACAGAACCTTGTGGAACTCCGTGTCTAAGTTGTGCATCCATGGAGGATTCATCATTAACATGTACAAACTGAATCGATCTGATAAATATGACTTAAACAAGCTTAATGCAGTTCCATTAATGCCAATGAAAGGTTTTTGTCTCTGTAGTAGGATGTGATGATCAATGGTGTCAAGTACAGTACAAAGGCCTAACAAAACAAGTACAGGCAGAAATCCTTTATCTGATGCAATTAGAAGGTCATCTGTAACTTTCACCAGTGCTGTGTCAGTGCTATGATGCTTTATTCACACTCTGAGAGAGGCCAATTAAGTCTGGCAATGTGGAAAACACAGTGTTAAGGCTATCATTATCGATGTCCACATGAATATTAAAATCTACTATAATGACTTTATCTGTACTAATGACTAAACTTGATAAAAAAATGAGAACTCTGAGAGAGCGTCAAAAATGCTAATTAGATTTGCAACAAGACAAACCTACTAAAACAGTGAATAAATGTGTGTTAGATGTGAAGCAAACACACTTTTATTCACTTCTGTGAATGTAATGACGGGTTCATATCCCAAATGCAATAAAAAAGTGTTCATGTTCACACAAATGCGTGTGTGTTTGTTGTGTATGTAGCAATAATGAGGAAAGTTGTTTTTACTGAGAATGAGTTTTTCTATATTCACTGTTACTATAATCTACAATTTAGCCACAGTTACAATCAGTGATACACTTACTGCATCTGTGTGGACATTAGAAAATTCCTCCTCATAGTAGGATACAATGGAATAGCATGAAGCACAGAATGAACTAGAGCAGACTAATAATTTTGTTGCAGACTCACCTGGACAAAAACGCTCCACAATCAACAAGAATCAGAAGGCTGGGCCATGTGATTTCAGAAGGTATGCATGTGATGTCACAACACCTGCAGGTCACCACTCACGCCATCCTGCGAGTGAAACACACAACAGTCAGCAGCCATCATTCACATGACAAAGAAAACATAGAAAGAGCATGTTAAAGAGTTGCACCCACGTATTCATACAGAACAATAGCAATCACAATGACAATAAAAGCTAAACAAAAGGCTTCAGCCGCTCAGGTGGTATAAATAGCAGCAGCTGCTGCACAGGTAACACACAACAACCACTGACCAGCAGCAGCAGCAACATGACTTCCAGCAGCAACATGATGAGCAGGGTGAGAACAACACACAAACTCTGTAAAACATCTAACTTTAACTTCAGCTGTAGTTTTTTTAAACTGATGTTTTATACATTTACAGGCTTTTCACTGTCTCTAATGACCACAGAGTGATTTATTCATATTTAAATTCTGTAAAATGGGCTGTTGTTGTTGAGTTATTAATAGTAAATTCATTGATCAATAAATGCTTTTTTTTATAAGGCATCAGTAAACTGTAAATTAACATTAACAAAGTCATTTGTTACAGCTTGTAAACTCTTTATAACTTTCACCAATGATGATAAAGAATGATTAATTCTATCAGGTTATTGATCTGTCTCTGTTTCAGATCGTCTTCTACGAGGACAGGAACTTCCAGGGTCGTTCCTATGAGTGCAGCAGCGACTGCGCCGACATGTCCTCCTACCTGAGCAGGTGTCACTCCTGCAGGGTGGAGAGAGGCTGCTTCATGGTCTACGACCGCACCAACTACATGGGCAACCAGTACTTCATGAGGAGGGGCGAGTACTCCGACTACATGAGCATGTTTGGATGGAGCGACTGCATCAGGTCCTTCCGCATGATCCCCATGGTAACCACACAACCAATCCCATTACAATGCTGACATCTTCATCAGTGTGAATCAGTTCAGACCACATCTGACCAATCAGACTGCAGATTACACTCATTCTATCAGTTATTATTATCCCATTATTAATGAGTGGCTCCATTTGTTGCAGCACCGTGGATCTTACAGGATGAAGATCTATGAGAGGGAGAACTTCGGAGGCCAGATGTACGAGATGATGGACGACTGTGACAACATCATGGACCGTTACCGCATGTCCAACTGCATGTCCTGTAACGTGATGGACGGACACTGGCTGATGTACGAGCAGCCCAACTACAGAGGCAGGATGATGTACATGAGGCCTGGAGAGTACAGGAACTTCATGAACATGGGCATGAGCAACATGAGGTTCATGAGCATGAGGCGCATCATGGACTCTTATTATTAGAGTCATCATGGAAACACTGACAATATCAATAAAGTGATTTTTGCGTTAACAAAGTTTACTGTCTGTTCTGTTTGATAAGAAGCTGCTATGCTCACTGAGCTTTGTGGTTTCAGCTGATAATTGAGGACAAATATAAACATTAAAGACTGTGATCTACAGTTAATACGGCTCTACTTGAGCTAAATGCTGGATAAGAGCATGCTAACATGCTCACAATGATAGTGCTAATGTTTAGCGGTTTGGTGTTTAGATTGAGAGAGAAAGAGAGATCCAGGCATCGTTTGGGGAACATAAATGTCGGGAGCAAGTGTAATGACAATCTAACAGTTTTGAGATATTTCAGTCTAAAACGAAGTGATGGACCAACAATCAAACATTGCCACCCACAGAAATATGCTGCTAGCATTGGCTTATGGCCAATTCATGCTTTTACCACAAGAGTCTGTGTTGGTCCTCTGCAGACGCCTGCATGCAGCCCAAAATTTGTGACCACGCAGACTGTGCATGATGCAAGCGCGCCAACTGCACACGCTAGAAAAGCAAACAGCAATGCATATGTCGTCTGCTGCCCAGCCACAACCTGTCTCCTTTCTTGTCACAGAAACTCAACAGCCAAAATGATCTCTGTTTGATGTCATTGGATAACCAATCCTTCTTGGTTACAGTATTTATTTCATGCAAGTGCTTAAATAGGTAACACAACAGTAAAATTACAGTTAAAGTTTAATTTTCACTATAACTGTATTGATCTGATCTTCCATGGAAATAGGCTGTTTACGAACCTTTCTTTAACTGTTAGGAACTTAAACTTATAGTGTTGAAGGTGTGGAAATTATCTGGCAGCTGTTTGTCTGTGGTGACTTCCCTCACAGCTCAGACATTTAACAGAGTTATGCTGCTCTCTAGTGGTAATATAGTGAAAGGCACATTCTAAGTTACAAAGTGAAACCAAACCTTTAAGCCAAAACATCTGATCATGGGGAGGTACCTAAAACAGCAGTATCTCACCAGGAGCAGGGTTGGTGACCACTGGATTAGACAGACTTGTTGTTGACAGAGTTAAATTACTCTAGTCAGTCCAGATAGGGCACCAGGAGAACTCCAGGGTTTATACAGTCTGGTTGTGGCACCATTAGGTTACTCCAGCCTGTCCAGGAAGAGCCTTAGGAAGAGGACCACTCCTCTGTTGGGATGTTTCCTGGATGGGAGGCTACAACTTCAAGATGTTTCTTTCAAACCTTGCCGCACATTTTGAACATGTTAAAGTAAAGATTCTAAACACTTGTACAAATTTAGACTTAACTAACTTAAAATTTGATCTAGATGTATGAATCTTTCACATCCTAAACAATAAATATGGATGAAGATTTTGAACTAACTTTCATCAGTAGCACACGCTTTGCTTTCCAGGTGTCAGGGACCAGCTTCACAACTATATTTCCCAAAATGTGGAACAAATCGTTTAAGCCGAACCATTTGAACATGGAGAGATACCTCAAAAATGCAGGATAATATCTCTTCAGGAGCAGGGTTGGAGACCACTCGATTAGACCGACTGGCTGTGGACAGAGTTAGGTTACTCTTGTTTGTCCAGATAGGGCACTAGAAGAACTCCAGGGTTTTGACAGACTGGTTGTTGGCACCACTAGGTTACTCCAATGTTTCCAGATTGGGCTGCAGGAGAATTTCCGGGTTTACACAGATTGGTGGTTGGCACCACTTAGTTACTCCAGTCTGCCTGGATAGGGCTGCAGAAGAGCTTCAGGTTTTAGCCAGACTTGTTGTGGCACCGTTATGTTGCTCCAGCCTGCCCAGATAGGGCAGGCTAGAGAAGACGCCCACTTCTCCGTTGGGATGTTTCCTGGATGGGAAGCTAGAGTTATATTTGCTAAACCCTTAGAGTAGTCCAGACCAGCTGCAGCCAGCTGCTGCTTTCTGGGACTCTCGCTGGTTGAGCCATTCAATGAGAGGATGTAGACTGTTCCACTGAAGTAAATTTTGTTAAATATCTGAAATATTTTTTTCCACACCTTGTGACTCGATATAATTACTCATTAACAGTATTTACAACAGCAACTTAACAGACATTTGAATTGTGACTTAAAATGTTAAGAAAATGATACAAATTCACAGTGTTTCTTTTAAACCTTGCCAGGTTTCAGTGAGACACAATGATGGTCTGATATTAGATCGTTTACTAATACAGCTTTAGCTGACACAGATCTAATGTTTAGGAGTCGACATTTAATTGTTGTATTCTGTTGTACTATTGAAGTGGAAACATAGAGAGCATGTTAAAGAGCCCCACCCACATATTCATATAGAACAATAGCAATCACAATCACAGCAACAACTAAACAAAAGGCTTCAGATGCTCAGGTGCTATAAAGAGCAGCAGCTGCTGCACAGGTAACACACAACAACCACTGACCAGCAGCAGCAGCAGCAACCGACTGAGCGGCAAAATGATGAACAAGGTGAGAGTAAAACACAAACTCTGTAATCAGAATGATTAATTCTCGTTCAGACAGAATCTATCAGGTTATTGATCTGTCTCTGTCTCCGTCTCAGATCATCTTCTACGAGGACAGGAACTTCCAGGGTCGTTCCTATGAGTGGAGCAGCGACTGCGCCGACATGTCCTCCTACCTGAGCAGGTGTCACTCCTGCAGGGTGGAGAGAGGCTGCTTCATGGTCTACGACCGCACCAACTACATGGGCAACCAGTACTTCATGAGGAGGGGCGAGTACTCTGACTACATGAGCATGTTTGGATGGAGTGACTGCATCAGGTCCTTCCGCATGATCCCCATGGTAACCACACAACCAATCACATTACAGTGCTGACATCTTCATCAGTCTGAATCACTTCAGACCACATCTGACCAATCACACTGCAGATTACACTCATCCTGTCAGTTATTATTATCCCATTATTAATGAGTGGCTCCATTTGTTGCAGCACCGTGGATCTTACAGGATGAAGATCTATGAGAGGGAGAACTTCGGAGGCCAGATGTACGAGATGATGGACGACTGTGACAACATCATGGACCGTTACCGCATGTCCAACTGCATGTCCTGTAACGTGATGGACGGACACTGGCTGATGTACGAGCAGCCCAACTACAGAGGCAGGATGATGTACATGAGGCCTGGAGAGTACAGGAACTTCATGAACATGGGCAATAGCAACATGAGGTTCATGAGCATGAGGCGCATCATGGACTCTTATTATTAGAGTCACCATGGAAACATTGACAATATCAATAAAGTGATTTTTGTAGTAACAAAGTTTACTGACTGTTTTGTTTGATAATAAACTCCTATGCTCACTGAGCTTTGTGATTTTAGCTGATAATTGAGGACAAATATAAACATTAAAGACTGTAATCTACAGGTTATATGGTTGTACTGGAGCTACCGAAAAACAGTTTTCTCCAGGAGCAGGGTTGGTGACCACTGGATTAGACATACTGGCTGCTGACAGAGTTAGGTTACTCTAGTCTGTCCAGATAGGGCCGCAGGAGCACTCCAGGGTTTGGACCGACTGGTTGTTGGCACCACTAGGTTACTCCAGCCTGCCTAGATATGGCTGCAGGAGCACTCCAGGGTTTAGACAGACTGGGTGATGACAGAGTTAGGTTACTCCAGGCTCCCTGGAAAGAGCTGCAGGAAGAGGACCGCTCCTCAGTTGGGATGTTTCCTAGATGCAAGGTTACAGTTATATCTTCTAAACCCTTGGAGTAGTCCAGATCAGCTGCAGCCAGCTGCTAATTCCAGGGATTCTCCCTAGTTAAGCCATTCCATGAGAGGATGGAGGCTGTTCCATTGAAATGAGTTTTGAGATATTACAACCAAAGTGATGGTCCAACAATCAATCATTGCTGCACACAGAAATATGTTGCTAGCCTTGGCTTATGGCCAATTCATGCTTTCACCACAAGGGTCCATGTTGGTCCTCTGCAGACGTCTGCATGCAGCCCAAAATTTGCGACCACGCAGACTGTACACAATGCAAGCGTGCCGACTGCACACGCTAGAAACTCAAACAAGGATGCTAATGTTGCCTACTGCCCAGCCACAACCTGTCTCCTTTCCTGTCACAGAAACTCAACAGCCAAAATGATTTCTGTTTGATGTCATTGGATAACCAATACTTCTTGGTTATTTATTTCATGCAAGTGCTTAAATAGGTAACACAACAGAAAAGTTACGGTTAAAGTTTAATTTTCACTATAATTGTATTGATCTGATCTTCCGGGTCAGCATACCACCCTGAACACGCCCGATCTCGTCTGATCTCGGAAGCTAAGCAGGGTCGGGCCTGGTTAGTACCAAGGTGATGTACCCCCTTTCAATTGGCCCACCACCCATGGGAGGGGTCTAACGGTGCAAAGAGAGATGGGCGGCAGTCGGAGGCGGGGACCCTGGCGGTCCGACCCCCGATTGCAGAAGCTGGCTCTGGCAGAAGTGGCTGGGGAGAGGGAAGTCTGGGCTTCCCTGCTGAAGCTGCTGCCCCCGCGACACGACCACGGATAAGCGGAAGAAGACGAAACGAAACGATTTGATCTTCCATGAAAATAGGCTGTTTACGAACCTTTCTTTAACTGTTAGGAACTTAAACTTATAGTGTTGAAGGTGTGGAAATTATCTGGCAGCTGTTTGACTGTGGTGACTTCCCTCACAGCTCAGACATTTAACAGTTATGCTGCTCTCTAGTGGTAATATAGTGAAAGGCACGTTCTAAGTTACAAAGTTCAGTATACTCCTTCATAAACAAACAAAATATATTTTCTTTGTTGTTGTAACGTACACTTCTTCTTAATCCTCATACATTTTGACAACTGATAAAATAAAACAAATCTCTTATATTTGATGTAGACAAGTTCAGGCTTTATGTCCTGTATAACCGACACATCCAGTATATATACAGTATATAGCTTTCTTAAAACTTGATCTAGATGTATGAATCTTTCACATCCTAAACAATAAATATGGATAAAGATTTTGAACTCACTTTCATCAGAAACACATGCTTTGCTTTCCAGGTGTCAGGGACCAGCTTCACAAGTGTATTTCCCAAAATGTGGAACAAAACCTTTAAGCCAAAACATCTGATCATGGGGAGGTACCTAAAACAGCAGTATCTCACCAGGAGCAGGGTTGGGGACCACTGGATTAGACAGACTGGCTGTTGACAGAGTTAAGTTACTCTAGTCAGTCCAGATAGGGCACCAGGAGAACTCCAGGGTTTATACAGTCTGGTTGTGGCACCATTAGGTTACCCTAGACTGCCCAGGAAGAGCCTTAGGAAGAGGACCACTCCTCTGTTGGGATGTTTCCTGGATGGGAGGCTACAACTTCAAGATGTTTCTTTCAAACCTTGCCGCACATTTTGAACATGTTAAAGTGAAGATTCAAAACACTTGTACAAAATTAGAAAGTAGTAAAAAAAAAAAAACCAAGCATGGAGCTCCTTCCAATAATTAAACTTAAATTTCAGTCATTTAAAAAGTAAATACTACAAATGTCAAGCGTGTGGTTAAAATAGTGAGTGGAGCTTATTTACACTCTGGGAGAGGCCAATTAAGTCTAGCAATGAGATAAACGCAGTGCTAAGGCTATCATTATCGAGGTTCACATGAATATTAAGATCAACTATCTACTAAGGATGGATATCTATAAGGACTTTATCTGTAATAAAGACTAAATTTAATAAAAACTACTTAGAACTCAGATTAAAATTCACAGTACAGGCCTGGAGGGTGGCAGTTTTTCAGGTTGGATGTCAAAGACTAACAACAAGGCTTTCAAATTAGTTATAATTAAATTATAAGCTTGGCGTGAAGCCTTCAGCTCTTCGGTCAGTGTCTTGGTGTGTAATAATATGACTCGGAGGAGTTGATTCATTCATACATATTCTTCATGACACAGCCAGGTTTCAGTGAGACACAATGATGGTCTGTTATTAGATCGATTAGTAATACAGCTTTAGCTGACACAGGTCTAATGTTTAAGAGTCAACATGTAATTGTTGTATTCTGTTGTACTATTGAAGTGGAAACATAGAGAGCATGTTAAAGAGCTCCACCCACATATTCATATAGAACAATAGCAATCACAATCACAGCAACAACTAAACAAAAGGCTTCAGATGCTCAGGTGCTATAAAGAGCAGCAGCTGCTGCACAGGTAACACACAACAACCACTGACCAGCAGCAGCAGCAGCAACCGACTGAGCGGCAACATGATGAACAAGGTGAGAGTAAAACACAAACTCCTAAACTCTGAATGATTCTCGTTCAGACAGCATCTATCAGGTTATTGATCTGTCTCTGTCCCTGTCTCAGATCATCTTCTACGAGGACAGGAACTTCCAGGGTCATTCCTATGAGTGCACCAGCGACTGCGCTGACATGTCCTCCTACCTGAGCAGGTGTCACTCCTGCAGGGTGGAGAGAGGCTGCTTCATGGTCTACGACCACACCAACTACATGGGCAACCAGTACTTCATGAGGAGGGGCGAGTACTCCGACTACATGAGCATGTTTGGATGGAGCGACTGCATCAGGTCCTTCCGCATGATCCCCATGGTAACCACACAACCAATCACATTACAGTGCTGACATCTTCGTCAGTCAGAATCAGTTCAGACCACATCTGACCAATCAGACTGCAGATTACACTCATCCTGTCAGTTATTATTATCCCATTATTAATGAGTGGCTCCATTTGTTGCAGCACCGTGGATCTTACAGGATGAAGATCTATGAGAGGGAGAACTTCGGAGGCCAGATGTACGAGATGATGGATGACTGTGACAACATCATGGACCGTTACCGCATGTCCAACTGCATGTCCTGTAACGTGATGGACGGACACTGGCTGATGTACGAGCAGCCCAACTACAGAGGCAGGATGATGTACATGAGGCCTGGAGAGTACAGGAACTTCATGAACATGGGCATGGGCAACATGAGGTTCATGAGCATGAGGCGCATCATGGACTCTTATTATTAGAGTCACCATGGAAACACTGACAATATCAATAAAGTGATTTTTGTGTTAACAAAGTTTACTGTCTGTTCTGTTTGATAAGAAGCTGCTATGCTCACTGAGCTTTGTGGTTTTAGCTGATAATTGAGGACAAATATAAACATTAAAGACTGTGATCTACAGTTAATACGGTTCTACTTGAGCTAAATGCTGGATAAGAGCATGCTAACATGCTCACAATGATGATGCTAATGTTTAGCGGTTTGCCGTTTAGGTTGAGAGAGAATGAGAGATCCAGGCTTCGTTTGGGGAACATAAATGTCGGTAGCAAGTGTAATGACAATCTATCTAACTGTTTTGAATCATTTCAGTTTGAACAGAACAGGGTTGCTTATGTCGTCTACTGCCCAGCCACAACCAGTCAACATCTGAAATTATCTCTGTTTGATGTCATTGGTTGACAAATCCTTGGGTTAATGATCTGATAAGAAATAATGAAAATAATTTGCTCCGCATGTTTTTAGTTGAGACCTCGCTAAACCGCACTAGTGGTGCACCAATTGGTAAATTACAATTTTTATCAGACCATTGTACAAAATAGTAAAGGAGGAGGGATTGCAGCCATGTTCTCTACACAGTTTGTGTGCAATAACATTGAACTGGATGAACTGAAGACTTATCTGTTGGCCAGTGCCTTTTATTAAATCGAATTTATGGCTTTTGATTAATTTCTCACACTGCAACTTTTGTTGTTCTGTTTTAATTCTGTCCTATTTTAGTTTATTTTTATTTCCGATTCTTTTAACAAATCTTTTACATTCTGTCTTGATGGTTTTTAAGTTTTGTGTAAAGCACCTTGAAATGCTTTGTTGTTGAAATGTGTAACACAAAGTTGTAAAATAAAATAATAAACCTCTTATACTTGATGTAGGCAAGTTCAGACTTTATGTACCATATATTCCACAGATTCAGTATATACACGGTATACAGCTTTTAAAAAAAAATATATAGATATGAATTTTTCACAAAAAGTGTTAGGGACGTGTATTTCCCAAAATGAGGATTAAAACTTTCAGGTTGATCATCTGAACATGGAGAGATACCTAAAAAATGCAGGGCAATATCTGTCCAGGAGCAGGGTTGGTGACCACTGGTTTAGACAGACTGGTTGTTGGCACTCTTAGGTTACTCCAACCTACACAGATCAGGCTTCAGTAAGAGGCCCACTCCTTATTTGGGATGCTTCCTGGATGGGAAGCTACAATAATATACAATAATACCTCAGGCACCATAGACTTATACCTCAGGTACGCAGTTCTGTCTTTTATCCAAATTCTCCTCTCTACTTACTCAGTCCACCCTCAGTGGAACAGTTGGCATTTTGTAGAATTTGGGAAAAAGATCAACTGGTCTACGGTTAGGATCCAATATTTGACCTGCTTCCATTTCTGATCATCAAAAGATATACTATAACTTTGCCATGAGAACACATTTAACTGCACAGAAGCAAGTTAGTTTTCACCAGATAATTCACTCAACTCTTCATTCTGTCTTCAGGGACCTCCAGACACGCATGTTCGTATGATATGGGACTGTACAAAGGTTAATACGTTTTATTGCTCTGTGTCCCTGTCAATAATTACTGGAAAGAATATACATTTTTTCCCTGCTTTGCTTTTGCTTAATATGACTCAGGTTGACTTTCCAATTCTTTACCATTGCATAACTGATGCCAACAAATTTTTTACCAACTCAATGGAAGGAACCACATTTTTTTAATTTACCACAATGGTGTTTATTTCTAATGGACATTTTGACTTTATAGGGCTCTGTTTCTAGGATCATTCATGGTGCCAAACAGGACAATGTTATGATTTTAAATTAAGTCAGGGAGCACATCAAAGGCTTCATTATCTAATATCTGTCAATGCATAAAGCCTGAGATAGGGAAGTTTGTTATAGTATTTATTTAAATACTATGAATTATGTGCTGGAATGTGGATGTGGAACAAAATTTGCCCATATTGGCACAGATGTGTAAAAATGTATGTTTGCTGTGTGGAATAATAATTAAGGGAATTGTTTTTACTGAGAATAATTTTTTAAACATATTTCTAAATTCACTGTTACTATAATATACAATTTAGCCACAGTTACAATCAGTGGTATACATAGTACATTTGTGTCGCCGTTAGGAGATTCCTCCACAGAGTAGGGTACAATACAACAACATGAGGTACAGAATGACCCAGAGCAGACTCATGGCTTTGTTGCAGACGCTTTTAAATCCCCTAGCTTTAAACATACAGCACTCATGACAAAATGCACTCATGACAAAATGCTCCAAAACCAAAAAGAACCAGAAGGCTGGGCCATGTGACTTTAGAAGGTACACAGGTGATGCCACTATACCTGCAGGTCATCACCATTACTTCATCCTGAGAGTGAAACACACAACAGTCAGCATCCATCATTCACAAGACAAAGAAAGCATAAAAAAGCACCCACATATTCATGTAGAACAATAGCAGTAACAATAGAACAGAAGGCTTCAGCTGCTCAGGTGCTATAAAGAGCAGCAGCTGCTGCACAGGTAACACACAGCAACCACTGACCAGCAGCAGCAGCAACTGACTGAGCGGCAGCATGACTTCCAGCAGCAACATGATGGGCAGGGTGAGAACAACACACAAACTTGTTTGATTTGCGCTTTGAGCACATAGTAGATAACTTTATATGAATGAACAGAGACGGGTTTTTAGTGTTGATGAGACATTTTGAGACAGATTGTTATATATTAAGAGTGTAAAAATGTTAAAAATAATTAGATATATCATGATGAATCTATCAGGTTATTGATCTGTCTCTGTCTCCGTCTCAGATCATCTTCTACGAGGACAGGAACTTCCAGGGTCGTTCCTATGAGTGCACCAGCGACTTCGCTGACATGTCCTCCTACCTGAGCAGGTGTCACTCCTGCAGGGTGGAGAGAGGCTGCTTCATGGTCTACGACCGCACCAACTACATGGGCAACCAGTACTTCATGAGGAGGGGCGAGTACTCCGACTTAATGAGCATGATGGGATGGAGTGACTGCATCAGGTCCTGCCGCATGATCCCCATGGTAACCACACAACCAATCACATTACAGTGCTGACATCTTCATCAGTCAGAATCAGTTCAGACCACATCTGACCAATCACACTGCAGATTACACTCATCCTGTCAGTTATTATTATCCCATTATTAATGAGTGTCTCCATTTGTTGCAGCACCGTGGATCTTACAGGATGAAGATCTATGAGAGGGAGAACTTCGGAGGCCAGATGTACGAGATGATGGACGACTGTGACAACATCATGGACCGTTACCGCATGTCCAACTGCATGTCCTGTAACGTGATGGACGGACACTGGCTGATGTACGAGCAGCCCAACTACAGAGGCAGGATGATGTACATGAGGCCTGGAGAGTACAGGAACTTCATGAACATGGGCATGGGCAACATGAGGTTCATGAGCATGAAGCGCATCATGGACTCTTATTATTAGAGTCACCATGGAAACACTGACAATATCAATAAAGTTTTTTTTTCTGTTAACAAAGTTTACTGTCTGTTGTTTTTGATAAGAAGCTGCTATGCTCACTGAGCTTTGTGGTTTCAGCTGATAATTGAGGACAAATATAAACATTAAAGACTGTAATCTACAGTTAATATGGTTGTACTTGAGCTAAATGCTGGACAAGAGCATGCTAACATGCTCACAATGATAATGCTAATGTTTAATGGATTGGTATTTGGTCATAAACTAAAGACAAAATGACATTTTAACCAGATGGGTGGTGCTGGATTTAAAGCCAGAAGGTACAATCCATAACCTGGTTGTTAAGATAACCAAAGAAAAAGGCATCCCCATAGTGGGGTTAAATAAATGTCTGTAGCAAGTGTAATGACAATCTATCTAACAGTTGTTGAAATATTTCAGTCTGAACCAAAGTGGGGGACCAACAGACAAACATTGCTACACACAGAAATATGCTGCTAGCATTGGCTTATGGCCAATTCATGCTTTCACCACAAGGGTCCGTGTAGGAAATGTTTTTTTTTAAATATATAAATTTAGCCACAGTTACAATTAGTGATACACATGCATGTTTTGCCATTTGAAGATCCCTCCACTGAGTAGGATACAATAGAATAGCATGAAGCATTAAATGAACTAGCCCAAAGCTGATGGCTTTGTTGCACCACGCTCAGGACAAAAAGGCTCCACAATCAACAAGAAGGTACACAGGTGAACACCTGCAGCTCAACACTGTCACTCCGTCCTGACAGTGAAACACACAACAGTCAGCAGCCATCATTCACATGACAAAGAAAACATAGAAAGAGCATGTTGAAGAGTTGCACCCACATATTCATACAGAACAACAGCAATCACAATCATGGTAACAACAGAACAATCAGCAGAGTGAAAAGCCGTCTCTCATAGGGAGGGGGGGGGGTCTCTCATTGGGGATTGACTGAAAGAATGAGATCACAGATACACACTGGGCTCTGCTTTAGAGACACAGTGAGTGGCTCAGTCATCCAGAAAAACCTCAGAGTAAAACTGCCGGTGGTAAAATTAGAAATGCTGAAAATGGCACCATATTTTTCTGCGTATCATCATGTAATATAGGTAACTCATTATTAAGGTTGTATGAACAAAAATATGATGCCAGGATTAATGAATAGTTTAAATCCCACGATGATCAAAGACATTTTGCATTATGGCTTTTCCATAGCAAGAGAGAGAGAAAGAGATCCCTGGTGGTCTTACCTGAGCAGGTGATCTCCACAGCAGAGGAAGAGATCACTTCAAAAGATTTCTGCTTGATTTTGCGTGCTAAAATAGTGGAGCCACAGTCCAGCTTTCATCAAAGACCAGCTGGACAGCTCCTCGTTCCTGCACAGCGACCAGATCCTCCCAACAACCTGACATCATCAGAATCTAAAAAAAACCACCAGTAAAGTAAAAACACATGTGAGGGATCAGTAAACGAATAAAGTGAGTTTCATTATAAACAGAAAAGATGGTAGAGCTGTTCTTCTACCTGATACAGTAAACGTATTATTAAAAGTATTATTACCATAACATTAAAAGGAATCTTACAAATCTTACCTGAATCTAACCCGAGTCTTACGTGAGTCGTAGATGAGTCCCACCTGAGTCTTACCCGAGTCTTACGTGAGTCGTAGAAGAGTCCCACCTGAGTCTTACCCGAGTCTTACGTGAGTCGTAGATGAGTCCCACCTGAGTCTTACCCGTGTCTTACGTGAGTCGTAGAAGAGTCCCACCTGAGTCTTACCCGAGTCTTACGTGAGTCGTAGATGAGTTCCACCTGAGTCTTACCCGTGTCTTACGTGAGTCGTAGAAGAGTCCCACCTGAGTCTTACCCGAGTCTTACGTGAGTCGTAGATGAGTTCCACCTGAGTCTTACCCGAGTCTTACGTGAGTCGTAGATGAGTCCCACCTGAGTCTTTCCTGAATCTTGCCCAAGTCTTACCAGATTTTGAACCAAATCTTACCGCAGTCTGACCTGAGTCTTTAGTGAGTCTTAGCAGAGTCATTATCGAGTCCCACCTGAATGTTACAAAAGTCTTACCTAAGCCTTCAGTGAGTCTTAACTAAATGCAAACTGTTTTACCTGAATCTTACCCGATTCTTTCCTGAATCTTACCCAAGTCTTACCTGAGTCGTAGATGAGTCCCACCTGAATCTTACCTGAGTCTTTAATAGGTCTTATCCAAGTCATACCCGAGTCTTCAGTAAGTCTGAATGCAAACTGTCTTACCCGAGTCCCACATGAATCTTATCCAAGTCTTACCTAAGTCCTTAGTGAGTCTTACATGAATGCAAACTGTCTTATCGGTCTTTACTGAGTCTTACCCAAGTCTTACCTGAGTCTTCTGTTTTACCTGAATCTTTCCTGAATATAACCCGAGTCTTACTTAAGATGTAGATGAGTCCCATTTGAGTCTTACCGGAGTCTTTTCTGAATCTTACCCGAGTCTTACTTGAGTTGTAGATGAGTCCCACCTGAATCTTACCCGAGTCTTTAGTGAGTCCTACCTGAATGTGAACTGTTTTACCTGAATCTTACCAGAGTCTTTACTGAGTCTTGCCCAAGTCTTACCTGAGTTTGACATGAATCTTACCCCAGTCTGACTTGAGTCTTTAGTGAGTCTTACCTGAATGCAAACCATCTTCCCAAGTCTTAGATGAGTCGCACCTGAGTCTTATCCGAGTCTTACTAAAGACAGACACAAATGTGACTGGAGTCTTACCTTAGCTCAACCTGTGTCTTTCTGGGGGCTTTACCTTACCCGTCTTACCTGAGTCCTTCCCGAGTCTGACCTGAGCTACAGAGCAACAATAACAAAATGGGATCCATGTCCAGTCTGCAGTTCAGCACAAACAGCCTGTCACTGGGACTCTTCTTGTTTCATTTCCCCCCCCCCCCCCCCCTTTCTTTCTAGGTGGTGATAATAAGAAAATGTAGAACACAGCTTCAGATATGTATTCTACTCCAATGGTATTTAAACTTTGAGATCAAACAGAAAAGACTTTTTTTCTTCCCTTTCCTTTTAAATCACAATTATATTCATATTGAGCTCTTTGTATGGTACTTTCTTATAGTTTTCACATTTTCCTTTATTTTTAAAAAATACTTTAAAAGCAAACAACAAGCCTTTTGTTTTATGGTAGGGATGAACTTTTCTGTGTTTGGATGTTTAACTCCTGCCAAATGAGAATTAGCAAAAAAAAAAAATAAATCATATTACCACAACGCATCCTGTTATCATCACACAGACACAGAAAATAATGAGATTCATAACCTAATAATTTATTCTGTAGATTTATGTGTGAATAATAATATAAGTGAATACAGTTCAATCTTCATGATCAACTACTGGACACAATCACACAGCTTGATTATCAAAATTAGATTCAGAAAATAGAAAACTGTAATACATCAACTGTCAGTGTAAGATGAGAAAATATGTGTGTATATATGTATGTATATATGTTTGTGTGTGTGCGTTCAGGATTGTGGTAGGACTGTGATCCCATTCATATCCAGCTCCACTGAGTGAACACTGAAGTCTCCCAGACCCTGAGAACAAAGCAAATATCACCACCGTAACTAAACAGACAATACAACACTGTGACCATGTCCTTTTATTGACAGCTTTAGAGACACATAATGAAACTCGCTGTGATCAGATAATGTTTTCTGTATTTTTGAGCTTTTTTATCGTCTAGCTGTTGTAAATATAAAAATATATAAAATTGCAATTCTATCTACTGTCAGACATGACATCATTAAGATAGATTTATTGACATCTTACCGGTGTGTTGTTGAGAACCTGAAGCACCGCCTGCTGCTGTTGAGGCTCCCGGGTCAGCAGGTAGAGGAAGCCACCCCCACCGGCCCCAGCCAGACTCTGACCCAAGACCAGTGGCCTCAGAGCCTCCATCATGGCCTTCACTGAGGCCGGCTCACAACCCGGAGCCATGAGCTTCTTCTGCTGCCAGGAGCGATCCAAACACAGACCGAGTCCAGACAGAGAACCTGCAGAGGGAGCAGAGAGCAGATTTCATTCTTCTGAAAGTCACTGTGAGACATGCAGGGTAACTATTTAAAGGAATAGTTCCAACACTTTAGGGAAATACACTCTGTTCTCTTTCTGGTGGAGAACTAGATGAGAAAATCAAATCTACTCTTGTAAAAATGAAGCTACAGCTGGTGGTTATCTTAGCTTGGCATAAAGACTGGAAACAGAGGGAATCAGGTAACAAAATCCACCTACCAGCACCATTAAACACATTATATCTAATTTGTTTAAACTACACAAACTTAAACCACAAACTGGTATAATATGAAAAGTTAGTCATACATACACACGTGATGTGTGCAGTGGATACATAATCACAGATTTGTGTGTTGAACGGTCTCACCGTCTGAACACGCTTTAGCACAGTCCTCTGAGTTGGCCACCAGCTGCTGGGCGTTTTGAACCATCGAGGGCAGACGACTGTACCAGCTACGCACCACATCCTGCAGACAAACCACCAGCATCATCATCATCATCATCATCATGTTAATGTCAGATTTTGTGTTTTCTTTTCCCCCAAATCAATTTACACAGCTTTAGAGGTTCAAACCACCTATCACAAACTAAATGTGTTTCATTCAGAATATGCTATGTGATCAATTTGTTTACCTGAGGTGTTTTATTCAGATTAAAGACTTAAATAGAAATAAAAGACTTCATGTAAACACAGAGAATGAGACTATAAACAGAAAGGAGGCGCTACCTGCAGCAGGTTGCGAGCCAGGCGTGTCTTGCCAGTGTACACCAGCAGGAGGTGCTGCTCCAGAGACACCAGGAAGTCCTCTGGAGGACTCAGATGTTCCACTTCCACTCGCAGGGGCAGAGACGCTTTGGAACGACCCACCTTGACTCCACCCACCAGACCTCCGACCTGATCCTGCCAGCCTCCACCTGCAGGAGGAGGAGGAGGAGGAGGAGTTCAGTCTCGACAGAAACTGGCTATCACAGTAATTCTCATTTGACATAAATGCAGCAAATTTCACGTTTGTGAAAGGACGCTATTAGAAACTTTAGTCAACCACTGACACTGTTGTTTAAAATATTAAAATATACAGTGAGAGAGCTACAGACCTGTGGTCAGTATCTGTTCCAGGTACAGGACGGCGTGGATGAGTGAGTCTGTGTTGTAGGTTCGACCTGTGCATCTGTAGACTGCAGCCAGCAGCGCCCCCGCCAGGATACTGCTGGTACCTGCAGGACGACAGACAATCAAACTGAGATTAGACACATGATTAGACCCACAGACACATGAACTTTAATGACGCACAATAAAAACTTTTTCTTTTCTTGTTGGTAGATGTAATTTTTCTTTTTTTGTTCATTTATTGTAGTTTTGCGATGGATTTATTTTGTGTGGCAGACATTTTCGGTTTGTTTCTGCAGTATTTCATGTTAGTAGATGTGCTCGGTTGGTTTCTCACCCAGTCCTGATCCCGTGGGCAGCACTGACCAGCTGTGGAGCTCCAACCCTCCTCCCCATTGCTGCATCAGCTGTTCCCCCAGAGAATGCTGGGAGGAGAGAGACACCAGACCGCTGCACACACACACCGCCTTCAGCAGGGCTCCTGCAACACACAAAAATCAGCGATGACGTTAATCCTGTTTGTCTCATTTAATCAGTCGACACACACAGTCTGTCCCCACCAGGTGCATGTGGCTGACAGTAGTCCTTCAGGTCATCCAGACTCTCACACACTGTCTCCGTGGAAATCCCACTGTCCCGCCCTCCGGTGTGGCTGACCAGAAAGAGGCGGGGCTCTCTGATACGACGGGCCATGGCACCAATGGGACGCTTCCCATCAACTTTCACTGCAAGGTTGGTCACAGAGCCACCGTGCTCAAAGGCGATGGGAGGCGTGTCACTCCAGCCGCCTGAAACAGAGAGTTCTGTATTACAGTGACTGCATTTCCATTTCCGTGTTTCTATGTGTACTTTTATTTTAAGTGCTTCCTGTTTTCTATCATTTGAGCTCTGACTGCTGTTCTTTTAATGACTTCATCCCGTCGTGTCCTCTTCTTCTGTAATGGAGAACTCAAACTCTTTATCTTGGTGAACCAATTCCTAATATTCACATAATGGTAGTGGATGCAACATGCATTTTCTTTTCATAATTTTCTGGAAATTCGATAAGATTTGTGCCACATTTCGATGGAAACTTACTTAGTGTTGGAAACTGGTAGGAAATGTGTTGGTGGTCAACAACCCATAAATCAGTAGGACGGTCAGCAGTTTGTGAGGTTTAAAAGTGTAAAAGTTGAACTACACTCCTACACAATTTTGTGTACAACTTTGTATGTATTTGATTTATGTACCTTAAATGAGCTGCACTCAAATTAACTGCAACAAAAGAGGACAGCTTCGGTGGGACCTCGGTGGGACGAATATCATCCAGTGGTGTGAGAACATTTGCAATGTTTTGGGCAAATTGCTGTGGCTTGTAGGAACTAGCCTCATTGCAGTCGCCATCTTGGCAGGTATTTTGAAAGTGTAAATGTTTCTTAATGTTGCTACAGGACACTACACCTGTCGAACAGCAGCTATAGCCAAAAGGTAGCAGGGTTAATTCAACAATGCTTGTCAGAGCTTGTTCACTCACCTGCTAAATCTAGTCTGGCTGGACACTCCACTTCCTGCCACTCTTCAAGGGGAGGGACTTCACCCCTGCCAATGGAGATGAACCTCTGCGATGACATCACAGCCTGTCGTAGCAGCACCTGGCCGGCGCCTTCATAATGTCGTGCCGCCCGAACCAGAAGGTCCGGCCTATAGGGGGCAGTCACAGGAAAAACATTATCAGTCATTATCTACCAATAAAAAAAAGTCAAAAAAGTGGAGCTCACCTGCTGAGCCACTGACTTCTCTGCATAGCCAGGGCGCTGACTCCGCCCCTCAGGTCACCCTCCTCTAACAACATGTAGGCAGAGCGCCAGGCCTTGTTAGCAGCTGGCCCACTCCTCAGACCCCCCCTCCCCCCCGCCATGCACACCAACACATCAGCGATACAGGAGAGACAGCGAGCGGCCACGCCCAGCTCTGCACCTGGCCCCGTCTGACGCTTTGGCCCCGCCCCGCTACCTGCTGCAACTGAAAGGAGAAAAGAACTATTTCTTGTCTACTTTGTGTATTCTGTTAGCCTCTTTTCTCTGATTATATCTTATTTCACTTTCTTTTTTCTCTAAAAATGTTCTTTTTGTATATTTGTGAAATATGTTGACACATATTTCCCATCATCGTAATCAGCTTTCACTTGATGTTACAAACACGTTGTTGAATTAAAAAATAAACAACTGAAAAACAAAAACAAAAGTTAAAACAAATGTTAACTTTTTTTAAAATGTGAGAAGATTATTACAATGACAAAAGTGAAAGTATAAAGAGAGAAAAAAAACATTTTTTATAGATATTATTTTGTGACTCACTGCTGTCCAGTGTTTCCAGCAGCGCCCCCTGCTGGCCTCCCAGCACTGCTGCCCTAAAGCAAGGCAGCAGGCAGACATCTGTGCGATTCGTCAGGGCATCAGTCACTCTCCTCCTCCCCGCCAGGAACAGTAACTCCTCCCTCCAGTGGAGCTCCGCCTCCTGCTGGGTGAGTGACAGCACCTCCTTTAACGACAGTCTCCACGCTTCCCTCCATCTCTGCAGTGAGCCAACACCCCCTAGCAACCAGCCGACACCTCCCTCCAGACCCATGGCACCTCCTCTGGGGTGGAGAACCGGGAAAAGACGAGCCTCCAGGAGGGAACGCTGTTCTCCACTGACCCACAACTCATCCGGCCTGAGAGGAGGAGAGACAAGGAGAAGAGGAGAGGAGGAAGAAGAGAGGAGGAAGAAGAGAGGAGATTCATGTTTCTCATCACCTTTAGTTACTTGTAATTATGACAACATAAAGGAGCTTTTTGTTTTCTTGTTTGGTTCTCTCTTATTTATTTGAGTTTGTATCTTAATGTTTTTTATTGCAATCATTATTTGTATCAGGGTCAGGGTCCTACTGTATTCCAGTTCTGCTGTAGAAGTGGCTCCATCTCTGGTTGAGGAAGGAGGCGCTGCCGTCATCAGAGGAAACCTGAGGAGGATGAGGGGGAGGTGAGACAGGAAGCTCAGGTACGACTTTATAGGTGTTGTTCATATTTTATATCTTAAAGGACATGTTCACAGTTTTCCAAGTGTGTCTTAAAACAACATATTTTTATATCCAGAACATCAATCAGAAGTCAGTTTAAAAAACATTAACTCACATTCAATCTCTGTCAAATGTATGTTTAGTATTTGCTGTTTTCTACCTCCAGGTGGTCGTGAGCTCCCATCACTGTGTAGACGTTCACCTTCAGTTCTCCCAGCTGAATTCGATGTCCCTGTATGATGATGTCACTGGCCAGGGCCAGCTGCCTGATACACGCTGATGTAGGCAACTCGAGACCCGACAGTAGACAACCTGACGGGACTTTGAGTAGACCCTGTGGAGCAGTCAGAGGTCAAAACATCAGCTGGAGAATAACATCACAAATTTATCATCATTATTAATTGCATGTGTGATTTTCCTGCTCTGACAAGGTCAAAATTTCTGCTGTGACATTTAGTTGCAGCTCTAAACGTAACTTTTATAAAGTTCTGACCTGTAGGTGGCAGTGTTGCACCACTGCTCCGGTAGACACGGCAACGTCTCCCTCCAGGACGCTGTTGATCACCCGACCTCCATCGCTCACGCCGCTCTTAATCTGGAGGGAAACAGGAAGCCAGGTGGCGTAAGAGAGATGCTGAGAGAAGTGAGAAGCTGACTGCGGACACGTTTAATGATGATGACATAGAACAGGAAGTGACACCTGGATGTGTGAGAGAGTGTTTCCTTCTATCCAATCACAAGTCAGTCGGTCAACATGTTGTTTTCCGGACAGAGTCAGGTAGTCATAACGACCGCCAGGAACATAAACTGTCAGGAAGAGAGCACGGGACAGATGAGGATCTGACAAGACGTGGCTGCAGTATCAGTAACAGCAGGACAAACTTAAAAGATGAAGTTAAGGTGATTTGCCACAAAGCAAAGATGCACAGAATCTAGAAATTTACACATCTGTCATCCACAAGGTGGCATTGTGTTTGTTTGGTGTCAGAACCTGATAAAAACTGAGCGATTTTAAAAGTTAAACAGAAGAGACACCCACCCAGTCTGAGTGGAGTTCCTCTCAGGATCCTCCACAACTCTGTCCTGCCACTCCTCACTGCTGCCCCCTGTGGTCCACCAACAGAACTGCAGCCGGCTCTCTCTTCACTCACAAACTGATCCTGACTCAGATCAGAGCAGAGACACTTTACCACGTCCAGGAAGAGAGAGATCTGAGGAACGGTTAAACAAATTAGTCAAGATATCATGTAGGTTACAATTTTATTCTTATAAGTTATTGAAATAAACTCAAGAGAGAAGAACAAGAGACGAGTACTTTGAGGGGCGGAGCTCCAGAGTCCAGGCCCAGGTAGGTGCAGCCATCCAGAGGAGGAGTGACGTGAGTCTGCAATAACTTCTCTGATACAGATCTGCTGAAAAAGACTGGACCTGACACCTACAGACAGACAGACAGACAGAGCACTTTAATGTAGTATCCATGATTTTATTTTATTTTAAATTCAGTGTGCTGAAACACAGAACCTGAACAACTGAATTCTTACTGTCTGTACTGCATATATAGAAGAAAAGTAAGTATTTGTATGTCTTTGGAGCAAAAAAATCACATTTTCCTCTAACACTTTGTTGTATGAAGCCATATGGATAATTCATTTGAGATTTTGACACTTTTTTAATGAGCTGACCCTTTAAGAAAATGAATATCAGCATTTAAACTTTAGTAACAATGAACTTAAAAACACTAAAGCAGCTGCTTTCATTAGTCAAATCCCACTTCCTCAGAGAAGGTGTATTTGATATTACTACTTATTGCAGGAAGGAGGACGCACCAGTGGCACTTTCCCATCAGACATCACTGCTTGTTGGATCTGCTCCTTTGTCCCCTTGTAGATGATGTCTCTGACCTGACCCTGGGAGACAGAACAAACACAACTTCACACTCTATACTATACATATACATATTTAAAATTAAGATAGGGACAAAAAGACGTGACATTAGTGTAAATAAAGTGCACACCTGTTGGTCTGACAGGTAGACTCCATGATTGGCTGCGTATGAGACTTCACCTGGTAACGCCAAAACACGAACACCAGAGAAACCCTCCCAGGACAAAGCTAACACACACACATACACAGTTATGACTCAAGGAAGGAGTACAGATATTGATGTAAATTGCAGCGATTGGGCGCTAAGACTCTAACAATACTACAGTAACCTGCCTCTTTCACTGTATGCAATAATAAAGTTAAAGCTAGTTGACTGCACACTAACCAAAGTCAGGAGGTATGGTGAGGAGCATGTCAGTGCTACAGACCCAAACACCGGGAGGAGAACCAGGACAAATCTGCACGAGAAAACATTTTGCTCAATGGTTCACAGTAAACAGCAGTGGCTCTAACATACAACCCTGTGGTACTCCACATGTCAACACACCTGTTTATGTTGTGATTTCAAATCTTACTCTCCACAATCAAACCAGAAGCAGCAGCATGATATAAGCAGTCATCTGTGCAATTGATAATGTAGATTGAGTCTATGTTCTCACCATTATATAATGTATGTTGTAAAGTTTGTGCAAGATTTGTTCAACAAATAAAAAGCATTTTAAACCTGGTTACTGAGGCAGTCCAGCAGCAGGTCCAGACAGCAGAGTGGAGCCTGGACTCTCTGGTCGTGTTTCTCTTGAGGCAGCCAGCAGAAGGCTCTGCTACAGGAGCTCCAGGGGAAATCACGACCCTGCGGGAAGAAAAAAAAACAACAGCCGTCTGATCTGAAAAACAAAAAATAATGTGTCTGCGGAACAAAAATGTGACAGCAGCAGATGGACGCACCGTGTGGAGGATGAGGATGTGAGCATCATCTAGGACATCGGCTGTCACCACCTGAGGGAAGCAGTACAGGAAATAATACTTCTTCAGTCACAATGCAGAGACCCTATAATTCATTAATAAAATATTATACAACAAGATTTAGACATATTTTCTATGTTAATAACCACGTGGTTGTTTAGTGAATTAACTTAATTTCCATTTTGTTGAGGATTAGAGGACTTTAAGTAAAGGATCTGAGTACTTCTTCTGTCTAATTCAAAACAAGTTAAGCAGTGTTAACCAGTTTGACGAGTCACTGTGAGCAGTGTATTCCCAGTGTGACTCACAGTGTGTGCGGCTCTGCTGCTCAGATGCTCTGCAGCGACCAGCAGAGCGTTGAGCGTCGCCCCACCGCTGCCCACCGGCTCCTGGCGGTCCTGCACCGTCAAAACCAACGCACCCTGAGACAGAGAGCCACGCTGCTTCCGCAACTCCAGCTCTGACACACACACACACACACACATTAAAAGGAATATGTTGTGAACATTCAGGGCATCACGGTGGTTTAGATCAAACCTACAGCAAAGATCTGGATCAGTTTTGGTAGATAATTTTCTCTCCTCTTCTACTGCTGTCTCCTGTGGTGTTCCCCAAGGCCCCACCTCAGGCCCCACCTCAGGCCCCACCTTACTTTCATAATATCTGCTTCCACTGAGATTTGTCTTAGAAAATCAACATTTCTCATCTCACTATGCTGATGACACAACTATACTTCCCAGACCAAGTGACTTCTTTTTGTTTTTTGTTGTTTTGTTAAATGTTGGAGTCTTTGTCTCCACTTATCTGTATATTTACCAAGACAAAATTATTCTTTGATGAGATGTAATGAGTGAACATGAAGAACGCAGAGTACAAAATCAATACCTCTAATGCACATTACACAAGAGTTTCTCTTTTATTATTTCAATACTTTTAGCTTCATTTCAGGATGTCAACTTTGGGCTCTCAACAGGTGTTTTTTTCTTTCTTCATTGACAAAATGATTAATCAAGAAAATAAACTGCAGATTTATTGATATAATATGAAAATAAATGAATGAAAATAGTTTTAGTCTTAAAGGAGGGATCTTTAAGGAGTTTTTCAAATATGTCTTAAAATAACAGTCAATTGAACAGTGAACCATGTCATTTGATTACAGTCACTGTTCATGTGGACCACCTGACTGTTGTTTCAAGACACACTTAAAAACCACCACCAAACGGCCACTTGGTATAACTGCAGAGGACAAAAGCTCAAAGATCGAACGGGCCGTGAACGCGCCTCACCTCTCTGGAAGCAGTAGACGGTGTCTTTGTGTTGGCAGGTGAGGACGACCACCGTCCAGCTGAAGCTGCCGCTGTCCGACATCGTTTGACGGCTCACAGCAGCTTATAATGTCCTGATATCACCCCAACGACCATAGCTGACCTGCTACTGTAGCTACACTTCAGGTTAAAAGCTATCTAACCGTTAAAAACCCTCAGTAGCGTTAAGATAGATCACTTCTGTTAGCAGGGCGGAGTTAGCCGAGCGGGATACCGGAGGAAAGTAAAACTAACGCACCCTTTGGGTTCACCTGTTTCCCTAAAATACATCACATGTAGCTGAAGAGTTCATGGGAATGAAATGAGACAATGTCCCCCTGTCTTCAAACTGTTTCATCGCGTGTTTAGAATAGTTTTGACTGTTCAGGCTTCCGTAGACATAAAACGTCGCGTTTGTTTTTTACCTTTGGACCTCTCGGCGAGGCGGATAGTTAATGAATAAAGGCGATAAAACAATGTTATTGTGCAGTAAACAATGGCAGGTTAGGATATAAAGTTGTACATATAGGGAAGGGGTGTTTCACATAAATAAAAATAAAAGTTTAATTGCTGTAAATGAGGATAAAACAATCTGTATTCTGCAAAAGTCTAAAATAACATTATGTAATTACTCGTTCTGAAAAAAAAACTAAAAAGCTTAATAGCAATTTAAATTAGCAACTGAAATAATCCTTAAATGTAATGTATACAGTAATTTAGTAACTGAGCACTTTATTAAGAACACCTGTGTAATGCAATACAACAACAAACATAGGAAATGTTCGTGTTCAGATGTTAGTTTAGTCAGAAAGATGATCACCTTACTAAATGTTCAGTATTGAGCTGGTAAAATACAAGGTGTTCCTGATATTTTGTCCACCTCAGGTATTTTAACGAGGTGACCGCGCGTGCTTGACGAGTCACGTGACCAGCCGCGCAGCACATTTTAGTTGTTTGTGAGTTTTTGTGTCCAAGTTTTGAATGCGGAGCAGCAAATATTTGTGAGTTGTTTGTTTGTTTTTTTCCAGAGAAACTTGAGGTTTGTAGTTTTCAATTATGTCATATTGATTTAGTTTGAGTGTCAGAATGAACCAGACTTCATGCTAAATGCTTTCCGTTTGATTCAACGCTGAAGTTAGCTTCTGATTCAGGGGTTAAGGGGAAAGTTAAGGGGAATATAAATAATGACATTTAGCGGCTGATTTTCCGCTTTTTTTTAAATTTTTTTTTTACCATTTTACACTGGTAAAAAGTGTTAGTTTATTCCAACCTTCATGTTGCTTATGAAAAAAAGAAAAAGTCAGACTCCAGAAATTCATTAAGACAGTTTCTGATTCATGAAGCTTTTATTCTCTTTGTGAAAACGGAAACAAAATGGCGATTTCACTGACATATCTCCATCTAGACCACATTAGCAGAGGTCCAGATAGTTAAATCACCATTTAAATATTTTTTAAGTGTAAGTGGTGAAAAAAAACCTTAGTACCAGCCGTTATTCACGTTCCCTTAAGTTTCCCCTTAACCCCAAATCAGAAGCTAACGTATATAGCTAAGTTAGCTAGCTAGCAGGCTAACAGTCAAAGTGAGCCTGAAGGTGAAAGTTAATATTTAAATTAAATGTCAGCTGTTTGTCAGAGTGTCAGCCTGAAATATGGGTGTTTTTAGTTTAATGATAAAGCTGAATGTACCGCTGCAGGTGACCAATCTGCTTCCCGGAGGAGAACCAACAGCAGCGGGATGGACCGTCGAGCTAACAGCGGCAAGTTACCGCTCACCGGCTCCGTGTTCATGTGTGGTGGTTGTTGGTGTTGTTGTTGTACCGTTTAATGCTGACAAACGCTTCGTGTTTGTGTCTCTGAACAGATGTGATGTTTCTGCCTGATGAGAAGTTTGATTTCGATGTGTCCTTGTCACCTGCCAGGTAGGACACCTGCCCAGTTTCTGTTTACTACTGAAGTATCACCTGGATCCGGTGTCACCAGTTCTCATACTGATACTACTTATTAGTAAAAGCAGTTAGTGTACTTTTAATGTAGGGTTTATATTTCATCAAGTGAAAGCAGCATCATATCAGGCTGCTTATGAAGGCAAGTTCTGTACTTAAGTACAAGTTTGAGGTACTTTACTAGAGTATTTCTACTACATGTCAGAGGTAAATCTAGTACTTTCTACATGTCAGAGGTAAATCTAGTACTTTCTACATGTCAGAGGTACATCTAGTACTTTCTACTCCACTCCATTTATCTGACAGCTTTAGTTACTGTTCAGATGCAGATTTGACTCAATGGATAATATAAGAAGCTTTTAAAATCCAACACATTGTTAAAGATGAAACTAGTGGTTTCAACCTTTTAGTCTGTTGACGTCTTACTAAAAGCAGTGTGTAGTCGGGTCACATTTCAGATGTCTATGAGTTGTTAACAGCTCCACCAAATAGTGATTTTTACCTCTAAACTTCTCACATGGTTTCATTTCAATAAATGTTCAAATGATCCAATATTTCAGCAAAAATCAAAGATTAGAGAAAAAGTCCAAAAGCTGAAAACAGATTTGTGTATCAGAACTTTGTTTCTTCTTCTTTCCTCTCCCATTAATCATCTCACGACCCCTCAGATTTATCTGGTGACCCTTTGGAGGGCCCCGACCCCTAGGTTGGGAACCACTGGGCTAAACTATCTAACTGTATATAAAGTAGTTGAAACAACAAATCGATGAACCAAGAAAATAATCGACAGATTAAAAGATTATGGAAATAATTGTTAGTTGCAGCCCAAAATAAAATGTTTGTTTTTTAATTGTTAGATAAATAGATACTTTAATAATCCCAAACTGGGAAATTACATAATAATACATAATTGTTATCCAGCATCAGGTTGTATCTTCACTCAGAGCCATAGGTGGTGTAGTTCAGTGTGGTGAGGTCACAGATGGGCTAAGTTTTTTGGATGCGCCGTTTGTAGACACTACTGTCCCACAATGCAATGCACAAAATAATGGGGGTGGACTGAATGTGTTGAGGCGGCTCTAGGAAATCAAGTATTAAATCTCTGGGAAAATATTTTGCTGACATCTCCTGGTCAACTCCTGGTTCTGCATCAAATGGAAGCAGTCCTCAATAATCACTGCTGTAAACTGTGTTCTCTCCTTCATGATGTCAGTGTGATGTCATCTCTCTCTGCTCTGCAGCTCCAGAGGTGATGGTGATGAAGATGAAGATGACGTGTTTGTGGATCAGGTCAGCCACAAGAAGAGGTGCGTGTCTGATAACATGGCACCTCGGCTGGAAGGCGGATGTGGCGGTGTGCGGGTGAGCTGGAGTCCGCTGACCGGAGAACAGCTGGAGGCCATGTGTGAGGAAGCCATCAGACTGGCCAACCACTTGCAGAGCAGCGAGCCGAGCCGGCCACACGGCGATGGCGATGAGATTGCCAACGTGACCAGCGATGCCACAACTGACAACTGCGAGGACTTTGTCCAGGATGCTGAGGCTAAACTGGGTGTGATTGGTCAGCCCGCCAATGCACTCAGTCCTATCAAACGGCAGACCTTCTGTGTGCAGGACAGTCCCATGAAGCAGCTACCGCCTGCCATCCAGTCCCGCCTGCAGAGAGCGGCAGCTTCATCCACGGGCCTTGCCACCAGCGCAACTGCATCCACCCGCCCTGCCACTACTGCAGCTGCAACTCCCCGCCCTACCACTACTGCAGCTGCAACCCCCCGCCCAGCCACTACTGCAGCTGCAACCCCGCGCCCAGCCACTACTGCAGCTGCAACCCCGCGCCCAGCCACTACTGCAGCTGCAACTCCCCGCCCTGCCACTACTGCAGCTGCATCCACCCGCCCTGCCACTACTGCAGCTGCAACTCCCCGCCCTACCACTACTGCAGCTGCATCCACCCGCCCTACCACTACTGCAGCTGCATCCACCCGCCCTACCACTACTGCAGCTGCATCCACCAGCACTGCTGCATCCACCCGTCCTGCCACTAGCGTAGCTTCATCCACCCGCCCTGCCACTACTGTCGCTTCATCCACCCGCCTTGCTTCCACTGCCAGACTTGGCACCTCCAGCCCTATGGGCGAAGTCAAGTCTAAGCCCAGGACGGCACTGCGAGGGAAAGCTGTGCTGGGTGTCAGTGTCACATTGCCAAGTAAACCGGCTGCCCCTTCAACTTCCTGTTCAGCCAACAAGAGCAGAGTGGACAAAACCAGACTGCAACCACCGAGCAAAGTATGATTTTATTTCATACTGAATCTTTTTAAGTGCATATGTGTAACTTTAAGTCTATAAAACTGTGCAAACAATCTGTAGTTCATGTAGACAATGGGATGAAAACAACAGTGATTTCTGGCTCCAAGTTTAGTTTATCTGGTTCCAAAGTACCTGGAATCTGTGGTTGAAACCATGAATTGTGAGGTGGAATTTTTCCTTTTCAGAGTTGTGTTTACAAGTCTTTTCTTCGTTTCTCTCCCATTGATCGTCTGACCCCTCAGAGTTATCTGGTGACCCACTGCAGGGTTCCTGACCTCAAGTTTAGCAACCACTGTGTTAATAGATGAATCAGGTATTGATGTCACCTGTTGGCTTCCTGTTGCAGGCGGCAACAGTGGTTTGGAGGCGGAGCCCCGACTCTCGTCCCTCCAGTAGGGCGGAGTCATATGAGGATCTCCTGTCAGATTCGACAAGTGTGGCCTCGGACATCAGTGTCGACTCCCTGAACTCCAGCCTAGGAAAACACACGTTAGCTCCGCCCACCAAGGTAAGGTGTCACGCAGGTGTCAAAACTGATTCTGATTGGTCCATCGTTTAATTGAGTACTGCAGCTGTCCCTACAAACTACATACTATTGCATGCAGTATTATTGGGACATAGGAACATAGGAAGAATAGTAAAGTACAAGTAAAAAGGTCGGGAACCTCTGATGTAGATTATTATGATTTTTATTTTCCTCAGACTATGAGAACCCTGTCAGGTGGGAAAGCTCTGCCCCTTCAGAGAAAGAAGGGGACGGAGAGGAAGAACACATCCTCGTCCTCATCTTCGGTGTCGAGCTTCAACTCCAGCCTGTCTCTGTCCCCTGCTACAGGTATGCTAACTGCTATCAGCTAAATAAACATCTACAAGCTAACAGCTAATAGCCAGTGGGCCATGTGCGGGTGTCCTATATACTGCAAACAAATAAGTTTGTTCGTGAAAACATCTGAATATGATAACTAAGTACACAGCAATCAACATGACATAACATCCACCAATTAACTGCTAACTTAAATACTAACAGGCTAACTAGCTAATAGTTATCTAAATGCTAACTAAACCCTGTAACGGTCGGCTAATTGGAATGTGCAGCACTACTTGTCTCCTTGCAGGCAAACTGAACTTTTCTCTGAACCGGAGTCCGAGCAGCTCCACTCTTCCTGCCCCCAGCAGTGTCAGCAAACCTGCCAGTCAAAACAGACAGCGCCGCTCCAACGTCTACGCTGCTGCAGAGCCTGCGTCTTCCACCGCTGGCCGCCGCTCGCTGTCCAGCCAGGCCAGGAAGCTGTCTACACCGCTGAAGAGAGCTGAGGCCACGCCCCACCAGGCCACACCTGCCAAAAGGGTTTTGGAGAAGACCGCCTCAATCCCCGCCAATGCCTCCACCCTTCTGCAGAGCGGACAGAAGGCCAAACCCAAACCTCAGGTTCTGGCCCCACCGAAATCCAGCGGAGGAGTCAGAGGAGTCCGCCATGGAGACAGTATGATGACAGCTGTTTAATGTGTTTTTATTCTTATTATTTATCTTATTTATTCAGTTTTAATTTAAATATTGTGGGTCACATTAAATAGGAGTGTAGCGATCCTCCAAATCCAGGTTGGTTCAGTCCTCAACATGGAAGATGGAGCCGCGACTTTGCAGACTTTAGACGTCTCGTTTACAGAACTGTTTCACCTCTAACACTAAATGACTAAAAGCGTGTCTGTGTGATTCTCTGATGCACCTTTCTGTTATGTGTGATTTCCTATCTTTGTGTTTTTTAAGGTGTTTCGTCTCCAGATGCCTCAAAGATGTTGAAGCTGATGTCAACAAGCAGCGTGGACAGGTAGGCGACGTCATACTCAGATTTATGCTGACATCCGTTGCAAGTTAGAAGTCAGTGGTTCTGAGTCTGTATTCCCAACTTCAATCTGAATACGTTTCAGTGCATCTGCTGTGGAAAACAAAAGCTTCCTGATGTCTCTTATGGGTTAGGGTTAGCCTATAGAAAGCCGGATAACCCACTGATCCCGCTTAACGATTAGTTTGTGAGGCATTGGTCTTCGGTCTGAAGTTTGTTTTCTTTTAGGATTAAATTTTACCTTCCTCTCCCGTAGTCTTCCTCAGAAGGCCTCCACTGGTCCTCTGACACCCTCTGCTGGTGGCTGCAGGGCGCTCCATCTGAAGGTGCGTCGTCCCTCTGCCCTCCCCACCCCACTGAGAAGCAGGACGTCCGCCATCCCTGCCACCATGCCCACCAACAAGACCCGTACCACAAGGCCGTCGCCCACCTCTGACTCCGACCGCTCTGACTCTGCCTTGGCCAGGAGAACGATCAGCTGCAGGTGCTTTAAATGGTTATCAACCAATCAAACAGCTCTGACCTCTGAGGGGCGGTCCTAGAGCATCAGATCACCTGTCTGTCTCCTTTACAACCGACACAGGGGTCTCACTTTTTTTTTTTTTGGTATGTGGTTGTTGCTGTGTAGCATCGCTCCCACAGAATTGCAGGAGACGGAGCCTGTTGATGACCTGGACATCCAGCCCTTCTGTCTGGATGAGGAGGAGCTCCTGGCTGCCCCGCCCTCCTCTGCTCCGCAGCCTGACCATTCAGAGAGCACCGATACTGGAGCACTGAGTCAGGGCGAATCAGAGACCAGCAGAACCCACATCGATTTGGAGACTACTGAGGAGACCAACAGCAAGACACAGGAGGTCAGAGGTCACACACATGCAGACACACAACAGTTGGTATTGGTAGTAATATTGCAGAATTTTTGCATCCTGGATTTGTCAAGTACTTAAATGACAGATTCACATCTTTTCAAGTCTGTCTTAAAACAACAGTCAGAAGCCCAAATCAACATTGAAATATTTATTTTTTTAATCATTCCTCCTGCTCATGCTGACTGTTAAAATAATCCTTCATAATGAACTTACAATGGAAGTGATTGGGACCAATATTCAGTCCTCCTTCTGTGCAAAAATGTATTAAAGTTGATATGAAGTTAAGTTGATATGAAGCTTCAGTCCAAATGAATCAAATCCAGTAGATATGTTTCAACGTTAGTGTTTTTAGTGCTAAAGTCCCTCTTTTTGTTGCCACCACAGATCAACACTGTCTGAGTGGACCGACATGTTGGTTTAATATTTCCCTCTAAAGCCCATAGTTGTTGTTTTTTTTTGTTTTTTTTACTATATTTACATAGT
Organism: Pampus argenteus; assembly: GCA_036937835.1. Taxonomy (NCBI): domain Eukaryota; kingdom Metazoa; phylum Chordata; class Actinopteri; order Scombriformes; family Stromateidae; genus Pampus; species Pampus argenteus. The sequence continues at coordinate 2,486,015 of CM072869.1, forward strand.
CTGTGCATGACCATTAAGAGCTTTGCATGTTAGTATGAATTCTATTCTAGATTTAACGGGTAGCCAGTGCAAGGAAGCCAAAATCTGATCTTGGTTCCTGTCAGAACACGTGCAGCAGCGCTCTGAATCAGCTGCAAACTCTTCAGAGACTTATTAGAGCAGCCTGATAGCAAAGAGTTACAATAGTCCAGCCTAGAAGTAACAAATGCATGGACTAGTTTTTAGATTTTAGATATTTATATATAATGCATCTGATTTTTTTTTTTTTACAATGTTGCATAGTTGGAAGAATGCAGTCCTTGAAATTAGTTTTATATGGTCATTAAAGTACAAATCCTGATCAAAGATTCTTTACAGTGGAGCTGGAGGCCAGGGTGATCCCGTCTAAGGCAACTAAATCACTGGAAAGGCAGTTTGAGTGTTTGGGTCCAATTACCAATTTGGCATCAGAAAATTGTTAAGGCGTGCTCGGAGTTTAGTTAGTTGACTGATTGATTGGTTTCATCAGGCTCTGTCAGCGGGTGTGTCGCTGGGTGGGCAGGTATGCGGGTGTCCTAGTGATTCCTAGGAACTCTGAATTTTAGAACCTGTTTTTTAACTGGTTTTTGATGCCCTACTCCACATGTGAAGCAACAAAAGTTATACCGTATTTTCCAGACTATAAGCTGCTACTTTTTTCCCATACTTTGAACCATGCGGCTTATACAGATATGCAGCTTTTCTACTTCAGTGGCTTCAGTGCACAGAAGAAATGAAGTGAAATGAAGTGACAGTGGTATGGTGTTCATTAGTTTTAAATGCTCAGGAGGAAGATAAATAGTGACTTGTGGCTTCAGTTCATGGGAGAATGAAGCCACTTTAATAGTTGCGCTTTAACAGTGTGCAGGAGGAAACGGTGACAGTGATTTGGTGTTTTAATGGTTTCAGTACGCAGGAGGAAGAAAAATAAAGTAACTTAGTTTTAGTGCTCAGAAGGAAGATGAATAAAACCATCAATGACTTTTCTGTTTTGTTTATTGCGGCACTGTTCAGGTATATAGAAAAACACTTATGGTACAAAATCTTTGTCTAAATAACTTATTTCTCAGCCTGGATATCGGCGGCTTATAGTCCAGTGCGGCTTGTATATGACTATATATATATATATATATTATTTCATTCAAATTTTAGTGGATGCGGCTTATATTTAGGTATTAACCCTCTAAAGCCCATAGTATTTATTATTTTTTTTTACTACATTTACATAGTTAATGGATTCTATTGTTTATCCTCTTGATGGATAGTAAATGTGTTTTATGGATCCGGCCATGAACTCAAATACGCTCCATCAAGCTCATCTTTGCTTTATTGGACACGATTTATTAAGATTCATGTAAGTAAAATGCCTCGAATATATTTTGTGATTATTACAATATATTGAACATATTTAGTTTTGTAATTCTACATATGTGGGTGACGTTGGTAGTGAAAATAGCATGTGCACCTGATACATTATATGGGGACATATGGACAAGAAATACTAATAGAAATATAATGTCTTTGATTCACTACAAGCTCTAAATGTGTCCTCTCTGTTAAAAGTTTGAGCTTAGACCAGAATTGATTAATTTGTGGTTGCAATATTTGAAACTATATATCTGTATCTTATCAGCATTGTGTAAATTTAGTGGAATATATAAATAGGATTATGATTTGTATTGAATATATTTAGCCTGTAAAATAAAACACTTCTATTCCTTCGGGTTATCTTCTACAATATGATACTCAATATGTATTATTGATTTATTATTTTTGCCATTTTAGAATGCAACCAGTGAAAATTGGTCTACTTTGCAATGTTCAAGATGGGATTGTTGCCATCCAAAATGAAAAAAAAAAAAAAAGATTGATGATGCAACTGCAACCCTGATTTGTTTTTGTATATTTGTTCATGTGAGTACAAATACAGGAATTCTGTTCCCAACTCGGGCCAACGTTCAACAACACATACACGTCCAGCCATGTGCTAGTTGTTGTTGTTGTTGTTGTTTTTAACTAGTTTTGACAAGGTGCAGCTCCTGAATGGAGTTTGAGGTGTTTGCTGAGACTAATTGACCACAGAAAACTTGGTCAACTAAGTCTCTTCTCATTGACTAATAGGTCAACTATTAGAGGGCAGTCCTGCCATTGTTGGGGCATTGCTCACAGCCGTTCAAATGGTAACCCACTTTTATAATAACAGCTTCATAGTCCACTACAGGTTAGGTAATTATTTAAAAACGTTCTCAGTTTAATTTCAAGTTCTCTTCTTCAGGTTCTCCTGTTCGATCTTCCCGCTCCGACTCTGCAGCCTCAAGAGAAACTGCTCATCGACCTGACCTCCACCCCCGACCTGATCCGAACCAGCAACAAGACCTGCTTGACAACCCAGGTAACCGACACCTCACCTGGTTATATCGGGTGTACAGTATTACTGCATTGATTTGTGAGAAGTGGTACATAAATGTAAATCCCTGCAGCCAGGTTTCAACATCAGGTGTAAAGCGTGAAACCAGGTGAGTGGAGGCTGTTTCATCAGCAGATTGATGCTGATGGTTTTGGACTCACATGTGTGTGGGGGGGGAACTTTCAACTGTCCACATACTTTTGGCCATGTAGTATACGTCACCTGTAGTCTTCAGTGATGAGAATAGTCATTTGATTTTTGTTTTTACATTACGGTACACTATTTTATTTTGACACTCAGAAACATAATTTAATGTTTTAAGAAGAAGAACTCGACTTCATGACTGAATCAGCGACCTGTTTTTGTTGTTGTTTTTTTTCAGCAGCTGATTGACCTCAGCTCTCCGCTCATCAAGTGGAGTCCAGAAGACAAGAAGGAAAACAACGCGCCGCTCATCAACCTGTCCTTCTGATCCGGATCACTCTGCAGACCTGGATCTGAAGGTGTCCTCTGTCTTGAGGAACTTTAATAATAAGAATAATAATAAGAAGAATAATACTTTTTTTTTTACTAATGAAGTGTTAGTATTATGTTTTAAAGACGCTGTGAAATAAATATATTTTCCCAGTTTTAATCCTGTCTGTGGGTTGATTGTTCAGTAAATATATATATAAAAACTTAAAGTCTGTCAGGAGCCTAAATGAACATTGAAATGAGTTTATGCTGTAATCATCCTTCTGTCCATACTGACCATTAGATCCCTTCATTACACACTTAAAATAGAAGTGATGGGGACAAAAGCAACAGTCCTCCTACGTATGAGTCAAATCCAGTAGATATGTTTCAACATTTCAACGTCTTTTTAGAGCCAAAGTCCCTCTTTTTGTTCCTATACTTCCACCACAGCTCAACAGGGAAACACAAAGAGGGAATTTGATGCTAAACAGACTGTAAATGTGTCAGATATCCACTTGATATGACTCAAACTCACACTGATGAAGCCTCTCATTGAAAACACATTAACCAGTATGAACAATAAGAATGATGACAGCAGCGAAAACACAAACGTGACCTTTACAAATGAAACGAAGTACAGCGTCTGTTTCTCAAGAACTTTCTCATGAATTGTTAAAATGAAGTGATGAAATGTTGTTTTAAAGGAGTAACTGGTTCTGAGATATTATCTCCATGAATGCCAACATGTTCAAACATGTAGTAACGTGGTGATTAATAAATAAGTACAGTTGTATGCAACAGTTAATAACATACGATGCATTCAGAAAGTATTCAAACCCCTTTTTTCACATTTTGATTTGATGCAGCCTTATGCTAAAATTGTTTAAATTAAATTAATCTTTTCTCTCATCAGTCTCCACTCAAAACCCTACGATGAAATTTATTTAAAATGAAAAAACTGAAATACCACACAGTTCCTTGGTCCTGCAGCAGCAGATCGCCTGCCTCAAATCAAATCAAATTTTATTTATACATTTGTCTCAGAGGGCTTTACAATCTGTACAGGGAGTGACACCCTCTGTCCTTAGACCCTCGATTAGAGTGAGGAAAAACTTGCCCACCAAAAAACCTGTGGTGCGCTCTATAGTCCGGAAAATACGGTATTAACCCCTTAAAGCCCATAGTTGTTTTTTTTTGTCTGTTTTTTTACTACATTTACATAGTTAATGGATTCTATTGTTTATCCTCACGATGGATAGTAAATGTGTGTTTATGGATCCGGCCATGAACTCAAAAACGTTCCTTCAAGCTCATCTTTGTTTCATTGGACTCGATTTATTAAGATTTTGAGTCAAACTTTGAGTCAAATGAGATAGATGGATATCTTTAAACGTCTAAAACGTCTTTTTAGAGCCAAAGTCCCTTTTTTTTGTCACTATACTTCTGCCACAGCTCAACGGAGACACACAAAGAGGGAGTTCAGGAGTCAGATTAGATGGGGACCGTCAGTGGAGCCGTGTTGTGTTTTGGTGATTTATTATTTTTTTATTGAAAATACATAATATTATCAGCAAACATTATTGCGTAGTTAATATTTATGTCAAGAGGAAATCATTGTGGCGTGTGCAAAAGCTTTGGTAATTAAACAAGTATGTTGCACATACCTTTTCTATACCTTCAGGTATACACGTCACTGATATTTCTACAGAAATTCAATTTTGAAGGTTTTGCAATTGTGTGAAACTATACAGGACAAAAAAAAAATAAGTAAATTGCACAATAACTAGGCGTGTTGAACGGGAAGCTTCTTCAACACACCTAGTTATTGTGCAACTTACTCCAGTCTGCCTATAAATTTGAGCACTTGTTCCTCAATTCAAAGTAGTCGACCAAGACTCTGCAAACCTCAGACCTTCCTTTCAGAGGACAGAGTTGACTACTTTGACTAGTTGTCAAGATGGATAGAGATATTGCACTTGAAGCCTTAGGCGCACTCTGCAATGCCACCGTGACATCTTTGCAAAAGCGAGGACTGCAAGCTTGCGACTGTGGATTTGATGGAGCTCCAACGCTGATGTTCATCAAGCATTTCATCCCTGCAGTGTTGGACGCAGATGAAACCTGGTAATTATATTTCAGAAAATGCTACAGTGTTTTGAATACAGATGTGAATGACTGCAACAAGTGCTTTGTTTTTTTTTGTATGACAGCCATGTGTCAAGATGCAACTTCGACCGCATGCGATGCATGCTGGAAACTGGTGTAAGTGCAGCAGCGGACTTCTTGGAATCTCTTGTACAGGAACCACCGGTACCGAAGGATGTCGTCGTTGATGAGGATGAATTCTTTGACCCTCCGTATGACTACGATTTCACTTCGCTGAAAGACACCCAGACTTATTACAGAGGAGGGGAAGTGTATGAACGCCCCTGTGGTTGGTACCGCTTTGCCCTCAAGGTAAATATGTCTCTCTTTTTTAAATGTAACTTTAAATAAGCATTATCATTTAGGTTTTAACAGACATGGCTGGTGATATTTTCTGTTTCTCTTGTTTCCACTGCTTCATCAATATGAAGAGTTTGGGCATGTTTGTTAAGAAACAGCTCGTTGAATGAATATTTTTTCCATTGATGTAAAGATCAACCGACGCTTCTATCCATCTTCTCACAGGTGCTGAATAAGTACGATGAAAACGCCTGGCTGGGAACCACTTCCCGCAGCACCCAGTCAGTGTCAGGCGAGTGGCCTGTGTCCTTCCATGGGACGTCAAGGAAAGGTGCTGAAGGTATCATTGAAGGATACTACAAGGTTTGTTTATATATCCGTTTTGTGGGATATATATACGTTTACATATGAATTTCTTTCTCAAAATGTGAGGAAAAATTAGCTAAATGTGAGCTTAACTATTTAAAATACATCAGCTAGTAAATTGTAACCACATTTTTACATTTTATGCCCCATATAGACAAAGTTTAAAACACTTTGTGGCACTGATGCTGAATTACTGTACTTCTGCAAACACTAGTGGTATAAGTGTTAAAGATAATATTCACTTATTCAAACTTGATAAATGCTCATGCTTGTATTTAACAGCCAGGCCCGGGTCAGGCGTATGGCCGGGGGATTTACTCATCCCCGTACGTCGCTGAGGCACTCAGCTACACCAAAACATTCACTTCCGCCAAGACGGGCAAGAAGTACCAAGTGATTCTGCAGAATCGGATCAACCCCGAGTACAGGCAGAAACACAACAACGGCAAGTACTGGCTGGTTCCCGTCCCAGCAGGAACATCCCCTGAAAAGGAGCAGGACATGGTGGAAAGAGCCATCCGTCCTTATGGCCTCCTGCTGAGAGAGGTCTAACCAAACAGTCAGAGCCGTAAGTCAGAGGATGTGTTGTCTTTGGAGTAACTATGTAAACTGATGCAAAACATTCCCTATTCCTGTCAGAATTTGCATTCAAATAAATATATATATATACAGCTGAATATATTATGTAAGCTGAAAGATGAAAATAAACAAACTATAATGAATTTGCCTTTTTTGCTTTCTTTGAAAATGTGAGTAAATGTTTACATACATTATATTATGCTCAGTAGTGGAAAGTAACTAAGTACATTTACTCAAGTATTTTATTTTTTTGTGCAAACCATCTCAGAGGGAGGCGATATCTCGATAACTTGTGGGTTTATAACTAAACAAAAATGATATCACCAAATATTTGAGGTGTTTAAAGTAAAATACACGCTGGCCGTCGAGTAAAGCTTCTTCAGTGTTTGAGAACGTAGAGCCTAAAAACATCTAATATAAGTGAGTTTTAGTTAATGCACTCTTTTTTTATCATAACATAATCCTTCATATTTGGCAAATATGCACACACTTCATAATGTTGTAATGTTAGTAAAGAGACATCTGGCCTCAGAGAAATCTGCTGCCTTCATATCTGGAGTCAGATAAGACAGTCGCTCGCTTATCTGCAACTCTGTGTGCACGAGATGGTGATGAACCGATGAAGGACTAAATATTATAATATAATATTATAATACAAGCCTGTATTTATCAAATTGTTAAGACGCTTTAGGTAGCTCTACTTAATATTTTTATAATAATGCATGGACTGATATCGTTGATGTGTTGTGTGCTGCTCATAGTGATAAACCTACAGAGAATCAACTCTGCAGCTGCTCTCGGCTTTAAGTTTCATCTCACTGTTCAGCTGCAACTTTACTGTTTTGATTCGCTCTCAACAAACAACACAAACAGGACTTAGTGTCACATTTCCAACCGTGAGTCATCTACCATCTTTGGTTGTCCCCTATCGATGGAGAGAAATGTATAATTTTGTGGGAAACATTTTGAGCCTTGCAATGCCATCCTGTGTGCTGTCCTCCCTTTTTTTTATATTAACTGTGGAAGCTGTTTCCTCTACCAGGGAAAACCACGCCCCTGCTTTCCCTCCTTTTTTGGACCTTGGTTGTCTGTCAGTTCCACTTCTTGCCTTATATGTACTTCTATCCAATTTCTGCTAACCATGATGTAACTAACCAAATAATGAAAAGAAAGACATTATATTTAGTATTTTAAATGTTATCGGTGAACTTAGACCTAGACTATATAATCACTTCCTTATCTTGTGTTTTTTTTTTTAGAAATTGTTGATCCATATTTTCTCCCTGCAGGCTTGTATTTTAATAAATGACTGTTAGCCTTCAAGTCTGTTCTATCATCTCTGTCTCCTGCACAATTCGGAAAGGATATAGATTAAAAAAAAAAAAAGTTTTCTTTTTAACTTTTCATTTTTTACTTTCACTTTCACTCAGACAGCTGCAGCACAGCGTAGCCAAGTCACTTACATGTGATTTCTCAGCAGAGACATGCTTTCCCTTCAGAGATTAAAAGGGAAACAATCTACGTCAGTTATAAACTATCGCTGGCAGTTTATGTATTGGACTCTATTTATGAATGTGTAATCTGATATTAGCAGTGGGCTGTTCTGTGTATAAACCCCGCCGTGGACTCTTCATATCACAGACTTCGACACAGCCACAAAGAGATCCTCCTTCACGTTTTATTGACTGAACATCAAGATGTCTGACATGGACCTTGTTCTTCAAGCACTTTCTGTGCTCTCCAATTCCAACGTGACATCTATTCAATCACAAGGTTATGATTCAACGACAGCGACTATGAGGGTCCGTGGCTTCTTATCACAGCTCGCAGGGTAATAAAACGTATGAGAAATACTCTTAATAATGCTTGTGAGGTTTTTAAACTTATTCTTAGCAGTAGCTTTGATCTCAAGCTTTGCAGAAAGACATTTTTAAACAACAACGAACATTGAACGTTGTTTTCTTTTGCTGTAATCATGTTCATACTGAACATTGGGAGATGCACAAAAACAACCTGAAATGATCAAATGAATGTAGTTTGTTTTAATGATTGTTGTCATCTCCTCTTCTTCCACACAGCAGCTCCACAAGACGTGATGAAGTCATTGATGAGGATGAATTCTTTCATCCGAGCTATGACTATGATTTCACCGATTTGAAAGACACAGAGACTTATTACAGAGGCGGCGAGGTGTACGAACGCCCCTGTGGTTGGAAACGTTACGCCCTCAAGGTGAGTATGACTATGGTAAAATAACTAAGTACATTTATTCAAGCAGTGTACTTGAAGTACTTGTACTTTACTTGAGTATTTCATTTTGATGCTACGCCATACTTCCTCCACTACATTTATCTGACAGACGGAGATTTGACACAATGGATAATATAAGAAGCTTTTAAAATACAACACATTGTTAAAGATACAGAACTGTGTATAAAGTAGTTGAAACTAGCTCCACCTCCAGCAGCTACAACAGTTTGACTTTATTATTATTATTATTATTAGTATTATATTTGTTTGACTACATCAAGATCACAATACTTTACATGTTCCCCTCTAGATCACATCCTGATCAAAAACACTTATTTATTTAGACTTGTCAAATATGGACTAAATGAACAGGAAAAAACTAAAACTAAAAGATTTGTATAACCTGAAAAAAATCTGGTCTAATTGGGTCTGGAAGGAGAAATGGGAAACAAATCTAAAATGTCAATAAAATAAATAATATTCCAGCCCGACCAATGGTGTAACTTTATCACTCAGTCAGTGACATACCTGCCTAGGGCTGGCCATGCTGCCAAAAATAGACTTACCGTATTTTTCAGACTATAAGGCACACTTAAAAATCACCAGTGCGCCTTATAATCCAGTGCGATTTTATGTATAAAAATAGAGCCGTTCATTGATATTGCGCCTTATTATCCAAAAAATACGGTACTTATGCTATAGTTCAGCCAAAGGTAGTCCAAATAAAATCCTAAACAAGAAGACAGTTAACAGTTCAAATAGCACTTTTTCTGTTCTCATTAGTTTAGTGGAATAAATAATAATGTTTTTTTGGTCTCATCTCAGGTTCTGGATAAATACCCAGATGGAAACGAATGGCTGGGCGAGCGAGGGCATTGCACTGAGACAGTATCGAGGAGCGGGGAGTGGCCTGTTTCCTACCATGGGACATCTAAGAAAGGCGCTAAAGGCATTATCCTAGCAGCATATGAGGTTAATTTGATCTCTTTTATCATTATTATCATCATCAAATCTGATTAAGTTGTTATATATGTTAACGTGTCATTTGCTTTCAACAGCCAGGATCAGGTCAGGTGTACGGCAGGGGCATTTACTCTACCCCATACATCTCTGAGGCTCTCCCCTACACCAAAACGTTCACCGACAGAAAGTCGGGCAAGAAGTATAAGGTGATTCTCCAGAATCGAGTCAACCCCAAGTACGTCGAGAAACACAACAGCAATAAATATTGGCTGGTTCCCATCCCAGCTGGGTTGTCAGAGAAAGAGGAGCTGGACATTGTGGAAAAGGCCATTCGTCCTTACGCGCTCCTGCTGAAACGGAAATAATTATTATGTATTACTTTGTTCACCTCCAGTGGCTTAATGCCAGTTTTTGTTTTGTGTTAACTACAAAACTACTACCATGTTAAAAAAAAAAAAGACACATTGAATATATATAAAACAGTATTGCACAGAGAATCGTATATATTGCTGTTTTTCTTTAATGTTCATACCTGACTTATTTCTAAAGAGGCCTTAAATATTCACTTAATCATCCAACATACATGATACTAGTTAGGCTAAAGCTCAGGCAAAAGGCGAAATACAGAAGCACATACAGTATTTCAAGGAAGATATCTTCAGTGTTTACACGTTTACAAATAAAGATGTAATAAAAATGTTATTTATTCATAACATAAGCCTGACTTTGACGAGGTGGTCAGATTTATGTTTTCAGTATGTGTCACTTATAATCTAATAAAACTGCTATCGTCACTCTGAACTCTGATATAGTAGCATGTTAGATTTACTCATAATGTCAGAAATAATGCATAATGTAATGAATGTAGTTCACATGATGTTATATGCAAAGAGCCTGATTACTTTGACTCTGCATTTTTCATTTCATTATAATTTGTCTACAATATATGTAATAAATTATAATGATCAACAACTGTCAGTGTTTTCACAGGTGTGTGCATCTCTAATGATATTTATTAAACACTGGTCGGTCTAATATGGAGGAAAATTATGGCGGGTGAAAGTTTGGTAGGAAGAAAATAGTTCCTACATGAAACTACTTACAACAAGGTCATGGTTTCTGGGAAGAGAGTTTGCTGTTGAGTTTTTTTATTTTTATTTATTTATTTATTTATTTATTTATTTATTTATTTATTCATTCTTTTATTTTATTTTTTATTTATGTATTTATTTATTATTTTATTTATTTATGTATTTATTCTTTTATTTATTTATTTATTTAGTTGTTTTTTGGCGCTTTGAGAGAAAGCATAAATCTGTACTGCTGACGTCTCCAAAACTCAACAACTCACACCAAAACAATCTGGAAGGTTAAATAGTACTACTACTAGGTAATATGAGTGGGTGAACTGTCCCTTTAAGGTAAAGTTAATATCCAATAAGCCAAAAATTATGAGATAAGAAACAAGTTAAGTGAGTCAAAATTATAACCCGGCGTCTCATTATTGTGACTCGGTGTCCGTTAAGCAACAATCAGCCCAGGATCCATAAATACCTGGCAGGTGTTCTCAAGGCCAACATTCCCACACGGTGTCACGATGTTTATTCAGGTAACTGTTTACTGCCATATTTAGGGTACCTATAGTGAGAATCAGCAGTATGTTTTCAAGGTAATGTACATCTTATCACAAAGTAGTGGTTTTTTTCTTTTTTTTTTCTAGGTGTTAACAGATTCCCTGAAGGCTTATAAAGCGCAGCAGGCAGTTTTAACACATGCAGGCTGGTATCATGGCTGTTTGGAAGTACACGCTCAGTTTCCTGATCCTTGTTGTGGTCTCCGACTGCTCCTGGGCTGAAGACAAGGTGAGGACGTGTGGAACAGCTCTCTGATAAGATGCTAACAGTCAGATTCAATGTAGAAATGAGGTTTAAATGCTCGATTAGTAACACATGACAGGTGGAAGAAGTACTCAGAAACCCTTTAAAAATACTTAAATACTTATTATATATGACATCATTAGATTATTAATACTGAAGCATCAGTGTTAGAGCAGCATGTTACTGTTGTAGCTGCTGCAGGTGGAGCTAGTTTCAACTACTTTATATACAGTTAGCTAGTTTAGTCCAGTGGTTCCCAACCTAGGGGTCGGGGCCCTCCAAAGGGTCACCAGATAAATCTGAGGGGTCGTGAGATGAGCATTTGGACTTTTTCTCTAATCTTTGATGATTTTTTGTTGAAATATTGGATCATTTGAACATTTATTGAAATGACTCACGAGCCTGAATAGACGCTGAGTGATATTATTTAAATGTAAAAATCTCAGCTTGTGATGATGCAGTAAATAAAAATTGCTTCCATGATTTGCAATTTAATAATTAATGAAGTGCTGATTCATAAAATATACGGTGATGTTATCTAACTCTGAAACACCTTAAGGGATCATTTAACTGTTGGATACATTATAGTGCAATTAGTACAAATAGACTATTGTACATTAATCCGTTTTCCAGTGAGTCTTTACTAATGAGTGAGTCATCTTCCTGCTGCAGGAGCTGTCTGTGTCTGAGCTGCTCTGGAAGGCCAACAAGGATGTTGGTAAGACCCTTATAGATACTCCAACAAGTGTCTCTTAATACAGTAGAAACCACTTTTAGTGATCACACATGGATAAAAATGTAAAACTACTGTAATTTCATTTTTTTCCCCCACTTTACTCCCATGATGCTTAGCGGCCACGGCACCATTATAGCCTCGTGGTCTGTCTGCTTCTGGTTGGCTGCATATAAAATTAATATAAAAAAGTCAATTAGATGGTAATCTGCATGAGACATGTATATATATATATATATATACAGTGTGATGAGATACAGATACAGTCACACCTGATGTTGTCCTTCAACAGTGCGCACGGAGAAAGAGCCCATGGTCGTAGATGACATCGCTTATGACAGTGAAAACGAAAGAAACGCTGATCCCTGCACCTCCGAAAACTGCATGTGGAGCAAATCTGCTGACGGAAAAGTCTACATCGCCTACGTCATCGCCCCGCATTACTGTAAGTGATGGAGCAATGATAACAGTACGCTGAAAGCCAATCATCAATCATCAATATCAGATCTCAATATATATATTCTACCAACCATCTAGTTCATTTTTTCATTTAGAAATGAGATATATATAAACTATTTGTTTTGGCACTATTTATGACAGCTTTGCTATAACATTGATGATGATTGGCTCCAGCATGAGGTCAAAACCTTTCCTCCTTCATCAGTGTAATTAAAAAGGTACTTTATCTTAATCTATCTAATGTGGGTTTGTTGTTGTTGTTGTTGTTGTTGTTGTTGTTGTTTTGTATCTTCACAGCCTACCGTGAGCGCTCCATCATCGAGCGCGGCCTGCAGTCCTTCAGCAGCGTCTCTTGTATTCGCTTCGTCCCTCACAGCGGCCAGAGAGACTACCTGAGCATCCAGTCTGACAGCGGGTAACAATACGTGTGTTTCCTGTCACTGTGAAGCATCTTATATTATATATTATCTTTTCATCATCTACATGCAGGCCTTGCTTATAGTTTGAGACATATACCTTTTATTTTCATCTTTCCATATGTTTTAAATATGATATGAAGCTGTAATGATTCAAGCGAGTGAATCAAGAGGACAAATATAATGATTCATGTCCTCCTGTTTCCGTGCACACATTCAGCTGTTACTCTTACGTCGGCCGCCGCGGTTCGGGCCAGACTCTGTCTCTGGACCGTCAGGGCTGCCTCTACCACAACACCGTCCAGCACGAGCTGCTCCACGCCCTCGGCTTCAACCACGAACAGTGCCGCTCTGACAGGGACCAGTACATCCGAGTCCTGTGGGAAAATATCCAACCTGGTCAGCAGCTGAGTCTCTATGTAGAAACACATATAGAGATATACCATGATCAACACTAATCTAGATTCTTCTATTAGACCGAAGCCTAAATCTTAAACCCAACCTAAGTTTACTAAATCTTAAACTAATATTAACTCATTTTGCATTGTAATTGTGACTTAAACTTTATCCAAACCATCTCTCATAATCTTACATACTGGCTTTGGTGTCCTGATCCTGAAAGTGATAACTGATCACATTCTCTAAACCAATAAGACGATTGATCGGGCCTTTTTGTTTCCTCAGGTTTGGCGTACGCCTTCGACAAGATCGACACTCTGAACCAGAACACGCCCTACGACTACGACTCCGTCATGCAGTACCACAGGTCGGCGGCCCTAACATCTGCTTCATCTAACATCTGTTTACTCAGATCAATTATTGATTTTTAAACTGCTTTCATTTTCACTTTCTTACACTTTTTAACTATTTCCTGGATCAGGAAGTATAAGAAAGTAGTTTCAGTGCAAACAGTGTAACGTGTAATGAGACAGCAATACAAAAACCAGCATGAAGCTCCAGTAAGACGACATGTTTCTGTCTTCTGTAGGTGAACCCCGTCAATAACTAACCTCTGTGTTTCTAATCATTCCAGGTATGCCTTCTCTGTGAACAACCTGCCCACCATGGAGCCCATCCCCAATGCAAATGTTGAATTCGGCACAGCCAAAGAGATGAGCAAGAATGACATCGCCAGACTGAACACGCTGTACAAGTGTTTTTAACACAATTCAATTAAAAATGGTACCAAACTAACATGTATGTCCATGTTTATTGACGTTTTTCTCTTTGTGCACTGGTATCAAGACGTGTATGAAAAGCTGCACGATGTCTTTATATTCAACACTGAATCAAATGAAACCTCTGGGAGTCGACTCTATGAACGCTGCACATATACCGAATGTTTCAGCCGGTTTTACATCATAGTTCAGGTTTCACAGCACATTTAATGTTTGGTTCAGTCTGAGCCGCAGCAACAAACATCCAGCAGATTTTATTCTCAGAAAATCAATTAATGCCACTTTAAATTAGGAGGATTATGATGATTATTATATTCTGTTTATATGTTTATATTGAGTGGGAAAGCTCCTCTGTGCTTAAACCTGATTCAACATGTTAAGCATCAAAATTAGTTTAGAGCCAATCATGGTCCAGTATATAACTTACATAGTGTGATTATATCGGTCATAGTGTGTGTGTGGTTTTTTTATGGATCATATCAGATATAAATTATTATTTAAGTTTGGGACACACTTTTTAATATTTATATTATTATAATTCACATGGTCGTATCACAGATATTCTGTTAAATTGACTTCTCATCACTTCACTAAAGATGAATAAAAAAAAAAAAATCCAGCATCAGATAAAATCATTGATAAAAGCAACTGTGTGATATGTAAATCGATGCATTCATTTTTATTTTATTAGAAGTGCAAAATAAGTAGGGACATACGAGACACGACAGGGTGAGACAAGGAGAGACAACAACAACAACAACAAGGAGAGACAACAACAACAACAAATACAGACTTACCGTATTTTTCGGACTATAAGGCGCATCTAAAATCATCATCAACCGTGCGCCTCATGTGTGACCTTCAGTCAGCTAATAATAACGTATTACTCTGTGAGTCAGGAGGCTCGCAGAGGCCTGAATCATCACTGAACTGCCCGGTGACAGCAGAGACTGACTGGGATAAAGACGAGAGGGATCCGGGCATGTTTGATGCAGAAATCGCCCACTTCAACTTGTATTTTTGTGTTAGCTTACAACTGAGAGTTATTGTAAATTAGTTGAATAAAGTTCGACTTATCGAATGAAAATAAATAAAAAAATAATAATAATTCATTCGTTTGTTATGACAAAGAGACAAAAAAGTAATAATTAAAGTATTCAGAAATTGTATTTGCAGCAGCTCAAACTGCTCTGCATTTAAACAGCAGTCTACAAGCAGCTGGATGCTGGAACACACGGCAGAAAAAAGGCCAATCAAAAGTCAGGATTTTAGGGCCGCATCTTGGTCGGCCAATCATATCCTCTCCCTTGACACAGCCCCAAAATAGAGTTCATGGTTTTTTTCTGTCACGTAAGTGTTTGCTGTTGGTCTTAAGCCAGGAACAAACTACAAGATACAGAAAGTCGAGAATGACCCAGAAAAGACCAAAATCTGGTTTTTAACATCAAACATCTGACCAGAGATGAAATATCTGCAAACAAATTTCAGTCTGATTTAATACAAAACACGTTCAAAAGTTTCAATACTGTCATTGTTTCCCTTTTTAAATTAGATAATAAAATCAGTAAAAGTGAAAAAGTGCATTTCGTTTTCGTCTTCTGTTCTCCTGACATCAAATAAATGTTGATGTTGTGAGATTCAAATTTTAAAAAGAGATTAATTATATTATTATTAATAGTCTCATGGTTCACTCTGATCTGACAAACAAGCTGACTTGTTGACAGAAAATATTCGAGGCCAAGTATCTGGTCGAAATCAAACAAGCTTTTATGGGAACAACACAACGTGGCATCAAGGTGAAATATTCTTATCACTCCTCGCTGTCCTGAATATCCTTAAAAGCTGCAGCCGAAGCTTTATAATGTGAGTCTGCGCCGCTCGCTGTGTTTCTCTTCTTCTGGGGTTTCAGTGAGTATCATTAATAATCATTTTAAACGCTGTTTTGGATTTTGTTTATGTTTTGTTGTTTTTTTTTTGCAGGTTATTTGTTGACATGGTTGCGTTGAAGTGCATTCTGGGTCTTGTGGTCCTGGTTGTCTCCGCTTGGGCTGAGAAGGAGGTGAAGTTTGCATCAATTATATCACATCTACACTGCTTTGAAAC
The DNA here is from genome assembly GCA_036937835.1 of Pampus argenteus. Classification (NCBI taxonomy): domain Eukaryota; kingdom Metazoa; phylum Chordata; class Actinopteri; order Scombriformes; family Stromateidae; genus Pampus; species Pampus argenteus. Next base: position 2,502,265 of record CM072869.1, read on the forward strand.
TAGATAATCACTCTTCTCTATGTCCTTTTTTTCTATATATATGTCATTTCTGGAAAAAACTCCTGATTGGATGTAAGTTTCTTGTCTTTGTTTGATTAAAACCATAAATATCATGTAAAAACATGAAAGCAGTTAATAAACTAAAACTTTTCTGTAGGTCGATAAGACTTTGACGACTTCAGAGCGGATTGAGAGAGTCAACAGAGATATTGGTGAGAATTTATAAGAGTTATCATCAGGTTTTTGTTTGCTCTGAACCCCATTATTGGACATGAAGGATGGACGATCAGGACCAGAATCCCCAATATAAGTACAGACATCTGTTATTAATAAAAGTGGCTCTTGTCTTATGATTAAGGGAAGATTTATGACATGAATGACTAGCGGACTAGAGGAAAGTATTGACACACTGACCAGCTTGTTTGCTGCAGTCCGTTCTCCTGGCGAGCCCCTCGTAGAGGACGACGTCGCCTTTGATTCAGAGGCTGAGAGAAACGCTGACCCCTGCACGGCCGACGGCTGCATGTGGCCCAAGTCTGACGATGGAAATGTCTACGTAGCCTACACCATCTCCAGCGAGTACTGTGAGTACAAGATACTACGATTCAGCCCTTAAATGTGCAATCTGTGATATTTAAATCAATAGTCGGTGTAGTTTAAACTCGTTGGCTGTTTTTTTCCAGCCTCTCGTGAGGTGTCTATCATCGAGCGTGGTCTGAAGTCCTTCCACGATGTTTCCTGTCTCCGCTTTGTCGAACGCACCGACGAGAAAGCCTACCTGAACATCCAGTCCCTTACAGGGTGTGCATGTATTAGATAAAACAACGTCGACTGGTTTTAAATGTTCCCTTTTATCAATGCTAAAACTAAAGTAGACGAAACGACTGACACGTCCTCAAATCTGTCCCAAGGTGCTACTCTTACATCGGTCGTCGTGGCTACGGACAGAATCTGTCTTTGCAGCGCTCGGGTTGTGTTTACTACGACACGGTGCAGCATGAGGTGCTCCACGCGCTGGGCTTCAATCATGAGCAGAAACGCTCTGACCGGGACGAGTACATCCGCATCGTGCTGGAGAACGTCACCCCGGGTTCGTCTCACTTTAACATGACTTACAGGAGATAAAATGCTGCATCATCATGAGATCTATTCTTGATATTTTAAAGGATTTGGGAGTATGTACTGAGTCTGTGTTTGCAGAAAGACCTTTAATATGAGCATTATTAATGTTTGGAGCACAAATGAACATGTCAGCCAGTGACAACGACAGAGGAATAAGACATATCAGACACATGCAGGATCAATTTATTGTTTATAAGGACAATACTGAAAATCAGCAGTCTTATCCTTTAATGAGAAAACTCCCAGGAGTCACATGATGCACGAATAACCAATAGAGACACAGATGGATCTCGTGATAATCGTTGTTTTTTTTAAATGTTTAGGAAAGGAGCACAACTTTGACAAAGTCAATACTCTGAACCAGGGAACCACCTACGACTACGGCTCTGTTATGCATTACAGCAAGTAGGTGAAACACAAACGGCGTGCTGGAGGGCGTGAGAGATGACCACCGCACCTGTTGCATGCTGGTCTGAATCAATATTATTATTCATGAGGCAAAAAACAAGGAAATATTGAACTGTGTGTGTGTGTGTGTAAACTATTACACTTCTTACAAACCTCAGTGGTTGCCTTCATCCTGTCATCAACGCTCGTTAATGATTGGCTCTCTGTGGTTGCAGGTACGCCTTCTCCAAGAACAACCAGCCCACCTTGGTGGCGATTCCTGACTCCAGCGTTGAGTTCGGTACGGCTACTGAGATGAGCCAGAACGACATCATCAGACTGAACAGACTGTACAAATGCTGAGCAGCATTAGGTCAATATTCAACCATAATTCAATATATTTCATTTCATCAACAACATTTATCAACCAATCGAATCTCATCAGTGTCTTTTATATACAGATTAATGAGAAACGTTGATTTGAAACCTTCTGACAGCTGACGAAGCATCAGCATCATCAGCATCATCAGCATCTTCAGCATCATCAGCATCATCAGCATCATCAGCATCATCAGCATCTTCAGCATCATCAGCATCATCAGCATCTTCAGCATCATCAGCATCATCAGCATCATGGTTTAATTATCAGCAATAAAGTTGCATTTACACATACACTTCCTCTGAGTTGGTTTTTACTTCATTGCATTTTATTTTATATTAAATAATAATCTGATCGGCGGTTTCTGCAGTTCTAGGAAGCATCTAAAGAAAGATCAGAACTACTAGTCATTCAGTCATAATAACAATAGTTTGAATTATTTTATTATTTCATGCCTTCACACATTAATACAAGATCCAGAATTCAAATTGTACAATAAAATTTCCTTTGTTATCCATAAAGATTACAGAGCAATTAAGTGCAAAAAAAAAATAAAAAGAATAAATGGTGACGTGTCCTTTCACTGCGGCGTCATCTGACAGGTGTTAACAGGGTGAAGGGACGACACACCCACACGTACCGATGTAGACCAGGAGCCAATCACAGAGGGTGGGGTTCAGTCCAACAGTGGACAGTTAGCGGGGGACAAACATGTTGAAAGCAGAGCTGCAGTCAACAAGAACATAGAAAAGAGCTGTTCCCATACCGGGAGTCGAACCCGGGCCGCCTGGGTGAAAACCAGGAATCCTGACCGCTAGACCATATGGGACCTGATAGAGTCCATTATGATAACCTGATGCACAGTTTGTATTAATGGTATATATATATATATATACACATATATATAATAGGTGAGTACTTAATAATATTTGTCTATTTTGCATTAAAATCTAAATCTAACATCATTTGATCACTTTACTTTGTCTCCATCTGGTCTTTCTCTCGTTACTGAACAACCCTCGATCCTTTAACCAGCACCTTAAACTAGTGTTATACTCTTCACTACCTTTACTGCTCACTAGGAGGTGACACAAGTACAAGATCCTCACAGACTGCTTCACTGCTCGTCCACTATGATGCTAATGTGAATTCATTCTGAGCATTCGTTGCAGGTTTTACTTCATTTCATCAGTTTTTATTGTGATTTATCTAGAAACGTGCGTCCTGTGCAGGTTTGGAGCAGGTTCCTCATTTAACAGACAGGATACTAAACAAATGTTTGTGAGATTTTTAATGCTATATGTTACCTGAACATTTCCACACACAGTTGTTTTTTTATTTGATTTGATTGAACTCATAATGAAGAAATAAGGTCATTTTTAAAAACGTAGAAAGTCATTTCTTGGAGTCAAACATCTAAAACTGGATCTTCGACATTCTTCAGTGATTAAAACTTTGATTGACAAGCTGTGAAATCAACGTCAACACACCGCGGGGCGTTGTGTTTACGTTGCCCTGAGGCACGAAGGGTCATGTGACACGTTTTACTCTGAGAGAAACAGCAGATTATTTGCAGAAGGAGCAGTCTAAACATTTCAGGACTGTTTGGCCGGATAATACCTTGTTGTGTATGAAGGTAATCATACATTCAGGCAGAAGAGATGTGTATCTGTCATGAAACATTAGAAGGTATAGTATACGTATGTGATATATAAACAAAAAAACCTACAATTAGTATAAAATAATAACAGCTTCAGTCATAATAACAACAGTATTAATTAATTATGTCATGCAAGTGTTTATTATATATAGACAAAGAGCCTCCTGATAGAGGTAGAAAACACCTGTTCCCATACCGGGAGTCGAACCCGGGCCGCCTGGGTGAAAACCAGGAATCCTAACCGCTAGACCATATGGGAGCTGATGTACATTATAACAATAACCTGCTGGTGAAATCAACAAGACTACTGTAAATAATGAACAAACATAAACTGCTCATATTTAAAACATCATAGAAGAAGAAAACCGGACGAGCTTTGTCATAATTGTGTAGTTGTAGTAAAATTGTAAAACTAAATATATGTGACATTTGTAATTAATTAAATTAGTAGAAACGTCTGCAGCCAATCGGCTCCCCGTTGTGGATCTGAGGCCCCGGGACAGTCGGCTGTTTTATCCTGCTGGTGATCCAGTTGCATTAATGTTAAAAAGAAGCAGAAGTTGTAAGTTGTGAAAGATTTGACACCAGCTGTTTCATCCAAAGACTCTCTGTATGGAGGAACGATTTGTTGGCACTTCATCCGAAGCGTCGCTGACGTTGAACCGGGACGACACTTTGGCAGAACATGTAGACCGTAAATGTTTGGGAGGAAAAATGTGCTAGAAGGGATGACAGCTCCACGCGATGCTGAAGTCGTCAAGTTTCCGGATGACTCATCTTTGGCATCTGAAGTCGGAGCCGGTTCTGAACAAGAGTCATTCTGTCTGTCGTCGGGTGCCGAGGATCAGGGTCGCGACCTCGGCCTCATGCTGGTGGGACTGAAGACGACGGAGGCCAACTCTGTCATGTCACCACCTGCTCTCAGACGCCTCTGCTTCTTATTTTTTTTACTCTTTATCTCGTTTTTGTCTCTTGGCCCTTTCGTGCATGAATGCCGATATTCTGATGTAATAAACTGTCAAGGTGCATTCTGGCCATTTTTCTGCTACGTGTGACTCAGAGAAGGACAAAAGAAACAGATTCCTCGCCACGCTGTGCATCGTGGACGGTATGTGCGTCGTGGACGGTATGTGCTCCTAATTCTTCAAATCCTTCTGGTGCATAATGAAAGATAAACAAGACGATGTCAAGAGAGTCACGGTATTGGCTGAGAGCTTTCAGTGTTTACTAGAAGCACCTGCTCCCTCCACTCCAGCGTCACATGGGATACTGGTTAAGACAGAGAGACACGGTGTGAGCGAGGGACAAAAAAAAAAAAGGGAAGAGATCAAAATGAACTGACAGCGAGCGAGACTGAAGCTCAGAGGGCAAAAAGAGAAAGACGGAGCAGCGCTGACTTCAGATCAGCAGGGATGGTGGCTGAACAGAGGTCTGGTTCAGATACTGGCAGCCCCTCAGGGACAATCAGATGGAGATGTGGCCCAGTTCCCGTCTCTCCTCCTCCTCCTCCTCCTTCCCTTCATTTCCTCTCACTCTCTGTCAATAGAGTCACTATCTAGACCTTCTATGTCCTCCCATTTGAAGCTCTCCCCAGGATACGGGATCCGGGGCTCGCTGTCGTGCTCTTTTTGTTTTCTTTCCTGCCGGCTGACTGGGCCTCGCCATCACAGCACACAGGACCCAGTGAAGGCCGACTGGCCGCCCGGCTGCCCCTCAGTTCATTCTGCCCTTGTGGACAAAAAAGGGAGTCATTGTGCCTGCTGTGTGTCCCAACAATGAGCGAGTTAATATGAGCCAAGTTTTCCCGCAGGATTTAGGAGGGTGGTGGGGGATCCGGCTGAGGGACCCTGCTGCTCCCCCAACTCTGACCCCATCTATTACCGTCCATCGCATCGTCTCCGGTTGCAGTCTGATGATCTCCATCTCCGAGCTGCTGTCCTGTCCTGTCCTGTCCTCACCCTGTGGACGCGCTTTATGGGTCACCTACAAACCCAGAAACCATGAGGCTAACGGCATTTCCAACACATTCACACACAATAGATGTTCAAGGTGCTTAACATCACATATCACTTTTATCCCCTCTAGATAAATCCCAGTCTACGCATCATGTGCATGAGACGTCCTCATATTAGCGTTCACGTGCTTTCATATGTCAGAGATACGTCACCCGATCCTAACGTTGTTTGAGGATTAGAGACGAGGTTATCTATAACCCTCTGCCTCGTATCAATAGTCCCCCTGTGATGTAAGCAAACACGATTAACCACATTTGGCACAGAGTCGTTTGGTTAAATCTAGTGAGCATGAACAGTAGTTTCCTTCAGCTGCTTGTGAACAGTAACATCTGCCTCGGCAGGGTTTCTGGGTTTATAGAGGATACAAGCACACCCAAAGGTCACCGACAGAGTAATACTGAGTCTGACAACCGAGGTACTGTCAGGATGTGAGCACGTTGTCTAATACTGGAAATATGTGAGTGTGGAAAGTGTGACAGAAAGCTACAAACCAACAGTATTAGGAGGAACTTTTTCTTATAAAAGGTCACAGCCAACTTTCAACTGAGGGGGGAAAAGGAGGAAGGAGGGGGGGGTCGTCGTTGTTTCCGAGCCAGCCCCCCATAATCGCTGGCTAATGGCGAGCCTCCTTTCAGAGGGTGGAAGGATTATCTCCACATGACAGCTTCGTCTCCGCTGATCTGCCTCAGATTTAGACACGAGTTTGGGATTTGACACATGACGGGATCTCTGTGGGAAAGACGGGAATTCAAACCCTTCATGGTTTGTTACCATCATCTCTTTTTGTCTTATTGCTGCTACGCTCTCGTTTGAAACGAGTGTATGTCGATGCTGCAACATTTGACCTAAATAGACACTTAATAACGTCGTTCTGGATGACCGGGCCGGATCAGCATCCGTTAATCCTAAATGCCACATCTGGGAGCTGAGAAGGCCCATATCCTCTCTCTGCAGATCCAGAGCTGAGAGATTTCAACTCCGAGCGTCGACTCGTGTAAGATTAACATCGAGCTTTTGATTTGAGCTCTTTTTGTTTTCATTTATAGGCCGTCGAGTAAGATGGACGGCAATCTGAGTGGATATTACAAAGAGATGTTGGATTGATGGAGGCCTTATTAGACTAATCTGCATGTAGAAAGGATGACAGAAGGTGCCTCGTTTGTTTCATGTGAAATATATGACAACACATTCATGCAGCATGTTTTCATTCAACTGACACTATGTGCATTAAAACATAACAGGTACTGAAATTAGACTTAAAGACTCTGTGAACCTGAAGAGTTTTTCCTCCAAACTAACTAACATTTCCTCCTCTGGCATTGATCAACCTGATTACTGATTACTGTCATTAAAACAGAGAAAACACTCAAACACCACACCATACTATACTATACTATACTATACTATACTATACTGTAGGCATATATAGGCAGCATGCTAGAAAAGCCTCAAATATAAATTCTTAACATACAGTATATTTACATTATTTATAAAGTCACTCATTAGATGACAGTTATAGTATAATTTATAGTTAATACTTAATTTTATATCCCCAGTCGATTATTTTCTTTATTAATGAATGCTTTATTTTTTAAAAATAAAAAAAATGTAAAAGTCAAAAGTTTTATTTTCCCAAAGGTCAAAGGTCATTTCATTATCAAAATAGTTAATAGTCAATTAACTAACTGACTAACTGTCACACAATAAATCAAAACCTAATATAAAAATCGATCTATATTTATATTTATATTTATATTTGTATTTATATTTATATTTATATTTATATATATATATATTTATATTTATATATATATTTATATATATTTCCATGCAGGTAAAAGTAGTCTCATTTAAACATGTTGAATGAAGGATTTAAATGTGTCTCTGGTTTGTTTTCTACCGACAGATGCTGTTGTCAATCCGTCCAGACTCACCTCCTTTCCGGTTGGGAGAGCACCGGGACTTCGCATCTGGATTTTACGCGTCGCTCGGTCCACGCCCACCAGACTGCCCGCCTCCCCCGCTGCAGCCCGCACACTCGGCTGTGGGCTTTTCACGGCGGAGACCTTCTTCTTCTTCTTCTTCTCCTCCTCCTCTTCTTCCTTCCCTCTTCACAGCTTTTTCAGTGTTGTCAACCCGCGTCTGTCTTTCTTCCAATGGCCGTCCGTGGCGTGATTTGGCGTCCAGCAGCTCAATAGTTAACGAGTGCCGGATGCGCCCTCAACCCAGCAGACCGCTACAGTACGAAGATGGCGTCGGAGGGAGCCAGCGGAGAGCAGCCTCCTCCTCCGGTACAAACACTGGCGACCGCCGTGCTGGGAGGCGTCGACACGGTAAGACATGAGGCTGGAGTTGGACGTGACGGATCCACGGGTGTTTTTACCGGTGTGGCGTTCAAGTAGACACAGTAAAAAAAAAACGCAGTGCGCATCTAGACTCACGAAGCAACAGAGGTGAGCAGCGGGATCATCGCGACAATGTCTGGGGGAAAACAGGAGCTCCGGGTCGGTTAGAGGCTCCGGCAGGCTCCCAGACAGCCGGACGGTTGTGGGTCCTTTTGTTTGAACCTTCATCCCGCTGTTGTAACGTTTTCCTGCGTCTGATCCAAGACGAACCGCCGCTTGTTACACAGTAAATCCTGAAATAGATTTATCCATCACAGATGGTGGAAATAATTATAAATATTGTCCCATATTTATTATTATTATTGTTATTATTATTATTCATTTCTTTCTTGATTAAATTAGTTTGCATGTGGTTTTCAGTATGACTCAGAGGTTCTCTGAGGTTGTTCTGTGGAGAACCAACATGAACCTCACAGAGCTGTGAGTTTCCCCCCACAGGTTGAGTCAAGTCATAGTATTGGTTTAGTTTAGTGTAGTCTGTGAGTTTCACCTGTTTACACACACCTAGTTGTGATTTCTCTCGCTTGCCCCTTTTCTCAGGTTGAAGCGTATGTGGCGGGGCAGCAGCTCTCCACCTTCCTCTAATCGATCAGTCTGGCCGTAGCTGCCTCCAACCTGTCACACTGCTGCACCTTAACTATGAACGGGCGTCACCATTATATCATTAACTCCAAATCTAAATAAATCCAAAAAAAGTCTTTGAAAGGTAGAAGAGGCCTGTGGAAATGTTGCTGGAATACAACCCCTGAGGTGGGTGGGTGGGTGTGCGGTTAGTGTGGGTGGGTTTGAATGGTGAGCTGCGGGGGTGGATGGAGGGCAGAGGCAGCACAGTGGAGGAGGAGGGGGGTGGAGGCCCGCTTCACCAGACACCTTTCTAAATTGGTCTTAATTTCAGTGACTCAGCTGGCATAGCTGAGAGTACCGTGTCAGCCTCGAGGCTACTTTACATTTAGCGTCGAGGCGAACAGGTGCTCCGGAGACATGGGAGCCGGGCGGGCAGCCTCCTCAGCTCTGTCTCACCCGTCGCTCTGCCAGCACACTTTCTTCTCCGCGCTCCAGCCAACGAAAACGGACTTTCACCTCCAAGCCCTCCCACCCCCTCCACCCCCTCCACCCATCCCCAAGCCACCATCATGCCTGCTGTGGTTAAATAAAGCACTTTGCTCTTTGCTCACCCCTGTTAGACTCTCTGTTGTTGGCTAGAGGTGGGGGAAGTTTCTCGTTTGTAAGGACTCTGAAGGAGAGAGGGGTCAGAGGTCAATGAGAGGCACTCAGTTCCAGTCACCTCCCATTCATTTACCATAATACCTGTTAGCGTGGCGGACGGCATGTTTACAACTTGTTCTGAAGTAAAACTGTTTGGATCTGATAATGTAGTAGTAAGTACAAGCAGTCAAAGGTGTAAGAAAACCCTTCAGTGATGCTTTCCAACGTACCTGCGTCTCAGATAGAGCGAGGGAACATAAAAAACGCACCAAGACAATAAGGATGTGTGTTTTTAAAAAGCAAAGAAAACAAGCAACCATTACTTTAAAACTTGAAAAAATGTGGTTCCCTATTTGAACATGTGACCCGCTCGGCCTCGTCTTCAACCCTGTCATCTATTGTGTAATAGAAGCCTTTGAATGCTCACCAGTTGTTATGTGGGATATGCTGCCATGTTGGAAGAGTGCCATTAACATGAGTGGCTGTAATGTCATGGCTTCTTCTTCCTGACAACAACATTTCTGTGCTGTGATACAGGGGTTCAAATTACCCCGTAAACAAGTTGGTTAAAGGGCCGGTTCACTCAAATTACAAACCTACCTCTAGAGGTAGATGTTTTAGTTTTTGTTTCTGTTTCATCATCTGTGTTTCATTCAGTCACAGTGGACTTGATCTGTAGTGCCACAGCCATCCCTGGCCTCATGTTACCTTACATGAAGATGATTTCAATGACAGTGACAGTAAATATTGTAAAAAGAAAGCAGTGGTACGGAATCGGTACACGTTGAGTCGAGGTGTCTGAGTAGTTTGTAGCTATGCAGATAGTTTGTTATATATTCGTCCAGGTTTTTGAGACTTACGCCGCAATACAATGAAGGTGGATGAAATTATGTTTGTGGAGCTAACTTGGGAAAAAATCAACTGCAATGTGTCTTTCCAGAAACGGTGGCGTGAGACATAAAATTGTACCTTGTGTGGCTAAATTGTACTAGAGGTAAATGAGAATATATGACACGAGTCTGTGAGAAACCTACGCAGGCTTTTGCCAGCAGGACACAGCGGAGGAACTTGCACAGAGTAAGCGGTTCCTTTCCCGAGTGGCTCAGAGTGAAATGACAGAGGCCTTATTAAGTGGACCGGTGCTAACAGCGAGCTTCTCATTGCCCTTGGCGCACAGCACACGGCTCATGGAACAAATTAGTGTCCGCTTCCCTCACCTGCTCATTGTGCAGAAATGCCAGAGACATGGAGCTCTCTGCTCTCCAATTCACTTCACTACCACCCGGGGCATCCGTGACAGGGCAGCGTGGCTCGGGGTTGTCGTCCATCAAGGCTCCCTGAATCGTCCAATTCTCAGAGCGGTAAAAATGCTGCTGGGGAGGAAAAAAGGGGGGGACTCAGAGATCGATTGGAAAGCTTGATGCGAATTAATCAATTCCTTGGAATCTCTTCGACTTTTATGTCCAAGCTCGCAGTGATCGCATCAGAATAGAAACGTGGTTTGACTAAACCGAAACATATGATTGACGTAACACTTTCCAGCTCCTTGTTCTGAAAAATAAAAAGGTCCGTAAGAGTGAACAGGCACCAGACCTTTCTTCATAAAACGTGATGTTTCAGCACCTGTCTCGAGAAAGCTTTCCTGGCTAAAACATCACATTTGAAGTAAAAAGCATTGGCCTGTTCATTCATTTAGATTTATTACCTCTGTTCCAGTTGTTTGAGCATGAACTTTCCCCCCCTTTTTTTTTTTTTGTTGAAATAAACAATGTCACAGGAACGTGTAAAGGACACATAAAAGGCAGCAGCTTGTTGAAAGCTCAGACCGGTCTGTTCAAAGTCATATTGGTAGAGAGAGACGTGTGTGTAGATCCTTGATGAAATGGAATAATCTTGGCTGAGGTTGAGATGTAGTCTTGTAAATCAGGCTTAAATGGCTGGTTGACAACTAGACGTCACCAGAATGAGTAGGTAGCAATCCGCCTGATGTGCTCCAGAGCCCGAGAAGCTCACCTACTTCATTTGCCGCTCCTGTTTTTTTTTCTTTGTTATTTAATATTTTATTGAACAAATAGCCCGACGTAAAGCTTCCAGATATTGGGAATGCAGCTGTGCCTCCACAACGCTTTCTCAGCAGACGGCTGCATTAACACCAGTGATTGAAAAGTCTTCTGTCAGCGAGCTCCAGCGTTATCTTCTGACTTCTCTGTGTGAAATTACATCATTTTTGTAGTTGTCCAGCCAAGAATGTCACTAATTTTCCTCCCTGAGGTTTTTGCTTTGAATGAGTACAATGCCATTCAACAGTCCTTAACAGAGCAATTTGACACCGTGCTGTTGTTGTTTGGGGATGTGACCAGGAAAAATGCAGTCTTGCTCTTCTTCTTCTTCTTCTGTCTCCTTTTCTTTAGACATTTTAGATAATTATTTAATTTAATTGCCCCAAGTAATACATTTATCACACTGTATATTAGGGCTGCAACTAACACTTACTTTCAATATCAATAATATTGTTTGCAAATTAGCTAAATCCTGTTATATTTGCCCTCTTATATTCACACCTCTTAGATTAAGTACACTCCTCCAAATAAACAGTAATTTCTGGTTTTAATAAACACTAACTGTGTTTGTATATCGCAGATAAAATCATTCACGTTCGGTAAAAATAAGAAAGTTTGAGATTAAAATTGACTTTACGTAAAACAAGTCATGCCTTCTTCCTGTGAACCCACTGGACCGAGGCAACGACCGGCTGTTTTCCTTTTTATAAGTAGACCAGAAAAAGCTTTTAATTGATGCAAAGGCAAGCATGAAGTGGTCTGGTTAATTACCAATTAGTCATCTGCACCCATTAGCCCGGCGGTCGCTGACCAAATAGGTGCTTAATGACCTACATGTAATTAGACCTAAATAGCTTCGAGGTAGAACGAGACATCTTGCTTAATTTGAGTTAGATGTCAGGCTAGCACTATAACGCTGGATGTATGTGACTGACTATGAGTAGCTGAGTGATGAAGTTACACCATTGGTTGGCCAGTTGAGTGTTGGTGCTGCACGAGAAAACCTTCAGTGTTGATTTGCGAGAGTTCGGCTGCATCCGAGCCGGGACGAACGGAGCGAGTTTGCGATCACTCTGACAAAACACTCGATACAGAACGAGTCTTTAGAAGCAGAAGTTAATAGATAATTACAATTTCAAATCGAACATCTTAAGATACGAGTGGAAAGAAGGCTACTCTTCTTACAACTGTATTTACCACCAACAGGTCAAATTTCCACTTGTCCTTTTGTTCATGACTGATTAGCTTCTTTATAATTTAAGATGCACGATAATGTTAGCATGCTTTGTTTTTGCACGTAGCGTAAGTTGAGTTTAAACCTGCAGATTTCAGTGCCAACTTTCCAGTGAAGTTTTTGATACTTTAATGGTTGGTGGATACTTAAGAAGTAGTAGGGTTTAATACCTGTGTTTGTGTTTGATTGCATGATTGTGACATGTTTGTGTCCTGTGTTACAGAAATGTGAGTTCAACATGGATAACCTGAGCAAACCAGAGCTGCTCACCCTTCTGAGTATCATGGAGGGAGAGCTGGAGGCCCGAGACCTGGTCATAGAGGCCCTGAGGGTGAGTCCAGACGACCCACTAACACACCTCTGTACCTCTTAGCTAAAACACTGCCATGTTGGCCGTTGTTGGGTTGAATTTGACACAGCGTATTCGGAGCAGATTGCCTTTGTGAACAGACTTGAGATGACATGATTAGCTGTAATTGTGACCCAGAATTGAGTTTGTATCACTTGGTTTAATGAATGATAAATGTGATGGATTCCAATAAATAAATGCGATATCACAAAATCTGAATCAGTGGCGTTATCCCAGAAATATGCAGAACCCTTTTGTGACCACGATGAAAGACTCGGCCCCCACTGTTTTCTTTCTTTCCTTTGTAATTACCCACAGTGAAGCAGCATCTCTAATTGCCTTTGTTGAAAGGGAGCTGGCTGAGCGACTGGTTAGCACTTTGTTTCCTTCTTGAAAGGTCGGTGTGCTCAAATCCGTGCGTCCACCCGGGACCATTCGCTCAACTAACAGTGATGTCGCTGGTTCTGACTCCTGTTGTTCTTTAGTGACCACTGAAGACCAGTTAGATGGATGCTGCTTAAGTTAAGGGTGAAATCGATTTGCCAGTGGAAATCTAAACTGAAAAACCAGGGACATCACTGAATGATTTATGTAGTAAACGTTTCAGGCCTTTTCAGCCGCTTTGTGGTGGTGCATACCTGCTCTGTTTTAAAATATAATTGGGTGTAAAATCAATAAAGAACCTGGAGAAAACGGTGTGAAAAGATCTTCCAGTGGTCACACATCTCCGCTGCTGGTGAACAAGCAAACCAGCATATGTGGTGTTTGAACCAAACCTGTGTTAAACAACTAAGCAGCTTACTGGACTACCTGCCATTACACCGTAGTCTCCTTGGTGATTGAAGCGAAGCTGATGTGTATATATTATACATTTTGTGTAATAGGCGTGCGCTGAAAGGCAGGGATGAGTTTAGATTTACGACATTGATCTGTGGTTACCGAACACTGATGTTTCACAGATGATGAATCTGTGTGGTATCCCGGGCAGCTGAGGAGACAACCTGTCTCTGCAGGAAGTTATTTCTGAACAAACCCTTGCAGGTCCCTCTTTGGCTTTGCAGCTCTGTATTTAGGTCAGAATCTGCGCCTCAGTTTCTACTTTAAGGTTGTCCTCTCTGTAAAGCTTTTTTTTTTAACAGCTTCTTGATGTTTAAGAGCTTAGTGATGCTCCTAAACAGTACGTGTAGCCTTAATGCTTTGCGGGATCGGACCGGTGACCTTCTGGTTGTGCTGCAGATTTTCGTAGCCGCCCTTGTTGCTCTTGTGTTTTGTTTTTTGTTGTTGACCAGCTGTTTAGCTTGCAGGCACTTTGTTCAGTTTCCATGATATTGAGCCTATTGTGAGGCTCTGTGGTCATTGACCTTGCTGATATTGCACAGCACTTAGCGACTCCCTACCTCGCTCGATGCTGCAGCATCAGCTTCAGACAGTAGTTTGAATATTTTTACTGTCCTTCTCACTTGTTTGTGGTCTCCTCTCTTCTCTTTTCATTCAGGTCCGTATTTTCTGCTTCGTCATATATTTCTTTGGCCTCCTTTTCTTTGAATTCAGGACATTTCTGTGTCCCAATGTCACCTTTTCTCTGTCCCTGTGTTTCTGGTATATGCTACCACTTCACCCCTTGTTTACTGCTGGTATTAAGAGTCGCTGCAGGCCCCATCTCCCCTGTGGGTGGATATCCTATCCAGATTTCAATGAAATAAGCCTCCTCTCTGCTGCCTTGATGGCTCTCGCAAAACACAATGAGCCTGTTTGTTCTGTCGCAGATAAGCCCATCCGAGAGGCAGACAGAGGGAGAGACGGAGAGGAACAGAGATTGAAGAAGGGGGGGAAAGAAATAAAAAAAAGACACAGTGGAAAGAGAGAAAGATGTATCTAGAGTTTCAATCTGAGTGAAGGTGGTAGACGACGGATGAGATGCAAAAAGCAAGGGTGAAAAATGGGAGCCTGATATCCTCTCTGACAAAGCGAGACAGTGTGACAGAGAGGATTAAGCCGACTGCCCCAATCTACTCGCTTTCCAGTTTTCTCTACAACCCCCCTTTATAGCTAGCATCATCTGGCAACCAGCTGAAGGGCTATCAATGTCACTGCACAGTGATGTCCCCCTTTTAAAAAAAATAAAAATCAAACCACAAATCAAGCTAACCAGCCTTATTAGTCAGCATTTCAAAAGCATCTTACACTGGCACCGTTACACAGAGCTGAGCAGTTTGAGTTCAAGTCCTTTTAGCCGTAGGACCACCGATTCCCCCACCGGACCACTTAACCCCCCACACCAAAAGCTTGGACCGTACTTCCACGGTTTGGCACAATCTACAATGATTGTTTGTGGTATTTGGGTGTTGTTAAGAAGCTTTGGTGCCGCAGATTAATTAGCGTGTGGCTAAAGCTGGTTGAGCTGCCGTATCAGGTTTCATCCTGGAGAAAAGAAAGGAGGCCGTAAGCAGATTAGCCAAACAGCGATATCACATGATTACCATGTCTGACGGTTACACAAGTCTCCTATTCTTCTGTGCCAAGAGCGTTTCAGGGGGCATTTGGAGACTTCATCTTTACCCAATTCTCAGAGCAGGAAACAAACTGTTTTATTTGTATTGACAGGCCACAGCTGCAAAGTGCTTTTTTTTATCAATTTATTATGCTTTTTATCAATCAGGTGAATTTTGGCTGAGTAGCTGAGTCAAAGTGGATCAACTCACCAGCCAAAACTTTAAAATGTAAGTGTTTTGGCCAATGGCCAGTGGTAATTTTCTGCTAATACAAAGAAATAGTTTTCCAAAAACACTGTGTAAAGCCCCTTTAGTGTCGGTGACGTTGTCGAGAGAAGAGATGCAGAAAATCTGAAGGTCTTTTATTGACCTTGACATTTCAAAGCTATAACCAAACTGGCAAAACGTGAACGTTTGAAGGCAAAAACAGCTGCTGAGCTGCTTCCACATTGACGAAGTCGATACAAGACGCAGAGCATTAATAATTGAACCAAACTTCACTCATTAATTGTACTCTTAAGCCAGCCATGATAACTGTTTGGACAGTTCGTCAAGCTGTTTCTAACTGTTGGGCAGTTACTGTATGTGCTGTGAGCTTCGGTCTCAGCGGGAGAGAGAGGGATCGTACAGAAGGACGTGTCCTGATTGGACGTGTCCTGATTGGACGTCTGTGCTTCTGTGAAAATCGTTTGATGGAAGAGATCGCTGGAAAGGAAATGAAAATGCATCTAGTGACCAGCCATTGGGACGGTGTTTGTAGAAACTAGATGGGCGGTCTGCTGTTTCTGCTCAACAGTGTCCGACCACATGCGGGCAGGCCTCCTTGGGAGGTCATGTGATCTGTCATATGACTAAGAGAACCCATGGAGCTGCTGTCAGCGCTGGGCTCATGCATGCTTAGCGCAACACAACACATGCCTCGAGCCATCAGGCTTTCTCCAGCGTCACGTTATCTCCGACCATCTAGCTATTTAAGGCATGCCCTGTTGCTGGGCATGCCCCCCCCCACCCCTCCACACACACACTCAGCAATGTTGTCTTCTTCTACATCACTGTTCATCCCATTTTGCTGTGTAAATCTTTGTATTTTGGACTTGCTGCCGTCTCTCTACGTTGCATCTTTCTCTGTTCTTATCTCTCTGGACTGACAGTGTGGCAGCTCATTACTCATCGTTACTGTCTTCGTCTTTACAGTCGCTCTCCTTGCACATAAATCTTTGAATTTGTGTCTTTCTCTTGCTTCATCTCTCTCCCTCGCTCTCCGGGCTGCACAGCTAATCCGAAATATATTACAAAATCACAGTGCACTCCCTGAACCACAAAAAGCTTCAACTTATCCCCCCCAACAAGTTCAATCATGTGGTGTGTGCAAAATTTATGACCCTACAGACGTAATCTTTATCACTTTATTCAAACCAAACAAAATACTGAACAGTTTTATCATCTTCATCACCTGACTCATCTTTTTCTGGTCTGGTTTGTAGATTTTCAACCAAGGCAGGTTAAGTATGTGATTGCTCAGGCACTTTATGCAGTAAACACTTTGGAAATTACAATTATCAGAGTGTATATACAACAGTTAAAGCTACAATATGTGCAAATAGTAATTTAAAATAATAAAAAAAACACAGTAAGGACGATAATAACAACATGTTTGTATCTTTTTCCTTCTTCTTTTCTCTCTTTTTCATGGTTTAAAATCACATTTACACTTCTTGGGTTAACCGTCTCTCCAGATACTCACACAAGCCAATCAGCATCTTGCTCTGATTGGTCGGCTGCCTAGCAACCAGACCCCCCCCCCCCCCCAACCCGGACTCCCCTTCACAAGCTTCCAGGCTCGTGTTTCATAGCCACCCACTGACATGCCACTCAGGAATGAGGCTAAAAAGAGTCAATCTTGCTCTCCAGCCACCCCCGCTCCTCCATGTTTGGTACGACCCGTTAGCGGCCGTGTTTGGAGAGCTCCTCTTTGTCTTCTTTTTGGTGAAATATCGGGTACAGTCCCATGTGGCTGAACTGTCTCATAGTTGAAAGAGCATGTCTGAGTGTGTGCATGCATGTATTATGTATGTATGTAGACTAAAGGTTGTTTTCTTTAAGAGTTCAATCTATAAAATATCAGAAAATGCGCCACAGGTTCAAATCCCAAACATATTACATTAATCTGGCATTTAGCTCGAGTAACGCTCATCAGTGTTAATACGTTAATTAACCGCTTCATTCTCACGTACGTTTCCATCCGAATCTCGTTGACTTTACAGAGTTGTTGACTTGTTTTGACTTTTTATTGCATTTGTTTACGGGACTGCGTCATTTTGCATAATCTGATTGGTTGGTCCCAATCACAAGTGGCTTGTTGCTTTTGCAATTTTATGCGTAAAAGTTTTTTTTAATTTTTAGCAAAATCGTTCACGTTAATTATTTACGAAGAACGCAGAATCGCGACTTCCTGGAGGGACTGTTTAATGCGGATAAATCGCAGGAAGTTTGAGAAATTACAAGCGCTCACAGATATTAAGGAAATCTGTTGAATTTGCATTAATTATTGCAAATTCAATACTGAGGGACTAATCAGGAATCAATGAGGACCCGGTGGGGTTGAAACTGGTCGGCATTTTAAACGTTTTTCCTCGTTAACAGCACCTCCTGCTTCTTAAGGACTTGCTGCTTGTGTTCTGTGAATCACTAATTGTTTGTATTTAAACATTTTACTTGGTCGTCCTATTTTAATGAACCTGTATATCTATACGTATACATGTCCACGTCATGTGTTCACCTTGTGCACACGTCACTGAAAAGGAACGATTGGTGAAGTGCTCAGAGAAGTAGGTCATAGCATCCGTCCCTTTCAGTCTCTTCATCCTCCCCCTCCTCTTCCCTTCATATAGGCCTATATTTCACTCTGCAGCCTCCCTTCTCTTCCTTCATTCTTTACATAATTATATAACTTGCTGTTCGGTGGAGGCTTTTATCTGAAGCGGCTCACTGTGTGGCTCATGCATGCATCTGTAACATGGACTCGAACCCTCCAACCCTCAGAGGAGAACCGTAACTTGATATCTGTTTGACCCCCAGATATCCTGCAGCTTTACCCGGCCTGCTGATGTGTGATGCTTAAAGGACTTACCAGGGTAATACTACAGGAGGCCGGATACATTTTTACTTAAATATCCTGACAGAGTAACAAACATATTGAAGCCTAATACAACAACACCACAAGCTTGGATCTCGACGACATTCAACGTTGTCACCTGAGACAAATGATATTTTCTGACACGTTTTAGACAAAACGATGTTATAATAATGCAGCATGTTCCAGTTTTCCTTCTCGTCTTCCTCTCGGCAGTTGATTTGATGACATGGCCGCTGTTTGATGTGTGCTGAAAGCGTCATGTGCACACACACACACACACACGGCTGCTCCGTGTGATGAAACGGAGAATGAAATGAGAGACAGAACAGAAACGGTCCGACTCTTCTTGCCGTATTCGAGCCTGTATGTAACAGAAAAGCTCTCAACACATTTACAGTTTGTATTGTTGCAACTTCAGAAGATTTTAAAGGTGTTAATGATACAAATAAAAAATACTAAAATATCGATATTTGCCAAATTCAATTGAGTTGTTGGATAATATTGTGGCCCGGTAGTCTTGTTTTTGGTGAATCCAGGCTAAACAACATTAATCCTATATATAATAGCATCTCTGTTGTCTCACAATATGTCGTAGTTTCATTAGAGCTTTATTTCCTCTATTGATTAATCTGTATTTTCTCGATGAATCGATTACTAAAATGCAACTCAAGAAGACAGTTTTCAACCGAAATACATTCAGTTTAATCGCATTAAACAAGCTGTAATCATTGTCGTTGCAGCTCTGCGGCTCTTTTGCTTCGATATATGTCGACGTCGTGCAGGCAGCAGTGTGACCGACTAGCAACAGCAACTTCTTCTTATGTGGAACAGGAATACAGTTAACGTCATACACGATAATATCTCATACTTACTGTAAATGCACATTTTCTCTCTCATACACAGACACACTCGCTGTTAGTCACTCAAACAAACACATACACACGTTGCCTTTTTTTTTGTGTGTGTGTGTGTGTCTCTTATGCAGCATTTAATAGCGTGTCGGTGTTCAGCTGGAGCAGAATGAGAGCAGCAGCTGTGAGCGGCCGACTTCAGGTTACCATGGAGGAGGGTGGGTGGGGTGTAGTGGACAGAGAGCGAGAGGGGAGAGAGAGAGACCCTGTTGTTTAACTGTTCCTCTTTCTCTCTGTCTTCATCATTCTGCATGAAAACAGAATTTGTTGTTGTTGTTGTTGTGTGTTCGGCCCGTTGGCCAGAGACAGCAGAGAGGATTGTGGGAGTTTTCCAGCTCAACAAGAACAGAGCAGATAAAACTTTTAACCGACTACAAGAGGACATATTCATCATTCATCAGCTGTGAATGTAGAAAAGTTAATTCATAATCAATGATTTTTGCCTGTTAGCACAAACATCTAATTAAATCCTTCCCAGGCTTCCCAGATAAATGTTTCCCAGATCAGTTCGAAGGCGGAGTCCTACTTAAACTGAATTATAGACGTCTGATTGATTCATTGGCTGGTTTGATAATCTTAGATATTAACACTCATATATTTGTGTCTATGTCACAAATCTTTAACAATGAAATTTAAATAAATGTTTTATATTTGTTTTTTGTTTTTTTATGTTGGAACATGAAAACCAACCAATTCATCTTTTCATCTTTTCATCTTTTCAGCTCTCAAGATGTCGTTTATTGGCGTCAGCTGCAAACATCCAGTATCGGTTAGACTATAATTACAGAGAAACAGTCGTTCTGTCTCTATTCAGCATTTTACTCTGTAAACTGTAAACTGGCATTTTTAATATGAAGATGGATCTTTGAATCACTTTATGATACAAAACAGGAAGAGGACTCTAAAGTCCGTCTAAAGTACAGACTTAAAGCTGTTTCAGGTTGTGTATAACAAAACGTTTTCATATAAAATGTGTGAATCTTTATCTACCTTTTTATTTTGTTTTTGTTCCATAATCTTCAATCCATCATCGTTTATAAAGTGCTACTGCAGGAGCCGTAAGAAAAGTCAGAAAAGGGAAATAAGACCGTAGCAGTTGCTGCATGAGTTCAGGTGTTCAGGCTCGTCCTTGTTCAGGTGTTCAGGCTCGTCCTTGTTCAGGTGTTCAGGCTCGTCCTTGTTCAGGTGTTCAGGCTCGTCCTTGTTCAGGTGTTCAGGCTCGTCCTTGTTCAGGTGTTCAGGCTCGTCCTTGTTCTGGTGTTCAGGCTCGTCCTTGTTCAGGTGTTCAGGCTCGTCCTTGTTCTGGTGTTCAGGCTCGTCCTTGTTCAGGTGTTCAGGCTCGTCCTTGTTCAGGTGTTCAGGCTCGTCCTTGTTCAGGTGTTCAGGCTCGTCCTTGTTCAGGTGCCCTTGAGCAAAACAGTGAACCAGCCACCTGCTGCAGACTGCAGCCTTTATACCTCAGCTGAATGTACTGTATGTGTGTCACAGGCGGGTTTGCCAAGAACCAGATTCCCGGAGCTACCGGTGTGAGATGGTGACAGAAAGATGGCGACTGAGTCTTAACATGTGTGAAATGAAGGGGGGAGGCGTGTGAGAGGCTGAACACACGCTCTGATCTAAATGAGTGACCAGAGAGACGGCACCAATACGAAGCGTTAACTGACGGCAGCGTCGGTGTTCAGGTTCTACATACATTCATGATCCTCAGAGGATGAACCGTAATGACTTTGGTGAAATATCTCAACATCTACTCGATCGATTGGCACAAAATGTTCATTATTCCCAGACAGAAACTCGTAGACGTGATTTCAGGCCGCAGCGATTTCACATCTGCATATTTGATATTTTGTGCTTCCATATCACGAGTCTGTTTAGTTCAGGCGTCGGTGGAAAAAGCCGTTAAAACAGCTTTTGGGTCTTCACAGGACACTAAAACTGTCCCCTGAAACACCGACTAATGCACTTCAAGGTTGGTAACTATAATGCAGCCGCAATCACGACATGTCTAGGATGCATTTTTATCAACAATTATTGCAAGACAACAATATTGAAAACAAGAAAAAAGCGGAAAATGTGGATGAAGGGGGATGAAGCAGAATGAAGCAGGATGGAGCAGGATGGAGCTGTGTTTAAGTGCTGATAAATTCTCCGTGCTGGAAGGACGCCCCGTGGCCTCAACATGTCAGATGGACATGAATACACTGAAGTTAAAAGGTGTTCGGGTGCAGGGCTGAGAGATGTTTCAGTGCATTATTGCTAAATGAAGCTGCCTCTGATGTACCGCTGCGCTGCTCTATTTGAGGCTAAAAGCAGGATTTGATAATCCAAAATACTAAAATGTAAAAATCTCTGCAAATCTCCAAAGATGTTTAGAAAGTTTTAATATAATCCCAACATGCGTTTGAGAACCAGAGTTAATATATGCAAATGTGGTTTAAAAAAAATAATAAAAATAATAATAAAAAGAGCAGTGTGTTGATGAAGTGAAAAAACATGCTTTTTATTTCAGTTGATTTAACTGTTATTCAGCCCTGACGTTCCTGAAGGTTTCAGTTGAGTCAGTGTGGGAACGGGGGCCTCTACCATTAATCGATTACGCCTCCCTCCGGCACGACTTTCTGTCTCCCTCTTGACTTCACAGTAATGCTTTGCAGCGAAAGCAATTAAATTTACGAGCATTCAGCAGCTACTACTGCGCTCCATCTGGGTCTCTTTTTGCTCTTATATTTTTCGTCATTCCTCTCCAAGGCAACGGCTTTCAACAAAACACCTTCCGTCTCCGCTCTCGTGCTGTTGGTGGTGTGATGCTCACGCTGCTCTGCTCTGGGTGGGGGCTGGAGGGCAGTGACTGATGTGGGTGAAGAAACTGCTGTCGGGGGGCTTGTGAGTTGTGTTTCGACACAGCTACGGCTTTGTCTAGACGGCGAGTTCCTAAGTGACACTGGCTGCACTGTTCTCGCTCCCGAATCAGCAGAAAGGAAAGTTTCTGTGTGACATTTAACATCTGACACTGGAGACGAGGAGCCGCGAGTTTTACACCTGCTGAACGATGCAAGCCTGACTTTAGTTTCTCAGTTTCAAATGTACCTCAAAATATAATTGGATGAAGTACTTATGATGTTCTGTAAGTGCAGATATTGTCAGCATGTGAAATCAAACTACGTTTAATCCATTTTTATTTTTACATCCAGTCATCTATACAGGATTATAGATTAAACGTCTGTATTTAAACGTCTGTATCTAAACGTCTGTATCCAAACGTCTGTATCCAAACGTCTGTATCCAAACGTCTGTATTCAAACGTCTGTATCTAAACGTCTGTATCTAAACGTCTGTATCCAAACGTCTGTATCCAAACGTCTGTATCCAAACGTCTGTATCCAAACGTCTGTATCCAAACGTCTGTATTTAAACGTCTGTATCTAAACGTCTGTATCCAAACGTCTGTATTTAAACGTCTGTATTTTAACGTCTGTATTTCTCAGGCTTTCAGCTCATTTCATTAGTTTCATTTCACTGATTAGTTCCTCCTCTCTGGATGCAGACTTGTAATAATCAGCAGAATCAGCTGCTGTGGTGGTTTGTTGGAAAGAAAAGCTGCAAACTCTGGAGCCGTAAATGCACAGAGCTGAGAACGTGTTTGAGAGCGCGCCAGCTCCTCTCTGTACGACAGACGACAGATTAGAGGCCGTACCTGCTGCTTCTGCCCTGCCGGTGTGCCGGTGACCCTCCGTTTCACACCAGAGCCGCTTCTCGCCTCGCCAACCGGCCGCGTGGCGGGACCAGACTGTGCCAGAGTTGTTTTTTTTGGATGCTCAGGTTCCTGGCAGCCCCCCATCTGCATATTTAATGCATAATTATGATAACTGAGTACTTCTCTGCAGAAACACAAACTGGAAAATGAAGCGCATGATATCCGTTTCAGCTCATGCTTCGAAATGTTTGATCACAAAACGAGATGAAC
Source organism: Pampus argenteus (assembly GCA_036937835.1). Taxonomy (NCBI): domain Eukaryota; kingdom Metazoa; phylum Chordata; class Actinopteri; order Scombriformes; family Stromateidae; genus Pampus; species Pampus argenteus. Next base: position 2,525,585 of record CM072869.1, read on the forward strand.
AAACAGAAATAGAAATCATCTGATTATCTTATATTAGCAATGTGAACATTTACTCTCATCTATTTAGAGAATCAAACGTTTTGCTCGTTTGATATCCACCAATCCAGATTTAATTAACATGTTTTCCAAGTTTATTGTTTTCCATTTACTTGTTTACTGGAGAAGACATTAAAACATTAAGCCGACGCCTATTTACTGCTGTGTTCGGACCACAAAGCTCCAGCGTTTGAGGCCGTTTTAACTCTGCGAGATGCGAGTTGTTTTGAACGGTGCCAGGAGACACGGCGTCATTACAGCGTGGTGTCTTTATGGGAAGCCCTGGTATGTACATTAGAGGCTTTTGTAAAGGGAGGAGACATTAGGAAGAGATGAGGGCTGTTTGGAGCTCACGTTCAGTCATGAAGGGTTGTCTCCTGCGCGTTTGAGTGTGTGTGTTGCCGAGTTTCGACTCTCACCTTTGTCAGGGCCAAGTTAGGCCTTTGTTTCAGGGTTATTGGGATCAGGTTGAGGTAAATAATATATTATAATGTGACTGCAGACGTGTTTTCTGTGTGTTTTGTTTCATTTGCGCCCACGTTTGCAACATGCTTGATTTGCCTGAGTGGGCCGACGGACCGCGGGGAGCGTCGTTGGATAACTGACACAGATTTCACTCGTTCATGTTGTCCGTCTTCAGCCAACGATTCGCTTGTTGCTCTTTTCTTCCGCCTCGTAACTCATTAGCCACGTTTAACGGGGCGGTGTTTTGATTTCTCACACCTCAGATACGAACTCGTGAGCCCAGACTCAAATGGCTATGGTTTGTCATTGAACTTCGGCAGGAGGCCACACCTGTCGCCGTGAGGCCGATCCGGACTCTAATCTGCTCCGTTTCTCTCCCACAGGTTTTGACTTCCTCTCATTTTGGTTCTCCTCACCTGGCCTCGTCATCTTTCCTCGTTTTTAACGTACTTTCATTTTCATTTCCTGCCAACCATCGTCTGTGAGTTGCCGTTATGTTGCCCGCAGCGATCGATTCTCAGATCAGTGACTGTATTGAGACGTGACAACATTGATGGTCAGATGTTTGCTAGAAGCATAAACAGTCAACAGAAGAGTTTTCCTCACGTCTCTCTTAAGTTCTTGATGTTTTGGGTGATTTTAAATCCAATAATTGAATTTTCTCTAAAAGTGTGATTTGTGGTAAAAGAGTGAAACTTTACAGCCGGTCGCTGTGGCCTTTTGACAAACAATTTGATTTCCTGCCTGAGATGTCATGGTGTTGTGTTTCCGTCTATATTTGTCTTTGTTTGTGATAGGGCAGTGTGTGTGTGTGTGTGTGTGTGTGTGTGTGTGTGGTCAGGTGTCCAGGGTTGCTGAGCTCTGTGATTTTTAACTGATGTGTGATATCAGAGGAGCTGCTGGATTCGAGCCCGTTGGCTTGTACCTCCAGCATTTTTCATCTCGCCAAACTGGTGTTAATACAGACATTCAGGTTTAGTGCACAAGTGTTTACACGTACCAAAGTGTGTGTGTGTGTGTGTGTGGTGTGAGGATATATTTCCTGCATGGGGTTAAATCAGCTGGATATAAAGTGCTGACACACATTTAATCAGAAAAATAGATATGCATGCGCATGACTGCACCACAAACTCTAACACACACACACACACACACACAAACAGAGTAATAAACACACTGACGGCCCTATCAGATGTTTGGGGGCTTTTTGTGCTTCTGCCCACGGGGAGTATGAGGTTTAATCAAGCAGCAGGCCTGTGTTGGTTTACTGTGGCATTAAGGATAAAAATAGGTTGTAAGGAGCTGAGTCTACTGGGCAGCAGAGCCCCTCCACACAGCTGTGTGTGTGTGTGTGTGTGTGTGTGTGTGTGTGTGATTTTTAATTGATGTACAAGTGTGTGTTGGCTCTGAAGTGTCAATATGTTTGTGTCTATCAAGTTTTTTTCTGCATTATGTTGGATGTAACTGTAGTGTTTGAGCAGCTTATGGTGCGTGTGTGTGCGTGTGTGTGTGTGCGTGTGTGTGTGTGTGTTGTTACTATGCATGTAGACATTTACAGGCTCTTATTTTCTACAACTAGTGTATTTAACAACTGAATTTCCAGTAAAGTTTTTTATTTTTCATTTCATGAATCTTTCTGCTCATTATTCGTCCAGCAGCTCTGCTGTTTTAATTCACTCTCAGCGCTCTCATCGAGTCATTATTGGGCCGCTATTTTTAGACAAAGCTCTAAAAAAAAAAAAAAAACCCGCCGTAGACGACCTGCTCAGAGCAGCTAACAGACACAGTTACTGCAGACGAGCTGCTGAACATAGTGGAGCATTTAGCAGCAGCAGAGCCTGATGTTTCTATCAGGCAGCCACGATATGTCAGTGATGAGTTCACGACATGTTAAAATGTCGGTAACATCAACCGCTAGTTGGTTCTTCACTTTATTTGTTCAAAAACTAAAGAGAGGAGGTGCCTTGTTGAGCTCTTTTTGTTAAATATCCGTCTGTACTACTGTAGCCGTGTTTTTACTGACTCTTAATTCACTCGAGGCTGAAAAACAGCACTCAGACCATCACGGGAAACTCTGAAACACACACGGTTTAAATCCTGTTAAAGCCGGAGACCCTGAAAAAAAAACTGCAGGTTTTAAATTCAACTGGAGCTGCGGTGAAGGAGGAACCTGCATCTTAGTCAGTGGCTGGTTGGCCGATATCCAGCATCTCATAGGAGCCCAAAACTGTCCCTATTAATTGTGGTCGCTATGTTGTGTGTGTGTGTGTGTGTGTGTGTTGAGACAGACATGGAGAGATTTAGGATCGGAGGGGTTAGGAAGTCCTGGGAACGTTGGATCGTGATTTTCATCGGTTGCTTTGTGTGGGAGAGAGAAAGCATTGAAACATCACGTGACAGAATAAAGCGCGTCTCTGTGCTCGTATGTTTGTATTTTGTTATGTGTGTGTGTGTGTGTGTGTGTGTGTTGGGGGGTGCGTACAGTATATCTGGGGCTTCATCAAACTTTCATTGAGGCTGTCAGCTGAGCTCATTAAACATGAGTGAAGAAAGCTGCCGCCCGAGGGGGATTCTGGGAAAAGATACCGCCAGTTCAGTCTTTATTTCTGCATAGTAACGAATCAACAGACGAGTGCATGCGAGGCTTTGTTTTAGTCTTCATGAGTTTTCTCACAAAAATAGAAAATAAAATCCTCCAAGATGAGGTGATGCTCGAGATTTCCTTCAGTTCACCGTCAGACGTGACAAAGAAAAGCAGCAAATCGTCACATTTGAAAAGCTGGAAGCAGATAACACGTTTGCATTTTAACCTTTACGCCATGATTACGTCTGCGTGCACGATGCGTGCACGATGCGTGCACGATGCGTGCAGCGTGCCGTGTGCTCAGGACGTCTGTTGATGCGACGCGTCTCAGCTGATTCGTGTTTGTGGGATAATTAATGGACAACATTAGTTCTGCACAAACTGCAACAGACAGTAATTGTTGTCTTTATTCTGCTTCAAGGCCATCAGTATGAGGAGAAATGATGATTATTATACATCCATGTTTATTCCCATTGATTCTCATATACGTTCATATCCGTAAGTTAGCAGGAATCAAAGTCTTTTTTTCTATCCTTTAAATCCCAGAAAATCCCAAAATATTCTGGTTCCAGCTTCTCAAATGTGAAGATTTGCAGCTTTTCTTTGTCATATATGATAATAAACTGAATACCTTTTTGTGTTTGTTAGTCATGAAAGACAAACACAGCTGCAGCCACTAATTATATAATTGTTGCAGCAATACGCACCTTAATTATGTTTGACATGTCTTATGTGGCTCTAAACTGTAGAAATAAGGTAGAGAGGTAGAGAAGAGTCCATCACTGCTTCACCTTCATGTCCTTCAGTCTCCTGATCACGGTCACGTATAAATTTTATTTCTTGTCCTTTATTAAAAATGTAAACTTCGTCCGACAGAAGTCATTGAGCAGATTGATGTTTGTGGACATGTGAGAACAAGCAGACGTTAATGACGAGGAGGAAGTAGAGGTGACGTTACAAACGTCGTGGGCAGGTTGAAGCCCTCGTTTCTGACTTGCAGGCAGCATGAACAACAACAACAGAAGCCGTAACTGCCTGACAGATCACCTCTACTGGTTCTCTTTCTAATCTTTCCCTCCATCCGTCTCTCTGTCTTTCTCCCCTTTCATCTCTCTCTCTAACTTACACCGTACCTCCTCCACCTCCTCCTTTCCATAGATCACACTCACACTGTGTTTCTCTTTGTCAAATAAAATCCTTTTGCACGTATTGATCCCTCCAGTAAAGTGAAATCCCTGGTGATTGCAGGTTATCGGGTGTCACTGCAGGGATAAATATGTGCTTCAGTGTTACAGTAAGCGCCACCGTCACCCTGCGGACTGACTGAGACTCATAAACCTGTAGGAATAACATCTTTAAACAAACAAAACGTTTAGTGTATTCAGACACTCCTACGACTCCTCAAATAAAAGGAATTTGCAGATTAATTCCTTCTGTTGAATATTTTTGTCTACTTAACGAGGACCGTGACGATGTTACCTTGATGTGAGATATTTTTTGTTACTTTCCTGTAGGAGCTGCTGCTGAGACATTAATAATCAATCAATCATAAATGTCGAGGTTTGTTTGTTGTCCTGTGGTTTATTGGGTATAAATGTCACCACCAAATCATCTCTCATTGGCTGATAATTTGGGATGATGTGCGTTGAAGCGATGATGGATTAATTGGTTTGTGTGCATGTGTGTGTGAATGACAGATGGTGTTCCTCAGGGTCGGTACGTCCCGAGGGACTATTGACCCCCTGCTGACAACCAGAGATGTGCTTTCATATCACCACAGACCAGAAATGGATCCAAAAAGATCCCCCCCTAACATGTTGATTTAAAAAAATAATAATAATAATTATTATTACAAATGTGATCCGTGCTTCAGTTTGAGGCAGCGACGGTGGACTGAACGCTGACCCGACTGTGTGGCTGAAACGAGAACCCAGAGAGAGAGAGAGAGACGAGTCGATATATCGACGTGAGCCTCGGTGCAGGCGTAACCAAGGGCGACAGGAAGTGTTGATTAAAAGCCCCGCCCCCTCCAGCAGGAAACCGGCCTTGTCATTGTCCTGCTGTAGAGTAGCACGTCGTCGTGTCAACACCGAGCTGCTGGTCACTGAACCCGACAGCGTCTCGAGCATCAGACACTTGAATCGAGCACCCTCATGAGTGATCGAATGTTTGCGTGTGCTTTTCTACACACATGAACGGCTCCTCTGTGTTTTTCCGGGATGTTTTTTTGGCTGCTGGCCGCTGACGTTCATACAGTCATGAACAGAGTTGAATGAGACACATGAATACATGCTGCTCTTTTTCTGTGTAAAGTTCGGACTCTTTTCTTTGCCTCAGTTTCCAGGGTTTCTTCTGACTCATTTCTCCACCTTTCTCAGTCTCCTCTTCCAGTGCTTATAAATGAAATGTTAAAAAACGGTTGAAGCTTCAATTTAAACAACATCAGTATCACTCTACAAAACCTCGACTGCTCAAACCCCGCGGTGTGCGCTGTAGCTTTCCTCTAATGACAACCAGTGGATCCATGGGATCAATGGAGCCTCGGGGGAGCTCAGCGTTTGACAGCTGATGAGATCTCAAAGGATTTAGCTCAAACCCGGACGCCAGAGAGGCGTGTAATAGGGTGACCTACGACCCCGAGCATCCCGACCAGGAAATATTGATGGACCTTTCCACAACAACAGGAAGAGAAACATAACTGATGCTGATGTGGATGTGGAGGTGAAGAGCAGCTGGCTGAGTGAGAGGAACGTGACGGCCGCTGCCTCTGGGTAAATATTTACAGGAAGATCGCAGGAGGTGAAAAGCAGTTTAAAGATGGCATCAGCATCGCTCCCAATTATTTACACTGGAGCCTTTCAGAGCATCCACCCGGATGGTGGAGGCGGTGCCTTCACTGCTGCCGGATATCTCAGTCTCTATTGAGCTCAGTAATATAAAAACTCTTTTATCCAGATAATGTTTTATTTTTTTGACTTTGACATGTATGTTTAACTCCTTCAGAAACACTGATCTGGCCGTGGAATAAGCCTCAACTTTGATCCGTATGAACAGAGGCCGTCATACACACATGATCCTCCCACGTGACAACAGACGCTTCCTGAAACCTGCAGGGAAGCTCCAACATTGGTTCAGTGTCATGTGTAATGTTTCTAAGATGCATGGTTGACTGTAAACATGGATGGAGGCGAGGCCAACATAAACACACTACAGAAAGAAACACACACACACACACACACCTTTCCTCTGTGCTGTGTTTATGTTGGCTGCTCACAGTCAGCCATTAAGAGCTGTCTTGGTCTTCTCAGGATTCACCATCAATCTTCACACTCTGCACTCCTGTGTGTGTGTGTGTGTGTGTGTGTGTGTGTGTGTGCGTGCGTGTGTGTGCAGTTTAACTCCAGACTTCATCTCCTTCTTTGGCGAACCATCTCGCGACACCTTCCTGCCGTTTGTTCCTCGGCGTCTCTGCTGTCGGTTCTCTCGCCTCCACATTTAATTTGAATGTCTCTCGCCCAGTTCTTGCATCTTCCTCCCTCTCCAACCTGCTGCTGATAGATATGAATCATGAATCACGACTCGGCCTGAAACTGTTATTTCTGTAGATTTTATAAGATGCCTCGAACTGTTCTGATGGATTCATTTACTTTTTATAATAATAAATATAATTTAACTTTTAAGATGCAGATCACATCCTGGATGCAGCGTTTCTGTTTCTGTAGTGGATGTTTGTCACTTGGCTTTAAGACACAGTAGCACATAACATTTGATAACATGCATGTCATTTTTTTTGTCCTTATCGTTACTTTTTTTAGCGTTTAAGTAAATTTATAGTCTTCAAGTCCAACCTGAGACAATCCTGATGATGCATTTGAGTCATTTTTACAGCAGCTTCACCGGCTGTGACACTAATCACAACTCGTAAAATTGATCTTGATTATTCCGTGAAGCGACCCTTTAATGCTACATCATTTTATATCGATGTAGTCACAACCTTCAGTTAATGAGGAACATTTCTGCTCCTCTTCTCACAGTCTGAGTCCTCCTCTTCTGTCGGCGTGTTTCTGAGTCATTAAGCTCTCTCACCACCACTTATGGTCAGCGGGGTTTCGTCTCTGTGCAGCAGCTGTACTGCAGCCAAGCGGGTTTTGGTTAGGTATTATTTTACCAGTGGATTACTGTTAATGGTCATCTGGCTGTGGTCACGATGATTAAGAGCTGCTTTGACAAGGCTAATGTTGCTGAACTGTATTCAGAGCCAAACAATGCCAGCTTCTGCTTAAAGCAGCAGTTTAGATGACGCTGGACTTTACAGCAGCTACTAATCCTGACGTAACTACCTCGTATAACATGAACACCTCATCCAGAAATAGCATGTTGGCATGTTGGCAGGGAGTCTTGTTGTGGTGTCAAAAATTAAAAAATTTTTATTTAAACTGAAAATAAATACTGTCACTGCGCTTCTGGATGTTAACATTTAATCTCCAATAAGAGAGATCTCTAATTAAATAGTGCATTATTTAATAAAGCAGAATAATTGACTTGTTCAGATTCGTCTTTGTTGTTGTTTTCATCGCGCTGCGTTCAAGTGTTGCTTGGAAAGTTGGGATTCATCTGTTAAACAGCGACTCTATTTACATTCTTGTGGAAGTCAAAGCTGGAAGATGAATGATAAACATTAGAGGCTGCAGCTGTGCGCTTGATGAACGTGTCTGTTCTGGTGGACTCGACACAGACTCGGGTTCATTTATTCATTTGGCAGGTGTTCAGTTGAAGTATGAGGCTGTTGATACCTGGACGGGGCTGTGATACCAGATCAACATTAACCTCCTGCTCAGAGGATCTCTGATGTCCATCTGTGTGTGTGTGTAACCTGAGAGGAGTCGGGAGCTGGGGAGGAAGTTGAGGCCTGAAGGCGAGGCTTGGTAGAAACCTGATCATCACTATGAATATGTGTCTCGTCTTTTATTATCAGAACAGAGTCAAAATCAGCGTTTCTGATCCCAAACGTGAATAATAATAAGTTGAATAATTATTTTCTCCTCTCATCTTCTTTCTCCAGGCTCAGAGGAAGGAAGTGTTTCTTCAGGAGCGTTATGGCCACTACACCCTGACTGACCCTTTCCTGGCGCTTCAGAGGGACTTTGAGTGTGGGGTCCCCGGAGGAGACAAGGAGCGGCGGCCCCTGGGCTCCAGTCCCATCTCCGTCCTGGAGGCCGTCATGGCCCACTGCAGGAAGATGCAGGAACGCATGTCAGCCCAGCTGGCTGCTGCTGAGAGCCGCCAGAAGAGGGTAAGACCCCCGGGAGGGGCAGGAGGGTAAGGAGAGGTAGGAGGGAGAGGTGGGAGAAGAGGGGCAGGAGGGAGAGGAGAGGTGGGAGGGAGAGGAGGTAGAGGTGGGAGAGGAGGGTGAGGAGGGAGAGGAGAGAAACCTCGTCTTTAGAGCCACACACTCGATTCCTCTGCACACACAATGCATCATTTATGACCTCGTGTTTATAGAGCTTCACTTTAATTGCTTGTGAGTTAGTAGTCGGGTGAAATGAAGGTAAACAAAAGCAAGACGTGCAGCGTTTACATCAGCAGATGTGGAACCGCAGAGTCTGTTCATGTACGCACGACTCAAATCTCTGCGGCTGAATTTCTCCGGAGGACGATGTGGGAAAGAGGAAAACTGGATGCTTGTCTGTGTGAATTAATGTTTCTGGTTTATACTGTATGAATGTGGGAGATGGGAATGTGTGTGTGTGTGTGTGTGTGTGCGCTTAATTCCCATGTTTCTGGTGCGTCATTTCTATTTCTGATGGTTGACTGTGTGTGTTTACTAGTGTGTGTTTGTCCCAGGTCTCTTTAGGATTATGTGGCTCTGATTTAAGCAGGCAGCCAGATGCAGACTGTCCCATTTTCTCTCTCTGTGTCAGGTGACGTGTGAACGTGTTTGGATGAGAGTGGCTGGTAGTGTGTGTGTGTGTGTGTGTGTGTGTGTGTGTGTGTGTGTGTGTGTCCCGTCCATGAACTCTGTAATAATAACAGATGATGATATAGTTTTGAGCCAAATGGGACCTTTTGTAACCACATACACACACACACACACACACACAGATGAAGAGGAGGAGGAGGAGGAGGTGTGGAAGAAGGAAGGAAGGGAGAGGTAGGAGTTGGCTGTTTTGACAGGAAACTGGTTAAATAGGTTTTGTGGCTGTGGTTAGTGTGTTTATGTGTGTGTGTGTGTGTGTGTGTGTGTGTGTGAGAATGTGGCTCCATCCATGAAATACACGATATATTTTAATTCCCGTCTGTTCTGGCCTGATTACCTCGTATCGTGGGACTTTTACTACCACTCAAGGTTTTCAGTGCTGAGACGATGTGGCACCAGTAACACAATATTTTGTAACCATAGTGTGTTTTTTATTTTAATTTTATTTTTTTATTTAATGTCCATAATATAACCTAAACCTGGTTGAATCAGTCACAGCAAAGAAAATGCATTAAAATCAGATATAAAAAAAAAACACAATAAAATAGGAAAACAAAGTCATGCATCATGTTTTTATGTTGCAGCTGCACAGAGACACATGACATCTGATTTCTTGAAGTATGTTTGTTTAGTTCATGATGACGACAGAAGAGGAAAATCTTTTATTTTTATGGGTGATCGCAGAGAGTTAATCACTGAAAACGTTAACATTTCTGCTACTTTAACATGTAGGTACGATAACAACAACAACACACTGTGGATCAAATGTTACAACAATCAGAGAAAAAGATAAATTTTACATGTATCTGCATTAATGTGCCGATAACCAAAGATGTTTGGTTGAGAAAGACTCATATATGACCTTTAAAACCGTCTGTGTGACTCTGTACTCACAAACCGAGCTCTTCAACTTCACATTGACCTCGACAGGTTTTGGTTTATTTGACTCCGAAAACACGCGTAAAAAAAAAAAAAAAAGATGCAGCCACCGCACAAAACAGCTTTAACTTTCCTTCAGCACAGAATAAATCACCACGTCACCGCTCGTTGCTCGTTGGCCGGACGTAAACCGTCAACAACGGGACGGGGACTTATAAAAAAAAGACCAATGACACAACAACAACACACCAAAGCTGGTAAAAGACTCGGTTTTTTGTGTGTGTGCTCAGAGGGATCTTCTGGTTGCTGGGTAGAGTGAATTTCACCCGGGTCGTCTGTGCTATCTTTATCCCCTCCATCCGTTTCCACTCCTGTCATCCTCCTGTGAGTAAGCTGTTGAATTATCCATGAGGTCTTAGGCAGGCAGTTGTACGTAACACACTCTGAATCGGTTTATGGGAATAATGAAGACACCCCCACTGCCTCCTCTACTCCTCCATGAATCAGTCATGAAGTTGGAGGAAAGGACCCCCGCCTCCCCACCCCTCCGCTACATCATCTACCCTCCCAACAGAGGCGAAGAAACACAGTGTTTGTTCGTTTTTGTGGGTAAACAAGCCGCCCACGTGTTGTCGATGTTGTCATGAGGCTGAATTTGGAAGCAAGGTCATGACCGCTGGTGCTGAAATGACTTTTTTCTTCTTAAAATAGTCTCCTCCTTCGCTTCCTCCTTCTCTCATCCTCTCATCCTCCACAGCAGCTGAATAGGCTGCTTTATTCTGGCAGCTGATGTCTCTGCAGACCTTTTCATTGAGCGGCGGAGGATCTCGGGTCCGGGGGGGGGGGGGGCATCGTTCTCCACAAGAAGGAGTTATAGATTAATGTCGTTATTATTTCACTTCCTTATCGGTTTAAATGATACCACGTGTTGCTGTTAGTTACAGCATCAAACTAAACAGTCACCCGACGATGCCTCCAACCAGGCAGGAAGTCGGCCGAATGGAGAGCCTTGAATTTAAAGTATAGTATAAATGTGCTAATTCAGACCCCTCTCCCTCAGAGGACGGTATCTAACTCCTACTGTTGGTAGACTGTGTCCCCTCCCCTCATATAGATAATTCAAAAGCTTTTCCAGCGGTGCATTTTAGGCCATCATGTCATCAGCAGTGGCGTTCGCTGCACTTAATTGCCATTCATTATTTATATCTTAATCCCGCCTGGTTTCTATCTACACTGCCCAGTGTGTCACCACCTTGACAGCATTGCTGCATGTGTGTTCTTCAGAGGCATTAGGATGACTTACAACAGATATAATCCGCGCCCAATTAGCAGCTAGTCGTAGCACCTCCTTTTAGGAAACAACTGGCGCTCCATCAGAGCTCCTCAGTATCAGCTGGCGGTGATATACGCTCCCTGATGGTTTGGGACAGAGAAAGCGGAGGAGGACACTGGGGGGGAAGGGAGGGAGTCTCGTTTGGGACAGGGGGGTGTAGGGGGTGACGTACTCTTTGTTTGAGGCTTGTTAAAGTGATGGATCCCGGCAATTGGGTGGAGAGCCCCGGTTAATCCCTGTTACCCTCTGTGAAGCCGGAGCTGAGCTAACAATAGCTGCGACGCTCCACATATAGAGGCCGGCGCTTTGACAAGTCATCGAAATCCAATCGTATGCAGGGACGCTGTCTCGCTGAATAGATTAATCAGACTCTTTCCCCGAGCCACTCCATGGATTAATAAAGTGCCTATTTGTGTCTATGTCCATTTATCCATCCATCTCGCCCGTCTGTTTAATCCAGCTATTTGTTATTAATCTTAACTTTGTGACTAAATGACTCAGTATTCACATTTGGATGGTTTCTTTCCCCTTCGGGTGCAAACAGTTGCTGTTTCCATCTAATACTCAACGACGGACTAAATTAAAATGCTGCGTTTGTGCCCAAGTTTCTCTGTTATGTTCAGGTGATGGATATTTTCAGGATGCATGTGTGCATGATGCCCCGTGTGCAGCGTGTCACAGTTTGAGTCCCCAGTGAGACAGGTGGCATGAGAGCTGATTTATGGGAAATATTATGTGAGTGATTTGGATTTGGTTTCACATACATTTGAGGTTCAAATGTACAGAATGTACAGCCTGTATGACATCTGATTTATGTGATCTCATATTTGCTAAGGACAAGAACTGCAAGTGTTTTAATGATCATTTAGTATGTCAATTAATTGGAGAAAAAAGGTTATTAAATTTGCAATAATTTTAATTTGAAAAAACAACCTAATCCTCATAATAAATAACATATCTTATATATAATAATCAAATTCAAAGTTCTTGACTTAATCATATTATGTTACTGTGTCTGTAATGACTCTGTATTTTTCCCTCACAGCTGGAGATGGAGAAGCTGCAGCTCCAGAGTCTGGAACAGGAGCACCGCAAGCTGACGGCACAGCTGAAGGACGAGCGCGAGAAGAACAAGCACATCGTCATGATGCTGGTGCGGGAGTGCAAGCAGCTTGCCACGCGGGTGGTGGAGGAGTCCCAGCGATTTGACGAGCTCCAGGCTCGTCTGGATGATGAGAGTCGCACCTCTGGCCGGCTGCAAGGGGAACTGAGCACCGAGCGGCAACGTAGCCAACAGATGGAGGCCAAGATGGAAAAGCAGCTGTCAGAGTTTGACACGGAGCGGGAACAGCTGCGTGCCAGGCTGGGTCGCGAGGAGGCCGAGAGCCAGAGTCTGCGGCAGCAGGTGGAGCAGCTCAGGACTGAACGGGGCGATGGGAAGGATGCTGCTGCTGGAGCAGAACCTGCTGCCACCAGCCAACCACCCAAACCTAAAGCTCTAAATTCTGTTTCCGTATCCACAGAGCCGATCAGCTCTCGAACGGCGTCTTGCCAAACGGACCTGCTCCACACAGAGGTGGAGGGTCCCAAGAAGACTCCACTCACTATACCCGTCAAACCAACCCCTGCCAACTATGTGGGCCTGAGTCTGCCAAAGTCGACTGGCCGGGGAATTGTCCACAGCAGCTCAGGAGGACTGGCACAGACAGAGAATGGCTCAGAGGGCCAAGCCCCACATGGCTTACCCAGCGGGGTCAGCCCACGTGTCCAGGCAGCCCGCTACAAGTTCCAGGAACAGGACCAAAACGGCACGGCCTCCCAGAGTCCTCCAGCCCGTGACCTCTCCCCTACTAACCGTGACAACTTTGCCGCCAAGCAGCAAGCACGCCACACCGTCACACAGGTTCTTTCGCGCTTCACCAGCCCTCCAGCAGGAGGTGCTGGACCCCTGCGTCCAGCACTGCCCCACTCAGCCTCAGAGGGAGGCCCTTTTCCCGGTCGCCTGAGCCACCCTATTGGCCTAAAGTCGCCCACGGTGGCCAGGATCGACCGGGGAAACCCTCCTCCAATCCCTCCAAAAAAGCCTGGGCTTTCCCAGACCCCCTCTCCTCCTCACCCACCCATCAAGGTGGTGGGGGACAGCAGCCGCTCTTCTGGGGCGGGGCTAAAACCAGCCACACCCCAGCTGCCCCCCAAACCCGCCCTGGACCTGGTACCGGCCCTGACGGCCTCTCAGGTGGGTGCCAGCTCGCCGTCTCGTTCCCCCGGGCCCAGCCGGGGCCCTCATCGGCATCTGACAGCAGCATGTGCAGAGTGTCCCCCCGTCATGAGCCCTGCCACCACTGTCAGTAGCCCCTCCTCCATAAACCCCCCTTCCACCTCCTCCTCCATTAGTGCTCCATCCTCCCGTAGCCCCCGCTCCTCAGCAGGCAGCCCCCTGGCAACAGCATCAGGTAAAGGGGCTCCTCCACGCTCCGTCAAACTCCAGTTCTCCCAATTACCTCTTTTCTTCGACTGTCTTTCCATGCCGTTAGCCTAGCCTAGCATAGTGATCAGGTCACAGGGAAACTAGTCTAACCACAGGAATGCAACATGGGCCAGTTCAGTTCAGTTGATCCTTGAACCTAAATGACCTTGTGAGATCCGATGTCGCTCACTGCATTCTCCCTCTACTCATCTTTCTTTTTCTGCCCTTTAATACGTCCTCCCTCTGGGCGCCGTTCGTGTCCCACGTTGTCACATTAGCTCTGCCGGTATCACTATCAACAGCGGACATTGACAACGTTTCGCTAACATACGCCTGACTGTTGCTCAGACACCGGCGGTTCGCTGTCCCGCAGCAGACGAAGCATGTCATGGTGAATTGAGGCGGACGTGTATTCGGTTTGGTTTGTAGGCCTTCTTACCAGTAACCCCTATCCTCTCTGAAGCTGATGCCAGAGGCTGCTCTCTCCTCCCCTTCCCTTTTCCATCCTCCGTGACCGCTCCTCACTTCCTGCACGCTCTCGTGTCAGCTTCCATTAACCCCTCCCATTGATCGCCTGTCCGCTCTGCTTCCCTCATCATTGGCAGCGCTCTGAATTTAACTTGTAATGTGCTTGTAGTGCCACGTTTGGTCATACTAAGTAGTGTGATTAAATAATAATTCTGTTTTTATTATAATTTAGGTGTTATTTTCATAGGCGATAATTGCATTGTGCTCGTCAGGTTAATTGGCGAGATTCAAACTTCCAGGTTTGCAGCACATTCAAATGAAGCAAAACGTGACACCTGATTGTCTGACTGCTCATATTTATGGACCCATCATACTTATATATATATATATATATTTATAGCAATGTTGGCGTGTTGATATAAAACCTAATTTGTAATCAGCCATAATTAACCTTCATTATACCTGTGCTGTGAAATCTGACCCAACACATTTGCATCTTTGGTCTTTGTATGTGGATGTAAGCTGATAAATGTACTGTTTATCTGTTCATATAATCAGAAATAGAGTTAAACTCACTGAGAACGCTGCCAGTTTATTTTAAAGTCATAAGTCTCTGTATGACGAAGATAATTTTCCACTTCACGCTGTTCCCATCAGTCCTGCCAAACCTTTAAGATATTGCATCTGATTGCAGCATCTCCTCGTTAAGAATCTGATAAAGCTGCAGTAGTTTTGGGAAATTTCGCTTTTTTAGATTTAGGCATCAAAACTCACCTGTCAGCAGCCAGGTATGTTTTTGTTTCCATATTCTCTACTTGGACATAACAGCTACTCTTATCTACGTCTTTGAGATTCTCTCTTTTATATTTCTCTCCTCAGTCTGTCAGACACGTTTCTGCACTTTTTTAACCTGCTCAGTTCAGAAACATCCACATGGTCAAAAGTAGCATCTATAATGTTTATAGCATGATGCATTTTAATACTAGTTAGTAGATTTTAGTTAGTAGGTTTTTTTGCACTTTGCTTTCTAACTGCATATAAAATAACGTGTGCATTGATAAACTGCTGAGTGAATATTGCATATCATATCATATATGAATAATTTGTGGTTGAAAATCTTGTTTTTATAAAAACACATTTTTATTTTGTTCTGATTTACTGAAAATATTTAGATTTTATTTAAACTTCTAGTGTTGATCCCAAAGACACAAATAGGCTGAATTTCATAAAAAAATCATAAAAAATGATGATCTGGATACCTGGAATATTTCTGTTTAATATCCAGCCATAAAAGTTCAAATCATTTATCTACAATAATAAATAAACATTTACAGGTAGATATGATGCAGTGTGAAAAGCTTATTTTTCTACAATCAGGTTTTTAGCAGCTGGAGTTTGGGTTGAACAGGAAGTTGACTGGTTGAGTCTCGGTATGTCGTTCAACCTGTTTTACCGTTTCTCCCATAAACCTCCTGTAATCCGGCTACATCAATAATTAACCACGTCATGGGCTTTAGCCAAGAATAACTTGAAGGTGGGGTAGATGTTTGGTGTCATGTGGTGATCCGGTGACTAACTGGTAATAAATGTACCTACTGAGCGTTTAGCGGTTCCTGCGTAGCCTGCAGGATGTTTGCACACAGCGAAGGATTCGTTCCAACATTGAGTCTGATGAAACTTTGGGATCTCTACTAGAATTTAAATAAAGTTGTGTGTGTTTGAACAGTGATCCACGGCTCCAGTCTGCTGCTCAGACAACAGAGACTGTGATGTTTTATTGTATGTGTGGAACTCAGGTGTGCTCTTCTTCCCGTCCTACCTGTCCGGCTTCCTCACACCCTTGCTCTCCCATGTTCAGCATTTCTAGTGGCATTGTGCTCCTCCTCCTCGTTTAACCTGTGCTGCTCCTGCTCCTCCTTCCTCTTGCAGGCTGGTGTCCCTCCGTAGTCTCGTCTCTTAGCGGCGGTGGGCCTGCTGCCCTGGACGGCGGGCGCCCCCTGCTCCTCCAAGCTGCTTCCCAGGGAAATGTCACTTTATTGTCAATGCTGCTTAACCAACCAGACCCGACCACCACCACCACCACCACCATCATCACCACCTCCTCCTCCTCCTCCTCCTCCTCCTCCTCCTCCACCTCCACCAACACCACCTCTACCACCGCCATGGAGAACAAGCCCAATCATCTTGACCAAGGTCACCACCTCTACCACAACCAAACCTCTGCCTTGTTTGCTGCTGCTCAGAACGGACACTCAGGTAATTGGTATTTTATTTATCAATATTTATTTATCAATATTTATTTACTCGCTGGCTGGCAGAACATTTACTTTACTGCCGGCATTAGCCGTGATAACGTTACTAACGGCAACACGCGTTAGGTCGTGGGTTTTTTCTGGGGTTTTTGGTACTAATAATTTCGATAATAATCAATACAAGCCTGCAACACAACACAAAGGTTTCAAACAGGATTGATTCGTTCTGTGAGCTGAGTGAGATTTATAATGCATTCAAAGTCAATCTATAAAGATACATATGTACACACACACACACACACACACACACGGAGCCTTTTTATGATAGATCAGATAACAGATAATAAAAAAGGAGTTTTAATTTGCTTGCAGCTTCTTCGTTATCGTTTTCCTGCATCGCTGATCCAAATAACTTCCACATGTCAGGATTTAAAAACTAATATCAACATCTATTGATTGATTAATTTATTTAAAGCTTCTGGTTGCTGGTTGAAGGCACAGAGCGTCTTAGATGTACCTGTGTTATTACCAGAACACGTGTGTCACGTTGAACACGCATCATACGTGTCTGGAATATGTTTATCTCAGGAAATCAGCCTGTTCGTGCCAAAACTGTGTTTTATCTGTATTGCGATGTCAAATGAAGATTCAGCGAGAAGACAAAGATCCACACACACACACACACACACACACACACACACGTGCTGCTGCGAAGCCTGTAATTGCATGAGCTGCGGTTGATCCCATTATGTTGGCTGCCATTAGACGGAGATGTCAGGGCTGTAACCTCATGAAATTAGTGCACACACACACACACACAGCACAGGTCTATCAGGATGTGCTACTCCGCTAACACTCGGTCAGACTTCATCCTTCTCACATCAATATTTCATTGTGCTCTCTTTTCTCAGGTTGTTCCTTTTGTCATCTGATCCGATCGTTTCACGTTTCAACTTTTCTTCCGTCTCAGTATACAAATAAAAACCCTACCAGACACTCTACTGCTGCACCTTACCTGCCGTATCCATGGAAACGAGTAGATCTTCTGGTGTTGTTTGTGACGCTGTAGAGGATGCTGTCTGTATGTGTCATACTGTAATCATCATCATTCCTCTCCGTTCTTTCTTCTGTGTCAGAGTGTGTGAAGCTGCTGCTGTCTTCCGGTTCGCCTGCTGATGTTTCGGATCAAAACGGATTCACACCTTTGCACTTTGCCGCCGCCCACGGCCACCGCAGGTAAATGTTAAATTTGACTCTCAAACCGTCCAACTTCCAGACTTTATTTATTTTTTTACTGTTTTATTTTTATTATTCGTCCATAATGAAGTTAATCGTTACCGCTAGACTGATGCTGCTCGATACTGTCACCAGTTTCTGTGTCGAGTTTAGGCTAAAACAAGCCCAGATCAGGACTTAAACCCGGGCAGCTTGCCGCCTGCTCATCGGTAGTTTCTCCTCCTGAAACATCACCAGAGCTTTGATTATTAATTATTAACGACGAGGGAAACACACCGTCAGTTCTGATCACTCATTGATCTGAAGCACACAGCCGGAGACGCTCTGTCATCTGCAGCATGTGTCTGATGCCCTGGACCAGCTGGGGAATGTGCAGTGTTGTAATATCTGATCACAGTGTTAGAAATAGCACGGGGATATCCAAAAGACACGTGCACGCACACGCACACATGCACGTGCACACACACACACACACAGACACACACACACACACGCGGTCTGAGAGTTTAACTTACGGGGTAAACTGGTTTTTTAGTGGTCGTGGTATCAGACTGGATCAGTTTCCCTCGACGTCGTCTCGTGTCTCTGAACAACAGATGACTTTAGCGTGTGCACATCATTATATTTACATGTGTGTATTTGTACCCTTCAGCTGTGTGGAGGCGCTGCTGGCTGCAGGAGCTGCTGTGGACGTGGCGGCGGCGGCGGCATCGGGGGGACAGACGTCCCTCTATCTGGCCAGTGAAGCAGGAAAACTGGACTGTGTTCATGACCTGCTGAGCGCCGGAGCCGATCGCTCCCGCACCACCACGGTACGAATTTACCCGCTGAAATACAATACTGAGTCAGTAAAACATGTATGATGAATCACAGATTGACTTTTTCAGTAAAACTCGTCTCTTAACAGCCTCGTCTCCACTTCTCACTGTTTCACACCATTGAACTGTTCTGCTCGTATGATTGGTGCAAGCTCATTGATGTATGGGCTTCCTGGGTCTCCATGGAAACCATAAGTGTTGGTTGGTTGCTGTGGCAGCAGGCGATGAGAGCCTATATTTAGCGAGCTGCTTTGTTCTACATTTAGCCTCGTGGCTTCCCTGCTGGGTCTCTATAGCGTATCCAACCTCTGCAGCTCAGGCGTATTTTTAGCAGCAGCAGGAAATGTCGTCCAGCGCGTTAACGATTAAACACGGAGACGAAGCTGGATGAACAGAAAATATATTAAAAAATATTATATTTTTCTTTTATATATGGAAACGTGGTAAACATGACATATGTACGACTGTTATCTTGGATCTTAAACAGTCGATTGATCGATTAGTCGACCAGCAGGAAATGAATCTAGCAACTAATTTGATAATTAATTAATCTTTCGGTTCTGGCGTCTAAAATGTGAATATTTGCTGGTTTTATGATTGTAAATGAACAGCTGATTTATTATTATTATTATTATTATTATTATTAACTGTACATAGATTGCTTGCAGCCGTCGTATCGACCTGCCTGGTTGATGTGATCACATGATCACGTTATTGTGTGTGTCTGCAGGACGGCTGCACGGCTCTCCACGCCGCGGTGCGCTCAGGACACGTGGACACACTGCGTCTCCTACTTTGCCACCCGGCTCAGGGTGACCCCACTGTGACCTTTGACCCTCCCAGCACCCTGGCACTGCCTGCTGCCCTGCTGAACCAGGCCAACAGTGACGGCTGGACGGCGGCACACATGGCCGCCGCGCTGGGCCTCAAGGTCAGTCACGTTTCAGATGGCTCCTCCCATCATGTTACAGACGTTTTTAGATTTAAGATTAGTCAATATTGGTGAATGCTAATGTTACTCCATAGCTGCTGGATATATAATCATTATTAATGTGATGAGTCCTTTGTGTCTGTCAGCTTGTTTTTAGTTGCTAAAACTAACTTTATGTTTCTGCATATAATCCTCCCGTTTATTCTTTATTTCATGACGTTTAAATGTTTTTTCTTCGCTGACTCTCGTCTCATATTTGACCCACTAAATCTTCCGCTAATGTCCGGCCGTGTCATCGGTCTCTAACGGAGACGATGACCTTGCTGTCTGGAAACGTCTTGCTCAGCGTAAACGAACGCAGGAGACACGACACGAGACGAGACGAGACGAGACGAGACGAGACGAGTGTCTGACCTGAATATAAATGAAGAGAAGTCACTGATGCGTCCAATCACAACACTTTAGAGTCTGAAATAATGAGAGCTTCTTAATAACGACTCATGTGTTGTTATGAAAGAAAATAATCTGTTGAGTTGTTCTCATACTGTTTTATGATTGTGTGTGTGTGTGTGTGTGTGTGTGTGTGTGTGTGTGTGTGTGTGTGTGTGTGTGTGTGTGTGTGTGTGTGTGCGTGTGTGCGTGTGTGCGCGTGTGCGCGTGTGTGCGTGTGTGCGTGTGTGTGTGTGTAGGAGTGTCTGGAGGTGTTGTGCAGTCACAGTGAACAGGACATTGAGAGGAGGGATAAGTGTAATCGCACCATACACGACGTGGCAACTGATGACTGCAAAGATCTGCTGGAAAACCTGCGTGAGGCTGAGTTATTTATTTATTTATTTGTTTGTTTGTTTGTTTGTATTTTATACTCACCATCACTCTGATTATAATTTTATCATGAACTAAGTGGTACAAAATTTAATATCAAGAAATGACTTTATCTGTATTTTTTGTTTCCCTCTCCCCCTCCCCCTCCCCTCTCTCTCCCCCCATCCCCTCCCCTCCACCCCTCCCCCCTCCAGACCTGTACCGGGTCCTGGTTCGTCTCCAGTGTCCTGTGGCTGGAGGAGGAGCGGGGTCCATGTGTCCTGTGGAGGCCCTGGAGGAGGAGGTGAAGGGTGCCACCAGCAGCCAGTTGGTGCTGGGCAGAGTGTCGGTGTCCCGGTCGACGCGTTGGTCTCAGCTGAGCACCGCCCTCGGCCACGCCCTCACCTCCCACCTGCAGATCCTCTGTGGAGATCCTCAGACGGCCAGAGAGGAGACGCAGCGTCCTCCGCTAGGCCTCGGCCCCGCCAGCATCGCCTCCATCCTCATCGGTGAGGTTTCTATTCCTCCCTTTGTCTTGCTCCTTCATCCTTCTTGCTTCCTCATCACTTCCTTCCTGATATTCACCTCTTTCACATTTGCCTCCTGTTTTAACTTCATGTATTCGTTTCTGTTTTTTTTTTCAGTCTCTCTTGTTCATCGCAGCTGTTGACTTTGTCGTTGCCGTTTTAAGCCGCTGCTCCTCGGTCACTTTCAGCCTTTTCCGTGTATCTATTGAATTAGCGGCCCGGTGCAGCTAAATGTGATAAAGAGCAGGAAGAGGTGCAGCTTGTTGTTGTTTGTTAAATCTGTGTTTAACTACAGGTTCATGTTGCCGGCAGCGTAGCGTGACAGTATATAGTATATGTTATATAGTATATGTTATATATTATATGTTTTGGAAATTGATGGATTAACCTTCAACCATCATAATAAACAATAAATTCATGTAAAATCCCAGAAGATGTTTTTGTTTTCGAGGAAACTGATCAGCTGGTTTTGAGACGTTTTCAAACTGAACTGAACCTCAGACACACACACACACACACACACACACACACACACACACACACACACACACACACACACCATTTGATCAGCAGAAACACAGAAGCAACAGATTCATTATTCAACAATTTGTGTGTGTGTGTGTGCGTGCGTGTGTGTGTGTGTTGCAGGTCTGTCTGAGTCCCCAGACTAATAAAAAAGGAAATCGATGTCCTCTGCCTCAAACACCAAGGACTATATTTCCCGTCTGTCTGTGTCACATGTTTACTGTCCTTCACGCTGTTACCGCCTTTTACTCACAAGAAACGAGGCGGTTATCTGTGTGTGTGTGTGTGTGTGTGTGTGTGTGTGTGTGTGTGTGTGTGTGTGTGTGTGTGTGTGTGTGTGTGTGTGTTGGTGGGGGGGTGATGAAAGAAAGCACGAGCAGAGAAGGGATGCATAATGGATGAGAAGGGGAGGGGGGAGGCGAGGGTGACTGAGGGGAGGAAGATGCCAATTTAGGAGAAAATGTGTGTGTGTGTCAACGAGGATCAAGCTGCAGACGTACAGACGCTCTTTGGTGTCTGGTTTTGGTTTCTGCACGCGTGTCACATTTTCCTCTGTGTGTCTGCATATATTTCTCATTTCTGTGTGTGTGTGTGTGTATGTATGCCTGTATGCATGCATGTATGTATGTATGTATGTATGTATGTGTAAGTATGTATGTATGTATGTATGTGTAAGTATGTATGTATGTATGTATGTGTAAGTATGTATGTATGTATGTATGTATGTGTATGTATGTATGTATGTATGTGTAAGTATGCATGTATGTATGTATGTGTAAGTATGTATGTATGTATGTATGTGTATGTATGTATGTATGTATGTGTAAGTATGCATGTATGTATGTATGTGTAAGTATGTATGTATGTATGTATGTGTAAGTATGTGTATGTATGTATGTATGTATGTGTAAGTATGCATGTATGTATGTATGTATGTATGTGTAAGTAAGTATGTATGTATGTATGTGTAAGTATGTATGTATGTGTATGTATGTATGTATGTGTAAGTAAGTATGTATGTATGTATGTGTAAGTATGTGTATGTATGTATGTATGTATGTGTAAGTATGCATGTATGTATGTATGTATGTGTAAGTAAGTATGTATGTATGTATGTATGTGTAAGTATGTATGTATGTGTATGTATGTATGTATGTGTAAGTAAGTATGTATGTGTATGTATGTATGTGTAAGTAAGTATGTATGTGTATGTATGTGTAAGTATGTATGTAAGTATGTATGTATGTGTAAGTATGTATGTATGTATGTAAGTATGTGTATGTATGTATGTAAGTATGTGTATGTATGTATGTAAGTATGTGTATGTAAGTATGTGTAAGTATGTATGTATGTGTAAGTATGTATGTATGTATGTGTATGTATGTATGTATGTATGTGTAAGTATGCATGTATGTATGTATGTGTAAGTATGTATGTATGTATGTATATGTAAGTATGCATGTATGTATGTATATGTAAGTATGCATGTATGTATGTATTAGAATATAATTTGCTGATTAATAGATGATGAAAACATGCATTATGTAAAAACATATCAAAGACTTTTCTGCTTTAATCTTAAAACATGTTAAAACAAGTTATTTGAAGGAGTCTCGTCAGACATAAAATGCTCAACTGTAAAACCAGCTCGGTTTATAATGAATATAATGTAATGAACTGCAGCCGGGAATAGAACCAACAACCTGTCCTGCTCAGATGTTGCTTTTCATGTTTTCATGAAGTTCGATGTCCAATCAGGAAGGAAAACCTCGACCTTCTTTTTAACAGTCTCTCTTGAGGAGTTTGGTTTGTAGGACAAATGAGGAGATTGTTTAAAAGCTTCATGTCGGCGTGAGGGAATAAAACCCAGACTGGTGGAAAAGCTGCTTTCTGATGCTTTTCAGAAAAGTGATTCGTCGATTTTATTCCCAGAAAATACCTGGTGAAAATAATCATCAGTTGCAGCCTATTCTGATCGAATCAATCATTGATCCACAAGAAGAGGAACATGCAGCTTTAGCGGATCATTGGTTTTTAAATCGATCAATACGTTTCCTTTCAGCCTCTTGTTTCCATTTATGTCCTCATTTTTATAAGTACTGGTTCAATAATCAGAAGTGGAAATATATTATCTCTATAACATTTCATTCTGTCCTGTTTCTATAGACACATTAACTAATCATGTATGTGTGTGTGTGTTTTCCTCCAGGAGACACTGAGTGCTCGCCCGGTCAGGAGCTTCCTTTATCCCCCTGGGATCTGGTCAGAAAGCCTCTCAGTCAGAGCATCACCATCCGCCTCAAAGGTACGAACGTGCGCTCGCTACGTTGCGTTTACGTGTCAGATTCTGCTTTTAGGCGACTTTCCAACTCGTCTCTGGCAAAAGGAGAAAAACTGAAGTTTCGCATTTCAAGCTGCTTACGAGCATAAATCAAGACTGACTAACTTAAATCGACCCGGAAGCTTTACTGGTTGAGACGTGAACCACAAAAACACAAAACCACCGAACCACTTTGATTCTAGCAGACGTTCTGTTGCGTGTTACCGTCTCTCAGACCGCGGTTTCCTTTTTCTTTATACTTTCAAAACTGTCAAATATAATAAAAAGAAGACTGAACAATAATCTGGCTCCACCTCATTATCCACCCGTTCATCTTTCCTGAATGTTATAACGGTTGTTTTTATTATTGATTAATCAGCAGATTATTTTTTCTTGTTGTTTTGTCTGTAAACAGGTGATGTCTTCATATGTCCGATCATGTTTGGCAAAACAAAACAAACAAAAAAAATATTTTTTTGCTTGGAAACAGATTAAATGATTAATAGATTAATCATTGCAACTCTTACAGATGTTTATTTTCCTCTTTCTTTTCTCGATAAATTCATATGAAAAATTCTTTATTTCTGCAAAATTGAGCAAATGTGAAGCAAACGACGTCCGTCTGAGGAAAACAAACGTCGCTTTCATCCTGTGCGTAACGGTTTCTTCTCGTTGTGTAACTCTGTAAAACAGGACGGTTACATGTTAAACGACGGATGTGTTCAGGATCCTTTTTCTTTAGTTTAGATGTTCATCTTTGGAGGGAAAGATGAGAACCTGCAGATTAAAAGCTCTTTAATTCTCCTCCTCGCTGTAAATAACCTCTCGGACTCACTCAGCGCTCATTAATTGACGATCCATAACGTGTCTCCATCTTCTGTATCAGTTTAGCACTTTAGCTGAAGAGCAGCTGAGCACACGCAGCTTTGTGAATGTTAAAGGCATCGAACCTGTGGCGTTTTTAAGTGTCGTGGTCTGAGCATGTAAACACAGCAGATTTATGGATTCGTGTGTGTGTGTGTGTGTGTGTGTGTGTGTGTGTGTGTGTGTGTGTGTTTTGTTTGACAGGTCTATCTGAGTCGTGTCTCGATGAGTTGGCTCTGGATTCCCTCTTCCCCCTGCCGCTGCTGCACAACTACGTCCGCCTGGTACACACACACACACACACACACACACACACACACACACACACACACACACACACACACACACACACACACACACACACAGACACAGACACAGACTGCGAGAGGATTGAGGAATTTGATGAGTAAAAATAGGGAGGAAAGCTAGAAAACTGCAGAGAGGGTTAAAGGGTTAAAGTAAAGCAGAGGATTCATGCAGCTGCAGCGCCCCCTGCTGGCTATGACCTGAAAAAGGAAATCGAGCCAATGATGAGAATTTACATTTTTAAAGAGCAAATAAACGCAAGAAAAGAAGCGATCAATAATTCAGAATCTGAGATTAAATCCAGCAGCTGCAGATCAATTAGTGACACGTTTAATCTCTGAAATGTGCCAGATAACGACAAACACAACTCATGTCAAAGTAGCAGAGCTCATTTTTATTATCCAGCAATAAAAAAACACCTGAAAATCTTTCACTACAACAATATACTCCAGTATAATATACCTACAGTATTACTGCAGACTGCATGAAGACGTGGTGAAACTGGATTTTTTAACGTTTTTTAACAAATGTCCACAACATCCTGAGCTCAGATAGAAGTTGAAGAGCGTTTCAGTAATAATTAATTTTTTTATTCACGTTTCTCTGTGCAGGTGGAACAATATGGGAACCTCATCTTTCACGGGCTGGAGGGCAGCTGTCAGGAATACGTCGCCAATCTGATCGCTCGCTGCATCAAAGTACGTCTGAGAGCGAGCAGTAGCAGGGCGTAGATGTTTATATGCCTGCTCGGAAAAGCCATTTCCTGCTCATTCAGATTCTCATCTTGCTCCGTGTCTTTTCGGCACGTAGTTGTAGTAGATTTCCTTTGTTTCCATGACAACGTGCTCCCTTCTTACTTCTCGCCGTCTCTCCTCCTTCAGTCCAAGCAGGAGGCAGGAGGGCTCGGCTGTGACGTGGTGAGGGTGGAGGTGGAGGAGAGCCTGACCAAAGAGCAGCTGCTGGAGACGTTCATCACGTGTGGTAAGAAAACACACACACATTGATTTTTATTGCCACACATTTGAAAACAATGAACTTTCACCTTTCTAACAGACACATGGTGGCTGTAGCATGATGTTCTTGAAATATTACATCCACCCTGTCTGCCCGCCCCGCCCCGCCCCGTCCCCCTCTTCCTCCTCCTCTTCCTCTTCCTGTCTCAGGTTTCTTGGTGCCGGCGGTAAGGTTGGGCGTCGGGGTGCCTGCTGGTCACGCTGGTCGCTGTGTGGTGGTGCTGCTGGAGGGACTGGAGAAGGCTTCGTCCCTGTCGGGCCTGCTGGGAGACCTCTGCCACAGCCTGGACAACAGAGGTTCTGCTGCTCCGCTGGTCCTGAACACGGGTACGACTGCTGTCAGAACCATAACTGAACAAACCGTTTAAAGCCACGAAGTACAATCAGTTTTCTTTTTGCTGCATCTTTTAAATTAAATCGATATATATTTTATTTGTTGTCTGCAGTGTAGGTGTTATTCTCTGCCCTTCAATTACAATATCTACCACAAGAGGGCGCCAGAATACGATGTTTTCTGATCCTACACAAGTATTTGTTTTTAAATCTAGTGTGTTAAAGCTTTTTAAATGTATGAGCAACATGTTTGTAGAGAGGACAAAAAAAAAGAAAAATACTGCTTACATTAAACATTGTTTACTATTGCAGCTTTAACATAACCTGCTTTTATTATCATTTACATTATATCACCATATTCTTCAGAAAACATGTTATGTACTCCTGATACTCTTATATTATCTTATATACGTATACTGACTGTCCTCTATCTTATAAAACCACCAAAGTAAATGGCTGACTAATGAATCAACTTTCCTTCTGATTCCCTTCATTCAGGCCCCCACCATTTCTGTGAGGGCAACTTCCTGATCGCCACGCTGTCAAAGCCCCGCCTCCAGGGCGCAGAGCTCCGCCTCCAGCAGCACTTCCGCTGGGTGACTCTTCGCTGGGACCAGGAGCCGCTGGATGGCCTGCTGGGAAGACATCTCCGCAGGAAGCTGCTTCATAAGGTCGACAAACCACATCTGGACATGTTTTAGTGATTAATATGGTTGTTCCACTAAAATGAGGCTTCGTGTACCGTGTCTGGTTCCAAGGGTAAAAACGTTAACGTCTTTCCCGTCTCTCCTCCAGATGGGGACTGGCGTTTGGTCACCTGACGGCGTCATGGAGCGCTCGGTGTTGTGGGTGAACCAGGTGTGGCAGCAGCTCAACGCCTGTTTGTCTCGTCTGGGGACCCATGAGGCTTTGCTCGGGCCGCAGCTCTTCCTGTCCTGCCCCGTGGTCCCCAACAACACACAGGCCATCGTCAGGTGTGTGTACATATGTTACACTGCATGATGCTAAAGTGTAAATACAAATGAAGCAGGTAAAGTGACGTGTGTGTGTGTGTGTGTGTTCAGGTGGCTGGCTCGGCTATGGAACGCCGTGGTTGTCCCCCGTGTGGAAGAAGCCATCATCTCCCGGGTAACAGCCAAGCGCTCTCCCTCCTCCTCCTCTTCCTCCTCTTCACCGTCGTTACAGCGACCGTCTCCTAGCAACTGCGGGCTGAGTACCGGCCAGCAGGCTGTGGTGAAAGCCGCCCTCAGCATCCTGGTCAACAAGGCGGTTCTCCTGGGCTGCCCTCTGCCTCGACACGGTGTGTGTGGGCGTCTTAGATGAAGATATATATATATATATATATTATAATATTAAAAAGTATGACGAGAGAAGATCTTGATGTGTAGTTTATCCTCCACCCTCGTCAGAGATCGACAGGTACATGCTGGAGTTTCAAGGCGGGACCTTCCCTCTGTCGGCCATCGGCTCTTTTAAAGGAAGCGGCAGCGGAGGAGGCAGGAAAGGTCGAGACGGCAGCAAGTTGAGACGATCCAACACCAGCCCTCGGAAGAAGGGAGGACCCGCCTCCAACTGGAGCTGCGGTGGTTCCTTTAGAGATGGTAGGATGTCTGCTGTGGACCTTCACAGAGACCAAAACTAAACCAAAACACCTTGTTCCATGTAGACATGTAGACTCTGGCAGGTGCATCTCTGTGGCAGCAGTATCCATAACAGGCTCAGTAAACAGCACTTGTTGTAAACTGTAACTATTTGTTTTTAGGATAATCTACAGACCTTGAACAGTTAAAACACAATTTCCCCCCCAAATAACGGGAACATTGTATCTTAAGACATCTGAGTTGTTTTTATGGATTTATCAGCAAAAACTGTATTAAAAAAACACAACAAAAACTTTTGAGTGAACTGACCCTTTAATGTTTTATTCAGGCTCACTGTCCAGCACTGATGTCAGCTTCATCGCCAATGGCAACGTCAAGAGGTTTGTGTGTTTTCTAGCAGCAGTAGTACTACTAGTAGTAGTAGTAGTATTAGTAGTACCAGCATAGAGGGCAGATGTACTTATTGATAAACAGTAATAAGAATGTTCAAAATCAATAACAGATAATGTTGAGTAAATGATATATAGCTGCAATGATTAGTTGATTATAGTTGATTGATTAGCAACTATTTTGATAACTGAAGTTATTTTTTAAACATATTTATTGTTATTTTTGGTCTTTTTATGGTTTTTGGTCTGTTGATCTATAATAAGGACGAATAATACATCAACCGGGACTCGAGCATGTTCTGGTGTTATATATTGATCGAATATCCATATGTGTGTATGTTTTTGTGTTTTTAGGGAGCCTGTAGGTCTGTCTGTGTTCTCTGACGATGAGACAGATCTGATCAGAGAGCTGCAGACTATGTGCTCCAGCAAGTCAGAGCCAGACATCAGCAAGGTACCGTAGCTGGAGGGTTAACCCTTTATGCTGTGGATGGATGTTGATTATGAGCCGTGCTGCTACTCACCTGCACTCTGCTGCTCAATGTTCACTCTTTATTTATGTGCTGCAGATCTCTCAGGCCAAAGACGACCTGATCCTGTTCTCCAGCTCTCCCAGTGGAGCTTCGACGCCTCAAAAGGCAGACGAGGAAGCCGCCGTCCAGCAGCGAGCGCAGACGGTGAGCAGCAAGAGAGAATCCAGAGTAGAAATACAGCAGCTCAGCATCCAACCTGATAAATAAGATTAAATAAGAGGTGGTGTTACCGGCATTACTGCAGGTTGCACTGGATGTACATAAAGTCTGCAGAGCTCTGTAACTGTAGGTCTCCCAACTCACCGAAGTCTCCTCCTGCAGACCGCCATCCGTCAGTCCAGCAGCCGCAGCTCCACCCAGGCACCCGTCCAGAGCAGCGACCGGCGTTCGGGCCCGCGCACCAAATCGCAGCTCCCCGTCCCCAGCAGCAGGGGGCAGCAGACGCGAGCCTCCCCCGCTGCCGGCAGCAGCAGCAACAACAACAGCCCCAGCCGAACACAGACGCCACCCGGCCGCAGCAGAAGCACCAACAGCAGCAGCAGCAAATCAAAGCAGGCTCCACCCAACAGCAGCAACAACTACAACTACCGCAACAACATCAACAACCAATCACACGAGGACATCTGGATCCTCCACAGAGACCTGCATGAAAACAACAACAACATCAACAAGTAGACATCCTCCTCCCCCTCCCCCTCCTCCTCCTCCCCCATATTTCCGCTGTGAACCTCCCTCCATGATGTAAAGACTAGGTACCTGACGACCTTTGACTTTTAGTATTTGTACTTGTTATCCGTACTTGTTACACTGTACTACAGTTGTGTACTTGGGGACCATAGTTTTATTCTATTACAGTATTTGAAGTATTTGATTGTTTTGAGGGTAAACAAAAAGAAGAAAAAGATGGTTTGGTTCGACTTTACGTGGTGGAGAAACTACAGAAAGGTGATTCACAGGTAGGTTACTTTACTGTTGCCTTATTCCAGTGTATTAACCTGTGCAACAATTTACTGAAATCAAGTATTTGACTGGTGGAAACGCAGTATTATTGTGTACTTAAAGTGAAATACTGCATTTCTCCCACTGGAATAAAGCCATTGAAGAGTAACTGAAAGTACTTACAGGTGTGTTACCTTTGTAGTAAAACGTGTTTTTGGATCAAAGAAAGAAACAAGCAGGTTTTTAATTTTCTTTTTTTTGTTTTTGCTATTAAGTATTTTGAGATATTCAAGTGTTTTATCTTTAAATAGTTGCAAGGTTGGTTTAAATACTGTTAAAATTAATCAGGGTTTTACCAAATATATTTGTAAATAAGAATTAGTACGTTTAAATGCTCTATAGATTGGTGTATGTGGTTTGATGCTTGTACAGTGATGAAACCTTAAAGCAAAAAAAAAAGAAAAAAGAAGCTAATTAAATAAACGTGTACATAGTGTTTGTAAAAGTTTGCTTCTGAAGCCGTCACTTGTTTCAAAGTGAAGGATGTGGCAATAAGTAATAGACGTGTATAAACACAGGATGTCCTCTGTCAACTGTAAGCCATAATAAATACTTTAAATGCCCGTCACGTCCCGCTGAGTCGGTGGAGTCCATGCGTCCCATTAATCACTGTGTTCTCTGTATGCTTTTATTTTAAGTGGACATGTGTTTATATATATATATAAATATCTATACATATGTACAGGAGAGATTTTAGTCACCCTATGATTTTGATCTGTACGATAGCTGTTTGAGGGTTGTCTTTCAAGCACAAACATTAAAATGACACTGTTTAAAAATCCACATCAGCCTTTCTGTTCATTCATTTTTTACTAAAAATAGAATAATTAACACAGCATATGGATCTGTAGTACCTGATAGGAAGGATCAATTAAAACATTATCAATCTGTTCGCTCAGGTTTTATGTAGTTTAACTTTCTTTTCTGCATTTCCGTTTAGGGATGAGGAATTTTTACATTTATAATTTTTTTTTTGTTTTTGTTTCTTTGAGTTGTATCTGAAAACATTAAAAAGGAAAAACATCATGTATGTAGTTGATTCACAAAATAAAAGCATGTTGCATGTTGACACAGAGTCAACATGCATATTTAAACACAACTGATCCTAAATGTAATGTGTGTGTCGCGACAACATTGATGGTAGAAACGTTGGATACGGACTCAAAGATCTGTTCAGTTTCTCTCTGGCGGCACCGCGTGGTGATAAACTGTAACTGCAGGTGTGTTTTTGGACTCACTCGACCTCACTCCCAGAGATCCCTGCGTGACGTCACACTAGCAGAGGCCGGAAAAAACATCACACCCCTTCACAGGTGGACCAACCAGACTACCCTGATAGACTCCTCTCCACCAACCAGACTGCAGATAGACTCCTCTCCACCAACCAGACTGCAGATAGACTCCTCTCCACCAACCAGACTGCAGATAGACTCCTCTCCACCAACCAGACTGCAGATAGACTCCTCTCCACCAACCAGACTGCAGATAGACTCCTCTCCACCAACCATACTGCAGATAGACTCCTCTCCACCAACCAGACTGCAGATAGACTCCTCTCCACCAACCAGACTGCAGATAGACTCCTCTCCACCAACCATACTGCAGATAGACTCCTCTCCACCAACCAGACTGCAGATAGACTCCTCTCCACCAACCAGACTGCAGATAGACTCCTCTCGACCAACCACTGGGTTGCGTCTCTTGTGATTTGAACACAAGGCGGCGAAGTCGCCAAAGTCACCTGGTTCATAATAATCATAATATTACAAATGCAAGATGGGCTGTAAGCTCAGTCGGCATTGTGAGACCTCATTTAGTGATAATATTATAACCCCTTAGTTTCTGATTATATTTTAGACAATGCCCACGTCCACAAACAAACTTGACTGACCTGACCTTAACTCCAACCAACAAGTATGGGATGAACTGGAGCAGCGACTGCAGGGCAGATCTTAACTTCAGACACCAGAGTTGGACCTCACTAATGCTCCTGTGGCTGAATGGCAACAAATCCCTGCAGCCAGGTTGAAAAATGTGTCAGAAAGCCTGAAACCAGAAGAGCGGAGGCTGTTACTGCAGCAGATTCATGCCCGTGGCTTTGGAAAGAGACCACCAACAATTACATATGGGTGTCCACATAGATTTGGCCACATAGGTGTACAATGATTTTCCCCAAAAATGACACAAACGTGTAGAAATTCTCAAAATCTTTAGTTTTACTGGAAATATAGTTGATTGAACAAATACATTTATACATTTTTTGGACATTTGCGTCCCTTTCCTATGAGTAAGAAACAGCTTTTTTTCTACACTGTAAAAAAAAACAACTGTTGTCACAGTAACCACATCAAGGCATTTCTCCACGGTACCTTAATTTCCTGCATTGCTTCTTTACAAAACATTTACAGTATTCAGTATGAAAGGAGCAACGTGCTCTTCCCTCAACCAAAGAAGAAAAACATCAGGAGTCAACACGGTTTCCAGTTTCAGGAGGAAGTACAGCTCAGAGTTAAAATATGGTACATGTTTGTTTTGCATTTATACAGCAGTGGCTCTGAAAAAAAAAAAAAAAAAAAAAGTACTTCATGATGAATTACTGCCTCCTCCTTATAATCCGTCAAGTATTATAGGCTGAAAAATTATAGTAAAAAGCATAATTTGTTACCAAAGTTCATCTACACTTTATTTTATGGAAAAAAAATGAGTAGAAACTGTTTTACAGCGTTCAACCGTCTGACTGTTTCCTTGCTGTGAAAGCTCTCGAGTACCTCAGGGTGTCTCTAAAGTGCATACAGATAGAAAAATAAGGGTGTCTGAGTCGTTACCCGCTAGTAGCATCAGCCAACAACGTCACCGATCCCATGTATGTGCGTGTGTGTGTGTGTGTGTGTGTGTAGGAGATAGATGAACGCATGAAGCCACAGTAGACGTCTTTACTTTGCCTCAGTTATCAACAGTAACGGTTTTCATCCTGTTAAATATGTGAAAACAGTGATTCCTGCACTGCAGCATGGAGACAATCAAATCCTAATTTTATGCTTCGGAGTCATTTGATGACTTTAACCTACGTACTTGTTCAGGTCTGATCAGCCATTTATTAATATGACTGATGAGGTTAGTATCAGAGGCTAATTATACGTTACATTTCTCGTTTGTGCAGGAACAAAATGAGATTTCTACGGTGGCTGCATGTTCACGCTCAGTCTGAGATAAACAATGTACAGAAACAAAAGGCTCTGATGAAATCGAGCTGGCGGTTCACTTAGAACAAAACATGACGTCTTAGCAAGTTCACCTTTGTGTTTTAGAAAGAAAAACATATATGTTTCATGCTTTTTCAAAGCAAATACAGATTTTTTTGGAGGGGGGCCCACAGGAGAAAAAAAAAGTCAATAACAATAAAGTGTCCAGTATGAGGCCAGATGTTTGCTACACAGTGTGTGTGTGTGTGTGTGTGTGTGTGTGTGTGAAGAAGTGTGTGTTAGATGACTATATGGGTCCAAATGTGTGTTGTGAACTTTACTGTCAACTTTAAGACAGAGAAACTGACTTAAAACTGTATTTAAATTAAAGTTTTAAGAGGTTTTCTACTGAAATAAGTTGAGATTTCAGTCTAACTGTGGTCTGTGTGTGTGTGTGTGTGCGCGTGTGTGTGTGTGTGTCTGGCCAGTTAGAGTCGGGTGTCGTGGACTTCGTCTTCAGCTTCCTCCGGCAGCGATGAGATCTTGGCGGTCTGCGGCGCCGCCCTCTTGCTGGAGTTGAGGCGGTGAAGCGTTGGGAAGAGGCGGAGCCTGTCGGCGGGGCTCATGGCTTGTTTCAGGTGACTCGTCTCATTAAGCAGCTTCTGGATGGAGTCGTAGCTTTTTATGGAGCTGCCCTCGATCATCTGGACAAGCAGCAGGAAGGAGAAATCATGCCTGATGTGTTTATCTGGGCTTCATGTGCTTTCTTTGAAATTATGATGTTTCTTGTACAGAACAAAGAAAACCTTCCGTCAGCACTGAACCACATTAGGTCCACTCTCCTACCACAACCAACAACAAACACTCTGCTGGTGTGTGTGTGTGTGTTGTGTGTGGGGCACAGGACATACTGTCCTAGATTTAAGTTAGACTAATTGAAAACTAACAGCTCTTCCCGTCTTTCTTTTTTCTTTATCTTTTTCTCTCTGTCTCACAGCTCCTATTCTGTAGGGTCACTTCCCTCATGTTATTGTCACGCCATCTGTTTGTTCCAACACAAACCCATATTTCCTACATGCAAACACACACTCCAGCACACGTGTGCACAGACATACCTGAGGGAATAATGTTCCATGTATGCATCATTTACTAACAGTCTGAGTTGATCAGGTTTTGTAAGCTTTGCAACACCTTAAAATTTGGATTAAAAAAATCAAAATTTTATCCAAAACTCACCAGGAATGATTGACACTCCAGCAGCGGCTCCACCCTGTGCTCTGATAGGATGACGGTGCAGTCGGAGAACACCTGCTTCAACGTCTTCCTCAGGACCTGCAATGTTCTGCTCACACAAACACACACATGCAATCATCGTCATCATCATCATCATCAAAGGCCGTCTCTCTCCACTGCTAATACATTAGCTTAGCGATCTCTTCCTGCTAAGGCTGAAAGAACAGGCACCGTTTGGCCTCGGGTCAAACTCGATTGCTCATTATAGGCTTCATTTACCAGCATGACCTCCATCCCCACCCCACCCCCACTGCACAGACGCTCACATACAAACACACAGTGACGTGAACGCCACACATGTTGGATTCGGATGGCTGCTGCTGCACGGTGACCTCACATTACAGGAAACAAATATGCACTTTAAACAGGATATGGATGCTGCTTTTCAATATTTTTCTTCCCGTCAACAAATCCCATGCACAGAGGCAAACTAACAATAAACTTTTCCTTTCATGCAAGTACCGCGTGTGTCTGTTACATCTTATTCCTTTCAGCTGGAACTTTTCCGCCAACATGATCGCTGTTTTTAGTCTTTAGAGATGTTTCAAATCAAAATCTTCACTTTTGTTTTGTGGGCGAACTTGTGAATGTTGGATTTAACGTTTTAGTCAGAGGTCAGAAGTAACCTCCTCTGCTGTCTCCTGCTTTTCCCTTCACTGGATACTGTTGCCACATACACTCAAACACAGACATTTTAGTGTTCCTACTGACATGGGGTCGAGGTAGGCGGAGGGTTCATCCAGCAGCAGGATGCGGGCCTTGCTGAGGATGGAGCGGGCAAGACACATCAGCTGTTTGTGTCCATTGCTCAGGACGTTGCCTCCGTCCTCCAGCTGGAAGTCCAGCTTGTCTGGAAACTGCTCGATCACCGACTTCAGACCCACCTGAGGACACAAAGGACAGATATTACTTGTTAATCTGCAGGTTTTTGAGGTGGCTTATTATTTCAGAGGTCATGTTCATGCTATGAAAGGGGAATCCAACCTCAGGATGTCTCTTCTACTGGCTCTGCTTTGTATTTTCTGGGACTTGTCTGATATCTTATTTTTCATGCACTTCCTGCACTGAAATGATCATCTTTATATGTTGTTTTTTTTCTATAAGTTGCTTTATATTATTTTAGCAACCAGATGATACAAGATAAAAGCTTTCAAGGAAACAAATTAAATGCTATTATATCTATAAGACTGATATCATGGAAAACGTGTCTGGTAAAGGGGGACTGCAGTCTCACCTCATCGGCTACCCTCCACAGCTCCTCATCGCTGTAACGTCCATGTGGGTCCAGGTTCATCCGGAAAGTCCCGGTCAAAATAAACACTTTCTGTTCAGTTCAGAACAGAGAAAACATGAGAAGCACTCACATGTATGATAATCTTTTTTTTTTTGCATTTACAGGTATTTGTATTTTGAAGTAGGGAACGCGTACTGTCTACTGACACTAATCTCCATGTCCATATGTTTTGGATAAATATTATGAAATAACTTCATAATAAAAGACGTGATCTCAACAGTGGCATAACCAAATCATCATTATAATTAAAGGTTAATTTAGATGTGTAATAATATGAAAACGACAGGTAACTGACTACATGTCAGCAGGTGTTAAAGTTGCAGGTATGATTCCTTGATTTGCCTTGTTGAGCAAACATTTGTATTTTATTAATTCCCATATATTTATTTACTTTGTGACAAAAGTGTCTTTTCATGAATGAAAATGATCCGAGTGGTGCAGTTACACCCAAAATGATGCAGGACTAAACCGTGGAAACACTTTCCTGATGATGGCGCTACAACAATCATTTTTAGTGTTTGAAAAACCCAAAATATGGAAATTAATTATTTATGATGAGTTAATTCTTATAATTGGCTGATTTTTTTTCCCCACAGCGCTCATTGAGTTTGAAACTTAGTCTCAGACGTACCTGCGGCACCACCCCGAAGGCTTTCCTCCACGTGTGCAGGGAGACGGAGCTCCATGAGACGCCGTCGATGGAGATTTCTCCATCAGTGGAGGCGAGACGCAGTAGAGCGGACAACAGGGTGCTCTTCCCTGAACCCGTCCTGCCCAGCAGACCCATCTACACACACACACACAACCAGAAAACACACATTTTACTCAGCTAAAAATATTAACCTTTACAAAAAAGCTTAATTAACTCATCCACCATGTGTGTTTAAAAATCATATATGTGGTTCTTCTTCTTCAATATAGAGTATATTTTATTTTAAAGTGACATTTTGTTCAACTGTAATGGACTATAACAAATATTTGATACATGAAACTTGATTCCCAGCTTAAATACTTCTAATTAATAACAACAAGCCAACAGTAAACACTTTTAGCTACTACGTCACCCGGCTATAACCTCTCTATAATGTTGCAATGATCCTTTTCCTGCAGAGTCCCAGGTTTGAGCTTTAAAATCCAATTAGCACTAACGAGCATCACCCTGCCCAATCTCACACAATCTTTCCTCATCACCCGGGACTCACACTCTGTCCCCCCTCCACAGAGAAGGAGATGTCGCTCAGGACAGCACGTCCGGCCTCTGTGTATTTGACGGTGAGACCCTGGACGTCCATGTGGCCGCGGTTTGGCCAGCAGTCGTGGGCGTGAGGGTTGTCGATGACAAGGTCGTGGCCTCCTTTGCCACCCGTTTTCCCCGGCAGCAGCTCCTCTGACGGCAGGTCGATGAACTTGAACACCCGATCCACTGAACGCATCTGGGACATGGAGAGGGAGACAATATACACATAAAAGCAGTATCCAGTACCTCTTCTCCAATGTACTCACACTATGTTAACATTAAACTAGCTACATGTACTTGCGGAGGATATTTTAGTAGCTACACTCACCATCAGTGTAAATATTATTCACAGGGAGTCACAGCACAATAATGAGCTTTTTTCTCATATAATCTGTCAACTCCCTCAAACACACACCAGCTCAGTTACTGTGTACGTGTGTGTGTGTGTGTGTGAACGTACTGAACAAAATGTCCTGCTCTGTGATAAGCTGTTCAGGTCCACAAACCCATGAAACACTCACACAGTCTTCAGCAGCAGTAACATCTCACAGGAAGGTACCTGTACCAGCTGACCAACTATCCTCTGTGGGAGAGGTGGCACCTGTTTGCTGTTTGTTGATGTCTTTTTCTAAAACCTATAACTACAACTATCACAAACCATCCAATCACACACAGAGCAGAGTCGGAGGTCAGATCCTCTGCTCAGGACAACTGGAGGCCAGATGGTTTGCAGGCGGGTCCGTAACCGGGGGCATAGACGGCAGGAAAAAAAATCCCAAAAAGCCGTAAACAAAATCAAACTGAGGATGAATGTGTCGCCCGTACATTCGTTCCTCAGATGCCGCCTCGGTCTCTGCAAAGCACCTGAACTCCAGCAGCCTGGAGCATCCAGAGATTGAGGAATGGGAGTCCTGATCAATCAATATGATTTCAAAACACATACACAGTGGGATATCTGTGTAATGAAACTGATTATGCTTCACTAAACAACAAGACAGAGCATCTTCAGTCCTTTTTGTGTTTATGCAGGATGCGTTCAGGCACCATACTGAGTGTAGGTCATCTACATTTTGGCAGCACAATGTAATCTGCAAACTTCTTCACAAACATTTTACACGCTAAACGATTGTTAGATGCAGTCCTCGTTGAACTGTTTACAAGGTATTTGGCAATTATAAGACCATGAATCTGCATGTAGTTTAGCTCAGTAAAACGTGCGTGTGTTTGAGACACTCTTGACTGGCCACTGGCGATGTGGTATTTTAATGCAGGTCAGATCGTACTGCTGTAATGCTAATGATAATAGCTGTGTGTGTGTGTGTGTGTGTGTGTGTGCATCACATACCAGTCCGTCTACTGTGATGCTGGTGATGACGGCCCATTGGAAAGTCCCCAGGATGAGCATGGCCAGGGCCACGATGATGCCAACCTCCCCCGGTTTGTCCTCTGCACAAAACACACACACATAATCGTCAGTATTGTCGGATCAAATCTGCTTTCTCAGATGTCGGGGCGGCACTCATGTATTGCAGCTCCGCCACTGGCTCCATTGGAAACTAATGAGCTGTGAAATTAGCCTTTTAATCTGCTCTCAACATACAGTAAACATGTAGGCAATGACGCAACAACACGTGTCTGTGTGTGCTTGTGTTTTCCATTCATTTAATTTAAAAAAAAAAAAACCACACACGCGCTTCCTTTTGTACATGACATTTTATCCAGCGGCATTCCAGCTGTTGATCAGTTTTCACAGACAAACGTTCCTGTTATGATCCTGTTACCCGACGCTGCAACATGCAGATAAGACTGAAGCTTCTTTACTTGATAGGCCCAAATGGAAATGATGTATTGTTTTTAATCAAAAACAGTGTTCCAGTTACACGGAAGAAAGTAACTTATAGCTGTATTAGCCAATATGTTAACATTAGGCAAACCTCCCAAGGGATTTAGTGAACTGGCCCTTTAAAGTCAGGACTACAGAGTCTATTACAGGTGAGAGAAAAGCCAACAAAATACACATGGTGCAAAAAGCATTTTCTTTAGCTTTCTTTAGCTTTTACACTGAGAATCCTGTAATCTTTACTACACCCAAACATTCATCCCTTCACATATCAACCCGTCAATCTCGTCACTCACGGTTGGTTCCCACGGCGATGAAGGCAGCAGCGGAGAAGAACAGGACGAAGATCATGTCACAGCGGAAGAGGAACCATCGCAGAGTAGACAGGTAGTGGAACCAGGTGGCTGTGTGAGTGTTTAGAGTTTTGTGGAAGAGCGTCTCGAAGTAGGTTTGACGGCCAAACGCCCGAATTGTCCACAAACCCTTCAGCGAGATGATGAGGTGGGAGAAGATTGGGCTACGAGCTGCGGGAGAGGAGACGGTACACAGATAAAAAGACGATACGAGTTGAATATATACAGACGAAGGTTTTGTATTTTGGAAGCTGCTTTGCTAGGCCTCCAGACTAATACTGGCTTTCTTCTAAATGCAAACTAAATGATCCCCCTTCAGCTGGACTTAAGTAAACAAAACATGCTCTGAAAAAGCAAAAAGCATTCTGAAAAAACACTTTTGAGCGACTAAATACACATAATTTCTACTGCGGTTTGTCTGACACACTGCATGTGGCCTCAGGGAGAGCGATGCCAGGATGGGGCAGGAGGAAGTCCCAGCACGGCTCATCTCTCTGACCCCGACATGCTCTCAGCGACTCAGGAAAAACCTCCCTGTCATCGCTGAAACACACATTCAGTGACAGAACTGTCCAAAAAACACAGAGTGGCATTTTCTCCAGCAGTCCAGTGAGCCGTTTTCTCCTCTGTACAGTGCGTCTACCACCACACTGTAGTGTATTATAGTGAAAATCTTTACACATTGTAGATATAAATATTTTTTTATATTCACGTCCCCATTGAAAATCAGATCTTAATTAATGGCAAAATCTACCTGTGAGTTTTGTTTCTCTTTTTTTGGGGGTTAACTGACCCTTTAATCTGTGTTATTTATGGTTGTTGTGACTAAACATGAGCAAGGAATTAAATAAAAAATAAAAAAAACATATTTTAGAGATTTTAGTGGCTTTCGTGTGAAAGATGCTACCACTGACTCTGGTGGTCAAAGCAGCTTTTCAGTCACATTTCTCATCGATGTCAGATTTATAGTAGATCAAATGTCCTGATTCTGATCATCACTGCCTAATGATGCCCCAAATCTTCAAGAGTGTCAAAAAGAAAAAAAAAACAAAAAACAATAATCTAGTGTCTAAAAACCTTCGACATACTGCAGGGATACTGAACGCTTTGCATCGCCCCGCCTCACATCCTTCATCTGTTCCCGCCCCTCTGAGGCAGCACATCCATCCTCCCCTTCAGCTCTTCCTCTGTCATGTTTTTGTTTTGACAACTGACCCCTCGACCCCCGAGCAGGCTGGCAGTTACGATGACTGTCTCACATCCTCTGTTCCTTCTATTGGTTTTTCCTATCACGTTTTCACTTTTCTTCCCCGCCTGTTTTTTTTTTAATCCTTCTCAACTCGTGATGTGCAATAAAATCTAAAAAAAAAATGTATTCATAATGCCTTTTTTAGGAAATATATATACTTTCTTTGGATTTACTGAAGCATTCTGGTCGCATAGGAATACAACATCTACACCGGTAAACACACACAATGTCTCCCTGACTCTCACCTTCAGCCTCAAGTAGTTTGAGTTGTTGTCCGGTTCGTAAAAAGTACTTCCTGAGGATGACGAAGATGACAGCCAATGGGATGGCAGCGAGGAAGATGTACGGCCGTATGATGGACACAGTGAAGATGGCACCTGTGACAATCAATGTCAACTGGTGTGAGGGGAAAAAGAAAGAAAGGTGAGAACTGAGATAAACAAATAGACAATAGAGGTTTGATTTCAAACAAGACAAAAGCCGCTCAACAAGGAGCCTCATATTCATATTAGCTTCAGGTAAACTTTTGAATAAACAAAATTAGGACGGCTAATCACTTAGAATAAGAAGTGAAATAAACACCTGTATGAGGTCAAACAGCACCAGAGGCAGCATGTCATCGATGGTGGCCATGTCCTTGGTGAATCTGTTTATGATCCGGCCTGGCAGAAAACAAACAGGAGGAAAATGAATGAATGAATGAATGATGTTAATATGGCATCAATGAGGCTTAACATATGTGGTGCATTTAGCCCTGAAAGATACTGAGAGAATAAACAGCAAAGCACCCGTCTTCATAGTGTTGAGCAGCGCCATCGGCGCCCGAAGCACAGAGCTCAGCATCTGTTCATGCAGCCGTTTGGACACGGTGAGTAACGTGTGCACTAGTGGGAGACCCCTGAAGAACCCCAAAGCCAGCACGCTCTCTGATATGGCCACGTAGATGTAGATGATGTAGTAAGCACTGGTCGGTGTGACGATGACGGCGAGGTGTGCCGCTGGCGACGAAGTGTTGGGGTGCTGCTCGTTGATGTAGTTGGGTGATGAAGGGTTGGAACCGTCCCTCCAGATCTCACTGACAGAACAGACAGACGGGTTTAAAAACGAAGAACAGACTGAATATAAGTGTGAAAAAAAGTGTTTTGCAGAAGAGAAAAACAAAAACTGTGTTATAAGAATTACTACAAAAGCATAAAATGATACTAAAAACATCCTCAAGATACAAGATGCATGTTAAATGCTTTAGATCTAATTAATGACACGTGTTTCAGTTGCAGTAACTGCATGTTAACTGCATACAGGGTCTTTGAGGATCAACATAACTAATATCTTCTGCTGTTTTAATCACAGTATCTCAAGGAAACATGAAACTTACTCAGTTATGAGGAAAATGCCGATGACTGAACCAGCAACCTGTTGGTAGAAAAGGAAAAGAGATATGTATTGTTTTCTTCTGTCAAAAATAAATCAAAACTTATAATAAATGGTAGCGGATTTACCTCAAGGACGAAGACAAAGATGATGAATATGAGGACGTAGACTAAGCTCCTGTTGGTGGTGACGTAGCGTAGGTAAGTGCTCCATGAGGTAGTTTCAAAGATGTTCTCACGTTCATCCGCGAAGCATTGCTGTGGACAAACAGACAACACAGACACACTGTTGATCGAGTCCCGTTTACGTGGAGCTAAAGTTTGATTGGAGACAAAATAATACAAACAAATGTCATATTAAAGAGCTCTACCTCCATGTCTTCTTCGTCCACCTCCTCACTGATGTCATAAACGCTGTCCTTGGACAGGCGTCGGGCGTAAATGTCCAGCTCAGACGCCAGGTCGCACTGCGGCGTGATGGACAGCTTTTTTCTGAAGGATGACTGCATCTGCTCTCTGCGCTCGTGGCCCTGAGCGTTGGTGATGAACGCCAGAACAGACTGGCGCCGCTGCCCGTTGAGATGCTGCAGGCCGTGGTGGTAGAGGTTCCCCCTGGGGAGCACCTCCTCTACCTGATCATCCTCGGGTACCACCGAGAATTTCCTCTCAGAAAGTTCTCGAACCCCGTCCTCTATCGTCGTGGACTGGGGATTATTTGCGTTCTGTTGCGAGTTCCCGATGAAGGAGAACTTGCGGGCAGCTGCCAGGGGACTGAGTATGAGTGACTGCTTGCGTTTTTCTGGGTAGCCATCACCTCCAGGATGGCCTTGGGATCCAGAGACAATTATTGGAGG
Source organism: Pampus argenteus (assembly GCA_036937835.1). NCBI lineage: Eukaryota > Metazoa > Chordata > Actinopteri > Scombriformes > Stromateidae > Pampus > Pampus argenteus. The sequence goes on from CM072869.1 coordinate 2,567,914, forward strand.
CGGTGGCTGGCGGAAAGACTGACGAATGGGCTCCGGGCCTCTGAAGCTAGCGGTTTCGTCGACGGAGACCCTGCGGAGGGTTTCTGTGAGGATGGAGCTGCGTCGCTCTGCGTTGATGTTGTCGTAAGCTTCCATGCCGAGGAGGAGGGAGCTGAAGTCGGGACGCTGGGCCTGCAGCTCTGAGAAGGTGCCGTAGAAGTAACAGTCTCCGTTGTGCAGCAGAAGGATTTTATCTGCTCGTTTGAGATGCTCCAACTTGCTGGTGACGACGATCCGAGTCTTGGAGGCCATCAGTTTACAGACACATCTAAGTAGTGACACAAAACAAGAAAAAAACAACAACACAAAAATCAGAACAAGCCTAAAACTAAACAAACAAGCTGCTGTATGTGTTCATAGATAACTAAAAAGTTTGGCTGCTGCTTGGTGTTTCCCTTATTGCTCAATTTAAAAAAAAAAAACTTGAGAAGGTTACAGTGTAATGAAGCAGCCGTAACTCAGTCGATCTGAGTGTGTCTGAGACAACAAGAGATAACCTTGACCTTGAACTCAAACTTCAACCACCCCCACCCTCCTCCACATGAAAGACTCTCTGTTGGGATACACACTTCTCAAAGATCTCTTTCTCTGTCACTATGTCCAGGTGGGTGAAAGGTGCATCCAGCAGGTAGAGGTCTGCATCTTTATACACGGCCCTGAGGGAGAAAACACAAAGAGAGACGGAGAGGAAAAAAGAAAACGTTAATACATATGCAGAAAAAACAGAAAGCAATAGACAGAACGAGACAGAGAGGAATAAGGAAGTTATTAACCATGATGACTAAAAAAAACAACAATGATGCATGGGAATATGATGTCTTTATTGGAGTAATAAAGCTGTCGAGAGCATAAAACAGACCATTGAGTGCAGACAGACACACAGGTGAGAATAACAGGTGATGCTATCAGCTCAGCATTGCAGAAGACAAAGGTCAAATCCCAAATAGTCTACCTTGGAAGTGCTAGTGACGATGATATTGATAACAGACATTAGTTTATGGCTCTGAAGTAGACTTTGATTGCCTTTTTTGTTGTCAGTTGTGAATGCAGGTCTTTAAAAACAAAAACAATCATCTACATTGAACAAAGAGCAGTTCTGCGTTTACAGATATGAGACGGTGAATAAAGACATGTTGTGTGACAGGAAGTACCTGGCCAGGCCGAGGCGCGCCCTTTGACCTCCGCTGAGGGTCACTCCTCCTTCGACAAGGAGCGTCTTGTCTTTCTCAGGCAGCAAAGCAAAGTCCTAGAGAGAAAAACTAGGGGTCAGTGGGTCAAATGCATGTATACATATATACATACATACATGCATACATACAGCAGCCACCTTTCCAACAAGTAGAACAGCAAGAAAAACAACGTGATACAAGTGTTTAAATTAGCTTTTCTTTTTAACATTAATCTTATCATTACTGCATTCACTGCATGTTTTACTGTCTAACGATGCCAATTAACTGCCTAACGTATGAATAAACTGGGTCTTGTATTGTATATTACATTGTATATTATATGTACTACCAATGTGAATGAAAACTGGGTCAGTGGTTTTCTGTATCTAGTAATTTCTGATAATGCTGGAATGAAACATTAATAACTCGGCCACTAGGAATAAAGGTCTGTACTGTATGTGCAGCAAAGATTAAAATATCACTTTATGTAAGCTATATGCAAACTTCTGTGTCTCCTGCTGATGAGTTTTTTTAATCATGTGAATGATCAAAGCGTGATGTACCTTATAGTCTACTGCATGTTTTCAACTGTCTCGTCTTTGCATCGTACAAAACATAAAACCTTGGAAGATTTATTTTTTAAATTTATATGTTCATGCTTGCATGAATCATTTTTGTGAGACAGTGACTGGTTGATTTAGTTAAAAAAGTGCTCTGGGAAAAGGAGAGGAAACCGTTTTTTTCCACCTTTGTACATTTATAGCGGAAATGTTTTCTGCAAGTTGAGTTTTTTTTTTTACTAATATGCACAAAATATTTAATGAATCAGGTCATATTTCTTTTTTTTCCTGGCAACAGTCTTGTATGTACATTACTTTTACCTGGAAATCACAGATTTATTATAAAAAAAAACGAATACCACACAAAAAGCACAAACCACAGATGGGAGAGGCACATGAAGGATGTCACAAGTCGAGACACACAGTTCAGCGGTAATTAAAAGATGAAGTGACACGTTTATCATGGTTAAAACTTCCTACCTGTTAACTGCAGCTTCCGCTGTCCTGACGGGAGCGCATAAGGGGATCAAGTTAACAGGGTTTTTTTTTTAAAACAGCTTGTAAAACAAAGCAGCATAGTAAAAAAAAAAAGACATGTTGTGTGTCTCACTGTGAACAAAAAGCACCCGCCGTGCCCAGCGGCAAGAGGCCGGTAGGCGAACGATGAGTTTACAGTGTGGGAGACCACCCATGGGAGTCTGTCTGCTGCTTCGGGGGGCAACAAGAGAGAGGAATTACAGTCACAAGCCCCTAAAAGCTTCATCGCTGTCTGGAGAAATCTGCTCTAGTTGTCACTACTGTCTGTCAAGGTTGCCTGGGGATTTTTCCTACTGTAGAAAGTAGTTTATCTCCTTATTTTCAGTAATTCTCAGTCTATTGAAGTGATTGTTAAAAGAGAGAATCAGTGTTTAAAAAAATGGAAAAATAAACTTACACAATGAAGCAGCACAAACAAACTCGTGTTGCTTTGCATGTTATTATTGGAAATTAAATTTGCAAGGCTCGTTTTTGTCTAAATATTAACTATACTTTTAACTACAGATTTTCCTCAGTTCAATTAAGAAATTTTAATTAATTAATTGTATTAAATCTGACAATATTACACGCTGTGCCTTTAAATAAGAATTCAGATGATTTAATGATGTTTTGACTTTTCAAAACGGCCAGATTAATATAAGACTAGTGTATCTAGTTACCACAACAGGTTACTTCAAACATACAACGTCACTGTGTGAAGGTGAGCTGCTTCTTAACAATCAAACAAAGGCTTTAACAAAACTTTGAGCTGTCGTGTCACACGGTGCTGCTCGTCGTTTCCCAACAACACGAAGCAGAACTGACGTGTGTGAGTCTTCTCATCGCGGCTTCTGTTATTTCACCGTTATTTACAGAGAGATGTGAATGTTGCACGCCGGCTTTGTTTGCTGTGACAACATGTTGTGTTTTTGTCATAACCATTGACGCCCTGTCAGTGCCACAGGAGATGGGGCGTGGTAGTAAATAAATGGTGGCGTGAGGCTCTGCACAAGTTTCTGCTTTGATTCGAGTATAAATGATACTAATAAAGCGTATTTAGAATATCAACATGATGAGGGCGTCATGGTAGAGCATGTATCACATATCAAGGCCCTTTGCTGCATGATATCCCCTCTACCACTGCCCTTCCTGTCTATCTCTGCTATCACTATCAACCACTGAGTGATCAGTAGAAACTTTTAAACAGGTTATCAGATTTATCCTTTAATATTTGTGATAGTTTTGAGAAATAACCATTTATTCCAAAAAATAATAATTCTGTTTACTAAACAACGCGTCATATCTGACACACATGACAAAATGTTTGCAGCTAAATAAAAAAAATACATATGTTTAGTTTCATGTATGCTTCTAAAAGTGTCATAAAATGATTTTTTTTTCCGTTCAATGATATAAAACATATTTGATCACATGACTCAGACCTCACAGACGGTTTGTCCAAACAGCTCTTCTGTGTTGAGACGTTCGTTACTGAGAATCAACGAGCTCATATTGCATCCCAGTGACATAACGTGAGATTTCCATGGCAACAGAGGAGACATTATTCTGCGGAGGGGCCTTCACTCAACACAGAGGCTTATGAGAGACTGAGTGTGTGTGTGTGTGAGAGTGTGTGTGTGTGTGTGTAGGGGAACATAATGGGTTTAAATGTGTCCCGGTGAAACATGAACCTTCTTGATGCTTTGCAGAGGCTCCAAACAGACAAGAGAGAGAAGAGAGAAACTGGCAAAGATGAATTCACCAGATATGGATCACTCTTTGCAACTAAAACAATATTTAGAAATAATTTCACCCAATAACATCCAACTAACCGTTGTTAATAGTAATTTTGAGAACTTGGTCGGCTTGAATTGTGTGTTACAAGTTTTCATGTCAGGACAAAAGCATCAAAACATCATTTCCAACAACTTTTATCTATATTTCAGTATGTTTAAATACTCAAATCGTCCCAAAACCAACCAAAGTCAGGTCAGGTTGTCCATCTGTATGCTCAGCACGTTTCAAATACTCCCATTATTCTTAAAATATGTGTCTTTAGCTATATTTTTCAGAAATAAGTCTTTGAATCACGCTGCATATATTGACTAGATTGCCAAGTACATTTCTTTCTATTTTTTCCAGTAGTGCTCTTGATAAACAGATCTGGGTAGTTTGTCTGACGTTTGCCATCAGCTGAATTGAAAATAAAGAGTATAAAATAAAAGTACCTCCTCCAGCTGGCAAGCCTTGATGACGGAGGTGTAGCGGTACTCGTCGTAGGTCAGGCCAAACAGGATGTTGTCACGGATTGTCCCGGGCATGATCCAGGACGTCTGCGGTGAGAAGGAGATGCGACCGCTATGTCTGATTTTACCCTCCGACGGCACCAACTCTCCCAGGATCAACATGAGCAGGGAACTCTGGAAGGAAACGTGGTCTCACTTTAGATCAACCTACAATGAGCCAGAGTCGTGATGGATACAGTATAAAGACCTACCTTCCCCGAGCCAGTGGATCCAGCCACCGCCAGCATCTTGCCCTTCTCCAGGTACAGGCTGATGTTCTTCAGGACAGGTGTCACGTAGAGGTTTGTGAAGAAGAGGCCGGCGTCGCCGTTCGGGTGTCCGTTTGCTTTGTTCTCCTGCTTGATCTTCTCAAAAAGCTCACCGATGCCCTGCAGAAAAGGACATCCACCGTTTATACGTTTTGATCTTCGTCTGAGTTTTTTAATTTCGTTTTTTTTAACATATTCAAAATGTGCATAAAACCTAAATAAAAACTGAAAACAATAAGCACTCAACATGATACACTATGCTTGGGTAAAGTGTGCGATGCTTTGATCTACAATATACTTGAGCTGTACCATAACATGCTAAAGTATACACCATCCCGTGTGTGTGAACATGTACTCTGTTTGTTTTTGCTGCCTGCTTCAGGGCTCAGTGAGTGTGTCCGTCACGTTGTGCTTTCAGACACGGAGACGAAGCCAAAGCTGCTGTGAGAAACAAGAGATTCTCTAAAAGACAGAAGAAGACTCCCAAAGTCTTCACAATGGCCTTATTTCACCTCATCTGTCACTGCCTCTGGAAAGATTAATGGGCGACACGTCTCACTGTTAGAAAAGGGGAACTCTGCTTGACTCGCTGGCTTAATCATTGACCTCTGTGACGTTTTATGGGTCACCGTTCCTCTAATGCCGGGGCTTGCTGTTGGTTTGTATAGGTTGTCCTGTGCGATTGTCATTCTAATGAGCTGACGTACATGTTGTCAGCAGTAAAGAAAGGCAACACCTCCTCCCCATTCATCTGCGAATGGCACCTTCCAGGAAGAGGAGAAGGCAAGAGGAGAAATCTGGGAATTAGGTTGATGAAACAAAATGTGTGCGCGAGTGTTCCCAGCGAAAGGTTTTGGTGACGACACCGAGATAATTAATTATGCAAAGTGACAGACAAAAACACTGTTGGACGTTGGGTTTTTTTTCTCACGGTGTTGGGTGGTCAATGAATCACACCTGGTAGACGTTTAGTAGCAGCCTATAGATAAGATTATACTGCCCACTCCCAGTGATGGTGAAGAATTAACTATTATACCTCGGATGCAGAGTGGATTTAAAGGTTGTGGGAGTTGTAATAATGTCACACACAAATACAGTAAATGAACAACCAGCTCTACATGAGTTGAGTTTACTGCACGAACAGGTATAGCACTTCACAAAAAGGCAAATTCCCTTTAAAAACCATCATCGGTACAAATTCATATTTTAATTTAATCAATAACTTGACGTGTATCTTAACCATTTCTTTTCCTACTTTCATATCTTCTATAGTACCCATAAATCATCTTTTTGGGAATAAAACAGAGCTTTACACTTATAATTAACACATGAATATGTTATTTGTTGTTGTTTTTTTGTAACAAACCTCGTCCCAGGACGCAGACACATTGATCAGCTCCACTTCAGTGGTGGTCAGATTGTACTCCAGCACTCTGTATTCTTCTTTTGTCAAAAAATCCTGGAGAAAATAAAAACACTTTACTTTTTATTCCATAATGCAAGCTCAAATTTTTGTTGCAACACTAAAACTGACATTTCTGGCCGTATCTAATTGATTAATTAATTGTGCACTGGTCTCACCCACCTCGATCTTCTGAACCAGTGCCAGAGTATCGTACCACATCTGGATAGATCCTGGCAGCTGGCGGGTCAGCGTCATCCGCAGCACCATGCAGTAGGAGGCTGTGGTGAAGATACGGCGGAGGATGATGCCTTTACTGAGCGCGTGTGGCACGATGGCCGACACGATGACCAAGATGGCAGAGAAGAAGTAGGAGGCACTGTAGAAGTAACGCAGAGAACCGATCTTCCTCGTCAGCGTCATCTCATCTCTGAGGATCATGAGGAAATGGGAAAGAAGAAGAAGAAAGAGAGAAATCAGAATTAGTAGTTTAATGCTGCTACTGTCGAGTGCACGTGAAGTCTTGGTGCCTCCGTGTTAGCTCTGATAGTTATCAACATGTTTCTGCACCATGATACCAAAACTCTTTCCTGTATGTTTATTGTCAAGCCAAATGAATATGAATCCTGATTCTGCTGCTTAACCACATGTTTTAACATCTCTGTCTCAATTCTAGCACCAGGCTGACTCAGTTTCTGCTGCACAGTCTTGTTTCTTTTACCTGCTCCATATATTACATTATTTAAAAGATGAGTAAATCTTTACTGCATGCAGACTATAAAATGTACACACTGTTAAAGTGGCACTAAACCTACTAATATCTGAACTGAAGGAAACTTTCTGCATGAAATAAAAGATAAACGTGGTTCAAATTAAGATATTATAAGAATAGAAAAGCTTCAGTAAATGCTCCTTTTCTGATGCAGTTGTGTGTGTGGTGTCTTACTGCCTGATATTCTTAATGATCGTCTCCATCACCTCCTCCCAGCCATACGCCTTCACAGAGTGGATGTTCTCCACAATCTCCGAGGTGAGAGCCAGGCGGCGGCTGATCATCCCCGCCCGCTTCGCCCTTTTTTCACAGGATAAGGTTTTAATATATCACACATGAATAAATAGATGCATCCAGTACCACAGAAATACATTTAAGACATGTATGGCGGAGCTTCCCCACCGGTGAGGTCCCATCTTCTGGGAGAGCCAGGCCTGGATGATGCCCAGCAGGGTAAGAGCTGCCAGGGCACAGAAGCCGTTGACCTCAATCAGTTCCCAGATCAGACCCACACACAGGATACACTGCAGGGGGGTGATCCACACAAAGTGGGCCAGACCCAGACTCTACAAAACACACGAAACAACAGTGGATATAAAATAACTGCAGGATGACTTATTGCATGAGTAATACTGTCATACTACGCTGGGAAAATGTGTGTTTTGAATATCCTACACTCGCTGTGTGTAGGTGATATCCAGATTACATAAACAAACTGAACAGTTAAACATTATAGCAACAAATGGACGCTGTATGTAGAAAGCATGATGATTTTAAACATACTGAAAATATGCAACACAAGAGGAAGAAAGACAGAAAGAAAAGAAGAAGAAACTAGTGAACTTTTGATTCCACTTTCATCCAGCAAGAACTGACACACACACACACACGCGCACGCATGCACGCACACACACACACACAGACACACACACCAGTCATTTTAGGAGCGAGTGGTTCTTTGGCCAAGCCACATCCAAGCCAGGTGATAATTGTCTCAAAGCAGGTTGCAGAGTGTTTCCACATTCAACACCTCAATGAGAGCCGAGGCAAGTTCACCCTTCAATACACACACACACACACACACACACACACACACACACACCTCACAGGCATATACACACAGACATATACTTTACACGCTTGCATACCCTCCAGCTATGTTGTCTAGTATAATCAGAAATGTGTGTACATTTACAGAATGTACACAAACCAGATTGTCATTGTCATCCTGTTTGACAAAAAAAACTTTCTCTGGAAAACTACTACTACTAAAGTACCTTGATTTATACTTTGTTCACATTTTCAAGCTTTACTGCTTTAAACTAAAAGTTTTTCATTTCAGTAGAAGTTTATTTAGAAGATTATTTACTGGAAAACAAAAAGTCAGATGTGGATATCACTAAGCTCAAATAAAACATCTCTGACATTAATAATCAACTTCCAGGTCTCACCTCATCCAGCTTGTTGAGGTGAGCCGACATCAGACTGACCAGCTGACCGGTGCTGATTTTATCCAAGACTCTGCTGGACAGTTTCAGGGTCTGAAAAAGGTCATAAAAGGTCAAAGGTCAGGGGGGGGGGTCAGTTGAAGCACAAAGGGTGAAAGTGAATTGGATGAGAGGAAGCTGGTGACATGTGCTTTGACACCAGGCTGCGACGCCCCTCACGGCAGGACGTCCACATGCGAGAAGCTTTCTGGGAATGTTCAGTCAGATGAGGAAACTCTGTAACACTGGATCTTAAATACAAATAGTAATAAAAAGCTGATAAATGCTGTTTCTATCTTATCAGCTGGGTTGTGTTGTCTTGTACTGACGACGACTTGTTACAGCAGCAAATGTTTTCATGTTTTATCAGGGAAAAAGTCACTGATAACATGTTTTGGGAGACGTTACATTTTGACTCTGCAACATTTCAAAAAGGAAAATATTGTGCTTTTTTTTCTCCACTATATCTATGTGACAACTGAAGTTACATGTTATGTACTTTACCTAAAGAGTTTTTTTGGTTTTCATCATTTTTAGCAGCCATCTGATGAATCTAGTGGAATTTAATACAAAAAAACACAGAAGAAATAAGTGATTCTTAGTTCTACACAAGCTGTCCTCTCCTTACCTTCTTGTATATGAGACTGAAAAGGGCAATGCGGATCTGCATGCCCAGGTGATGCAGGCCAAAGATGGCAGGCTGCAGCAGGAGGAAGCGGGCGGTGAAGAGGAGGCAGAGGCCCAGGGCCAGGAAGTATCCCTGACTCCGCTCCGGTGCATGAAACGGGTCAAAGGAGCCGATGATGCGACCCAAAAGCTGAGGCTGCACTGTCTTAGAGGCCTCCTACACCAAGATATGAGATGATGAGAGAAGATATTCATTGATTGGATGCAAATTAACGATTTCTGTCATTTTGCAGCACACGTCAACTCCTGCTAGCAGCGTGGCTCCATGTATGGCAGCGTCTGTCAGTCCAGAATTAAATATCTCAACTACTGATTCATTTTAGTGTCATGGTGTCCAGAGGATGAATCCACTGACTTTTTATCAAGCACCACCAGCAGCGTTTTGGCTCCCTGAGAATAAATCCTCTGAGTTTTCCTCCAGTGACACCATGAGGCCCATAAATATGTATAAGACATGATTTGATCATCATGAACATCACCAGAAACTCCTTTTGGTTTCCACTAACAACCTTTTCTAAAGCGTTTCTGGTTGTTTTTTTTCCCCCCACACAGCCTCTTTAAATCTAACAGGCATGTTTGTTGTCATGACAACCACCTCCAACTGTACCAACTTACGCAACCGGCTGCTGTTGGCACGTTCCCACAAGCCCGGGACAGTGAGATGGTTTGTGACACTGCGGTGCGACATGCTTGTGATTTTTGTGCGTCATAGCGCCGTCGCTCTATTGGCCCTCGGACAACAACGTCAACGGGTGCTACATGCACACGTATGTTGTAATGTAGCCATGAACTGATAAGGATGGATGGATTCTGTCTCAGACAGGATTTATATGGTAGAATATTAAGATTTCTAATCAATAACAAAGAACAAACCTGTTTAAAAAGTTAAACAGTGAATATTTTTTAATGGATGATTTGCTGCATTTTCTTGTTTTATGTCGCTGTACATAGAAAGATTTGCGGTTTTTGGTGAAGTAAGATTTGATTTTTTGACATTTGGGCTCCACAAAGTAATAATGATTTACCAGTTCTGAGATTGTATGAAAGAAATAAAGACAGAAATCTTGAGTATAATCAATATATATATAAAGGTGGACTTCCCATGATGCTGAACATATCATACATAGATAACAATGATGAACTAGAAACTCTTTAAGAGTGTAAAAGGATAAAAATCTTTAAAATCTGAACTTTGAATGACCAGTAACCCTGTAAAACTTTAAAACGCCCCTTCAGAAACCAAGGCATGATGCCACCGATGTCACATTCATGGTTTTATACGTCTATGCTTCAAACTAAAACTTCTATATCTCCACCACCAGACCTGCGTCTTCTTCAGGAGGACAAACCAACAGACTCACCCCAAGATAGAGGAGGACGCCAAAGAAGGCGAAAGGGCCAAAGAAGCAGCGGGCCAGCGCTCGCATCAGTTTGGGCTTGTTCTTGGCTGACACCACCTCTCTGTCCCATTCTCTGTGTGGAGGACAGAGTTACAACATAGTTAAAACAGCAGTACGGGCGGGATGGAGAATAACACGTCCACCAGCCAAATGCCAGCAGAGTTTGGCAGTGGGACGTCCTGTTTGTCTACTACGACCTTGGCAAGGAATCAAATGTTTTCAGCTTTCTACCACTTTGGCCGGTGATTCAGTCACATTTATTTATTTTATCAGGTTATTAGAAATCTATTTAGCTGTTGGATATGTTTTATTTATTTATCTATTAGATTTAGAGATTTGTATTTGGATAAAGTTTTGGTTTGTTGGGAGGATGGTGGACCTCTTGACTATGAATAAAACTGGGATATTTCTCATCATCAGTTTTAAGTTTGTTGCCCTTGTTACAACATTGTTGGATTAACTTGTGCCTTGGCAAGCAGATACAGCTTCAGTAAGTAGCCGCATTGTTCTCTGACGGTCGTTTATAACCAGGGTGATTTGGCTGACCTGTTCAACTGTAAATGATGGGAGGAGAAGAAGCGGAGGAGTGAAGAAAGAGGAGGAAGGAGGAAGAGAGTGATTAAAAACAGTCTGTGATGTTTTCTTATGTGTGCAGGTTGATTTCTTTAAGCTTTAAAATACAATTAAAAAACGTATATTCAAAACAGTATTTATGTTTAGATATAATTTAGATTTGATCCGTGCCAGTAAAGCAGCTCATGAATTGAACTGACCTGAGCAGGTGATGAAGTGGCTGTTTTAATGCAAGGTAAAGTTCACATTCCCAGAAGCTCTCATTGTTTGCCTGATCGGAATAAGGAAAGTAAAAATCACCCACCACTACTCATTTATCACCCGGTGGGCGCTGGGCTCTTTCTAAAAGGTCGAATTTTTAACACCCGTGTCCATTAACGGGCTTGTTGGCAGCGTTCAGCGTGACCAAGAGGTGAAGCCAACGGTGTGGTTGTTAGGCAAGGTGAAATATAAAAACATTTCATTTAATATCATTTAGTATTTAATATCTGGGTTAACAGCCAACTCTCTCTTTTTAATGAAAAAGCTGTGATATTGAGTTTCTAAATAAGAGGGAAAGAAATGAAGGAGGCAATACAGAAGAAAAATGTTTTAAAGATTATTTAGTAATTTGGATATACTTTATAATTAATTAAAAAGGGAAATATGTAAAAGAATATGTGGTAAAAAAACAAACATATTCGCTGTTTAGTTGAAGAGAAAATCCTTAAATCTGACCTGATATTTATATGATTTAATGACCAGCAAATGCAGTGAAGAGCAGCATCATTTAATGAGAAAGAGAAAGAGAGAACAATAGATGACAATAACAGGTTCAAAGAAGACAAGAACAGAATAAGAAAGAAAAGAATAAGAAAACTGACAAATCCCTTAATAAAGGCTGAACCGCTGTTGATGTCGACCACTAACATGATTTATTTATGTCATGCCAGTAAAGCATATTTGCACTAAATTAAACTTCATTTAAAATAAAAAAGGAAAAGACAATTAGATTTGGAGAAAGAGGAAACAAAAGAAAAAGACAGAGAGAGATACAGAGATAAACAGAAGTAGAAGAAGAGTTAACCTTCTCCGTCATCTGTTGCCTGGTTGTTTGTTTGGCACACACAGCCTTGGTTTATGTCTAGCCTTGTTTAAATGCCAGCCCATATTTTAAACTTGACTGTGGTCAACGGCCTGCTACTGTAAACACATGTAAAAGGGCGTGTTACGGGAAATTTTTAAAGAAGAACCCTTAAATAAGGATGGATCGAATTCAAAGCATCAAAAGTTTAAGTTGAATTTATTGTATCTTGTACAAGAGGAGCGTTTCACAATGCAACACACTAAAGGGGTTACAGAGAAGTTGGTTAACAGTTGGTTCTGATACCTTTTCCTGAAGTCTTAACCCCTGTGAATTGTTAACAGTCATATAATGCCTTTAAACAGCGTATCACCTAATAATAAGTAGCCAGTATGTCCCCAATCTGGATGTCATCTCCCTGACCCCTTCTGGTCTCAATTTCCTCTATTTATACGTTAACCTGAACTTTACCTTACCCTGCCAGTCTGAGTAAAACATCAATAAAGAGAAGTGCCCTAAAAACATATAATATAAGAACAAACATTGTATAAGTTAAAACATCCAACTAGCTGTGTAACCCTAATTTTTATCTTTAACAGGACGCTTATGAAAAAACATGAAGGCTGCAGATTTCTGGGTTCCTGTTTGTGTCAGCAGGCCGTGCACGTATCAGACAAACAGCCTGTTTTGTGTTTCTGATGAGATGGATGCTTGTCGTTGAGACACTGATTCATTATCGTACTTGGATATATACCGTTGTGTTCATGTGTTCATGTATGCATGCAGCTCTCAACAATGGGCTCGATCTTTACTACATTCATCCAGATAATAAGGTAGTAACAGTGTTGGCTGACTTGTTGTCATATATATATATATGTGTGTATATTTTCTACTGCTGTGACTCTACAAGGAAGCTTTTGAGGTGCTGACATCAAAATCTCATGTTTACTATTGATACAGTTGATATCATACGGTATTAATGAACCCGGTGGTCTAAAGCATGACAATTCAAATAAATAAATAAATAAATAAATAACTAAAAGAGCACAAACCTTTCGAGTCGCTCAGAGAGGTTGTCTGCCAGATCAAAAGACGGAGCCTTATACACATCTGTAAGCTCCAACTTCTTCCTGAAGCCTTTCCGCAGCAGCGGTGACATCCAACTGAGCATAAATAAACCACAGATGAGACAAATAGTTGGTTATCAGCTATAAGTCAGGTATGACAAAAAAAAATTAATTAGAATAATAACAGATAAAAGCACAGCATGTACAAACTGCCTGCAAAATCTATTTGTGGAGGGACTTTATGTGAAATTATGTGAAGATATTAGAAAGATTATGTGAAAGGTGTTGGTGTGTTTAGAGGATAAGAAGCTTTAATGTAAACCGGTGTTGATGTTTCACAGTCAGATTGTGTTTTGGTCCCTAAAAACATTTCAATAAAGTTTTTTCATCTCTGCTTCTTTGTTTTAAACCTCTCAGCAGTGATAATGAAAGACAATCATTCACCTATAAACAGAGCTAGTTCAGTTTAACACTTTAATGATGGTGATGATTCAAATGTCATAAAACAATAATAAAAAGTCCTCAGCCATAGACTGTCTAATAAAAACACCAGAGCTGAACATCTGTGATGTTATTATTGTTCATAATCATGATTTACTATAATCTACTTTTAATGTGGCTGTTTTCTGTAACAACTTTTACATTACGCGCAGTTTTCAGTCAGGTGCGCATTTTTACGCATTTGGAATATGCGACAAAAAAATAAAAGCACTACAGTGTATAAAATATGTCAATATGCAAGAGGACAATCAAAGCTTAACGGAAAATATCACTTCAGTTACTCATCTATTCAAAGTCTGTACATTTTACCACCAAACACGCTTTGATTGAATATTTGTCTTTTGAGATTTTGGAGCAAACTCGATATAAAAAAAATAAAAATATAAAAAAGAAGAAGAAGAAGATCCAACATGTCTTACCAGAAGAAATATTTGGAGAGGAAGTTTGCATCTTCCACCGGTGACTTCTGCATCCTAACAGCGCCAGTTTGCTTTCTATGCACCTGAGTGGTTTTCCGTGCGCTGCGCTCACATTTGTGGATCCCCTGAGTGACTCCGTCCCCGCCGACGGTGACACGGTGCTCGGCTGTTTTATCCTCCGCTATGTGCCTCTGGTTAATATGATGTCACTGCTCAGTTATCTTCCTCCCTCACACTGAGACTGCTATCTCTAACCTCGGTGCGCCTCCCAGGTCCTCTACTGCTGTCCCACAGTGTGACAGGGAGGGAGAGGAGGAGGAGGGGGAGGAGGAGGGGGAGGACAGTCCATCCTTTATGGGCTCGCCAAACTTCACGGAGACACGTGTCATTTGCACACCGACGAGCCTCAGGTTGCATATTGTGATAACAAGCTGAAACATATTGATCCATAACAATGGAGTCTGGAGGTCAATATGGATTTATGTTTAATTATTTTCAGTTGAAATGCATTTAAAGCACATTGAAACTGCCTCAGTCTATTAATTATGAAACAAAAAAAATTAATTAATAAATAATAATATTTGTGAAGTGAAACATGCAAATGTTTTAATGCATAGATAGATAATAAGAGCAAAAACAGTGAAATGTAGTGCAGTGTTCAACTTTATTCACTTCTATTGATTAGCTATGTCTATTTTTAATTTGTGCAGATGTCTTATCTTTATTCTAATAATGAAAAAATGAATAAATAACACAATGAAAGCGATGCTAAAACACATCACAGAAGCTGCGTCCAGTCGATTGAACCTCCTCTGAATGCTGCTGAGTTGGTTTTTTTTGTTTTTTTTTCCTCTTCACTCCACTGAGCCGCCTCCCTATCATTCACAAAACAGCAGAAACAGTTCCAGGACATTAAAATGAACTTGAAACTTTTAAAGAAAAAAAAAAACAGTTTCAGGTTACGCACAGTTTCAGGAGAGATTCCATAAGGGAACAGAGATAAAGTGAAGCCTTTGATTACCGAGTATCTCAACATACAAAACTGACTCTTATCTCCACTATCTGCACTTCAGATTACTTGAAGACTGATGTGTTTCACAGTGAAGCAGCAGGACGACCACCTGGATATAGAGACTGTTACACAGTCGTGGGTTTGATTCCCCTCCCCAGATATGTGCCTATGAGGATGAAAATGTACTGCTGACAGATAATCTAATAACCAAATCACATGTTTGTATAAGTATTTATGTTACACATTGTCACTACAGATTAAATAGATAAAATCTACATGAGTATTTTTTTTACATTAAAGTTAGAATAATAAGGAAAGCAGTGTATAAAAGCTGGATAGAAAAAAAAAATCACACTGTGAAATTTAAATAAAGATAATAGAGATGATAAGAAGGACAGAAAGAGTTTAAGGCGTGTTTAAAGGAAAGACTGACCTCTGCTGGACATTTACTGACACAACTAACATACACAACAGTTATAGACAATGATGGTTTACATCCAAAAAAGCACCTTATAGAGACAAAGGAAGAACAAAACCATCCATGTTCATGCTAAAAGCCTAAATTTAACAGACACATGGTTTAACACCGGTAATAGGTATTTATTTTTGAGTGATCTCTAATATATGAAGAAATATAAGAAATACTATATTGTCACATGAATGGCACAAAAGATCAAATCCTCTCATTTCAGCACCTGCAACAAGTAGATTTGTCTCATTTTTGCTTAAAAAAAAAGGCTGAAACATTTATTCAATTATCATTATATGGTGACTGAGGTTTAAATAAACACTATTAAAACACTGATGTCTTACACCGAGGCTAAACTTACCTACAAAGCATAAAAACAGGTGTAGTGGGCGTGTCCAGACGTCACGCACCGCCCACCCTTCAGGCTGCAGCTTGGTGCCTCTTGCCGCCCGCTGCCGCCCCCTGCCGCCCGCGGCGGGGCGTCACAGGCTACGCTGCGCCGCTGAAACATTTGGCTAACCTGCCTGCTGGACAGAGACATGGGGAGCTCCATGGACTACGCCTTCCCAGCTGGGGATGAAAGCGACTGCAGCAACGACGAGTGGGATATCGGATGTTTTGCAGATAAAAAGAAATCTTCTTGTCTTCAGGTTAATTTGGAAAATGTCCTTCTATATTAGTCCTCAAACGGAAGCTAACGTTACCTAGCAACTCGCTAGCTAAAAAACGTTAAGCTAATGTTAGCTTGATTAGCTTTTTTTTTTAGATAGCGAGCTAACACTCTTTATTGCTAGTTTTGATGTAAATGGTGACAGTAGTACCTCCATATGCTGCTACTTGTTAAGTTGTATATATGCTACATACCTTATTGTAGCTGTGAGAAGGGTAAACTTTGCGCCAACCTGCCGCGCTTTTTTACGTCACCTTGACGCGTTGTGTCGTTGCCGCAAACGCGGAAATGTCGCACAATTGGCTCGAAGTAGAGCGCAAATTATAACAGTATCACGATAAAAAAACCGGTATAAATATTATAAATATACACTGTATAATGTTAGTATGTTGTATAGATGTAGAATAGATTATTTTATATTTTTCACTCAAATCCGTTGTATTGAATTAATTCAGATTCTTCTTCGTTGTCACAGGATGCTGATGCTCCACATGCAGAAGATAAAGTGTCATTGATGAAAAGAGCCATTGATAAAGGAGACATCGGGACTGTCGAACATCTGTTGGACAAAGGCGAGTACTCTCTTCATCACAGTATGCAGCTCATGTGTTTAGACTCTGCTCAACATGACTTTACTCATCATCTGTACCTTTGGGTGTGGACAGGCATGGATGTGGAGACCAGGCTCAGCTTTGAATGGACTCCTCTTATGTGTGCTGTCAGTGTGGCTAATTATGACCTGGCTAAAGTGCTACTGGACAGAGGGGCCAGCGCCAACTTCAGCAAAGGTCAGACCCGTACGGATACTGTCACTTGAACTTTTGACCTGATGATGGCGTTTAAGGGAAACGTTAAAGGATCATTAAAGTATTTACAGTTCATCCTGAGGGAGAAATAAATATCTGTCCAACATGTTATCATCTTTAAAATATGTTTAGATATTTCAAAACGACACATATGAACCTTGTGGTGATGCTAGAGATAGGAGATCACCAAAGTAGTAGTAGACCTGCTGGCAGCGCCACAGGAAAGGCCAACGGTTCACTAAAATGATCGAGACATATCATCCGAGCACCACAAATATCTCGACCAAATGTCATGTCAATCCAACCGATAGTTGTAGAGACAAGTCACGTAATGTCAACCTGCTGGTGGTGACATCTGAACCCACACCAGCTAGTGTATATCTTATTGGCGAGATAACAACTGAGTGTAATCCCAATATTACAAGTCAGTGTACCATCAAGATTTTGTTTTAAGGGAAAAACAGTTTTAGAAATTGCTACGTTGTCGAAATGTGATATACAAATAAACTCGCCTTGCTTATAAAAGTTACATAATATTGCTTTAATTAGGCAACACCATTACATCGCTGCCTTCCAGGCGTGGATGTCATGAGACAGCCGTACCCAATCCTCCCGACGGTGCCTGTGTCGGTGTCAAGCCGTCCTTCCCTGTGGCACCTTTTTTCAATTTCCTCGCCCGCGACAGCCAAAGACTGTGGGACCGATCGGGCCGCTGCACCAATACGCTTCATCTGACTTTGCTTAATGGTGATGACGCCAAAGAGGAACTCTTGCAGAGTTTTTAGTTCACACTGCACCCTCGTCTCAAAGCAAGAGAAATTGAAGGCATCTGTTGGATCGAGGTCAGTCTGGGTAAAATAAGCATGTGAGGTTGCATCAGAAAGATTAAGTGTTTTGTTGTGAGATAAAGGTTAATCAAGTATTGATTAGCAGTATTAACATGTAGGTCTGTAGATGATAAACTTATTGTTCCACTTAAATCAAAGCAAGAATCATTCAGTCTTTACGGTTGGTCAAAATACATCAGAGTCTCCCACTAAATCTAATGCAGACACAATAGGCAGCTACTCATTGATTTGCTAATATTGATTACATGGTCTGTCGTTCAGGATCATCATGACTAATAAGTTAATTATTAGATGACACCGGTGAAGTAAAACACAAAGAGGAGTCCTCCTAAATGACACTGAAAGTTTCTAACTAAGAGTTAGATTGCTAGATTGCCATTGATATGGATGGAAAGTATTATTTCTTCCGTTTGTGTTTTATATAATTTGTTGAGTTGTGAACGTATATTATCACAAATGAGAAATTTTAATCAAGGTGAAGGTCTGTTTCATTTGGTCACCTGTCAGTGGCGTCATGTCCTCTGTGCTTGTAGTAGAGACGGGATGCATCAGCGTTATGGTTGTCGGACAGAAGTTGACTTTTTTTTATCCAGTTTTTAAGACAGATTTTAAGTTTAGTTCTTGGTTGTTTTTAACTTTATCTTTAAATCAAACGAAGGATCTTAAGGTATCAGAGAAACGTTACCAGCAGCCCGTCTGGATGTCCAGCGATCTTTAACATCACGCTGCTTTATTCAGTATTTTTACCGCTTTTAATAACCTCCGCGTATAATTTTGCTCCCAGTAAAGACCTCATGAACAATGAACGCTGAAGGAATCCAAACCGGGAGAAGCCGACTGCAGAGCCTGACGTAGATAAACATGACAGCAATGAAGACAACAACTCCCATGATCCCATCAAACTCTGTCTGTTGTTTTTGTTTTGACTGAGAGCAACAATAATAAAATTACATTTTATTTGCTGTATCCGTGTAGTGGGGAGTTGTGTAAACTATTATCTCTGGTGTTGTATTGATTTAATATTTTGGTGCACTGATTGAATCCTTATTGGCTCACCTGCCATCAAAATATACTTCAAGTTATTCTTGTTGTTGAATTTTTCCAAAGTCTTGATGCAAAGGAGGCATCTTACACCTTGTGAGGAGGTGACACAGGAGTACCTCCAACTATCCTTAAACTTAGGAGCTACTCTAAGTTTTAAAATACTTTCTGAAATACTCTGACCGCATAAACGAAGGAACCTTAAAGTATTTTTAGGAGATTCAGTCCAGAATGTAGAGTTAAACTGTGTGTGTGTGTGTGTGTGAGACTGATTTCACATGGTCTCGGCATCTCATGCTCGAGGCAGGTGAAGGAAACGATTAAGCGTGAGGGTGACGTGTGGTCACGTCCTGATGGCGCTCGTCCAAGCAACAAGGCTGAGCGGAGGAATGCATGATTGATAACGGTCACCATGCTGCTGTCATTCCCTCTCACCGGTTCTCAGGCCGAAGATTTATTTACTCCAGCCCTCTGCAGATGCAAACCAGACAGCCTGGTTTACACACACACACCGAATATAAACACACACACACACACATTCGCACACAGATATAGAGCCAAACATGCACAGCCACAAAGATGCAGGAACCCACACACAGATGTAGAGGCCCAGGTATTTGTGCACACACACACACACACACACAGGAAAACACACAAATACACATTTAGCACGCTGTGACACACACACAGGTTGGGGACTCAGTCATTGCCGGAACAAAACAGGAATTGAGTGCATTGCCGAGGGTCTCGGGCTGGTTTTATCAGGATAAGATAAGGAGACGACGACTCTGAAGTCATGTTGTCCTGTAAAGACCCCGACACACTTCCTGATGCCAGATAACCTGCTATCCATCTCCATCACTGGGTTCTTTATTACGACATGATGTATGACTTAATTGTGTTTTTGTTTTTTTAAACACATACTCCCCTTTGCTCTAATTTCTTGAGCTAAATAGTTTAATTATGATTTCCAATTACAGGCTTTTCATATGTTTTATCTGTTTTCATACATAACACACAC
The DNA here is from genome assembly GCA_036937835.1 of Pampus argenteus. NCBI lineage: Eukaryota > Metazoa > Chordata > Actinopteri > Scombriformes > Stromateidae > Pampus > Pampus argenteus. The sequence goes on from CM072869.1 coordinate 2,587,990, forward strand.
AACCCGACTGCATCGTTATATTTTTGTACATCTCATTAGCATAGCTCATCTGCTATAAAGGCACTATGAGGCTACATTCATGAAACATCTTCAAACCATAGTCAACAATTCCCAATGTGAAGTATCGTGTGTGTATCCTGATCTTATATCTTCCTCCACTATTAAAAACGAGTCACACCGTTACACTGGGTGACATGTTCCTTCGTTTTGAAGTATTTGGGCCTCTTGGTTTGTTTAGAAACTGCAGTATCTGAAGCACTGCACACGCACAGGAACTCAGTCTGTATCGTAAACACATTAAGAAAATTTAGTGCTTGTGGAAATGTCCGGACTACACAATTATATAAGCAAAATTTCACCTTTTTTTTCATAAATATATTCTTTAAATACTGGACATTTTAGCGTTAAAACACAAGTTCTTATAGTAATATTGCGTAAAATGTGCAATTGTATTTTGATGAGAGTAGAGTGGGTACCCAGCCCATCAGGTAATGGAAGCAATCAAGTACTGCTGGTACTGTTTGTATCTGTTTGTAGTACAATAAAACATTCATCCAAACAAAGTTTTCCTCTTTCAACCCCACATCGTACCTAACATTAATTTTGCTGTCATCTGCAAAGTCTATGTTAAAAAAAAAATATTTATTTCAATAGAATACATTATTAAAACTACACTCATGTATTTCTGTCCACAGATCATTGGACGGTGCTCATGGCCAGCTGCACGGCGTCTGCTAGCGAAGACAAAATTTCTCGCTGTGTGGAGCTTCTGCTTTCCAGAAACGCTGATCCGAACATGGCGGACAGGTGAGGGATGTTTACGGGGTTTTTTGAGCACGATACGCGCTGTCGCAGCCCTGTTGATGGAGGCGACTTGAACAACGAAGTAAAAGAACAAGAGGCGCTAGATCAAATTTCCTTTGATGGTTCTTTCTTTGTTTAGCTGCCATGTGGTAGCATTATGCACCACAGCGCTCCATACGGTGTGTGTATATTTGTGTGTTTTGTTTGGCATGTCCTGTTATGGCGTGTGCATTTACAGACTGGTATCAGACAAACAAACACTCAGAGTGTAACGGGTGGGCAAGATGATCTTTTTTTTTTTTTTTTTTTTTACAAGCTTGGAGGCAAGCAAGTGTGCTTTTAGTAATTTATAGGTCAGAAACGGGGTCGTTTTAATTAATATGGGAGCGTATTTGAACATAAAATAACCATGGTTACAACAAAAACTCACAATATAATAAATAAAATCACGATACAGGTACTGTAGATGTCATTGAAGTATGTTTTCATTTCAACAATACATGATGGTGTGAGTTACCCTACAACATATAGGCTAATCAAGTGTCCTGGTGAGGTCAGTGGAAAACAATGACGAGAGGTCACTCTTGAAGCTTTTTTTTACCATCTGTGGCTGTTTGCCGTGTCAGAGTGAGGATGCAGCCCCCCTGTGGCTTTCTTGTTTAGCTTTCCCCAACCTCCTGCCACTCCATCACTGCCAACACACCACCTGAAACCCCCTGGTGACACACATGGACATGCTACAGCGTTAGGAAATTGATCGGTTCCTTCCCAGACAAAATATTTGAAAGAAGGTAACAAGACACAGAAGGATGGAGGACGGTGGGGGGAAGTGGTGAAGAAGAGGGGGCCAACCGCCCCCAACATCCAGCGCAAAGGAGAATATGAGATTCATGTGGGTGCAGAGGATAAAACCTCCTCCTCCTCCTCCTCATCGCCTCTTACGTCTGAATATCAAACCAGTGATTAACACCAGCTGCCTGTCCCTCCGTTTTAGTGTAAACAAGCGTTCTCTGTCATCTCCTAGACCTACAAGAGCGCGATGTGGGGTCCATTGCCTCCATGTGTCCTATTTTTTTTGATCTTCATCGTACCGATCTGTGTTGATCATAGTTAAGGCTTGATGCATTGTTGACATTTAGGGGGGTTGCGTCCGCCCCTCTGCGAGCCTCTACAATCTATGGTTACACGTAAGCTTGTCTCCTCCAGTCAGGTCTGCAGAGATTTACAGAAGCGTAATTCCAGTTTAGACTTCGATGTCCTTCTGCTTTGGACTCAAAACGTTTGTCAAAAGGCTTGAAAAACTTTATTGATTTCAGACTTCTAGACTTGATAGCAAAAACGTTTAAATCTCAAGTCTTTTTTTTTTTTTAAGGATTTACTTTTTAAGCCATTTTTGAGACAAGGCGTGTTTGTCTCGGGACAGTGAGTCAGGTATTTGTGGAAGTCATTCTTCATCCTGTCCTGACACCATGTTTACTCAAAAAAAAACAAAAAAATCACCGTCTGAAGGACACACCCATAAAATACACTGGAATAGAGGGCGAGTGACCTTGTCTCACAGCAGAAGCAACCTTGGGAAAATACAGCAGCACAGGACATTAAAACAGAAATGACGTTGTCTCGTCTGTCCTCTTGTGTCAAAGAGGAAGTGACTTATAATTATAGAGAAATGTGAACATGTTATACTCGTCATAGCTCTTCTGGGAACCGACTCATTTGTTTGAATTCACATAAAACATTAACTTTTAATTTCTTGGAATGTGTTTCAGGTAAGATCGAGCTGGCACACAGTTTCACACCTGTCTGATAAACATCACCTGTATCCCAGAACATCTAAATTCACAATGACGAAGCAAAAAAAGATGATAATCGAAATGAGTTATGATAAAGTATATATCTATATCATATCAGTGTTGCAGCATATTACTGATACATATAGATAGATTTTATGCACTAAAAATATAAGAAAAAAACTTACATATAGTATCTTGATATTCATTTTATTCTCATATCATACTATAAAGTTTTAGGGAAGTTTTCTTCCCTCGTTCAGACAAAAAAAAAAGTGACTTTTACTGCAACGGAAACGACTTGGATTTAGTGTCTGTCGAGTGTTTGACCAGGTATTCAAATAGCTATCAATCAGTTTTTAAGAGTGGTGATGCATTCCCATCAGTGTTTTTAGCTGAGTTACCCATTTGTTTACATTTGGATTATGGACGGTGCCTTTTAGATGCCTTGCTGTGTTTCTCTCGAACAGATATACACGTTAGGTGAGGTGATGGATTACCTCAGGACTTTCCCACCCTCTGGATTGACTATACAGATGCAGATTCAACAGAGGAATGACTGTTAGCAAACGAAAGGTCAAAGTTGTTAAAACCAGGTTGTTCATTTAACAGTTGTTGGCTGCTGAAGGACACATTGAACAAGTGTGTGTTTGTTTGTGACCTGTAATCACCGCACACTCATCTTTATATCTTTATTGTGCTCAAAGACTAAATGAGTCAACAGAGTGAGGATTTTAAACGGAGTATATGTGAGTAACAGCAGGCTTCAGGCAGGATTAAGGAATAAAGACTCTTTCTTGTGGTGAATCTGTGTATTTGTAAAGTTTGCTGCCCCCTGATAGTTTCTCTGTACCTCCATCGTCACTCCCCTCTTCATCTTTTCATCTCTTCACCGACTCCTCCACTGTCCTATTTATTTCTCTCTTTTTATGTCTGTCTCTCATTCCCCTCATACCTTCTTCTGCATTCTTATAATTACTCCTTTGTTTTCTGTTTTTTTTTCCTCTATCGTCCCCTGTCTGCTGTTTTTCTCAGGTCTCAGATGACATGCTTGATGCTGGCAGCCAGGGGCGGCTACAGTAAGGTCATCAACCTGCTGGTGTCCCATGGCGCAGACATCAACGTCCAGGACAGAAACGGATACACGGTGTGTCACATTTCTTCAGTGGGAATCAGCAGATCGCGATGCAGCTGAGAAGTCATGAACACAATGTAGAACCTGTTGGATTTTTTTCATTTAATAACCTTTATATCATAATTGGTATTAATATTTTCTGTCAGGCTTTGGCTATTGCAGTGCAGTATAGCAGAGAGGTGGCCGTGCTAAAGCTCCTCCAGCTGGGAGCTGATAAAACAATAAAGACGAAGGCTGGCAAGAGCCTGTCTGACCTGGCTTCAGTCTCCAACAATACACAGGTACCTCAGGTCATGTTTTATGCATTCATTGTATTCATGTATTATATTTTTTGAGACATACTTAATAGATAATCAAAAACAAAGTAAAAAATACTGATACTAATTGCAGATTTTTACGTTAAACCTCTGTGACATTAACTACATAAACACATGTTGTGCAGCAGGTGTTGTAGTATCATCTGACGCTGTGTTTGTCTCTAGATATCCACGATTCTGGCCTCTTCATCCCACATCTCTACTGTCCAGGCTTCCAGGTTTCCTCTGAGCTCTGAACCTCCACCTTCCAAGGAAAGGTAACACAGCCTGAGTCGATCTAGTCGTCTGTTGTCTCAGCAGTAAGAAAAGTCACTGCAGCGTGTGCTTGTCGCCCTCTGTTGGACTTTCTGTGAACTGATGCCTGTGCAGCAGGTGTTGTTGAACCATTGTTTGATCAGACATAAACATGAGGAACATGATGCATTATTGGGTCTCTGTTCATACACAGTTTGACTTTAATTACAATCACAGCTGGTTCAGTAGTTTTTAGGTTTTAACTCTCCGTCCTCCTCAGTGCAACCAAGCTGGATGACCTCGAGCTCCTCCTGCAGGGCCTCGATCTCGGCTACCTCGCTGACATCATGAGTGTAAGTATACATCTGTTTGAATAGGATTTATATGTCTTATTAGTTTCTAATGGGAGATTCCTGTGTGCTCTTATCTCACAAGATAGTGAGAAGAGATACACACGGTACAATACAATAATAATAATTTATGGGTGATGTATGATGATCCCAAATGTGTTGAGCACAGCTGCATTATTGGAAGAATTAGATTTTCATGCTCGGCAGCCTGTAATGATGTGCAGTTTACATATTTTACTTAATACTTCATAATGGATCTAGTGTGCTGGATTAACTTAGCCTGAATTAAACTGAGGGTCAGCTCAAGTGTTAGATCCTATCTGATAAATGAAGGCTGGGTTTGACAGCCTCATGCAGGTACATCTGTTTCAGGCAGAGGTGTCAGGAGCAGCTGAAGACGTTTTGATTCGGTAAATGCTGAGTGATATTTTTCCACTTTCTGACCCACATACACAGGAAAATGACATCACCTGGAGCTACCTGTTGACCATGGAGAAGGAGGACCTGGAGAAGGTAGAGGATTGACTGTAACACCTGTGTGTGTCTGTCAGCTTGTCTGCCGGCCTTCAGGGTGACCCAGAAAGAGACGAGGGTAGCAGCTGTCGTCACAGCTCTTTACAGCCACAAGTTCAGCAGACAGAAACGGGCATAGATTAAACTACTGAAAGCTTGATATACCCACAGCAATCTAAGAATATGTCTGTACACACAACCATTCAGTTTTAGTTTTTCAGAGAAGAGATTTTGGTAAACAGAAAGTTTTTTTTAATAATCTGGCAGGTTGGTATTACAGACCCAGTGGAGCTGCAGAAGGTGCTGAGTGCCGTGCAGCAGATGCACCTGGACAAAGTGGACCTGGACACAATCGGCCAGCTGGGAGCAGCAGAGAGTGGGTAAGGGCTAACACAGATCTTAAAGCTCAGGCCTGTGGCAAGTCGCATCAAGAGTTCAAGGAAAACGGCGAGTCAAAGGGTCAGAAAGCTTCGGATGAAGAGCTTGATGGATGATCGAACCCCACCACGGCCCCCCCAAACACCTCCAGTGTTGGAATCAGAGGGGCTGCGTCCAAGAAGTTTAGTAAATGTCCAAAACCAATAATTTAACAAATTACACCCGTTTACAAAAAGTCAGCAGAATTTGAACCTTTTCCTCAATCTCTTGTATTTTATTCTTCAAATAACTACTACTGATGTGTATGAATGTGTACAAACCAAATGCAGCGCGATGAATGACTTTAGAGGAGAGACAATCAAAACGTGTGTGTGCTTTTAACCCAGTTTGTCCCTCTCTGTGAAACAAAAAAACATCCTTATTATCCGTACAATATTTGAAGATCTGTGTTTGTTTCTGGTTATAAATATTGTCAGTTGCATTAAAAAAAACAACAAATACCTCAACACAAAGCCAGAAACAAAGTTGAGTGTAGTAGCAGAAATTTAAACACTTGTCAGCCACACACCTTAAACCCTCCCCCACCTCCAGCCCTCCTCCATCTCCCCGTAATGCTCCGTCTGTCCTCCCCCACTGGAAGTCGTCCATCAGCCCTATGAGCATCTCACTGTCCTCGCTCCTTATCCTCCTCCCCCCTACCACCCATAGTAGAGCCTTGAGCCAGGCCCTAATGGTTTAAGCGGAGCTGTAATGATTTGTAAGGTGAGAGGCGATGGGAGGTTGCAATGAGCAAAAGAGAGCCAGCGGCAGGGTCCAAACAGAGACGTCGCACCACACCCCATCACTTCATGAATCCTCAGCTGTACTCGGCTGTCCTCACCTGCCAGATGAGAGACAGTCCAATAGAGAGGGATGGAAGACCTCCTGCAGAATCCCCCTTTTCTCTCAAATAAAGGAAATTAGTAGGAAATTAGTCCTAAAGATGGAAAAAATAGACCTGAAGTAATAAAATTTAACTTGTGCTGATGTACACGTTGCTGTATTAAATCCTTAGTTGCCTTTAATGTGCTGTACATAAGCTGAATACGAACATCTATCCATTCATACCACTTTTCAATAATTCAAGCTCTGTCAGCTCACGGCCGAGTCGTCGGTCGGGCCTGTACCTGTAGAGCCTGAATCCCCGGGCAGGTCGGGGCGGTTGTCGTCTAGTGGGCCATGTGCAAAGCCTTCATTGCAGAGGCAGCTGTGTGGAGTCCTGGCCAAAATGTCAGTGGTGCTTATCAGGGTGGAAACACAAGCGACCGCAGGTGAAGCTAAAGGCGAGTTCGGGGAGGTTATGCAGAACTACTTTTGGTTTTGTCTCAACGAGACACCAGAGGAAGGAGAGACGGGAAAGGCTGTAGTTGTCTGTGTGGGAGGAGAACTGCTGACCTTGACTCGTGATATTATGGCCAGTGGATGGTGCACTTGTGAGTCCAACTGTCAGACTGACTGTGAAGCAGTTAAAAGACCCAGAAGAAACCTTGACCAACTCTCTGGTGGAGGTAACAGGCGGTAAAAAGATCTTAGTGATAAAGCGTGTCTGGATGTTGTTGAGTAGTTGTCCATTGACTGGGTGACTAGAGAGCAAGTCATTATCCAGAGGACTGCAGGACATGCTCCAGTCATCAGTAGATGTGGAGAGTGTCTATAACTGTGGCCCCTCAGGTGTCCTGTGTGAGGTAGTGAAGTTTTTAGTGTTTTTAGTGCACAGGACAAAGAACTTGAGGCTCACTGCCATCTCCAAAGGAAGCTGAAGAAGTGACTGAAATATTGCAGGTCTTAATCCCTCAACTGGTGGTAAAATGTCTGCAGTGCAGGTAATTGTATGCATCACTCTCCTCTCTGCAATTAGCATTGAGTGAAGCAGGGTACTGCTGGAAAGGGGCAGGTTAGCCCAGTTGACTTTCCAGGGATAAATTAAGTTTAAAAAAGAGTGACACACATGCATCTTCCACCAACATTCCCACATAACATAACATAACATGGTTGTTTCCATCTAACCATCCCTCCGGGGGCCTATCATCACTCTCTGCTCCCTAGATAAACTAACAGCAGGGAGAAGGGAGGTGAGGGTGCAGCACAGGCTGACTGACACTGTTTACTCGCCCCTCTGACAGAGTGTGAGGAGGCCTGGCTGCCCAGTCCCCTCACCAAGGGAAATGTACCATTAAGATAAGAGCTATCAATATCCCACAGGACCAGGGGATGGGAAGAGGGGAATGGAGAGGTTGATGAATATAAATAACTTATCATTTAAGGTGGATGTTTTCAGGGAGGGATGACAGCATGGGGAGGAGGTGGAAGAAGGCTCGGCCACCTGCTCTGTTTTCTGTGGCGTTTGGTGAGGTGATTTTCAAGGAAATGTTAACACAAAGTTTGGTCCAAACTATCAATCTGTCTACCCTGTCATCACCGGGCATCTTCACTCGGCTCGCCGTGCCTTGTTTTTTTTTTCTGATGTGGGCATCTTGTTTGACCTGAACTTTTCCAACTGATCGTAGTGTTTGTAGAAACTTTGAGTTGTAGTTAAAAAAGCTTAAAGTTTGGCAGAGCACAAGGTGAAAACACAAAGCAACAAATCCTCAAATTTAACGAGGAATATTCAGCATTTGTTTTTGAAAAATAAACGATTGAGTATCAAAATTGTTGTTGATTGAATTTCTGTTTGTACTCACAGGTTTGCAAATATTTTCTGGATGAAACTAAATTTCATCTTGATGACTTGTTTGTGTTTTGCAGGAGTGAGGATCTGCAAAACTTCCTGATTAGTGTGATGCAGCAGTGCTGTTACCTAACGGAAACAATTCAGGACGTCATCGGCCGTTTTCCACGCCAAGCCTCTCAGGTATTCGTTGTCGGTGGTTGTGGTTTTGTTTAGGGGTTGCTATTTAGGTATTTACACATGTTTAGCCTGTTTACATTTTGGCAACAGCTATTTTAAGGCTGCGTCCCTTCCTGTCACATGACTGGGATGAGGCCAGGTGTCTTTATGTTCTCTTAATGTCTCTCTGGTCCGTCATGTAGCTGGTCTTCTCACTAGACCCGAAGAAGGAAGCCCAGGCTGTCTGCAACCAGCTGGTGGTTCAGACTACAGACCTGCAGAAGGAAGTCAACTGTCTCCGCAGTCTGCTGTGCCAGGTCAACACACACACACACACACACACACAAAGGTTCCCTAACTTTAGCTTTGTCTGTTCATTCTCTATGTGACATTATAGGTGACAGTGATGTGCCAAATGCTGCACCAGCAGCGTGTAAATGCACATTTACACTTCAGAAAAGCAGCAGGTTAATTAAATTAATAACTTAGATGGACATATTTAAACTACATCGTTACACAATGCAGCACATGTCATCTCTGTGCTATCAGGTGATGAAAGAAGAGGCCAAAAGATGAGAAAAATGTCATGAGAGATGAAAGTTTCACAGTTTCACAGAGTTCAATGTGATAATTAGATATTTATTTTACATATATAAAGCTATAAAACAGGAAATCAAATCAGGCAAACTGTCACATCTGAGACAAACAAACAAACAAATCAGAAATAGTTGAGCGTTTTTGTTGATTAAATAACTGAAAGTATTAGTTGATACATAAATTTGGGAACTATATGTACTATGCAGAATATTGATCAATTAAAAAAAATCCGATAATGATTAACAGTAAACAATAAATTTAACATTAAATGTAGCTGGAGATTAAAAATGTGAATATACATAAAAATTCAGTTTGAAAACATTGATCCACTATTATCTATATTTACATCTGTCATCACTGATACTGATAATAATATATCAGTGATGAGCTGATATCAGCCGATAGTGTTTTTCCTGCTGAAACACATTAATACTTCATACAAGTCAAATTCCTGTTACGTTGCAGCCTGAGAACGACCGAGGATTAAAAGTTACATGAACAGAGTGTGTGTGTGTGTGTGTGTGTGTGTGTGTTTTCTCGGTGTCAGTGCATATGAATTTTGACAAGCTCCAACAAGTATGTGTGGGGGTGCTTGCATGTGTGTACCTGACTCTGTGTGTGTGTGTGTGTGTACATATATTTTATATATATATACGTGTGTGTGTTTTCGTTTGTATTCCAAGAGGAGAGAGTCTTCCCTGACAGGGCAGAATCCTCACAGCCCATAAGTCAGCACCGCTGTGACACGGACCTGTCAGCACACAGACGATGAGGCGGAGGGATGAGAGGGGGCTGATGGGAAGGGAGGAGAAGACGCAGGTTGGCGGGGTGAGGGAGTTTATAAGAAGGGAGAAAGGACTGGTGGGTAGAGGCGGGAGTATGGGGTAAGAAAAGGGGGTGGTCTAGCATGGATAGAGGTGGAGTGTGTTGATGGTGTAGGTATGTGTGTGTGTCAAACAGGAATCTGACGGCCAACGGAGCCCATTTGGACCTGCTGGCTCTCAGCCGAGGGAGGTGGGTCCTCACATCTGTTCACACACGCAGCCTCATCTAAAGACGCTCTGCTGAAACTCCCACTTCACATGCTGCTCTACACACTTTGCAGGATTACGGGCCCTGCTTTGAAAATAAACCTTCCATTTATCTTCTCGCAGTAACCATAAAGAGCATTAGGAGTAAGATTTAAAGCAGAGATGTCCGTCACTGCCATCTAGTGTTGAGTTTAAAAATGTAGAAACTGTGCGACTCTCAGTGAAGTTGGAGGAATATGAGAACTGGTAAGAAAGTCGGAGTGTGATTTTTAGAAAGTTATTTAGTTGTCTGACCTTCTGGCAGTGACGGGAGCGACCCCTCCACAGCTTATCGTAGTGATGAATGTGGAAGCTGCAGTTTTAACATAAATGTGTCGTTAGGAAATGTGCTGGTGGCGTTTTCTACGAGCTCAGATGGAGGCTGAACATGATTGAAATCAAATTATGAAGTTTAAAGTTTCAGTTATCAGTAGTTTAAATGACAGAGTAACCTGTTACCAGCAGCTGGTTTCAGATAAACAAGTTGGTGAAGAAACATTTACCTCTAACTGTTTATAAGCATGTAAGACGTAACATGTTTTAGCTGGTCGTGAAGCTTTCTGCTCCAAAGAGGCCAAAAATGAAGTTTAAAAACCCCTGATCTACGTACAGCGTGTGTTTTTAAACACACCGGTGCCTTCGTGCAGGACTCTTGACTCCCTGCGTCATTTAATGCAACAGTGCATATTGTTGCATTACATTTCCCCAAAGCACAAACGAACGGCAGAGCAGCTGAACACCTGATAACACTGTTTTTATTCACGTCATTGGCTCGAGAAGAAGGATTACGTAACATCAATACTTATGTTGTTGAATGTGAGTAGTAGTAGTGCAGTATATTACAAAACAGTTACGGAAAATTAATCATTTCAGTCAAGTAATCATTGAGTATTGATCAATTCTTTTGCCGGATATAACATGTTCAGTTTTAGATTTAAAGGATGCTGATCCAGCGTCCGGTCATTATGCTAAGCTAAGCTAATCACTTGCTGGCTCCAGTTCTGTAAATAATGAATAATGACGGTGGCACCAATGTGCTCATCTAACCTTCGGCCAGAAAAACGTTTCGGATGATTTCAAACAAACCCTCAAGTATCAGATGCTCATTATATTAATATCACCCGGTCTTTAGACTCACCAGCCGACACGTACTAGAAGCATTTCCTCGTTTTCGTGATGTCACCATTCAGGAAGTTGTAGAAATCTGGGTTCATTTCCAAACCGCAAGTTCTCAAGTCATATTTACCAGAAGAAACTTGAGCTTTTTGTACCTGAGAACTACTTTCCCGTTTGGCAGGGATTCAGTGTCTGACCCGAGAGTTCGTGATCAGCATTATTCCTCCATGACTTGACCATGACGAGGTCCCGTCTCTGCACGTGGTTGATGAATCCACGAGGATTTGGCACAGGACGTTTTGGTGACTCATGAGTCATGTTGCGGTGGTGTGACGGGACCAGACGTGCTCTCACCCTCCACATGAGCTGGTCTCCGTTTGATTCCCGCCCACCAGCAGCTGAGCCGATGTTTCCCATCCAGTCAGGATCTTACTGGCCTGAAACTTTCTGGCCAGTAATTTGCCGTAATCCAGACCGGATTAAGTTAATTTCTACTTCCTGCAAGAGGGTCACATTGACCCAACCGCAGGGTTCAGTGTGTGTGTTTCCGTGTCGGTGTGTGTGTGTTTCCCACGTGAATCTTTCCTCCTCTTACCTCAGATGGACACGGCCCCAGATTGCTGTCAACTCCCTCAACCCGGTAACCATGGCAACTGGAGGACGCGGTCCCTGGCAAGAGTCGCACTGAGCACGCTCGGAGCCGCCGTCCTCTTCCTCCTCTACAAAGCTGCCGGCTCCAAGGTTTCCCTGCACAGAAACGTCTGCTAATAATGGACCGATGTGTCCATTACAGCCCGTCATGTGACCCGTTGGTTGACATAATTGATTAGTTTGGTTATTAATCAGATTGATATGTTTTAGGACAGGGTTTGACGAGACAGGTCACTTTTATTTCTGCTGCTTTGACTCCTGCTTTACTCTGACTTGTCTTTGAGTTTAGTTCTTCCTGATTATGTTTTAAGTTATTTTTATATTTTAAGAGTTTAAGTGAGAATTAAAGTTTCTTTTGAGAAGCATTTTGTTTCTTGTACAGTCAAAAGATTGAAATCCAGATGTTTTTTTATTTATTTATTTAGTTTTCATTGCCTGCAAAGAAGTTTTAAACTGATTCAAAATGTAAATTCAGAATTTAGATGATCACAAATTTCAGGCCTTTAAAGGAATAGTTAAAACTTTAGTGAAATGCACCTTTTTGATTTATTTTGGATAATTAGATGAGAAGATAAATTAATCATCTGTCTTGTGTTGAAGTTAGCGTAGCTTAGCATAACGACTGGAAGCAGGGGGAAACTGTTAGCCTGGTTGTTCCAAAGTACACCTGCTCAATATCTGTACACAAACAAACAAACAAACGCTAACTCTTTGAGTCTGGGTGCAACAGTCCCTGAAATGTTTTGAATCAACCTGATCAATAAACTGTTGATGCTAAGCTAAGCGCTGGTTGTAGTTAATAAAGAGGACCGTATACGAGATAACTGCTGTTATGATTTGATTATTTGGCTCCATATAAATAAAATTGATTTGACTGAGCCGATGAGACGATTATTGATCTTTTCATAAAGACGATTAACCGTATTTCATTAAGACATTCAGGAAAACTAAATATCTAATTTTTCAATTGTTGCTGTGAACTTGTTAAATGTTTTAAACTGATACAGAACTGATTGTTTGTTGGTTGAGTCTCTTTAGTTTGATGTACTTTTCATTTTTGCACCTTTACAAACACAAACTACAGAGACTCCTCTTATATTGACATTACAGTCTTATTGAAGAGCAGAGAGAGGCTCTAAATCTCCTTGTTGTTTTATGGTTTTCTTCCACGGGGATCATGAGAGGAAAAAAAAAATCCAATTTGCCCATTAATCTCATGTGGTTCAGGGTCTCCGGACCTCCAGATTCACCCAGACCAGATCAAAGATGGAGGAAATACTGTGTGACAGTGGTCCAGATTTCCCCAGAAGACTTCAAAAAGCCTGTGATAGATAATCCAATAGAAATGGACACATCACCTTTAGGTGCTGCTTTGGGAGAATCACTGGGTTTTTTCTTTTTTCCAGCCATCATTCCTGAGTGGTTAGTTACACTGAGCTGTTGGTACGAGGCTGTAAAATGACTGTGTGTCATGGTTTTTGGGTTATGTCACCTGGTTTTAGTCCTTAATGAGTAAAAGTTACCAAATGTATAATAAAATATAAACATACATGTCCTGGTATGAGGGATATATCAGAGGTTATCCATCATTACACAGCTACAAGAGCTGGTTTTAATACAATGTTTGTCTTCTGTGCGTAAAAAGTAAATAATAATAAATAAATCCAACAAAACTGACACTTTTCACACTCCGCAGCTGACAGTAAGGACATGTGAAGCTGTGTGTGTGTGTGTGTGTGTGTTGTGATGAGCCGGATCAGTCCTCCACCCACCGCCGGCTCTCTGGCGCAGTGAGCGCGCACCGGTTTGGACCTCAGAGCCGCGCAGCTCCGGTCTGGACGCGGGCCAAACGTGTCTGGTGTGAAACCAGCCTGAACAGATACTCTGAGACATCTCATTCCTGAGACGGGACTCTGCCCACCCCTCGTGTAAAGCAATTTAAACCTGATAGCAGATCATCATCCGCCCGTCTGCGCAGACTATTAGACAGCCGCAGTGTGCTTGTTGCCTCATAATCACTTTTACGCGCAGACCTCCGTTCACCGACCGGCGCGTCATGATCCGGTTTTAATCCAACTCTTATCTGGAGGATCAGATTCATAACTTTACCGGTTCTGGTGTTTTTTTTTCATCCGTGGAAATGCTCCGTCCGGATCCATAAAGGACCTACGTTTGGTTAATATGAACTTATTGCCAGGTGGAATATGTTTTTATTTATCTGCGACAGTCTGCTGGCTGACGGCCGAGGTCGATGCGTCTTGGTGGTGAGTTTTGCACCTTTTTTTTTTTTTGCATCTTTATCGAAGCGCAGCTGCAGGAGCGCATGTGTTAAACTGACATGTTAAAGGAGAGAAAACCACGTGATTTCATCTTTTTTATTTTATTTTTTTAATATCTTTACAGACTTTAATGTTTCCATGAATCTGATATGATTGAATTTCTCATCATTTGCTGTTTTTTTTCCATCTTTAATTAATATTTTAATATTAATCTCTTCATATTCTCTCTGATAGATGTTATGATCTGTCCTTCCTGTAATCATTCACCTGGTTCTGCAGGTTTTATGGTTTTATTTTAACTGTTGTCTTAGTAACAGATGCAGCAGTTCAGTGGTCATGAATATTTTGTTAATGCACACATGAAGACGTTGACTGATCTTCCTGCGCTGCCCCTCCTCTGCCCTGCAGGTACATGGGCACCCTGGGCTCCCAGGTGATGTGCGACAACATCCCGGGTCTGGTGAACAAGCAGCGCCAGCTGTGCCGGCAGCATCCCAAAGTGATGCAGGCCATCGGCGCCGGGATGAAGGACTGGATCCACGAGTGTCAGCACCAGTTCCGCAACCACCGCTGGAACTGCAACACCACGGCCAGAGACCACAACCTGTTCGGACGGATGCTGCACCGCAGTGAGTCTGAACCAAAGCTTCATCCTGTCTGCTGTAGTGCCGTTGAGCAAAGCCGCAGTCAGTCTACACACCTGCTTCACCTGGTTCATTGTTATATTCATCCTACTGTGTGATGTTAAACACACGAAGAATAGAAAGTTAGGGACTAGATTACCTGCTGCAGGATACACTGGGTTGTGTTTCCAGGTCGTTGTTTGCTGCAGGCTGCCTGATCACGTGTGTGTGTGTGTGTGTGTGTGTGTGTTTGCATGTTTGATCACAAGCATCAGCATTATCTTGGCTTTCAGAGCAGCAGATTTACTGCGACTCAGAGGCCGGATCACATTCCTCACCTCGACTCACTTTACACACTTTACATTCATCACGTTGGTGCAGTTTGAAGGCGACATGATGCAGGAACATGATGACCTCTGGTATAAAGATGAAGAGCTCAAAATCAATCTGAAATCAATCATTTAACTAAAGATTGACTTTCTCTTTTATCTTATTATAAATCAAATATCTCTGCCAAAACAATCAATATGAATATTTGTAATTTTTTTTGTTATTAATTGATGTATTTTTGGTGATAACTAATACCAGAGGTTCAGTTTCACCGTCGTCGTGTTTGTGTTTTTCTTAGCTTCACTTAGCTACTGTCTCACTCAGTGATTTATTCTCCTCTCAGCTCGTTTAACAGAGAAATGTTGAACTAATCCCACCACTTTCAACATCCTCACCGGGTCATTAGCTCTGTTTACCTCCTCTGATCATCCGCAGAAGAAAAGACTTGATCTGTGGAGGATTTACAAGTTAAGAGCAGATACACTCACTTTTTGTGTGCGTGTGTTGGAAAATAAATGTTATGAAAAGTGTGATAAATGGCTCCTCTCAGGCGGTGAAGTGCGATGAGCAGCGTCAGGTAAGGAGCAGCAGTAACCATGGTGACAGATGAGCTTTGGACAGACGCGTCCTGTCAAATTAGAGCAGCTAAAATCACTCGCCTCCTTTGAGGACTTGTTATAACAAGTCATAATCTTTTTTTTTTTATTGCCACTGATGTTCCTCTCCCATGCCCTGAGATTTAACCTGCCAGGCGGATCCTTCGACTTAGTCCGTTTCATGTCGGGGCCTCTAATCAGCCGTGTGGTATTCAGACCTCCCAGCAGGCCCGTCGAGGCTCCGCCAGAAGCTCCTTATTGTCAATGTCAGCGGGCTAATTTCAAACAATTACACAGGAGTTTTCCGTCTCTGGTGTCGTGTTCTCCTCATTAACCTTGTTAGACACACTCAACTTAGCTGCTGCACACACACACACACACACACACACACACACACACACCCTGAAGTGTATGTGTGTGTGTGTGTGTGTGTGTGTGCCATCATTTCATAGTACAAATACCTGAGTTTTAATACAGATGATTACTGTGAGAAATAAACAGATTTCTGTGCCAAAAGATGCTGAAGTTTTTTTCTAAACATGAGCATGAACATTGATCAGTATCAGGACCTGATCAATTAATGATCCAATGGCAGCCTTTAGTTCTGGACAGGTGTTTATTTCAGGTGTTTATGTAAACAGATGTTGTTTACTGTCATAACTGCGTTTTTCCTGATTGATGTTTAATATGTTCGTGTTTAGCCTGACAGCCGAAACGCAGGGCAAAAAAACCCCACGATGTCATAAAGGTCGTGTCATAATCTGAAGGTCACCTGGATGTTTTTTTCAGCCGTTTATCTTCTAACGGATGACATGATTGATGCATTTAAGACTAATAGTCCTAAACAAAAAGAAATCCACGTTTTTTTATTTATTTTATTTGTTGTAGCAGCGGTTAAACGCCGTCTAAACCTTTGATCCTCCTCAGATCTCCTCAGTCACATGATAAGGACTTTGTATCGGGGCCATCGCTGGCAAACGTTAGCAGTTGGAGGTAGATGAAGCGTTTTACAAAGAAGCATCTAGCAGACAACAACAAACACGAGTCATACAGGTAGCAGCCGAACGTTGAAGGCTTAATGTTGCCGTCAGCCAGCATGTATCGGGAAACGCCGGCTTCAAGATCAATAAGAGATAAAACGTGGACGCTGATTTCCATCAGTGGAGTTTATTGATGTAGAAGAAGAGTACCAGTAACTGAGCTGGTGGTGTTTTTTGTTTTTACTGTTCTGAATGCTTCATGGTGGCGACTCTGTCCTCAGTATGTAGCCGTAAATCTGAACTGATTTATTTGATGAATTATGAATATGACATAAGCAGGTGTTGCTTCCTTTCTCCTCTCAGGCAGCCGCGAGGTGGCCTTCGTCTACGCCATCTCCTCCGCCGGGGTGGTGTACACGCTGGCTCGAGCCTGCAGCCAAGGCGAGCTGGATTCCTGCTCGTGCGACCCCACCAAGAAGGGCTCGTCACGGGACGCCAAGGGCTCCTTCAACTGGGGAGGCTGCAGTGACCACGTGGAGCACGCCATGCGCTTCAGCCAGGCCTTCGTAGACGCCAAAGAGAAGAAGGAGAGAGACGCCCGGGCGCTCATGAACCTGCACAACAACCGAGCTGGCAGGAAGGTGACCTGAAAAACTGCCTGAAATGATTTGGAGACGGTTCAGTTGAGTTTTGGCCTCCAGATTTGTGCTGCTTAAACGTGTTTCCTGTTTTCCTCTGCAGGCAGTGAAGCGCTTCATGACTCTGGAGTGTAAATGTCACGGCGTGAGCGGCTCGTGCAGCGTCCGGACCTGCTGGCTCGCCATGGCCGACTTCAGACGCACCGGCGAGCACCTGCGCAAGAGGTACAACGGCGCTGTGCAGGTCGCCGTTAACCAATATGGCACCGGGTTCACCGCTGCGCACGCGCACTTCAAACGAGCCAGCAAGAACGACCTGGTGTACTTCGAGGGCTCGCCAGACTACTGCATACGTGACCACGAGTCAGGTAAACGTTACACACTCCATCAGGTCCAAACAACTGCTGACACGTCGTCCTTTAAAAGCTCCTGAAACAACCTCAACGGTGGTAAATATGTGAGATATGACATCTGGTTTCTGCCTGGATTGAAACAGGATTATAATATTCTCTCATCGGGTCAAATGATCCAAACCCGAATGAATAAAAGTCAACGCTTCAGTTGAACCACGACAACAAACACGGCTGGTTGGTGTCGCCACGCCTACGAAGGAGTGTGAACAGATTGATCACAACGGTTGAATTACGAGCAGACCTGCTTCAATATGATTTATTAACTTTATTAATGTTCAGAGTTGAGCTTTAAATCTTTTATTTTTCATATTTTATTTATGTATTTTCCTTTTCCAGCAGGAATACTTAAAATCATAAAAGATAATCCCCCAAATTGAAGGATTATTAATGCAGCGAGAAGAACGAAGCTGCAGCGTTGATCAATAGTCAATATTAATCGATATTAATAGTTAAATTTCATTTTAATCACTGCGTCTGATTTTTTTCAGGATACAAATTGTGATTATTTATTTAGTTTTTATTTGTCTTCATGCTCATATAACATTAAAGTTATCTGAGATTAATAATCAATTATTATTATTATTATTATTATTATTATATTCTGAGCAGCTTGTATGTTTAACTCTGGATTTATCTCAGATTAAATAACATGCAGTAAATTATATATGATGGTTGGAACAAGACGGTGAGACTGGAAATGTTTGTGTATGAAAAGCCAGTGTGAGAAAGAAAAGATAGGTGTGTGTGTGTGTGTGTGTGTGTGTGTGTGTGTCTCAGGCAGCAGATGATCCGTTGCGATCGGGTGTCGGCCGGTTTAAGACCCATTACACACTTCTGTAGGCTGAAACCTTAGAGCACCACACATCACTATAAATCACCACCAATGAAAACACACACACACACACACACAGGCGTGCTTCAGGGCAGGTTGGATCACACGGCACAATACAACACACACACACACACGGTTCACGGTGCTTATATGAGACGTTTCTGACTGAAGCCTCCAGACTGAAACTCTGCTGCCAACATTTGAGTTAAAGCAGTAAAAATGTGAGAAAGTTAAAATAGACCCTGATCAAATAGAAAATAGATCAATGAATGAAGGATCGATCGGCTTATCGATGAATCTTGTGAATCATGTTGATGATTGTTTCCCAGATTTGTATCTTTTGTCCCAATCAGAAAACATTCGTTGCATCTTCTCAGCACCTCGAGTTTAATGTTTTTAATCCAACAAGCGCAAAAGTCGTCGAGAATCGAACCTGGAAGCTTTTCAGTCGGTCGTGGTTCGAGTTCGATGGTTTCACGACCTTAAAGAGTCGAATCAGATTCATTCAGAGACACGTGGTTTGAGTTCAGAGTCCATGTTCCCAGACAGACACACACACACACACACACACACACACACACACTGGGCCTCATGAGAACTTTACTCGCTCCTTGGGGACACACACTGTATGTTGAATCACCCTTCAGACACACAAACACAGGATACGAATGAAACACACACACACGTTGAGAAAGCGTTTAAAGACATGCAAACTCACCCTCAATCATCCTGGATACACACACAGACACACACTCACACACACACACGCTGGCAGGCTCGGGGCCCTCAGAGAGAGCCAGACGGCCCCTCTGCGCCTCTTTAAAGTGTGAAATCAATTTCCCTCGACCCCGCCGAGGCTCAGGTGCTAAACTCATCTCTCGGCGCCCCCTCATCTTAATTCAATAAGCAGACGGTCTGCGAGGAAGACCGCGGCCGTGACGTCACCCCCCCCTCCCCGAGCAGAGAGGCATTCCTCGGATGACGAGGGGGCGGGGCTTCAGGTCATGTCCAGACATATCACCTGAGACGCTGCACACAGCGAGAGAAGCCGAATGTAAACATGAGCAAATTCCAGGACGACGTTTGAGATGCTTCTTGTAGAAAGTTCATCATCATTATTATTTCTTCTCTAAGCCTTTATTTAAACAGGAGAAGTTACCTGAACACACACACACACACACACACACACCTACCTCACAGTCACACCTGCACAACTTCTTCCAGATAGTAAGAAAACTAGAAAAAGCAGCAAAGTGAGACAATGTGAGAGCTTCATCTGTATCATCGATCAATAACGGTTTAATCAATCACTTCCTCATCACACGTGGTATCTTCACACATCTAAAACTCAAACGCACCACGTTTATAGAAATACGTTTAAAATAGGAAAATGTTAATTAATAACTTAAAGAATTAAATGATTCTCAAAGTTGTGTGTGTGTGTGAGGAGGGGGGGGGAATGAGTGTGTATCATTGAGACCAGTCCGTGTGTGTGTGTGTGTGTGTCTCCTATGAAATGAACAGCTGATGAAGAGTGAGAGTGCAGGCCGACAGCTCCTATCATCGGTCTCTCATCTCTGCTCCATCCAGCCTTCATCATCTTACTCCCCCCCCTCCTCCTCCTCGTGCTGCCAGCATCATACTGAGCTCCTATTGGCTCCTGAGAACTAATTATACTATTCAGATTGACCAAGTCACATTCCTGTAACTCCTAAATCAGTTTCTTTTTGTTCATGTGACGTTCTCGTGAGGAAATTGTTGTGATTTTGGGTGAATTGACCCTTTAATCTCTCACCTGTGACCTCTCTTTTTCTCCCTCTCTCTGTCTGTCTGTGTGTGTTCAGGGTCCATGGGCACCGGCGGCCGGGTGTGTAACCGCACGTCTCGTGACGTGGACGGGTGTGAGGTCATGTGCTGCGGTCGAGGTTACGACACGTCACGCGTCAGCCGCACCACCAAGTGTGAGTGTAAGTTCCACTGGTGCTGCGCCGTGCACTGCCGCGACTGCCACCAGCAGGTCGACGTGCACACCTGTAAGGGCCCCACGTGACGCCACCACCGCCAAAACTCCCGCTTCAGTAGCCATAAATGATCTGAACGATGCTTCCACTCTGTTTCTAGACACACCTGGTATCACCTGTCAGGCTCACAGTCTGTAGTTTGTTGTTGTTGTTGTATCAGCTGGTTGTAGTTAACAGTAGTGAGCTGTACTTTAAAAATCTATCAATCAATCAACAGAGTTTTTAAAAGATATTTCCTGATAAATCACTGATGAAACAATAATAAATAATCAGGTTGAAACTGAAGCTGTTCGGAGGTTTTAGAGGTGAACTACTGTTGGACCGACGACCGACGCCCGACGACGACCTTCATCTGCTCAACTGGTGCCGATAAATCTGGTTCATCACGTTTTTGTTTTGTTGACTGTTGAATGTTTTCCACTTGTTGAGTTTTGTTGTATAAATCCTTCAAGTTCATTTCCGTCTACGATAATTTCTTTTTTTTTGTCACGTTTTACTTTTTAAATTTTTATGTGTATTTTCTCATTAATTTACAGTTAAACTGGATCACTGTTCTTACTTTGTGATGATGTCTTTTAACGTATAATGTTGACGTTCAGGCTCCAGACTGCTCCCCCTGCAGGTCAGAAAAGTAACAACACCAGCGGCGGCGGCGGCGGCGTAGCCGTGGTAGCAGCCGGTTGTTCTGTCAGTCGTCATTTTGGTCCTGGTTGAATAATCTGTGACCTTTACGTGTTAAAAACAGACAAACGCTGCTAATCCAACTTTTCCATCTGGAGGTTTAAAGTGTCTCATTACCTGCAGCTGCTTTACCTGCCCTGTAGGTGGCGCCGGTCAGCAGGTGGGTGACGTTAGCGCCACCTGGTGACTGTAAACACGATAACGTTTCCACAAACTGCCCGAGCTGTAAATGCTGTTTTACTCGTTGTGTCGTTTCATCGTATTTATTTTATTTCCTGTTTGTGAAATTCTGTTAAATATAAAAAATAAAAATACGACCTGCAGAAAACAAACAAACAACCTGACTGATAACAAACATCTATTTAAACACAATCTGCTTCAAACCAGAGACGGATGTTTGTTTGTTTGTTTGTTGTTGTAAATATGTGGTTGTGTAAATTAAAATCAGATGTATAGTGTATTAACTGTGTAACCAATAATTAAAACGCTTCACTTCCTCCAGCCAATCACAGAGCAGCATTTAATTCATGTTTATTATAACTCGAGTCTTATTTATTTTCAGATAACTTTGTTGGTCAAAACCACGTAAATAAAACACGAGTTATAATAATCATCATTTTCCTTTTTTTTTTTACTACAAATCATGTACTTTTTTTTTTTTTTGCAAGCTCAGATTTGTGTATTTAATCTGTTTTACAAGCTGCTGTTTTCATTCATTTCTGATCAGTAGGAAAACTTTATCTGCAACAATTAATCAATCGATTGGTTGATGGACAGAAAATTAAAGCAAATATTTCCTGGGTTTAAATGTGCTGATTTGATGCTTTTCTTTTCGTTGTCGGCTGTTTGGACAAAATAGGACATTTTAAATTCTATCAATGATTTTCACTGTTTTCTGATATTTTGTGGACAAAACGATAAATGAAGAAAACTCTTAAATAAATGCAGACTTCAAATATGTCATCATACTGTACAAAGATGAGTGGAAACAGCAGTTAAATGGGCTTTAAAATCAAATAAAAACCAGTGGTATGGTCCTTTAAAACATCTCATTGTAATAACGGGTTTGTGGCGACGTCTACCTGACGTTAATAAAAACTCACCAGCGTGTGTTTCGCTCCGGAAGACATTCGTCTGTCGTCTGAATCAAATGGCGGGAAGAAGCCGGCGTGCAGCAATACACAAAAAGTCCTTTATTGTATTTTTTTTGTCTTTTCACTTTTTTTTTTTTAATGATGGCAATTGATCACCTCTTTTTGTACAACAAAAAAAAAAAAAACAGCTTTAAATAATTGAAAACCCCCAAAAAATGCAAACATATCAAATAAAGTCAAAAACCATTTCTGAATTTCCGTTGTTTTTGTTTCCTCCGGTCGTCTGTTCTCAGTTCGGTCTGAACTCGGTAATCTTGGCACAAACGTGTCAGTCCAGCTCAACGCAGCGTTCTGGGTTTCAGTTCACAGCTGTTTCTGTCTGGGTGGAGGTCTGCTCCTGCTCCTCCTCCTGCTCCGGTCAGTTTGAGGGTCAGATGCGGGTGAGTTGGTGCCAGAGGCTGGACGGCAGGATGCTCTCCACCTTCTCCATGATGAAGTTCAGAGGAGCGAACAGCGTGCTGAGGAACTGGAAGGAGACCAAAGGAAAACAAAAGTCGTCACACAAACACTTTGAAAGATTTAAAGTTTCCGACGACGCAGGATAATTATTCTAATTACTGATGTGGTTCTCAGGCTTCAGTTAACTGAAACTAATCAGATGAGCCCAGATGAAGACCATGTAATAGGGCTGAAAGCTCTGGAGAAAGTTACTGACTTGTCAAACTATTCCGACAACGCTCATCAGTAGATCTGTCTCCATGACAACCGAACAAACTCTGTAGACTAACGGAGCGGGAAACGACACAAACTGCAGTTTGTCGTCGACTGTGTTTTAATTTTACATCATTTGACGTCTCGTCCTCAGGTTGGCGTTTTGGCAGCAACCTGAGGACAGACTGAGGAGGGGGAGGACGGGGAGGACGGGGTGATACGGGCTCCACCGCAGCCACGTCAGGTCATGGAGGTTCCCACTTTGTCAGATAGGAGATAAAAGCCACCACAGGGTTGGTGGAGGAGAGAGAGAGAGGAGAGTCTCTGTGTCGCCCGTCCTCTACCTGCATGAATTGGGGGGGTGGGTGGGGGGGGGGGTCGGGGGGTGAGCTGCTGACGTCTCGCCTCACACGTCGCATCACGTCTTCGCTCCGGCTTCAAAGAGGACTTCAAAGTTTAAAAGCTGCTCGGTGTGTTTGAACTGCGTGGGCGGCCGAGTGGAGATCGTGATGCGTTCAGGGACCGTTCGTCTGCGTCGGAGCCAAATCAAACCAAATACAGTGATGATGCGTTTACTGTCCACTTACATTAATCAATTAGTCCCGAAGCTTTTCTGTGTCAACGTACATGAACAAAGATAACACGTCACCATGAACACTAAGATACAACACACATTTTTATTTTTCTGACATTTAAGGATCATTAGAGGAATCGATTAAGAAAACACTTGTTAGCTGGAACATCAGGTTTTATTTAACTCTTTAAATGGACATGAACTAAACATTTTGCTTTCTGACAGCTACACGTAAAAACATCCCTGACGGCGAAATACGTCCTGAATACGACCGACTGTGGATTAGAGTGAAATCGATTAAACGCTGCGGTAAAAAGAAACTAATAAAGAGATAAAAGAAAAAAGCTCTGAAGATTTGGTGATAATTATAAAACACATTTAATAATAATAAAAAACACGTCTACAACTTTTTACTGGCGGAAAGACTAAAAACTAAATGAATGTTTTAAGGTGAGCAGATAATTTTAATGACTGTAGTCCACCTTTAGAGAGCAGGAGAGTGTGTGTGTGTGTGTGTGTGTGTGTGTGTGCTGGCAGCAGATAGATGGTATCTGCTGATAGTGTCATATCGGGGGAGGAGGGGGAGATGAGCTCACCCACATTCCAGGGGGCCGCAGGGGGGAGGAGGAGGAGGAGGAGGAGGAGGCTCTACAAGTTAGAAAATGGAAAAAACTCTACGTGACCTGCTACTAGCTCAACACCTGAACTGTCAACAGCTGAGGTGCATTGTGGGTGATGTAGGCGCCGGGACCAGGAACGTGTGTATAAGAAACAAAATGGAGCCATTAACATGCAGGAAGAGAGTTTTTAAAAAGGTCAAAGGTCGGACGGTTTATTATCAGAGATGTAATGTTTTATCTTCACGTGTGAGTGTGTGTGTGTGCGTGTGTGTGTGTGTGTACTCACAGCTTTAGCAAACACTCCCATGAGTTCTGGGAACTGGTGTGTGAGCAGAGCCAACATGGCGGTGAAGGAGCAGAGCCCGGCTGTGAAGAGGATGAAGAAGGGCAGCTCCTTCTTGGGGTAGACTGACACCTCGTGAAACACTGCTTCCACGTGGGACACACACAGACACACACACACACACACAGACACACAGCACAATGTTAATTTTAAGCACACACATCTCAAATGTACGTTACAGGCTGTAATTGGCTCGTTATCTGTTTATACCTGAAAACACATTATTTATTTTTTACACCAATTCAATCAAATAATGTTGTTTTTTATAGCAATAAATAAACAGAAAATTGTGTTTTTATTAAAATCAACGTTCTTTTTTAAAGAGTTAAAGATCGTAACTGTAATAATCATGAATCCTGAACTCAACGCAGCTCGACTAACAGCTGAACGCTTCTGTCTGTCAGTAGACATGTCTGATCAGGTCACTGCTAACATGCAGCTCTGTGAAGTACACACACACACACACACACACACACACACCCACGCACGCGCCAAAAACATACGAGACACACATCGATCCTGCTGCTGTGTCGGTTTGTCAGTGTCAAGATCTACAAATTCACATGTATGCATAAATATGTATGTATATAAATAATATTTTCATTCATCAAACCTTAATATATACACACACACACACACACACACTCAATCAAGTACAAAACATTTGTTTAAAGGGGACATCATGTCATCTTTTACAGTGTAATGTTCAGATAATGTTCAGATGTCAGAAAAAGCAGTGAAATCTTTGTTTGTTTGTTTGTTTACGCCTTAAACAGACAAAATAGTAAACAGTATAGTAAATGTTTTACACTTTTTTAAACATATTCAGACGGTATATGTATCGTGTGTGTGTGTGTGTGTGTCGGGGCGTCTCTTACTGGGTAGCAGCTCTCTGTCTGCCGTCTCTGTGCAGATGGGGTAAGGATAGAACAGGTGACCCTTCTCCAGAGGATACGGGATCATTCTGAACGCTACAAACACACACAGAGAGAGAGCAGCGGTTCAGACAAACACTCATAAAATATCCAACATGTGCGTGTGTGTGTGTGTGTGTGTGTGTGTGTGAGGACTCACTGCCTTCCCAGGTGCAGTGCAGGAGGTTGAGCGCCCCCTCCACCCGTTTCCAGTGCTGCAGGTGGAAGAAGGCGTAGGCGATGGCCTCGCTGTCGCCTCGCTTCAGGATGTGTTCTGGAGGAAGAATCAGACTCTTCATCTCCAGCAGATACTGAGGACGAGACGAGAGGAGCAGAGATTTAATCATCACCATTTACACACACGCACACACACACACACACACACACACAGATTCATGTTGGTCGTGTTTAACTGAAGACTCACTTTGGGGACGTGAGGGTTGAACTCCACCGCTCTGTGGATGGCTTCTACTGCGTTCATCTCTGCTGTGCTCAGACCTCGTCTGGACGCTGCCTCTGGAGAGAACCTGCACACACACACGCATACACACACACACACACATACACACGCGCGCACACACACACACACAGTAACGTGACATCACCAGTTGATCAAATCTCTTCAGGTCACATTTCTCAAACAGCCAAAACTTTTCCTAAAGTGACCCAGAACATATAAAAACTTATATGTTAATATGTTTTAAATATTTCAGTGAATATTTAGGCCTCACAGTAACGATCGAGCCTCTAGAGCAGGACGACTGTTAACTCATCTGTCAAGTCTTAAACCGCAGCGGTGTAAAGCGATACTCACTTGTCCGATACCGCCCTGGCTTTGAGCAGAGCTGCTGTGTAGCATATTGTTGCAGATTTGGGTAAGCTAATATCTGTGGAGGAGACACAAAGCGGACACGTCACAGGTGAAGAAGACAATGAGTTTCATAGCTTTAGGTGTGTGTCTATATCTGTATCCTTTAAGATGAAGGTTGTCAGCAGCTACCTGTACAGACACAGTTATGCATCACTCATACATCCTACAACTGTATTTAAAATAAACAAAACAACAATAAAGCTTCTTACTACATGATTAAATTAATCTGCTGAACGGTATCAGGTCATGCTGAGACATTAAAACACGGTTCAGCATTCGTCCCTCACCGTCGTACTTGGCCAGAACCGCCTGGACGTCGGCGTAGTTCTGGAGCTCCAGCAGTGACTCCAGCAGGTTCTCGTGGATGTTGAACATACTGAGGAGAGGGAACTCCTTCATTAACTGGAAAACACACAACTGTTGTTACATGTAATACCGGGCAGGGGGCGACACATGCACAGTCAGCACACACACAGAGAGCTTAGAAATCAAACGGCGGCATCCTGTCAATCCTGAGTGTGTGCATGTGTGTGTGTGTGTGTCAGGCTGCATACTTACATCTCTCATCATTTTAACTGCTTCTCTTGTTCGTCCGAGCTTTCTGGAGCACATGGCCAGTCTCCTCTTTATGTACACCAACACATTAGTGTCCCTTCCTGACAGAGATGCATAAAAACATCATGTAACACGTGTAAATCGATATCAGTTTTCATCTGCCTGCTAAAGAAAGATCTTTATTGGCCCGAGAGGTGTAATATGTGATTATTATTATTATTAGATACTGAGTGGATTGTACTCACTGTGCTGGGCTTCATATTGTGTACCGTGGTGTTGCAGCTGCTGGCTTCGGCGGTAGCAGCCTTCTCCAGCTTTAAGAGCCTGTTTAAACAAACGCTCAGCCTCCATGATGGTGGTGGCCTCCTCCTCCGCCAGCAGGATGTACGCTGTCGCACAACTACGAGAGGAGAGGAGAGGAGAGGAGAGGAGAGGAGAGGAGAGGAGAGGAGAGGAGAGGAGAGGAGAGGAGAGGAGAGGAGAGGAGAGAACAGTGTATTTATAGTTTGCCGCTTCCTATTTTCTAAGCAGTGAATAACAAGCTCACTGGATGAATTCATTGTTCGTATAAAACTGCTTTTATGCTTCGTGTTTTTGCGATGAAAGACGTTTTCCTGCCGTCTCGCTATCAACGCTATATCAACGGTATGAATGCTGCAGGTACCCAGACGGCCCTCCCACCATCATCACAGTCAGACTAGAGGCTATAAATACTGACCAAAAACAACCTGTGCTTATTATTATTTGAGTCACGGGTAAATTTTACAATTTCAACTGAAACAGAACCTGCAAACTTCAAACTGAGAATAGATGAAACCAGACGAATGTGTTGATTTGATTATAGCTTCAGCTGGAAAACAAAGCCAGACTTGAATCAGCAGTAAAAAAGTGTTTGGTGGTTAACGATGTGATAAACAAAGATCAACATTTAATTATAGCAGCTTCAACAATTTCCCTCCAGACACCTCGTTAAAAAAAATAATCTTTAAAATAACATCTCCTCCTTCTCTGTTTATTGAAAGTTTCAGACTCTGTGATTAAGCAAATATTGTTGGTTTCAAAGGTTCAACAGCTGGACAGAAGATGAGAAAAAATAAAGTGCACATGCATCATTCTGCACGGAGGAGAAGAAAACAACATATCTGGCTATAAGGGGACTTTAAGCTTGAGGAAGGTTTATGAGCCCAATTAAAACACATACTGAACCTTAACAGGAAATATAGATATTTGACAGGCCTTTTGAATACTTTGGACAGATTTATATTTTATTAATTAATTATCTACACAGTTTGATTTTCTAATTTAATATGTCACTTGCTCCGGGGTTGCACAATTAGTCTTCTAGATATGATCATTATGATTAATAAACGCTGTCATTAAACAGACACATTTATTCTATATATAATAGCACCTTCTAGCTGACGGTTGTAAATTGACAGTTAAACTATAGAGAAGGACGGACGGACGTACTCTTCGAGCTCCAGAGCTTCGTGTGCAGCAGAGATGCGAGCCTGCGGGTTTCTCTCCCTCCACGCCTTCTGCATAACTGCAAACGAAGAAGAAGAAGAAGAAGATAACTGAAGGATCGTCTCCGCCCATGAATCAAGAAGCATTCTGTATAACATTTATAACAACGAGTAAATACACAAAACTGTTCGGAGGTTTTAAACTCCAGCAGGTTGTTTAGTTGTGACTTGTTGTCTGTTTATATCATGAACGTGTGTTTTCTTACTGGCATCGGCAGGTCGGAGGTGGTCGGAGTCGCAGGTGAAGAACGTCTGGTGGTCTTGTGCCGACAGATTCATGTCGTAGTACGTCAGCGGCTCGCGACCCGTTACCCACGTATACCTGAGCGCCAGAACAGACACACAACTTATTACAGCATATTTACTAGTTCAGATGTTAAATGTTGTTAGTAGTAAAAGAGTCGAGCTGCACTGACTTAATTGTACTCGATTCTAATTGGTCGAAGGTGAGGTAGAGACAGACAGGTTAATTACAACATGAGACGTGACAGAGGTGGAGGATGGAGGCATAAAGAAAAGAAGTGAAAAATCAATCAAACAGGAGGAAGAGGAGAGAGGAGGAAGCATCAAACTAGAGGAGGTGAGGAGGAGTGAGAGAAGAGAAGGAAAACAGAAGATAAAAGAAGGACTTATTAGAAAAACAAAGACGTGGAGATCAGAGAGAGCGAGGCGTTTTAGATGCAGGAAGTTCAGCTGCCGTCACTCACCGATTATATTCAGCTCCTCGAAATAAATTCAGCGGATTTCTCCACACTTTACATTCTGCAGAGAGAGAGAGAGATAGAGAGACATAGATAGATAGAGAGAGGGAGAGAGAGACAATGAGGGTTAGAGCTAGATTTGGACCGTCTGCCATCCACACGGCGGCACTGAAAAAGACCTGAAAGCTCTCCATTGACCAAACATGCATCTGCAGAATCATTCCCATCATCGTTATAGTTAAAATAAAATAAAAAATAATATTGCTGTCATCGTTTCATCTTGTTTTATTCTGCAAAAACATTCGATTAACAATTAAATAATACTATAAAATCAAAGAAACGCTCATATTTTAGAGGCTGCAGCCGACACATGTTCAGTATTTATTTACCTCCATGGTCAAATCACACTGATGACATTTAGTTTTCTGCTCTAGATCAGGTAGAAAAGCCACTGAAACAGCAACGTTCATGTAAGATAAGATCTTTGTTTATATTCTTTCAATTTTCGAATGCAAGACAAAGAAGAAGAACAGGCTGAGAGATTTAAGGGAGTCGATTATTAGCCATTAAACTGTGGATTAGCACAGTCAGAAATAATTAGACTGCCTCTCTTCTCTTAATCACGCCTTGCTGATTTAATACAGAACACATAATCCTACTTAATTCAAAGTTGTTTGGCTGCGTCACGTCTGCTCAGAAAGTTCAACAAAATGATCCTCGGGAGAAATTTTAAGCAGATTAAAGTGATGATGTGAAGTTTCATATCAGTCCTGTTTAAAACTTTACTTTCATTACAGCTTTGACTCGTCTCTCATATGTTTCTGTAACGTAACATTTCATTTAATTCATGCTGCATTATGGATGCGTATGTAGGATAAATGTTTTCCTGTAACATCCGCGATGGAACCGACATAATTATGCAGCACTGAGACGTCTCCTCTTCCATTCAGCAGATTAACAGCCATCGAAGCCAAGAAGCCGTTAAGCAGCGCTTCAGTCTGAATGATGGAGGAGAATAATGCTGAACACACACACACACACACACACACACACACACACACACACACAGATCCTCAACAGGGTTGTGGGTTCGGTGGGCGAATCGTTTTAGAAATAAAAAAATCTCTTCTTAAAACATGCTTGCTGAAGATATTCAGTTTATTATCACATGAAACTGAGAAAAACAGCAAATCCTCATAAATGAGAAGCCGTCAGATGATGAATCGTTGCAGCAATGCGAAAGAAACTTGATTTAACTATTTTACAGGTTATATAGAAAAGCTTAGAAATATTAAATGTATTAGAAAATATACACTTAAGGTAAAGTATAAAAAGAAAATTATAATTCACAAATACAATGTTTGTGATTGTAATAATACGTGTGTAATGGAGCTCTGTGTGGCCTTGAAAACTCAGATAGCGTTCATTTATTCATTCATTCGTTCATTTATTCATGTCTTGATGCTTTTTCTTGCATTTTAACAACTTTATAAAAACCCTGTGAGATAAAAAATAAGTGTAAATGTCTTTAAATAAGTTTTTAACCTTTTCCAGCAGGACTTGTGGGAAACGGTTTTGACATTTTACAACTATTTTGGCTGTTTAGTTCTTCTGTTTGAACACATCTCAAACTGAACTGATGCGCTCAGTCACCTGAAAAAGAACGAAACGAGCTGAACTCGGAGACTCTGAGTAGCAGTGAAATAAAAACACATGATGAGCGTCACGGTGAAAACGTCCGTGTTGTTTGATGTGACGAATGACACATGGTTATCCCATCAGTCGGCTCTTACCGGACACACTTTGTCGACTGGAGTCTGCCTCCCCGTTACTGGTGTTGGAGTTGCTGGGGGAGCTGCTGTCCACTCCGCCCAGCAGGGGGCGCAGGTGGCTCACAGACACCTGCTCGATGAAGGAGGTCCCATATTTCCTGAAATACCACCATTCAAAGATCTGAGAGACAGAGAGAGAGAACAGACAGAGGGGATCTGTAATTTAACACTTCATATTACATTCATGAGAGGACGAATCAAAGGAAACTAATCAGTGAAAACCTGCTGTTTGGTTGCTCCACGTCTGAGAGACACTCAGGTGGTGGAGTGGGTCGTCCATTAATCTGCATGTTAAAGTGATCCAGAGCAAAATACTGAACGCTGCACTGCTGTAAAACACTTTGTTGTGCTCTCAGGTTAAAAGCACTATAGTCCATTTACCTTTAAGCCCCTGTGCTGGGATTGAACAGCACTCTCCTTTAAGTATTTGTATAGTCTGGTTTCAAAGCCATACAACAATACGTGAAGGTTACTGGTTTAAATCTTAGATGTGTGCAGCTGCTCTGGTGAAGCCTCTGTCACTACGTAATTGGCACATAAACATCACCAGTAATGAAACCAACTGGCTTCCTTCTTGGTTTCACAGAGCGTGTGCAAAGCTTAACACCATTTCTAAGCAGCCTACGCATATTGGCCAATAGCCCGCAGGGGAGAGAGAGTGAGTTAATTAAGAGAGGAGCTATTTTAAAATAGAGACCAACCACTGTTACACAGTCGGCTGTCTGTGAAGAACCTGAACGAGAGATAAAACACCTGAACAAACAGGAAGAGCCTCGTTAACGCTTCCATTACTTTCATGGTTTTTGTCACATCTTTACTTTTTAAATTTTTAATTGAGCGACCGACGAAAGCCGGCAACACAACAGCAATAAACCTGGTCCACAAACGATTAGTTACGTGATGATTGAATTAGTGGTGTTTAATGAACGGTGATGGACACCTCGACATTTATCTATGATCTATATTCAGGACAAACGGTGCGATGAGTATGGATTTCCTCTGTCTTCAGCGCCTCGTGGCCTCTCAACCTGTTATTATGGTTCCACCAAATTACATCCTGGGCTCATAAATTCACCAGAGGAGCTGAAAAATTATCCGTTTTTACCCTTTAAACATCACGGACGAGTAAAGTCATTAATAATATAAACAATAATCATTTCAAAACTGAGCAGTACAAGCCTCAGTTTCATCAGATACAGAGTAAAAAAATAAAGTTTCTTACCAATATGAGTCCTGATATGAGGGAGGAGGTTCCCGTCAGAGCCACGTAGAACTTGGGTGTCAGGGTGTTGAGAAACATGCTTACTGAAGAGGAGACACAAGAGGAAGAAAGACGGACGGGTTAGCACTTATTACTACTAGACGCTTTAAAGAAAATCTCTCTTCTGCACCAAAAGGATTGTTTAGGAAAGATATTTGTAGAATCAAACGCTGGATGTTCATGTAAAACTAGGTCACGTCTACAGAGAAGAAACAAAACAAAAAAAACCCCTCAACGTTTGTGATTTAAAGACGTTTCATGCAAAAGGACGTCATCCTCATGCAGTGTTTGACATTTCCCACAGAGCTGCGATGTGAAATTACACAACACCAGGGGACCAGAGACGACTGCATGGTACTGTGGGGAAAAGCCAGAAACTGAAACACAATATGACTTTTAGTGTGAGGGGGAAAAAAACACGTCTAAATGGATGCTAAAGGACAAGTACACCAGAAATAGTGATGAGTGTGACCAGCGTTTGACCTGCTTGTTATCATCTGCTCAGCAAACAGTGTTTTAATCACCGATTGAACCGACGGCCTGTCGGGAGACACTGAGGTCCAATAATAATCATCAGAAACAGACGACTGTATCTGTGTACAGCCGTCTATAGAAAAACCAATTTTATCTGCAATTATTTCACATTGCCACTTTTGACAGACGCTGTGAGCTGGAAAATTATTTTGGAGTCAATGATCCGTATCAATCAAACCTCCCAGCGATTGGTCCTTTAATTATGATACATACTGGCCATAGTTGGATTATATTTCATTTTTCAGACTGTAAAAGTGTCAGAGATTTCATTCATTCATTGTAATTGTGTTTTCTGCACATTGTTTGTTTGTTAACTGTAGTAGGAAACTTCCAAGCAGTGGAAAGTTGTGCTAACCTTCATCTCCGGGTGATATTAAATTGTTTTGATTTGTTGCTACAGAGATTGAATCCTTATTAGGCCCCTGAGCATCATAAGACACTTTTAAAAAGCTCATAGTTATTGTGTTTCTCAGAGCGCATCACCACCGTCGGCTCAGACTTGGGAGCTCAATCTAGCGCTGAAATGTTTTATGAATTACTCCGAGATGGACGGGTCTTAAAGTTGGGACTGACACGCTTTCTGATAACTTTTTAGCACTCGGATGTTTATTGAATACAATCATATGAAGCCTTTTATTAACATTAAATTTCACTTCTGTTAAAATTTTTCTTGTAGCTTCACACCGATACTACACCGCATCTAAATTATACCAATAACAACAACAGGAATAACAACCGAAACTACAAAAATAAAAACTTGAGGTTGAAAAGAAAATAGAAATAAGTTTCCACTGATGTTTGGTGACTCTCTGCTGGGAGCTGCAGTAAAGTGCTGTTGGGTTGTTATGTTAATTATCTAGAAGTCACGTAGAGGATAGGGAGGGTGGGACAAAGACCCCACTCAGATGCACGCCTGCTTCATGCGCACACACACACACGCACACACACACACACATGCACACACACGTGCATATACTGAGTGCAGCTGGACAGCTATTCACTGGTGTGAAGTGGAGACTCTCGTCCCAACAGAAAAGAGTCTTTCAGCTCAGCCTGTAGTGAAACAGGCCAAACAGCTGCTGATGAGAGGACACGTCTGTCTGTCTGTCTGTCTGTCTGTCTGTCTGGTAACGGCCTGTCTGTCTGTCTGTCTGTCTGGTAACGGCCTGTCTCATCTTCATCAAGCCAATAACTGACCTATTAACAGAAATCGATATAGAAAGATGGAAATTCACTGGCAAATATTCACCGTTTGCAGTTTCTTATATAGGAGGATTTTCCTACTTTTGTCTATTTTGATATTAATTTTTGGTTCATCTCTGGGTGGACAAATCAAACGCATTTAACATGTAATAATATCACATTGGACTCTTGTGAACGTGTGATGAGCATTTTTCATAATTCAGGGATGTTTTACAGTCTAACCTTAAGTGATTAGTTACATTTAATTAGTCTTTGTGGACACCACCAATCATACATCCTCCTTGTGTGATTTAATTACATTATCCTCAGGTAAATTCTCCCAATTGAGTATAAATTCAAATAAAATGTAATCAAGCCTCAGTGTCTGGCTACACTTGCAGGATATGCAAAGCTGCTCAAAATAAAAAAAAAGGCAGCAATTTGTGCCACTGTGGTGCAGATTTCTGGGAACATCTTATTATTGTAAGAGACAGTTTAACTCAACTCTAAGATAACAGATTGAGCTGCACAATGATAAATTATTCCACTCAGACTTTTTTCTGGCTTCTACCCTAATTGCTGCGAACCAATCAGGACACAGCATATAAGAAATTTTGGTTTTACGTAATCAGGGACTGACAAAGAAGAGTAAATTATGTCAGTTTCCATCGTATTTAGAAAACATTTAGACGATTATGACAACTAACATCTAGATTCATTGATTATTCAGTAGAAAACATCATAAAACAACATCTCAATATCCAAGAGAACAACGCAGCTTATTAAATATCTTGTTATGTAAACAGTACAAAACCATCAAATCTTTAGCATTTCTGCTTACAAAATGTTCAATATAATTTATGGATTATCACAATAGTTACTCGATTACATTTGAGAATTTAGGCTTCTTTTGATTAAATGAGGAAAAACACGTTTATATTCACAATCGGGGACAAAAACTCAGGTTGGTGCTAATATATAAAGATTTAAATGATATCTGCAACAGGAACATGTCGTGTAAAGTCCAACAACAGTTTTTTAAGCTCGCTTCTTTACCTCCATAATCTTCACTGGTGGGGAAGCGGGCCAAGAGCATGATGGGAAAATAACGTGATGAAGTGAAAGGACAAACGTGAGCGCTGACAGACAGACTCAGGACTAAATGTCACTGGAGACAACAGGAGACGTGACCTTTACTGAAGAGGGGACGGTCGGCAGACTGCTGGTCTGACCAGAATGATAAAAGACACACACGCACACACACACACACGACAAACAAGAACAAATGACGTATTAATGCACCGTCATGCTTTTAACATTACTGAGACTTTAACATTTATCACCAACAAAGTACAAAGGAACTTAATATGAATACTGACTGCGTGCTGAACAACTCTAAAGTGAAGTTAAAAGTATTACAGACGTTCATGTTTCACAAAACTTTCCAGCCATTTTAATACAGATATACCCGATTTTACAGGCAAATATAATATATTACACTATTACACCGGACTTCATCATCATGTTTAATATTTACAGACGTGCTCGTGTTTTTCTCTTTAATGTGATCTTCAACAAGTGACATGTTTGTTAGTTTGTATGATTATGATTTCCTGTAGATGATGATCTGTGGTCCTTCCCAGAGGGACAGTTGGCATGTCCTGTTTTGAAATGGCCGTGTAAGAAAGTTGCAGATACGTGTGTGTGTGTGTGTGTGTATAATGTTATATATAGAGTTTCTGCATGTGTTGAAGTCTGGTCATTGGTGCCTGTGTGTGGTGTGAAAGGTGTGTGTGTGTGTCTATGTATAAACAATGCAGGCCAACTGGCTATCATCATTGCATCTGCTATTTATGGCTCTCTGTAGAAAAACCACCACTTAACTCCTAAAACTAAACTTGAACAGAAGGAAGGCACAAAAAGTCAAGGACAGGAAGAGAGCAGCGACTAACTCTCAAATCTCTTATTTAAATATCTGGGCGTCAGCAGAAATACTTCCAACAAATATCAAAGCCAACGGGTACTTTTTTCTTTCTCTTTTTCTTTTTTCTAAGAATTAACAGCAGCCAAGCAGTTTGAGGTAAAGCTAAACATCCAAACATTAAAACATAAAACCTGCTCCAGAATACAAAGAGAGGATCAACCGAGAATTATGTGCCACTTAATCACAGGTTCGCACAAATTACAGGAGCGACACTTGGATCTCACTTCATGACTTTAATGTGATTTTGGACTCATCTTGCAAAGTAAAATCCATTATCCAGATGAAGCCTTGGCAGTCAGACACCTGGGACAAAGAAAGGGACGTATACAGTAAAACACTGGCGGGTTGTTTTAGCTTTAACAGGACAGATCATCATCCTCTCTTTGTAGAAAGGAAAACGTTAGAAAAGGCTCTTTTCTTCAGTTTGATCTGTGACGCTGGCAGAAAGTGTTGTAGGTTTGTCTCAGGTAGGTCAAACTAAGACAGATGTCTTTTTATTTACTTTTATCAACGTCTGTTGGTTTCATTTCACGTCCATCAACGGTTCTCCGGGATTTGTAACAGCCGTGTATTCGTTGTGCCGTTTTCATTTTTCTATTTAAATGATGATGCACTTTAAATTAAATGCAATGGACAAATTGTTTGGCAATATTATTATCTTATATTATCTTCATGTTATGTCAATAAAGAAACTGGATGGATCCATTTATTCTCTCTGCTACCAGGCTGCATTTCCTATAAACAAAAACGCAGACACAGTTTGTCAAAACAAACAACTTACTATTTTTAATTATTTTCCATAACTACCAGATAACAGTAAACAAAGAAAACAAACATATGGGACACCGATGGAAAATAAATACTAAGATTGAAAAATGACACCTCACCCCAACCCAGGTTTAATCTAGCTCTGCTCAACAAGCCACTATGTAAACACACACACACACACGCACACACACACACACACACACACACACACAGCCGGCAGGCCTTCGCCCACACGCTGAGTAAACCGTCCACGTCATGAATATCAATACAAAATGTACAGGGCCACCTGCTATACACAACACAAAGGCCATTTGCGAGGGAAAAAGATGAGAAACACAACTACTGTACACATCCTGACTACACACAGCACGTCAGCAGCAGGGCAGCGTGTTACTTACCCTCCATTCCCCTGAAACGTCCACACACGAGGCCTTTTCTCCTTTTAAATAAAAAAACATCTTTGGCAAACACTAACTCAGAGTGAGATTTTCATTTTCCGCTTTCAGCAGAAATCAAGGTTACGCTCCTCCACCACTAGCCCACATCCATGCAACAAACTAAGCAGCAGCTAGCCGCCTTTTCATAGAGCACATTTACTACTGAAGGGCCCTTGGTCTGGTTCGCTTTTCCTGATTGGCTGTGAGTCTGTGAGTGACAGCAGACCAACGTAATAGTGAGGCAGCTCTGTCGTTGTCTCCTGCTAGTAACCCAGCAGAATAAGTAGAGGGGGAGTCTGTAGATACCACGCCAACCAATCAATAACATGGATTTTAATGAAGGGGGTTGCTCTTTATCCTCCTCTTACAGAGGTAACCATGACAACCCCTAAATGACCCTACAGCAGAAAGGAAGAAGGAGCCTCCTCAGTGCAGATGTACAGATAGCCGACGCCATCAGTCCTTCACGTCTGTGATTATTGTCATGGAAATATTCAAGGTTTATTTACTCCGAGCATCCATCCAGGTGGCCACTGACCAGCTGTAATGGAGCTGTACGGGGGGCTGAATGTGTTGCTGGAGCCCCTCTGAGTGAAACATTATCATCGCTCTCACAATTCGTCACTTGATCCATTTGATTAGAACCAGTGACCTTCTGGTCTCTTTCTTTCCTTCTTTCCGTTGGCCTGCTGAGATGCTAGAGAAGGAAGATGGAGACAAGCCGGTGAAATTAAAAGGCTTGACAAGGTTAGCTGCAGCTCTACGTTAGCGTCTGAACATGATGATGACAAACGCGGCGATTTTCTCGACAAGAACCGATTCAATTATCGCTGGGTTTCCTTGAAGATCCGGCGTGAGGAATCGTCACGCAGGACAGTCAACATTCGTAATGTACTCCTCCTGAACGGAAGAAGAGCAACGATACTATTAACTAAGGCTGAGATAACCACTGACACAACGCAGCATGAGTGTTTGGATCCAAATATACAGCTGCTGTATGCAACAGCTGAAAGGAGTTTTTGGAAAATGTTTGTTGCTTTCAAGGCACCATAATGACGGACTGAAAATAAGAATAAAGATAGTGAAATTATGGCCTCTATAATTTATTCCTGTCTTCATAGTAGACCTATAATTTTACTACAGTCATGCAACTGTGAAATTAGACGTTTTCTTTGTTTTCTCAGAGGAGAAAGGAGGTTTTTTTGTTTTTTTGTTGTTTTTTTCTCCACATGACAAGCTCTCCTTTTGTTGTAACTCATGTATAGCGTCCTGCCTTTAAAACCTTTTCAAGCAGACAGCCTCGGGTGTTCACAGTATTCACTCATTCTGCTACCAAAAACTCCCCTTTTTCATCATCGGCCAAGCACACATTATGAATATGGCTGAGGGAGCACAGTTTTCATTCCTCCGCTCGTCCGTCCACCGCGGACGCTCAGACCTGACGTCAGCTCACTCTTACAGTGTTTGGGTCATTTTAAGAGCTGAAACTATTAATAGATTATTCAATGAACAGAACATTTTCTCTTTAAGTGATTATCTTTGTTTGGACATCAAGACATCAGCTTTTTATTCTGGGATATTTTAATGGTTCAAACCATCTAATAGAGCAGCAACGGTTAGTCGCTTTACAGAAAATGACTATTTTGATATTGATGCTTTTCTTTCGTATTGTTGTTCTGGCAAAATAAGACATTTAAAGACATTTTATAGATAAAATTATTAAACGGTTAATCAAGAAATCAACAGATTAATTGATTAGTTGTAACAAAAATACTTATTGTCCAGCCAAGATGTGATTTACTTGATATTAATATTGATGCTGCCAATAAACTATACTTTGTTTCAACAAACGGCAGCGCGACGTTTAATCTGTTGAACTAAACTGAACATTTGACTCAAAGAAACTTCAGGAGCAACAGCATGACTTCACCTCTCGAGGCCGTGGCCAAACCTGTGATCATTAAAAGTGTGTTACTGTTGGCGCAGGCTGTGCACCGTTGCAGTTACGGGTGGCAGCAGCGAACGGCCCGGGAGCTGGTCCTCTCTGTTGAATACTTTCACAAGCAGCTTTAGATCCATATATGGAGATTTTGAAATGCCAGTAAAATGACTATCGATGATGTAAAAATGTTTCCAAGTCTTTTTATTAAATAGTTTGAACACTCTGTGGTTAACCTCAGCCTGCAGCGCTGACCGACTGGTTAGTAATGTTTAGGAGAGGTTTTTTTTCATATATGTTTTCAATAAAGTATAAACAAGTATATTTTAATATATGTGTCCCTGGTCGGACCAAAAGGTTATTACCATGCGTGCTATATACAGGGAGCCACTGTAACATGTTTAAACTTTAAAATCCAACGCATTAGAGAGTGCACAAGCTTCACAGTGAGATGTTTCCAGACCCTTTAACTGCTGGGTGAGGATTTAGGGTCAAAAGGTCATAATCCATGGGAATACATTAGCGTCTCTTTGATGGGATAATGTCCTCGCTGAAAAATCTTTTATCTAAAATAAGCCTCCAACTTCCAGCCAACTACATGAGCTCAAGAGACAAAAATAGCCTAAGTCAGCAGTTACCACAGAAACCCGATCGCTCTGCCGTTTTCGCCGTTCGTACGGGAGTTACCACAGCAACAGAGACAGCTGGTTGCCGTCAGAGTGCTGTTTGGTTTTCATCAAATGCCCATTTTCAGTAAGCACCTTATTGTGCTCATGGGCACCGACGGTGCAACAAACGAATATAACCTGGAGCTTCCTCAGCACGAGAGTTCAAAGCCCATTAGAGGCTTATCACCGCATTGAAAGATGATGTGATCTGGTCGGGCAATAACTAAAATAACATGCAGCATAAAGGACACATAATGGCCAGTGATGAAATAGCACTTACACAATGCTAGAGTGATATGACTATGGTATAGCTCGCAGCAATCTCTCCCAGCTGCATTTCCCCGAGCTCAGGCTTATCATTCTGTCGGCTATCTAACAATAATCTCACACAGAAATAGCCCTGGTCTACAGTCAGTGTGGTATTTAGGTTTCAGCCGGGGGCATGTAGACCCAAGTCACTCTATTTTAGGCTGGTAACACCCGAGAAGATTTCTGAAACGGCATCGCATCATGTGACGGTGGATAATATCGCAGATTCTTTTAAATACTACAAACTGGAAAATGTGCTCAGACCAGTCTGTGAGTAAATAATGTGGTTTAGGCTGATTATACAAATTAATCTCACCAACTGATATTTCAAATTAGCCAAGAGATAGTGAAGACAGTCTTTAAACGGGGCAGTGCGAGAAAACTGGAGAACTAGGGGTTGAAATCGTGTTGCTATGAAAGTCACTAAACCACCACGAGTTGCAAGATGTGCTTTCATTCATGAGTGGATGTTTGTGACATGTGCATCCACACATGAGGACGTAGCTTCAAACTGTAGAGACAAAATCAAAAAACAGGAATCGGCTACGATGCTACGATACTTCTACATAACTAACGAACGTATTATTAAACTCATAGTAATGCCAACAAAAAGAGTGCTATGTCATTGTTGGTCCTTTCAGTTCACATCAATGATAATAGGATCTCTGTTCCTCTACAGACAATCAATACCCCCGAGGCTGCAGTACTGATTGAATGAGCTGAGGTGCATTTAATTTGACTACAAGTCACTGGTTTGAATCCAATCTGACTTTTTTTTTTTTTTGTAATAAGTTTTTCACTTCGCCTCTGTCCCTACTTACTATGACTGTTTGTTGTTGTGTACTAACGATAAAGTTAAAAAGAAATAAATCGATATCTCTTTAGGCAGGAGTAACATCTGGTACCGTCTAGAAAACTGCAAGCACTGACCTCCATTTTGATAAAGTGCAGACTTATTGTACAGCTACTGAATCATCAATTTCTTCCTCGTAATATCCTAAAACATGTGAGCTAAAAGGAGAGAAAGCAAGATTAGCCAAACTGGTGTTGGACTGGTGGCCTAAAAAAGAGAGATGGAGGCGGGGAGGTGACATGTGATCAGGACAAATGTTTAGAAATGAGTCCAGTGTGTCAGTGAGGTGCATTTATTAAGTGCTGCTGGCTGTTAAACACATGAAGGGCTCCTCTTTAAAGTCTAACATCTAATAAAACAGAAAAAGACACAAGTCATTCAAAATATATATAAACTATACAGATTATGGTTTATCATATATGGATTTCAGAGGTAATATTTACCTTATCATAAACCATAAACACATAGAGGAGTGTATTAACGAGCAGACAGAGGTTGTGGCTCTGCAGTTACTTAAAGATGATATAATGTTTTTATATATTGTTTTAATGTTGGGTGTTAATGATAGACATGGTCAAAGTTGTAAAGCTTGAGGTGCACATATGTAAAATCTGACATATTTAATTTAATCTACTTCCCCATCGAACTGATGTCAGATGGGTCCAATCACAACACAGTGGGCTCTAAAACAGCCAATCACCTGGTGTAATGATGGCAGTTGGCTGAGTCCTGTTGATCAATAGGTGAACTTTAAACTGACTTCAACACAGCACACACAGTATCGGGTGAATAAAGTCGTCCCTGTTTGCTGCCAGAGAGCATTTCTGCACATTTCCCACCAAACCTGAACACTGACCACAATGTCAAATGCAGCACAGACGTTAAATAGGAGGCGAGAGACAACAGACTGTACACCTTAATCATGCAAATATCTCAAAATTAAAGTGGCTTATTTACGATATAAGGAAATGTATAAAAACATTATATCTGTTTGGGAACTCCAGCCATGGATGTGAGATGCTTTTGTTCCTCAATCTAAAGATCAGATTTGGCTTATTAAATGTACAAATCTTACACCCCTGAGGTTTTCCTCCTGACACACACTGCTGTGGAGACTAAACTTGTGACATCGTAGTTACAAGTGTCGCTGTCAAAGCCAGCTGACAGCTTGGATAAGGCGACTGTGACGACGGCAGAATATCCTGAATTGCACCATCACAATAGAAAATATAAACGTCTCAGTTTCACTGTATCAAACTAAAACTTTCCTAATGCGTCCAGGTTCATTTCCCACTGCAGTGTTTGCTGCTTGGAAATAAACTTGAACCCAAGCTGCTTCCTAGCAAAGCAATTCCAGTAAAATAGCCTATAAAAAAGGGGCTCCACTTACCTCTGAGTGTTTCAACAAATGCTGGTGCGTTTATTACCACAACCTACACATTTAAATGGGCATTATAGTGTCGCTGCATTCTGTTTTTTTACAGGGTAATTTTAAAAAAGCTATGAATGAATTTGCACAAAGCTCTGTATATGGTAGAAACTGCTAATTTCGATGGAAATCTAACATTTAATGGGCCTATAATGGTTGGTGGTAGAAGCACACAACAACCGCGTTCAGACTGACTTTAGCCGGCAGCAGAGGTGCTGTGGCTTAATAAATGCATGAAAGCACACATTCCCGGTCGGTATTTTGTAATGTTGATATTTTACTATTGTTTACCTTGATTCAACATGTGCTGCAGTGATAACTTTCCAGAGTATCATAAAACTCTGAGCAGTGTTTTGGCATCTGATCTGGGATCTGTTGTCAAACTGGACTTCCTGGATCATATTTCATGTCTCACTAGTGCCTGAAAACAACGCCCCCACTAACACACCCCGCATTAATGCTAAATGCAGTCTAATTTAAACAAGCAACTGTAAGACTGACTGCGCCTCACGTAACACGCCACTGAACCAGTGACATGGTCTTTGCATTCACTGTGTGGTCACAATGAAAAGCACCACATCCAGCAGGTAAAGCCTGACATTTGTCATGTTTACACAGTTATCAGCTGTAAAAAGTGGCCTTGGTGCAGCATCACTATCATTTAGTTTTCTAGTGATATACTGCACAGGTGTCATTTTCTTTCTTTAAACTAACAGTCGTACATCAACATTGACAGCTGTGAACACAAGCAGCAGTTAGAGACGTATAATCAAGCAGGTCATATGCTGACATAATACTGTATAAACACATGAAACACTGAAATCTACTCGACTTCTAGTATTTTATATTTCGTTGAATCCTTTAGGACCAAAAATGTATGTAGGGTGAGCACTCCTATTCTTTCATTCAATCTTTTTATTCTATAAATAGATGTTAAAACATCTAAACAAGGGTTTAACTGAAAAGATGAGCATAAAGCAGACATTTGGGAAAGCTCAACCTTACACTTATAGTCTAATTTGTTGTTAATTATTATTATTCTTATCTTTACTATGATCACAAGAAGTAGAAAACATGTATTTGGTGCTTGATAAATATCGCCACAATCTTTTAAAAGCTACAACAACGTGACTCAGTGAAAGCATTTAGTTTGACCACGAGGACAAGACAACCTCGGACCGGCTTTGGTGAAATATAAAATTTGCTCTCTACCAGGCTGCACTTCCAGAAGACTCCACCGGTGATCATCCGCTCAGCTGTCCGCTTGATAGACAAAGATTACACTAAACTGTCCAGCGGAGAAGTGGAGCATGACAGCTCTTCCTCACTGTACCAGCCAGCATGCTAACACAACACAGCAAGCTAGCTCTGACCCGAGGTCAAAAACAGAAGTTACTTTCGGCTCCGACTGTGCAGCCGTGACAGAATCAATTAAGTCAGATCGGACTTCCTTGAAGCATCGAGCAGGTAGCGGAGTGAGGTATCGTGATATTGATCAAAGTGAAAGGTTTTCTAGAGATGGAGGAGAAAGGGATTCGCCTGGAGATGCTGGCTCATCTTTAGATCAACACTACAACTCTTCTGCAGGAGGTTAGAGGCTGCACAGAGCCCAAAGACACACACACACACACACTTACATACACACAATAGCAGTGTGTTACGTTAGCATCAGTAGCATCCAAGGCTGGGAATGCTTCACGTGCACCTTACAGCAATATGACGGAGTAGGAGAAAGAAGAGAGGGGAGGCTGATGCGTCTGTAAACGATGCAACTGTGGCGAAAGCATCCATCTTCTGACATTCTCACTCAGACGTGCTTAAAAACAGCATTCAACCAACACGCCATTACACTGAAAATACATCCTGACAGGACATGACTGCACACACACACGCGCGCACACACACACACACAGAGGCTGAGAGTAAGAGAATGCAAGGCATGACCAGCTAGCTTGTAGTGCCAACCCTCTGTGCTAAAATGGTAGAGCCCAGATTTCTCCCCATGCAATCTGCCACCAGCAACCATGGAGGCAAAACAGGAAGAGGAGAGGAGAGCGAGGGATGCAGGAATAGAGTAAACCTGGGCTGTTTCCCTTTCCTCCTCTCCGTGAGATAAGAAAAACATACACACAAAAATAAAAATTCACATAAAAGATACACAAATGCACAA
This sequence comes from Pampus argenteus, assembly GCA_036937835.1. NCBI lineage: Eukaryota > Metazoa > Chordata > Actinopteri > Scombriformes > Stromateidae > Pampus > Pampus argenteus. Next base: position 2,632,479 of record CM072869.1, read on the forward strand.
GCAGCGGGAGGATGGTGGTGGTACTTACATGAGGACTCTGTGCCGAACATGGCTGGATCGGGAGCTGTGATGGAGAGAGAGGAGGAGGAGGAGGAAGAGAAGAAGGAAAGAGAGGAGAGAGAAGGGGGGAGGGTGAGAGGGAGAGAGAGAGAGAGAGAGAGCGAGGGGAGGTTGATGAGCAGGCAGCTACACAGCGGGGGTCATCAAAGCAACACAATGCAGCCGGCCGGCCGTCGCTGCCTCCCAGGCGGCCAGATGCCCCAGCTCCGCTATCCGTCGCTGTTTTAAAAGCCCTCGTCTACACACACACACACACCCACATACACACACACACACTCAGTTAGTCCAGCCGCAAAAAACAGGGGCCTTTTGGAGGATTAATCAATAAATAAATAGAAATTTAAAAAAAGCAGAAATCCCTCACAGCCAAGCCAAAGTGTGGTCAAATCCAGAGACGTGAAGAGAGATGTGGTGTTTGTGGCTAGCTATCGCATCTCTCCTCTTTCTGCAGCCTATATTCTTCTCCTCATCCGTCACTCTCTCGCTTCTCATGCCACTGAAGGATTTACTAATGAAGAGAGAGGACAGGCGAGAGAGGGGGGGAGACAGAGAGACAGAAAGAGAGAGGCTTTCCTGGGGAGAGGGGAGAGCAGCGGGAGTGAGGAACTAAAAAAATCCAGTGAGGAGCCGCGGCCGCCGCTGCTGCTGCTGCAGCCGCTGTAAGACAATAGCTATGCAAACAGAGAGTGACGTCAGGACAGAGGGGGAGAGACGTAGAGCTGTAAAAACACTGACAGACTACTGCTAGATGGGCAGAGAGAGAGAGGGAGGGAGGGAGGCGAGGAGGGACGAGGAGAATAAAGGGGAGTAAAGGTGGGAGATTGAGAAAGAGGGTGAAAAATGGAGGAAGGCAGGCGAGAGAAAGGGGAAGACGACGGGAAGAAGTGGGGAGAGGGAGAGGAGATGAAGAGAGAGAAGACGGGGGACAGATAAAGAGATACTGAGGGGGAGGAGGGAGGAAGGAGGCAGCTGGGGGTGAGAGGACAGGAAGCAGACCAATCAAAACGGTTTGTCTGCTTTGGAGCTAAACACACACACACACACACACACACACACACACACACACAGGAGCGGTGAGGGGGGCAGGGGACTGCAGTCTGTCAGTCCCACAAATTGAGAAGACCATGAAGCTGAGCATTAGAGACCGCTGTGTTTACCTGCTGTTAAAACACACACACACACACACACACCTGGCCATCAGTGAGTCAGGCAACAGTTTCGGCTGCAAACACATCATCAATCAAATATATATACACACACACACACGTTTTTCATTTAACAGATTAGAAATCAATTAAATCCCATAGAAGAAGAAAAAAAAAAAAATCAAGAAAGTGTGAGCTGTCATTGTTTTAAAATGACACAAGTCTCTCCTCTTTAAATCTCTCCATCCTTTCCTTTCTTCAACCTTTCCTTCTCCCTCCTGTCCCTGCACGCTACACAACGTCTCCTCTGCATCATTTAACTGGACCTACAACCAAATGCCGACCACGATTAACAGCAAATTAACAAAAAAAACCAAAAACCCATAATGTACATGCAACATTGAAATATTTAGCTGTTTCTAAATACTGCTCACGGGTACCAACTACAAATATAAACCAATACACTAATGCTGCCGTTTCTCGATAAGTTTAATCACAAAATCTGCATTACACAACAAAACAAGTGAAGCTCTGAGCTCTAAATCTAAATGATTTAAGTTTTTTTGCCCTCTTTATGGATACCCTGATGTGTTCACAGTGAACCTGCTGCAAGTGATAAGTCTCATTATTGATGCATACGGTAAAACTTTAATGAAGACAAGATTACGACGTGCACACATAACTCAGTGAGCGTGCAGCAGTGGTGCACACTGGGCCATCGTTGGGTGTGTGAATGGGTACAGTGGTGAGTCTGCACCGCAGCCTGCTAACATAAATAGACAGGAGGTCAGCCGGACGTCCTCGTAGCCCCACTGTGAATGGAGTGAAGCTAGCTAGCATGTGGATTAGCTGAGCTGCTGAATAGAGGAGCGTGTACCGACTCAGGCCTCTGTTCTTTTGTGTCTCCTACTCAGCCACCCTCCTCCTCCTCCTCCTCCTCCTCCTCCTGTCTTTGTCCTTCAAGCACAAGCGAAGGGACCCGTTCTCTCCTCCTGATTCACTGCAAAAAGTGTTTATCTTCCAAAATATTTCTTGCATTACTGGGTCAAAGTCCTTTAATAAGATAAATCTGACAGTGGCCGGGATAATTTCTAATGTAAGCCGTCATTATTAAACTATTTCATGTTTCAATAAATCAATTTGCAGAATGCTGGCTGGATGCCGAACCTAAAAGTCATGCTTTTTTTTTATAATATGAGTAAAAACTGAAAACAGACTTCAAGTCCAAAAACAAAACACTTAACCAAGGCTTGAAACCAGTTTCAAATAGGTTTTTTTAATGATTTATAGCCACTATAATATAAGGCTTTTTAATTTTTCCTTCCTCATGGTTACATTTAATTACATCTGGAGGTCCTGGATTGACATTTTGTTTTAGCACCAGACACATTTTTTGACCTCCAGTACCTAAATTTAAGTTAAATTTAAGTTATGTTTTGTTAACATTGAGTTTGATTTAATTGATTTACACACTTTAGGAACTTGTGTATGTTTAATTAAAGATATCTAATAAATAAATCAATAGATAATCTGACCCAGTTGTCGGTTTTGTGGCATGTTAAGATGAATGTTCTTTGCAGAGCCACTCCCTTCATCCTTACTAAAGACGTCTCCTGAGGTCGTGTTAATTACACGAGGGTCGTTCTCAAACTCTCCGCCGAGAGGTGCGGAGGCAGGCAGGCGCCGCTGGGATCTGCGCCATACACTCCCTTCTGTAATCACATTTAGTGTCATCTGCTCTCACCTCAGATTTTCACACTTTTCTGACCCTGACCGCCGTTGGTATGATTTGGTTTGCATAACCCAGCTAAACACCCACCTGGTTTACTCACAACCAGCAACAAACTGTCTGAAAAATGTACCAAACTTTGCTGCTCTGTGTTTGTAAAGGCCTACTGAGGACACACGACGCAGAATCAAAATTAAATTACTTTTAATTCCAGCACAACCGCCCACAAAGCACCACATTTCAACAGAAGTCTTCTTCTCAGGTAATTTAGTAACTGAATAAAATAACTGGACGTCTGGTGTGCTTCCCAGTTCAGTGTATTTATCGGTTTTGACATGCAAGACCACCACATATATCTTCTTCTTCTTCTTCTTCTTGCACTGTAATCACTTTTCTTTGCACATTGCATTTGTTTGCACAACCTGGACACTCATGCTTACACTGTTACTGTTGTTGTTTCTCCATTTATTGTATATACTTTTGTGCCTTACCTTTATATTTTATGTTCTATATATACATATGTATATATATATATTTTATTTTATTTTATCTTATTTTTACATTTTATTTTATATTTGGATAATTGGGCTGCTCCAGGACCAGGGGAAACCAATTTCGTTGCATCCCATGTTCACATGTGTTGTAATGACAATAAAAACTCCTTGAATCCTTGAATCCTTCTTGACAGAAGATGCAAATAAAATGCATTAGGAACAAACAATATTTCCGGAGTATTTACTGTATTTATTAGATAATGCAATAATGGAAAAAAAAATATTTACACAAGTGAAAAGAGCCTGCCAACTTCAGCCTCTTCAGAGTTGGTTTGAGTCACATGTGTTACACACACCGGCACCTTGTCTTACGCTAACTGTGATACACAGGGATAATTAGCATTCAGGCCTATTGCCATAACAGTGGTGAAGCCCAGGTGAATAGAGGTGCTAATTGAGCCAAACACTGAGTAATGGAAACAACGCCGTCGTTCAGGAAACTTAAAAACGGTGGCTCCTCTTCTTCTGCATTCACGAGCCGTTTATTCCTGAACAATGCACACCTCACCCCGCCCCCGCTTCCATCACAAAGTACCACCCCCGAGAGGGAGAGAAAAAAAAAAAAAGCAACTCCTCCTGGTTGCTAGGCAACTGAAAATAAGCGTGAGAGGAGTGTGGCCGTCTTTCCAACGAGAGGAGTAATAAAAGGAGGAGGGATGAGAAGCCAGAGACACTTCATAGGACTCCATGTTGGAGTGTGTTGATAACGAGGAGAGAAAAGATGCCTTCAACTGATCAATAATATCAGATCTACTATCTGACCTATACACACCACCCCATTCTTCACTTATGTTACATAGACCGAGCACTGATTAGACCCCCATACGATACAACTGGGTACATATCACGCATTTATCCTCCTCGTTCACCGGCCTCCTTCAGCTTTTCTCCACCTCGGCAGAGTTTCAGGAACAGAGCAGCATCTCCAAATTGTGGCTCGTTTCCCCACAAATGTTTCTGCTTCAGTGGCCAGATGCATATTTCATTTCACTGGTGGTCAGATTTAGCATTTTGCTGGTGGTCATTTCCTGATCTGATGAGAATACATTTACAGTACTTAAAGCCAGCTGGTGTGGACAAAATTGATTGTTCCCACCACGTCTGCCATTCAGACAAACAACAGGGAATGACAAGCTTTTGATAAGCAGACAATCATCCCACCTCGTTTCCCTTTCAGAGAAACCACAAAGGGAAGGTTAGCGAGGCTTTGATTACCTCCACTGGGTCACAATTCAAACGCAGCGGCGTCATTCAGCTAACTGGGTCAGGAGGACTGTGACTGTCACTACTGACCCCAGCTGGTCAAACCTGGGAACTGCGTTTCTCCTTCTGCCATTCACAACTGCTTTTACACGACCACTGATGCACGGACAAGCAATGAAAGCTCTATAAGATCAATAACGAGCCATTCGAAGACAAACACTTCATACTCACAAAAAAAAAACACCAAACCTGTAGTAAAAACCTCCTCATCCAGATCTGTTTTTCAGAGATCTACTTGGTCTCCTGTGTTGTTGTTGTTGTTTTGGCACCGTAGACACTTTTTTCCTGTAGTATTTTTAGACTAACCTGTGCTTGCTTTTGATTATAAGTTGGATTTCAGCATTGGGATTATGTCTGGTGTTACAGCCATAAAAATCCACATTCTGGTATGGACTCCAGAGGCAGTAAACTTACTGTCATTTCCAGCAGTATTTGAATACAAGCCTAATTTAATCCTGTAATGAGCGTTTCTCTGCTGCCACCAACCACTTGCACAACTAGTGTTTTGATGCTTTGCAGACAAAGTTTTTTTCAGCGCTTATTTGATTTTTCCCTGCTTGTTTGAGTCTGAGGAGACATACTAAGTTTCTCCTGAGATCTACTTGATCTGTGACGTTTTGGTCTTAAATAAAGTGCTATTTATTCATTGGTTCAACTTGTGGCAACAGAAACTTTGGATTTGTACATATTTAACAGTTCAGTACATTAACCCAAATATATTCAGTTTACTATACAGAGGACCAAGTAAACCAGAAAATATTCAGGTTTGAGAAACCACAACTCCATACTTCCCTTTGTACAGTTTATCTGACTCTCAGGTTAAACTGAGTACAGCAGCCTCAGGGATTTTCACCAATCTGGAGTATGTTGAGTACATTTAAATGCAGGCAATTGGACATGTCATTCATCAAACTGTCCCTGTATGCAAAGTAGGAAGTCAGAATGAGGAACCGAGGGTGGGGAAATAACACCTGCTTCATGATTGTGGCTGTTAGCTTTAAGCAACCATTGTACAAGAGTTTATTTTTAGTTTAGTCACTGACGGCAGAACCTGAAGTCAGTGTGATTTGTGGTAAAACTACACAGCTTACACTTTTATTATTTAGCTGTAAAAGTGCATAAAAAATAGGCCAATCAGCACATTTACCCAAAGTCCCGTAGTGACTCATAAATGGTGAGGAGAATTACCACAAAGACAACGTTTGGTGTAAGATGTACGCTGCTGGCCAATATGGTAGCAAGTCATCAATCTCTGGAAGCCTCAAGAGTTTTAAATGATTAGCTGATTAACACTGAAACCGTTTTATCAAGCACAATGTGCGGCAGACAGATTAGCTTCATGCACTGCTGATAAGATCGAGATGTACTGCTCATAAACATGGTGAAACACTTGTTGAATACAATGTGATTAAGGTTGAGGGGTTTGTATTCTCCACAAGGCTTTTAAGGCTGTCCTCAACCAGTCAGACTTTATAAATACAATAAAATCTGAGTAAGATCTGAGCTACAATGAATTTACAACCAGGAAACACCAAAAATGTCAAAGTTCAGAATAATGTGTTGCATAAACAGTGAAGAAGACCTGAGGCTTTTCACTTAGCATATTTACATGTGTTCACCTCCTGTTTTGGACCTTTGACCGTGTTTAACATAGACACCCGACATCATAACAGTATAAAAATGACAGAACAACACTAAAAGCGTGTTTGACATCCAGTGTCGGCACGTTTGCGGTCCGTCATTAGTGTAGTTAGCGTGCATTAGGCCTGTTCTGAACAGGTGTAATAGGTTTAAAATCATGTCCTGGATTCCCCTCATCATTGCACCTCACTGGCAGGAGTGTCTTGACATTTTGTGCAGTCAGTGCGTCTACGTAGCAGCCGTGACCTTTCCCTCACTTGGCGGGTTAGATATTAAGAGAGTCGGCTTTAAGGGGTTCAGAGTGTTTGCCTTGAATTACCACTTTCTGTTCTCACTGAGTACAGCTGATTGAAAACAGACAGTGATTGTGGACTCTTTGGATTTTGTTTTTTTTCCATGCAGGACAGTGCAGACTGTCCCGTCAAAGGTAGCGCAAACATTTCTGACTGAGATCATCTTACTAAAGCAGTGCACAGGTTCTAAATAAAGGCTCCTGGCCGGTCTGATCTGGCTTTGTGGTGAATGTGTGCCGTGTGTCACATCATTCAGCCAACTCAACAGAGTTTCTATATATTTAAATCCAAGACTTCTGTTCTGCAGCTTTATTCTGGGCTGGACTTTAACACTTTACAGTAAACTATTCAGTGAGCTATATGGAGATGTTCTTAGCCCATCAACCTTAGGATGGGCTTTAATTGCCACATATATTAGATGTATTACATTAGACTAATGATGCATGAATTCATTCAATATGAAGAAAAATGCCCTGCAGAATCTGTCTGAAGACAAAGATGCACAGTATGCCTCTTCTTCAATTTCAGCACAGTTTAAATGGCCAACGAGGACTACTAGGTGTTGATATGTTACCACTAAATGGTCCATAAATCTCCTTTTATAAGTTGACCTTTTGAGTCTTACAGCTACGCAAAGATTTATGATGCACATTTCAGACAAACCTGAAAACAGATACTGGTTTGGTAGATGGATGATCATTTACGCAACACACACTCCGTACTTAGCTGCATACCGGATGGAGATGGAGCCAATCAATATCTCTATATATACATTGGCAAATCATGCTTGATGACTAATTTTGAGAACTTTAATAAAAAAACAAACACACAGGTCAGGTCATTTCCATCCATCAGTGGGTAAGGCTGAGAATTTGCAGTATTTCAGTACTACTGATGTCAGGGTTGTTGTGTCTCACGTTTGATGTTGGCTTCACGTTGCACAAAAGATGTATTGACAATAAGAAAAACCAGAAAACCAAAACCAGAATCGGTAAGAAATGTGATGCAAGCGACTTTGTGAATGATTAAGAAACAGATATGCTGGTTGAGAATCTTAGAAACTGTTTTTCTCACACACAAACACAAAATCTGGTGCAAAAAAATTGGCTAAAGCTTGGCTTAAGATGACAGGAAGGCAAATAATGACGCATTTGCAACAGTAAACTGCAAAAGAGCATCTGTGCACGCACACAACACACACGTGTGCAGCGGATGGGCTACGACGGGAGAAGACCACAGCAACGTGTTGAATACATGTCTGTATTCAACTGTTCAGGCTTAGCATTAGAAAGGAGGAACTGATTAGGTGACTGAAGTGTTGTCAACTATCTGAAACATCAGGTTTCAGCATCAGCATGTCAAATCCATACAGACAGAAACTCATCATGAAACCAGAATTCACTGTAGCTACAAGATGTGTTGCTGCAGAGTCGGATAATATTTTATGTGTAGTGATCATCAGAATATTTCTATTGTTTGTGTCACCTAAAGGAGCTGCAACAAGACCATGTAGGTTCACTGGAGGGAGCAGACAATCACTAACAAATGTAGTAGAGGAGGAAATAAATAAACTGCTGACTGTTCTGAAGGGGAATCCTACAAAACTGTTCATAGTAAAAGTGGGAAAAGGAGAACTAAGAGACATACATAAAAAACTGGTGTTAGCGGAAAAGAGGAAGTGAATATGTAGAGGATATAGATATAGATCTATAAGATGAGTGGTATCTGTGATATGTGATGCATTACTCACAGTTAAATGTGTGTAACATAAAGAACTTTTTCCATTCTTCACACATCTATAAAGTTATATGCTGCAAGAGCAATTATCGCAAGTCATTAGTCAAATCTGATAAGGGGAGGCTGTACTGAAACTATACATAACCAACATCAAAAACTTTTTGTATTTCTGGTGTGGCGATATATATATATATATATAAATATATATGCGTATTTGTGCATTTCAAATTATACAATTTGTGACAGAAAAATCTACATAGCATAGCAATATCGAAAAGGTTAATTTGATTAGGAGAATCAGCCGTTGACGTATTTGACATTTTGACTCGCATAAAAACATGTTTCATGTTTTTACTGCTATATTGTGCACAGAATCGTACAAGTTGTTGATTTAAGTATGTATTTCACCATAAACCGCAGAAGAAATGACTTTAGCTTTAATTATTTTTAAACACTGTAACACAAATAAAATAAAAAGACTATACTTGCTGCCTCAAAAACTTTCCAGCCTGTGCGTTGGATGATCATAACTCATCGTTTGTCACACAGAAGATGATTTCCCATCCTGGCTGGATGTGTAGATATGATCAATATATATATATATATATATATATATATCACTATATATCACTCAAGTAAAAAAAAATCATATTAGATGTAATCCTGCAGAAGTGATAATCAGTTAATTTGTGGATTATTTTCTCAATTAACCAATTAGTTGCTTGGTCCATAAAATGGTGAAAAGTGTCCAAGGTGTTGAAATGTCCCGACTAACAATCCAAAGATATTTAGTTTACTGTTGTAGACTAAAGAAACACAGAAAACATTCACATCTGAGAGGCTGGAATCAGAGAACTTGGACATTTACTTCTTAACAGGTGACTCAGAGCCATTAATCGATTATCAAAGTAGTTTTCTTTTTCCACGGCTGGCTCTAATATTTTCCATTTATAAATGATGTGCTGTTCCCATACAGAGTTCAGTCTTCAGCCAGGAAATGACTAACGATATTAAAGATGTATGCTTTTCAGATGGTTGAACTATTTCTAATAACCTTTGAAGAACTGTAAAAGCTCAAAATCATTTTTCATGCTTTTACAGACTTATGTAGGAGGCACCAGCAGAATTACACAATGTACTTCAACATGTTTCTGTGCAAAAGTATCAAGAGTCAAATGCCACATTAAACCCGACACCAGTGGGTGGAAGAAGTACTCAGATCCTAAAAAAGTACCAAAAAATGCAATGCAAAAAAGTTTTTAAGTGCATGAGTACTAATACTGAAGCATCAGTGTTAGAGGTAAAAATCACTACTTGGTGGAGTTGATAACAACTCAGACACCTGAAATGGTTTCATCTTTAACAATGTGTTGGATTTTAAAAGCTTCTTATATTATCCATTGAGTCAAATCTGCATCTGAACAGTAACTAAAGCTGTCAGATAAATGTGGTGGAGTAGAAAGTCATTAGTGGCTACTGACACATCATAATAATAATAATGAGAAGAAGAAGAAGAAGAAGAAGAAGAAGAAGAAGAAAGAATAACAATGCCAACTGCACTACTGAGCTGACATTTCATAATCCCAACAAGCAGTTGCAAACTTGAGCTCCAAGGTTAGAGCTAAACATGTACTTAAAAGTCACTAATGATGAGTTTAATTAAAAATGCATCCCTATCAAGCTGAGTCAGAGAGGAGAGAAAGGTTGGAAAACAGACAGCATGGAGTAATAAAAACACCTGGACACTAATGACACTGCAAAAGCACCATGTCACACTTAAAGCACTGACTCCACTAATAACAACACGCCTCTCTGCTCCTTTGAGTCTGCCAATGCTGCCTGGCGAGGAAAACTAATTACACAGCATATAGATGCTCTAATATATATACATTTAACATTGAGTGTTTCCATTTAAACTCAGCTAAGTGTTAGCCACTTATCCTGCCAGCCAGCTAACTGCTAACACGAGCTGGCTATCGTTGCAAAACATGCCAACTTTTTTTTAAATAATTTTTAGTTTTATTCTTTTCTTTAAAGTGGAGACACTGTGAATGACAGCGTTGTGTGTGTGTGTGTGTCAGATAGATAGCTTACCTTAATTTGTGTATGTGTGAAAGGGAGATAAATCCTTACTCGTATCTAGCATTTCTTCCAGCAGGACTTTAACATGTGTGTAGTGCTGAGCGGCGGCGGACTGTCTGTAGACGTGTCTGCAGCCGGGCTAACGTTAGCTAGCAGTTAGCAGTTAGCCACCGGCTCGCTAACCTGAACAGTTAGCTCCCGCCGCCTCAAGACGTCGCTGTCAACTCAAAATTCAACCGGCACACAGTCGAAATTAATTATATAAGATAACATGATATAATAGTATGCTTCCTTAACAACACAAAACAAACAAATAAATTAATAAATACACGCTTTAAAGGGGGAAACCCAACCCTCAACAATGAGACAAGCATTAAGCTAGTTTAACGGTCAATTTTCTGATCCGTTTTAAATTATACCTGTTAGCAGGTGCTACTAAACGTCTATATAATTTATATGTTTCTAAAACATAAACATACATACATCTGTGTTAATGTAATGTTACACAGGTACTTATTTATTATTTCTTTTTGTGTGCTGTATATTGTGTTTATTTGTTTGTGTAAATAAAGTTGTTATAAATAATAATAATAAAGTTGTTTGTGTGGTAATATTTCTTTTGGATTAATGTTACTGTTTCAGAGAATATAATAAGTTTGTTATTGAATGAATATAAATAAAATAAAAAGTGTTTGATATTGACATTTATTATTCTGGTTTAATATTATAAGACTGTTTAGACAACAAATCAATGTTATTAACAATTTAATGTCTAATTCTCAACAACAAGACCTGATTTTATAATATATATAAATATAATACTATAACTAATAATAATGCTTGTTGTGTGATGTAATGCTTTTCATATTAAACCAACCATACATCACTGTGAATGGTATCAGAAAGTATGAGTGACTCAGTCAATAGAAAATTTGTTATTTAATGCAACATAATTGTGACTGAATTACAATTAATCTCATGGAAATAAATCACCAAACTGACAGACAGGATGTTTCATACAGGTATATATTACAATGTGCCTTGTTATATATAATACAGTCAGGTTCTGTTTTTTAATAAAAATAAGCACTGGAGGAGAAAGTGATACGTTTGGATTTTATTGTAAATTGGACATTATGCACATTATTATTTAGCGACTGATGACTTGTTAATTAAGCTTGTTAATTGGTCACTGAACTCCCCTGCGCCGGGTGAGAATTCAGACAAAGTCAAAAAAATAATAATAAAAAGGCAATTTATCCGGGACAGAACGGTGAGGGAAGTACCAAAATAAGGGAACAAGAACATCGAGTTGGTGACATTGGTGACTGCTCGTGTCAAAGATATATATTTTTTTTGACCATATGGGACATAAATCGTAAAGCGAAGGGAATTTTTATTTTCAATCAAAATATCTGAGCTGTTTGTTTGTTTGTTTTTGTAAATGTAGACAGATTTTCTCCCAAGAATGACTTGTTTCACCGTCATTTGCAAACTCAACCCATTTTTTTATTTTTTATTTTTTTCCCCAGCAGGTCAAACAAAAGGCGTGGTCTCACCGACACAATAAATATTGCACACGTGATACTGTATTTTATAAGGGATGCTTTTGCATACAAGTGTCCGCCTTCTTTTCCTATGACTCGTAAATATTTCCTTAAGTTATATTTTCCCAAATACGATTATCATTATCACCATATATTCAATATACAGAAGAGTTAACGGTGTCTGTATAAAAACTAAATATCAACAGAAGTAGACATCCAATGTGTAAATTTGACATCTTGCTGTGAGACCAAACCTTTCTTTGTCCCCCGTTTCTTTAATTTTTGTACAAAGACGATACAACTATCCAGTCATGCAACGTTGTTTGGGAGGGGGTAGGGGGCGGTTGGGGGGGGTGTCTGTTATATTCTCCGTTGTTTTTAAGCGTTCTGCATCTCCTTGCCGATCTTGTAGCTCAGGATCTTGTTCCAATCGATCTTGGTGCGTGTCACAGGAAGCTGGCGGCGTAAGGCTTTGAAGGTAGTGTCCGACATGGTCTGGTAATTCTCGTTGATAGCCGTCTGGATAACAGAGATGAGAATATATTAAAAATGTATTGAAGTTACTTAAAAGTCCAGGTTTTGAAAGTTGTGTGAAAACTTTTTTACCTGCCAGGAACATGGATGTATAAAACTAAAACATCAACTTTTTCTGTTGTTTACAACTTTTTCTTTCTGGGGGAATTTCAGTGCTGAAGCTTTGCAGTGTCTCATCTTACCAGCCGAAAGCAAACTTTTACTCCCAATAACTAAATTAAAGTTTATTGAATATAACGCCCCAAGAAGTATAAACAGGTTTTTTTTATTTTCCTCATTTCTCTTTCTGTGAACCAAAGCGAACGGTTGAATTTCCCAGCAACAGAATATTAAACGCAGAATATGCATTTCAGATTATTACATACTTGATAGTCGTTCTCTGCAGCCTCCATGATCTTAACAAACTCCTTTGCAGTTGAAGCCTCATTCTGAGAGAAGACAAGAAGATACGGATCATTTATTTCAGGAATGAAAGTGTCATCAACGACACAAATTAACAAGTCTGCACTCTGCTAATGATTAGTAAAAGCAGGAGAGAAAACACTTTTAGGAGGCAAAAGGGGATTTGATTATAGTGGCACAATCACCATAAATAAATAAAACAATGTTAAACATATATATAAGATGATGATCAGAGTGGCTTGAGTGGTATTTGCACATTAATAACTATTTGTGGTTAATAACTCACAGAAATTGACATGGACTCCTGAACCTCTTTGTGGCTCACGAGCTGAACGTTGCCATCCTCATAGTAATGAACCTGGAAACATGAAAAAATGTTTAAGCTGCTCAGTTGATTCTTATAAATGTGTCCGTCTCTTTACGAAGTGAAAGATTTAAAATATATAATAAATACATAAAATACCTGGATTTTCATGATTCCTGCCACTTGAGTGGTGGAGGGAGAGATTGTAAATTTCCATTCTGACCTCCAGCGTCCGTTCCTGCAGAGCGAGGAAGAGAAAAACACTTTAATAATGGCTCATTACGTCTTTTGTGTCACACAAAAGCTACAGGAGATGGCGGAGAGATTCAGTGTTGCTTTCTCCTTCATTTTAGACTAAACGTAGCTCCGTATCTGCTTCAGGAAATAGACATATTCACCACCACGTCAGCTAAGACAAGACTAGATGTTATCTTGAGAGTTAAGTGCTGCAGGTTCCTTGTTTGAATGACCTTAGCTCACACCTGTTACTTTAAAGAAAATACTTAAATATAATTGTATTTGCAAATATTTAAATGCCAGTATACTCATCATCATACAGAAGAACAAGATACTGGTCTATGGGTTCCTGTGGACGGCAGGATCATTATACCCAACAACCCCTAAGCCCAGTAAAACCCAGCAGCAAAGAGGATTGGTTCTTATCCAATTAGATAAACCCGATCAGTAACAGCTCAGCGACGCTTATGAGGGCCAACAGCCGAGCGTTCTCAGAGTTAAGTGTCAATTAATGCGATGCCTTTGTGGCGTCTTGTACAATACAAACAGCATTTGAGGCTTTTTAAGCTTTTTTTTAGTATTTCAACATCTATGAAAGTTTGATTTAGAAAGCATCGCTGGGAATTTCTACACGCTCTGTTGTTCTTTCTGAAAGAGAAGAAAATCTCGCCTGTGATCTTTACAATTTAAAATGCTTGTCTGGAATCAACAAAAACAGCTTTGTGTGTCCAACGTGTTTCCCTTCAGAAGTCAAAAACCCCAGTAATGAAAAAAGGTGGAAAAAATGGAGTGAACTTTAAGCAACTGTCTCAAACATACCAGAAGTTTTTTGGCTGAAACTGATGGCACTCGATGCACACAATGATGGTTTGATGTCCGTCGATGGTTTTCCCATAAATCTAAAGAGAAAGCAACAACACTGTTAGTTAATGTCCACTGTATAACTGCTGCACATGTGATCACACAACAAATTCACAGTCGTCTTATGCGTCGGCAACTCAGACTTGCATTAATAAACAGAAGCGTTATAGAGGAGATAATACATATATAATCTCCTTTACTGGATAACAAAAACTACTTCATGTTCCACATGAAGAGAAATAAAGCAAGATAATGAATACCAGTATCACATATCTAAACTAATCATGTCTGAGGAATATAGTTATTATATAATTATTGTGACATATTGAGAGGGACGGGACGTACGGTGCAGACTCCGTTGGGGTAATGCTCCTTAACGTAGGCCCTGACAGCCGAGTCCACGGCGCTCCTCCAGCCCTCCAGAGAGCTGTCGCCGTCGTGGGGCCGGGGGTCGCTGGCCTCCTTTCTCAGGTGGTCGAACTTGAAGGAGATCTTGTTCTTGGGGTCCAGGACCCGGCCGTTCCCGAGGTCACCATGCTCTGTGATTAAGACCTGCGAGAGGAAGAGAAAGAGAAGGAAAAGAAGGAAGCAGAGAGACGGAAGAATAAGAGAGAGGAGCAGGATGTATGGAAAGAAGGAATAATGCAAGACAGACAGACAGAAGTTAACATATAAAAAGAAAAGAGCATGAACAGATAGGAAAAACAACACGAAAGTAAGAACATATAGCAACAAGATCAACAAAAGGTTATGTGGAAAAAGGGAGAAAAAGCAAGAAATTAAAATAAAAGGACGAGAGAAAGAAGAAAAAGAAATAATATGTTAAAGATGAAAGAAAACAGACGTCAGCCTGGAGTTTCCATCATCTGTCTTCCACCTCGACGCACAGCAAAGCCTGCTGGGAATCAACTCGTGACGTGGGAACATGATGACATCTTTACATAAGACACTGCAATCATTACTTACACCAACACATTCATACAACAACACAGGCAGCGACATTAAAATAAAGACAGAAGCTGTAGCAGCTTGTTGTTTTCCCTGCACTCGTGACTCATGAGTTATGATTCACACAGAACAAAGAAAAACACAGGAGAACATAAACAGGCGAAGGATTTAACTCACCTGTTCTTCGTAGCCATCGATTTTCACCGGGGTAAACTGGTCCAAGTTGTACTGTGCAAATGCACTGCAGGAAGAAAGGGACTCTTTACACACTGGACTTTTCATTTCTTTGTGCGTAAAAATTAAGATTGAGATCAATTCATGTGTTGCTGTGTGTTTGTTTTATCCCCGTTAATCTGACAGTAAAATGTTACGAGGTGCAGCCGAGTATTAAACTTACAGAAAAGAAATTTACAGAGTGAAAGTGGGAATGTTAAAACAGGAGACTTACTGCGCTGCACCTTCCCTGAGAAGATTGTCATTGTTGAGCAGCAATCGCACATCTGAGGAGGACAATTGTGAGATTATTATTATTATTATTATTACTGAGGAAAAGAGAGCAGAGGAAGGAGGAGAGGAGACAGGTTGAGCAGATTACACACACACCAAAGACAAAGCTGCCTGCAGTCAGTCTTTGCAGCGTTTATGCCAGCGGACTGAAGCAGACGTGGTAAATTATCTCCGTGGAAAAGGCTGTAAAATCACACAGAGATGAAAGGGACAAAGTGGCAATAGGGGGACTGTGTTTAAGAGTGTGTGTGTGGCTGCCAGGCTGTGATAAGAGGCAGACAGACCCTTGGTGCTCCTCTGAGGTGACCACACACACACACACACACACACACAGAGACACAGAGAGAGACAGACACAGACACACACACGTGGCGTCAACACTGGAGATAAAATTTAGCCAAAACATCACAGTCTCATTTTGTTTTCTTCTTCATGGCCACAGCTGGAAGGTTAATATATATTTCACTTCCTGTTTAGCTGCTGCAAAAACACACTTTTGTTATTTGTTTCACAACAATATTAAAAAAATCATAATAATATGGAATTTTTAAGATGAAAAGTTATTTGTACATTTTTTCAACTTGTTCTTTAAGTCTCTTTTAACTGTGACTTTGGCTCCATCCAGTGGCGTCATCAAAGAACGTCACCTTTAATTATCAATATTATTAGTTACACTAGTGTCTATTTCTCCAATTAACTAAAGAAAGCTTTCTATGTCAAATCCATAGTCATAGTGCGCTACCTGCCTATTACCTCGCCTTCAGAAAGCCCTTTCCTTTGGCACTATATTCTCAACCGTATACAACTTGTGTATTCCTACGCATGCTGCACACTGAGGTACGCTGAAGTGTGGCATAGGAAGTAGTACATTACGGCAGGTAAAGGTAAAAACGTCCAGTCACCAAAATACTGATAATTAATGTTTTTTTTTGTAATCATAAAGCGATTCAAACAAAATTATACATTATACTCCAAACAATCACAATATACTTATTAAAATACAAACGGAGACGACTCACCGTTGAAAACTTCGTTGAACTCTCCTGGCGGGGCGTGGATGACGAAGTTAGCTGCTATGCGTACCTGCAACCGGAGACAAGGAACAACGTCAGTCACACACACACACACACCATAATATCACACACACACACACACACACACCATAATATCTCACACACACACACACACACAGAGACACACACACAGTGTACATACGTTTTATTTTATACGTTTGTTTTACTTTTTCATTGATTATTTGGAACCTGCACTTCCTCTGAGTACTTCAACTTAATTCTGGGTATTTATACACAGTTTATGCACTGCTGGCAACAGATGGTGTAACGTTACTGTGTGTGTGTGTGTGTGTGTGTGTTTAGGGTGCGATGAGGCTGGCAGAGTCTCTTTCAGTCGGAGCAGTAATATATCCCCTTCCTCACTTCTCTAATGCTGCTGTAGCAAAACACTTCCTGTTTCCAGGTCACATGTCAAACTGACAGTGAGGCGATGGTCCCTCCCTCCCCCCCCCGCATAGCTCACAACCATATAAGGGCATAAAAATGCGACGAGGACTGTATCTCTCTCTACCTCTCTCTCTCTCTCTCTCACCCCCTCCGGTTTTACAAGCTGGCATAACAGAGAAGGTGTTCATATGTGTGTGTGTGTGTGTGTGAATGTTTGTCCCACAGGCCCTTATTAGCAGTTTGTGCTGCAGATTGATTTATAGCTAATGAGCAACACTGAGAGAAACGAAGGCACCCGAGGAGGGACGTGTGTGTGTGTGTGTGTGTGATGTTGACATCAAAGTTTATCTCCATCAGTCTAATCCACCATCATGAAATCATCATGACCCACTTATATGTTGAACTGCCTAAAATTCATGTAACACAACGAAGGTGTGGGTGTGTGTGTGTGTGTGTGTGTGTGTGTGTGTTGTTGCTCTATTGTTAAGCAGCTTGTGTAAAGTTGTGTGTTGGTGTGAAATCCCCGTGAGGACAGTGATTTGTAGCGAGTCTCCCTCATTACATCAGACATGTCGTGTAAACAGAGCGGCCTGTCCCGAGGTAACTGATGACATACCTGCAGGATAACTGCACCTTCCTTAATCCAGATTATAAACTGACATAAACAAATCCGTTGTGGGTTAAATATGCTCCGATGTATGAGTAGATTAAATTACCATTTACTTTCACTTCATTCATTCATCTTAACACCGTGTTCATTTTAGATTTTGCAGGGGTTATTTAGTTGTCTTTGTAAAGTTGGTTTAAGTCCTTTTGCACCTGCTGCCATTTTTTTTATTGCCATCTTTATTTCTCTAAAGTTGAGTAGCGAGCTCGCTATATAGGATTCATAATCCGACCGTTTCTCTGCCGCGAAATCTGAGATTGTTGTATTAAAATTAAACAGAAAAATCCAGATTAATGTTTAAGTGTGTCATCAGGTTCATACCACAGTGAAAACACCTCGGTCTTTCCTGTCTCACGTTTCTAACCACATATTATTTCATCGGCTGTCAAACGAACTTTTAGACGGAGGTAATTACAGTAGGGCCTCATGTTTGAATGCTGAGCTGTGATGTTGAGTCTTCCTTTCATTTCCAGCCTGCTGGGACAATCTGGAGCTCCGAGACTTCGTTTCAGCCTCGACTGCGACCGTGACGAGTCGAGACTGAAGCAAAGAGTCCCTGCAGAGACTTTGATTAACCAAGTCAAGAGTCTTTGGTGCTTGAACCTTGTCTTTGCTATGAAATCGTACCAGACACCAGTTTGTTTCTGATATTTTATCGTTTAAGGGTTAAAGTCCCAAAAACATCGACATCTGGGAAACAAGCTGATGTATATTATCTTTAGTCACAAGTCTGTGTTTTTGCTTGAAATGAGGACTTTTCATCTTGCATATGCAGTCCTCTTATCTTTCTAATGATTCCCGGGGGAGGGTGGAGGCTAATAAAGGAGCTAACAGACACAAACACAAAGAAGTTGGGAGATGGGGACCTCCTGTTGTGTGGGAGTCTCGCGTCTTTGTGCTCTCTTGGCTTAAGACACCAGCTGGCATCCATTTTCTTTCTATCTATTCACTGTACATTCATCCCTACATTATCCAACCACCAACCCGACACCCTTTCTTAATCCCAAACGACACCCGCTGAAACTGAAACCACGCTGTCCTAATCCTGACATCAAAACCGACCTTATCGTGCCGATCCAGATTCACAGAAATACTGATGATGCATATATTGCAGGTAGTATTCTGGCCTGCAGGCGTTTTTGATCGCATCCCCTGGCGTGCCTCCCTTTCAATATCCTATATAGAAAAGGAAAATAGAGCCTTGCTACATCAGAGATAAGGCTTTGTTTAATGGATGCAATGATTTATGAATAATAAGTCCACAGCGTGACAGCAGAGAGAGGAGGAAGACTGCCAACCAGACGCAGGATCCTGTGTTAATCTAAACGAGGAGGCGGCAGATTAACTGTTGATTTTAACAGGGAGGAACTTGTGTTTAATAATTTTGGCACCACGTTATACACGGTAATGACTTTATGGAGGCGAGCCAGCGGTTCATACACCTGTATGCAAATCATACACGGCTTTTATAACAATAATAATAACAGTCTCAAAAGTTTTCAGATTGATTTCCTTTCTTCCTTGCAGGCAGCCGTCCATTTCAGTTCTTTTAAGTTGAGTACCTATCTAGTTTGATACCAGTTGCCAAAAATCATAAACATAGGAACCTAAAACATTCAGTAAAATGATCAATAAATAAAATTAAATGTTGCATACAGTAAGCTCTGCTGCATATATACTGAACATTGTCTATTTTAGATGACCTCCTTTGTCACCTTCATCTTATATCCTGTAAATTTATCCTTAACACAGTGGAAGCAGCTCAGTATGCAATATATGAGATATCTGGGGGATTACATTAAAATAACACCACACTGTCAAAGCTGCAGGTCTTTACAAACCATCATTAGCATTTTATAGAAAACTCTCAGGTCAACCAGGGACATAATGGGGTTTCTCAGTCTTCTAGTAACAGCTGTTAAAACTATCTGACGGGGGAAAGGTGAGGTTTTTTTTCTTCTGCCTGGAGGTCGGCCACAGTTTGTTGTCTGTGGTACGTGGAGCCAACAGACTGACTGTTGCAGGCTGAAAAGCGTGCATAGTTCATCTCCTCACGCTGCTGCAGGCACGTACAGACAGAGCTCCTTCCTCCGGCTTTGCATTCTTTAGTTAAAAAGGGAGATGCCGCTAAATTTCAGCTATTCAACTCAAGTTGTCCTGATGGTCTAGTGTCTAGTCTGGTCTAAGTGCACTTTATTGAGGTTTTTTTATGTGCCGTCATACTGAGACTGTTATTATAAAATTATAAATCAGGGAAACTTGACATAAAATGAGGTGCTAATTCATGTTGCATGCTTAAGTTTAATATAATTTAAGTCTTGATTTAATTTAAGGCCCATTTCAGCGCTCAAGCCTGAACACGGACATCAGTAACGCAGACTGTACCGAGACTACATCCATTTTTAAACACCGTTGGCCAGAATTAAAGCCAGGCTCTTCCTAAATTCAAGGTGTCTTTACCTGCCATCAACAATGATCCTCTATCTGTATCTGGCAGCTTGTTTTTCCTGTATGCCGACTTTCTGCTGTATGAAACACAGCATTTCACAAAACTAAAAAAAAGGTCTCGTGTCTCTTAGTGGAACCTGTTGGTCTTTAGGGGGGAACTGTAACAACGGTTAAGCTTCCTCATTCATCTCTCTTCTCCTGATCGTTGTTAACACACCGCACCGGATCAATTATTAAAAAAAAGAAAACTCAGCGCGTTTCACTTAACAACAAACAAACTCCATCAGGCATCGTTTCGTTTTCTTGCCTCTGTCGTAACACCACGGTGACGATTTCACCACTGACCCTTTTATAACCATATTAGTATTAAAAGCAGCATCACATTGATAACAAAGACTATAAATATACCATCTGTCGCCCCCTCATGCATACAAGTCGTTTCTTGTGATTATATAATTCTTAGTAGTTTTTTTTTTTTGCAGACTCTGAAACAGGAAGTACGCAGAGACGTCCAGTTTCAGTCTTTTTTTTGACATATTTCATATCCAACGAGACCCCTATAGCCTTTGGTGTAAAGATAATAGTGATGTTAGTGAAACAAGGCGGGCAGCTGCTACTGTCAATCAATTTACTATGTGCATTAATAGGCACTTGGTTTTGGGTTCATGCACAGATGTTTCAGTACGGACGAACGAGTCGACAGCACTCAGATTGAGGAATGACGGTTTCCTGTGTGGTTTCTTTGCTGTAATCAGGAAGTTGACAGGCTGACTCAAAAAGATTATGAGCAGTAAGCAGCAAGAAGTTGCAGTAAAGAAATAAGATTATCTGGAAATACCAGAGAGGACTGACAGGTAACTTCTCAACTGTAAAATGTGCCAATCAGGATGCATCTTGGTCACCAAGAAAAACAAGAAAAGGAAAAAATCACAGGAATGGCCTAATGCTAATAAGATATGTTTTTTTTTAAATGTCCAGACCTGTATTGATCAGGTTGTACTCGTGAATTTGAGAAACTGATGTTCTTTCCAGTCTTTCTCAAGACAAGGCTGAAGGCCGGGAGCAGATGGCTGTCTGCTCTGAGAGACGGCCTTCGAGGTATAAAATGCAACTGCAGTGTTTGCGTGCAAATGCTGCACAGCAGAGCAGAGCACGGCTGCATAATGTAGCTCGCTTGATGGTCGCAGCATTCATAGTCAGAGCAGGAAATGAAGTTTTTTTTATCAGCTTGAATACTGCGAGATATCGGCTGGTTCTCTACCAGGCAGCCAACGCGTTGCCGACCAGCTCTACAAAGTCAAACTGTCTGGTCAAATTGTGAAAGTGGCTTGTTAGCAGATTTACACAGCTTCAATGTCCACAGCACATATCTGAAATCATGACTTATAGATAAGGTAGAAGTGACCACAGTCATGTTACACACCCAAGAAAAGCCCTGTAATGAAATGTCTCAATGATCCGCCGAAACACACTGCATTACATCTACAGATGAAGACATTATGAGGGAGGATGGTAACAGACACAACACAGCATATGAGGTACACGTGTGATATATATATATATATATGAAAACATTAAGACTGTCACTAGGATTGTTTTAACTGTTTCTAAGTTTACCATATTACCACAAACAATGTTTACGATGTCTGACCGGTAACGAAAAAATAAAAAAATAAATCAGTTTATGATGTAAATTATTAACCAGCTGATTTCCAGCATTTCTAAACAGTTACTGACTGACTGACACTAACAATCAATTATCAAATTGTCAATTAATAGACAAATAGTTTAGTTATCAGACTGATAAGCTTCTCTCAAAAAGCTCCGCTTACATTTAGCTTAAACAAAAAGATGGCTTTTTAAAAAAGAAGGCTAAAAATCAGATATAAAAGCAAAATAATAATAATAATAATAATAATAATAATAGTAACCCATTTAGCAGCAGGACATTAAAATAAAGTGCTAGTGAGGATTTGTGCAGACAGCTCAGACCATGTGTGTGTGTGTGTGTGTGTGTGTGTGTGTGTGTGTGTGTGTGTGTGTCAGAGAGAGCTCTTTTAAGGAAATGAGGAAAAGAGTAAATGAACATAGTGCTATTATGAGCCTGACTTTATTGGATTAATAGTTTTATTTTTTCAAATAATAAATATTAGTCTCAGTTGTAGTCAGAGGCTTTTAAAAAGGTAAATAACACATGTTTACTGTTTTTAAACTGTAAATAGTTGCTGTCATGTAGGATCTTTGTACTTCCCCTGAAACACTATTTATTAGAGGTACAGTGGTCGGCTAGCTAGCTTGTAATATGCCTACGGTTGCTGTCATATCAATTATATTTTACACATAATAAATTATCAGCCTTTTGTCACGACTTCAGGTAGTTTTTAAGGTGTAACGGCAGCAAAGCGGAGTCAAACGGAGAAAGGGCGTGTTGGTGTAAGTCTGGCTGTTTGCTAGCAGGCTGCGGCTATGCTAACATTAACTAGCTAGCTAGCGATCTTTGGTGTACGAAAACTTCCATAACACAAGCAAGAAAAACACACAGCGGGGGGCAGACGTGTCCATTAAAAGGGATATTATATAGGAAGTAAGCTCAGGTGTATTTACAATATGTACAACTGTTCCTATTTTGAGTCAGGACCGTACAAGGAGCCTCCGTTTGAGGATCGCAAATGAGCGGAAGTTGAGCTAAAAATAATAAGAGCAGAAGCAGCAGCGGCTCTGCTGAGGCCTGGCTTTACCTCCACATCTCAACTACACGGTCGACGCCGGGACACAAGCCGAGGAAGACTCAACTGCAACCCAAACACTGACCGCTAACGTCCCACTGGGCTTTTTATCTGGCCATTAAATCGGCATCTTACCTTCTCCTCTTCGGATAGCTGCTCCTCATGATCCGCCATCTTTTCTTCCGGCACCACCAGCTTGTCAGAGCCGCGTGACGTCATCACATGGGTGGATCTCCAGCTTGGTGACAGACCATGTAGTACTAATACCAGTAGTGTAGTAGAAATACTCCGTTACAAGTACAATGCAGGTAAAGTACTGCAGTAACAGTACATACGTGTAGTGATGTTGATGTAGTTAAAGTACTGCAGTAACAGTACATAAGTATTGTGATCTTGATGTAGTTAAAGTACTGCAGTAACAGTACATAAGTATTGTGATCTTGATGTAGTTAAAGTACTGCAGTAACAGTACATAAGTATAGTGATCTTGATGTAGTTAAAGTACTGCAGTAACAGTACATAAGTACTGTGATCTTGATGTAGTTAAAGTACTGCAGTAACAGTACATATGTATTGTGATCTTGATGTAGTTAAAGTACTGCAGTAACAGTACATATGTATTGTGATCTTGATGTAGTTAAAGTACTGCAGTATCAGTACATAAGTATTGTGATCTTGATGTAGTTAAAGTACTGCAGTAACAGTAGTGACTGATATATTATTATATATGACATCATTATATTATTAATACTGAAGCATCAGTGTTAGAGCAGCATGTTACTGTTGTAGCTGCTGCAGGTGGAGCTAGTTTCAACTACTTTATATACAGTTAGATAGTTTAGTCCAGTGGTTCCCAACCTAGGGGTCGGGGCCCTCCAAAGGGTCACCAGATAAATCTGACTACTGTTTACATCAAATGTTTATATTAAGATGTAGACACACAGCTTATGTTTTTCCATGCATGGATAATATGTAAATCTGAACTATTCATCCTCTTATTCAGCCCTTCTGAGGCCTCATCCCTCAGATTTACACCTGCCAGTTCAGACATCATATATAATTACACTAACAGCCTACTTAATGCCTTGCTCCAGGGCACATTTATAGCTGTTGAAATAAAGCATCCCCATCTGACACCTATGAGGAAGAATGTCATGTTTTAAGGTTTAATTATCTCCTTTGTATGCCATGTTTTCCCCCCTCCACTAGATGGCGAACTAAGACTGTTTTCTAAAGGTTTTTCCCACAGCATGATCAACCTACAGATAACATGTAACTTAATACTTAATACTAAAACCAGCCAGAGAGACGGGAGGGGTGAGAACGAGAAACACGGAGAGAGCGTGGTTTGTTAAATATTATCACAGGTGGTGGGATCATTGTTAGCTTCAGGAAGTTTAAAGGATTCAGTGTCAGTGCTGACAAGTAGGAAGTCTGGATGATTGGATTCGTACAATCGCTGAACTCATGTTTCACTATATCCTCTTTGTGCCACTTATCTACATATGCAGACACACTACATATCCTTGTTTTCACTGACTTACGCTAATTCCCTGGAGGTCTACCCTAACCTGACTCATAACCAGCAGCCCTAACCCGCAATCTAACCCTAAAAAAACCTTATAAAGACCTGATTTCTGTCCACAAATTTAAGGCGAGTCCTTGAAATATGACTGTGTGACTGTGTATATAAGATATACTCATATATAGTGAGCACTGACATATACTTCACGACCCTAATCTATTATTATTTTAGTAAAAATAAACAGCAATAACACAATAAAAAAATACTCCATTAAAAGAAAACTTGTAACTGTCAGTATATGGTGAAGGGAATCAACCTCACAGTCTCTATGTGTTCGTTTAGGTCACATGATCACACCTGATCACACCTGTTTTAATGTTGCCTCAGTCACATCACAACAACTCACTGAACTTCAGTATGAACACGTAGAAACGAACCTACCGCCTGCTGGCTGCAGTCGCTCCCTTTACCTCTAAGACTGTAATTCATCCGTCCTTTGAAAAGGCTCGGTTGTGTTTGTTTAGGTGACGTTACCACACTTCTCGCGTTGCTACTGTATTAAACCACCATTACGGGGCCGCGGCGATGACAGAAACGATGATAGTAATCCACATCTTACAAGCCTGAGTCTGTCTTTCATCCATGACTCTTCTTTGCACCAACAAAAGATCCCTTATTGTATCTATCATTACAGATCCGCAGGAGCTTTGTCCTCTTTCAGTGTTTTCTCCTGCTTGTTTTCTCATCCGTGTCATTTTCATCTCATGTCAAAAACCCCATTAAATACTTGGCTGTCTTTGTTAAAGTTTTGTTGTGCTTCACTCCTCCTCAAACTTAACATTTTGTCTTTATCTAACCTCTTAAGGCCCCATAATCAGCACAAGTTGCAGGATAATCGTGCTGCTTCAGATTTGGGATGATGAGGCATGCTGGAGGATCAAACCAGGGGATTTTAAAAGCCCTGTAATTTGCCTTGAACTTGAATGGCCCCTGCAGTTTGTTTTTTTCCCGCCATTGTGTCGACACTGGAGCTACTCATCACCTCTGGGGGAGCAAAAAAGGGAGCATTGAGAGCTCTGTTTCTCTGCATCTGAATAGGGGACCGCTCTGTGACTCACCCTCAGCCACTGGTTAGTCACCTCAGATACTCATTACACTGTTCTCACTTAGACAATAATCACCCAGAAACTAAAACGTTAAGATATTAAAGATACAGAATGATGACGTGTTAAGATAAAGAGAAAGTTGCTCTTTTTTTTTGTAACTTCACGCTGAGTGATCGTGATCCTCTCTGTTCTCCAGTATCAGTGTGAGAAATGTCTTTTTTGGCAGTGCATCAAAGTCTGAGGAGGCAGTGCCATCGGGACGACAGAGGCCGTATTTCCACACCTCCTGACAGTATCTAGTGCAGTCTGCTTTGTGCCAGCTCAATAGCTGCTGTGTTGAATGGTGGCTAACACAGATGGATGAGGGTTCGCGGTGTTAAAAAGCGCTGGCGAGCAGGGACATCTGGGTCAGGTCAGGTGATATATGATATATGCAAGATGTTTTTCCACGCTCGGTTAAAGGTTGCATGCATCAACAACACATCGTTTCCTTATAAGCAGCAGAATAAAACATCTATTTATCTCAGTGAGTTAATCTAAAATATATAAAAACAGCAGTTTGTGATCATACTGCCATGTCACCTGTCATGTGGAGATACAAAAATACACCTTCTTCTTGGTTTGGTTTAGAAACCCCCCCCTCACCCTCCACCCTCCACCCTCCACCCTCCACCCTCCACATGCCTTCTGGGACTTTGGTGCCCCACTAAACCACAGATATGGGCTTTCAACGCCAGCCTGGCTGTGATCGCACTCCCCTGGCATTCCTCGGTACACCAGCACTCCCAGTCACGATTATCAGTCGTTTCACAGCGATTACATTTTTTTCTGTGAGTAACTGTGGAGTTATTCTGGTGAAGGAAGATTCAAACCAGGCTGGAGAAGTGAGAGTTTAAGTTCACATTATGAGATGAACTTCTTCTCCCAGGATGAAATGTCTGCTTGATGTTATATTCCTCCGTCCCGCTTGAAATATACAGCCTCAAAAACGTTTCTCAACTCATCTCCGGGGGTTGGATAGTAAGATCTGCAGACCTTGGAGCAGATGTGATGCTGCGTCTTCAGCCAACGAGCCTGTAGGTCTGACTTTAAGATGTACTCAACATAAAATACCTGGACCGCGTGTTGAATTATGGATTCAGGCTGAAGCT
The DNA here is from genome assembly GCA_036937835.1 of Pampus argenteus. NCBI lineage: Eukaryota > Metazoa > Chordata > Actinopteri > Scombriformes > Stromateidae > Pampus > Pampus argenteus. The sequence goes on from CM072869.1 coordinate 2,659,406, forward strand.
GAAAAACAAACAACAGAAAAATGCATTTGTGCCAAAGTGATCAACTGGAAACACACGTTGTGATGATTAATAGTGATGTTCTGTTTTTATTGGTTCCTGGCTCAGTTTTTAAATCATCTGCTTTTTTATTATTTTTGTTGCCATGTTGAGATCTGCTAATTAGAGAGCTCATTAGAGACATTTGATTTCATCCTCATGTGCGTGCAAACGATCTTAAACATCAGCCTGGAATAAGGAAACATAACAAGAGAAGAGTCGAATCAATCCCACAACAGCAGGCACGAGAGCGAAAAAAAATGTCCTGAAACAGTACGATGGATAAATCATCTGACTCTATTCATTCTCTTCCTCCGGACTCTAGTTTTGTGTTTTACACCAGCTTATGTGTCTCTGTGTGTTTCTGCTAAACATCGAGGTGCTTTCCTGCAGTAAATTCAAGCTCTTCTGATGCTCACGGTGTAAAGATTTTATGAGTCGCAGAGATGCTGACTCTCTCCTGAAAACATGTCTGAGGCTTCTGTGGTTTTCAGACAAAATGATCCTTGTCAGTGAGCTTTGATTTGCAACTGCATCCCTCTTTGTTTATTCATCATTTTAATGCCTTCTGCTCTTATTGTGTTGGATCTGTGAGTAAAACAACCGAGCAGGTGCTCCTGGTTATAAAATGAATACTGTCAAGTTAATATCTACAGCATGACACACAGTTACAGGTGCACCAATACTTCAAAGTTAAAGTCCTTTTCTTTTGTTCTTGGGGTGTTTCCATTATTTTGTCCAGGGTCCATATGCTTGTGTAGATACTACGCCGAGTCAACAGGGGGTGCCAACAAGTTAAAAAACTAGACCCTAAAGTTTCACCGTGACACAACAAACCATTTAATATTTGATCGAAATACTTAATAGAGGCAGATATGGTGTGTGTGTGTGTGTGTGTGTGTGTGTGTACCATCTACTTCCTTCTTTTCTCTCATGCCAAAACTGGTAATGAATGTGAGTTGACTCACCAGGTCAAAATGTTACTGACTGGCCAGATGATAAGTGTGTGTCTGTGTGTGTGTGTGTGTGTAAACTGAAATTAAAGTCTGACAGGGACAAATTTCCTTTTGAGGGGTTTTAAAAATTTAAAAATGCCCATAAAAACTTCTTATATATAATTCCTGCAGTTGAGTCCACTCTGTATGTTAACTTTGCAGGATGTATGTTAAGTATCACAATAAAAAACTACTACTGCATTCAAGAAGCTAAATGCAAACATGCAAAACCCACACAACTGTTTTTAACTGTTGCATGTGTCTCTGTGTTGTGATATCAAGCTACAATAAAGATGATTCAGGCAGATGTGGAAACTTTACATCAGTTGGACCTGATGGAGCCGCTTGTTTAATACTCAGAAGACAGATTTTAAGGTGGACTGCGTGTAAATACCTGCATACTTGTGTCTTGGTTCCGACACAGATGACTCACCTGAGATGACTCCTGCAGAAAAAACTTCCTCCTCCATCCTGGTGAACTGTTTGCCTATCACCAGCCGCACCTGTCCTCGCTTTGAACACGCATGTGGTCGTGTTTTTTAGCATGTATCACTTACAACAGGAGTCAGACACACAAATACCTGACACAGGTAGAGAACAGCGGGGGGTGAGGGTGAGGGTGGGGGAGGAGAAAGCCCCTGCTGGTAGGAGCAGGGAGTGAGAATGTGTCTGTGTTGCCATGTAATGAATACTCACTTTAACCTTTGCATAATTTTCACGTTTATAACTTATTTTAGTAGAAAAACTGTCAAATCTATTTAGTGAGTTGAGGTGAAAATACTGTGACAACCTTTTAATCCTTTCTGTGCTAATTTCTGAGCCGTTACACACGTATGTAAAGCTTTACCGTGACCAAAACACAAACCTGAAACTTGTGATCTGAGGAGACCAGTAGCGTTGGAGGCGGCAGAGTGAAGGATTGAGATTGAAGGGGGATGAAAGACAAGACAAGCCTGGCAGGAGACGGATGCCTAGAGTGATATGCAAAGACAGACATGCCTGATTCTCATGTTAGCTGAGGCTTAAAAAAAGGATTTCGCCAGGATAACTTAAGTCTTCGGACAAAGATACCGCAGCTACATCTGAAAGTCCACGTTCTCCTGAAGGCCTGGAAAATTCCACCGCGCCTGAACGTCACGTTCTTATCAGAATAAAGGAAAGTGGATTGAAGCCCTTTGAGACAAATCTGGGATTTTGGGCTTTTTATTTCTATAGGAACATTAGGTCCAAGTATGTTTAATAAAAATAAATTGGATAATTTGCAGACCTCTAATGACTAAGTGATGAAAGGTAATTAAAAAGGAGATCATTAAAAAAAAAAAAAAATAGTACAAGAGTAAATGACTCGACTCTCCAAACCAGACAAATGGCTGCAGGCAGTAAATGCAACACACTTGAAAGTTTCACCGCAATTAAGAAAACTATTTAAATCCTCTCAATCACACCTGCATATTTTTAAAATTTAGTACAATGGTTCTTTAAAAGTCACACATCAAAGATTTCACCATCATAAAGTTGAGCCAAATTACGTAAAGACACTGAAGTACACGTTTACACTGATGATTTTAAATGCTTACAAAAACTCTTTGATTTGTGCCGCGTTGTAAGAATACATTATATTAAATACATTATATTAAATACACTGCTGTTTATCAGCGCCAGCTCGCTCCATGTCTCTGAGCTCAGACTATTGTAAGCGAGACCATATTTGGTGCCACTTTACACAAGTCCCAGGTCGCCGAGCAACTGTGAGAAGGACAAAAACTTATCCTGAAAGCCACGGTCACGGCTCAGTTAAGACCGAAGAAGGGAGGGACGGGGGTGGGGGGTGGGGGGAGTCTAGACCGCGGTACTCAGGGGTCAGAAGAAGGGAGGAGGTCAAAGGTCATCCGCCAGCCAATGGGAACAAAAAGGTTGAATTTCTGTGAACAAAGGCAGAAACAAAAGGCAAAGACTGTGTTGTGTAAGTATGAAGCGTCCGTCTTAGTTTTATAAAAAGCTGCCGTGTGTACGTATTGATAAACTATGTGATAGAGCCCCGCCTTGATCAATAAACCACATTAACAGGAAACAGGGCTTAACTCTGATGGTATAGCTTTATTACACGGACAGAGTTGATTTGATATTACATAGGAACATGTACCTTCAGGATGTTTACAACTAAATCATACATATACACACACACACACACGTGTGTGTAGAACAGACAGTGTGGTGGAGAATCACATGATCAAAGTGACAGCAGTGTCGCGTCGGGATGTGAGGTGGCGTCACGACGACGACAACGTCTTTATTTACAAAACGGCAGTGGTTTGGTCTACTATGAGAACATAGTATTGATTAGGCGCCCTTTGATCACTCATAACAATCAATACAAAAATATATAGTACAGCAATTTTTCTTGTCATAGCATAACATTCATACCTGTCTGTCAATGGCCCAGCAGCAGCAGCCATTCAAAAAACAAAACAACAACAACAACAATAGAAGGGGCTCTGACCACACCCGTTGTTTACATGTTTACACTCATATTTACATTGTTTATGAACTAGTGGATTCCTGCAGCAGACTGATGAGGAGTTTTATACAATTCATGCAGTTCCCCCCTAAATAAGAAGTGGTTTTAATATTAGCAGGAGGGTTCTTCAGTCGTCAATAATCTATATCATCATCATCATCACTGTTACTTAATGCATTAACTGCACTAAAACGCTTTATAATTCTCAAATCACTGGAAGCCAAAGGTCACCTGGACAGGTGTGTGACACGTGGAAGTCTGAAGAAACCCTCAAGACTTAAAGCCAGATGTTATTAATAAAAACACTGACAGGTGTATCGTTTTATCAGCTCCAATAAATCTATATAAAACAGGCACAGATCTGATACACAGTTAAGTGACTCGGACAGTTCAGAAAAACCCCAGGACATGCTTCTCATGTGTTCTCCTCCTTCTTCTTCTTCTTTCCAAGAGTATCTCAAAGTCATGGAAAGAAAAGACGCTTTTCACTCGGAAACATCTGGGGGATTCCTCGCAGGTGAGATAATTATACAAATAAAGCATCCAGTGAACTGCAGGTTTGTTTTACACGTCCCACCTCACGCCTACGCTGCCGTCCCCCCCCTCGTTTCCTGTCTTCTTCTGCCTCGTTTTATTCACCTGAGGCGCCAAACGTTTCATTGTCTCTGAATGCAGGCGCAGGGCATGCGAGGGTGGCATATAGTCTTGTATTTAATGCAGAGGTTTTTTTTTATATACAACACAATACATGGCCATTTGTCCAACATTCACATTACAGACAGCGAGAAAACAAAACAAAAGCCGACGCCAACGACACACGGAAACATGAAATGTATCCTGCTCTGCCTGCGTGGGTTCAGCAGTCTGCGGCTTGTTTTGGGTGTTTGATGAATGTCGTTGTGCTTCTGTCACAGTGGCTTTGTCCGCTGGAGGCGTTCCTGTGCCTTGTAATTGTCCTCATGGGGGGTCGACGAAAGGTCAGAAATCGATAAGGTCAGCCCTTTAGTTCGGTGACGCTCGAGAAGGTTCAAAGGTCGACGATCTATGTACATCGAGTGATTCTTCCTCAGCATACAGTGTCCAGTGTTTGGTAAGTACATACAGTAGTTCTCAAACAGAGTCTTCATCGTCTTAAATGATCCTCCTCGCTTACTTCGCTCTTTCCGCGAGACCTTTCGTTCCCTCAGGTGCAACAGGTTCGCTCCACTTGGCAGCAGAGGGGAGAGTGAGACGGCAGGGAGGCGGAGGTCGAAGGGTCGGACGAGGAAGCCGGGGTGGAGGAAGAGGACGGGGGCAGCGAGAGGTAGGGGCTCATCTTGTCGATGTTGACGTAGGTGGTGTTGAGCAGGACGTAGTGCTCGCCGCTGAAGCTGGAGAAGATGGAGGAGATACGCGACACCAGCTCGGAGAAGGAGGGCCGACGCTCCGGCTTCGGATGCCAGCACTCGATCATCACCGTGTAGCTGAAAGGAGACGAGACGACATTTTATAAACTAACTTATCTTAAAAAAGCAGAAAGCTCCCATCCATATTAACAGTTCATCACTTGGTACCTTAGAAACCTACAGTAAGTCATTACTCCCTCAGATAATCAATAATCAGTTGAAAGCTGGGCTTCATTTTTTTCGTCCTGTCAGATGTTGTCAGAAGCTCTGATACTGCCGTTGTTACGTTTCCCTCTCTTTCCTTAACTTGGCAGTCCATCCGTATCATTGTTAGAAAATTTGGCCTCATTACCGCACGTCCGAAGTATCCGCCAGCGTCTGCTATCGCTAACAACACCCTGCGAACCATCACCAGGGAAGAATTACGGGAATGTTTGCAGACGTGCATCACCTCCGCTCACTCTGATGTTTAATTTACAGCTTGGGAACTTTGGGCCTCAACCTCCTTCACCTGAACACTCCCACACACACACACACACACACACACACACACACACACACTACAGACATGCAGCGTAACTCATGATGTTATCAGTGTGGTATGAGATCACGCTCGGCTTCGGTTTTACAGTACCAGTGGGCGAGTTTAATGGATCCTGTAGTGTTCAGTGAGTCGATGTGTAACACTTTGCTGTCATTTAATGTAAATAAATCACATCACAACTTTTTAAAACGAGGTTCAGCATTAATCAAAATCTGAAATAATCCAGTCCTGTGATACCAGAGGATCATCTGGGGGATTTCTAAATGCGTAAATCACAAGCATGTCACTGCCCCAACATGAAGGGCCGCATTCGGATTGGTCCTCCCAGCTTTGGGTGGGCGAAACGTTTATTGACTAACTTTTGGGGTCTAGAAATAATCCCACCAAGTGACAATCATACTGCATCTCTCTGGTTTCACCACTACGTCTGATGTGATTAGATCCAAAGAAAAAAGTAAAGAAACTCAAACGTCTTTGCCAGAAAAATCAGGTGACCACAGCAACAAGCGCTTAGCAACAAATCAAGACAAATAAAGAAGAAGAAGAAACACCCTCCCGGTGTTGGATTTCCATTTAAAAACTTGCTTTGTGTTTTGCAATAAAGAACAGAGAAGTAACTTTTATTTGACCCGCAGCTGTAATGACACGTCTCGCTCGACTGAGGAGCTGTGAGTATATTTTGGACTCCCGCTGAGGTAGATGACAGATGATGTAAACTCGAGTGGATTTTATTTATGACTTCCACTGCTTGTACAGCTCGTTCACCTCCACCGTTTCCCCTCCTGCTGCACTCTCCTGATTTTTCAGACTCCATGATGTATTGAAATGCAGCTCGACAGCACATCACTCACGCTAACTGAGCCGCGGCTTTGCCAGAGGAAGGTGAACGACAGTTGAAAAGTGCGTACAGATGTGTGTGTGTGTGTGTGTGTGTGTGTGCTTACAGCGCGTCGGGGCAGAACTCGGGCTGCAGCAGCCTCCTGCCCTGCATCAGGAACACGGTGATGTCGAAGGAGTTCACGTCAGAGTACGGCGGGGCTCCGCGGGTCATCAGTTCCCATAGCAACACGCCAAACGACCACTATTAGACACAAATGCTCCAATTACACACTTTTTTTTTTTTTTTTTGCATGTATTAAATTTGTAATGTGCGTTTGTACGACCGAGTCCTCACCACGTCTGACTTGGTGGTGAACTTGTGCGTCTGCAGACTCTCCAGAGCCATCCATTTGACGGGCAGCTTGACTCCGCTCTTGTTGTGGACGCTGTAATACTCTTTATCATAAACATCTCGAGCCAGGCCGAAGTCCGCCACCTTCACCGTGTAGCTCTCATCCAGCCTGTGGAGGGCGAACAACAATTACAACCTACGCAGACGTATTTAACTCTATTTTAGTCTCTCTATATATGATCTGTTAATGTGAATGAATAAATATGAACTCACATGCAGTTCCTGGCAGCCAGGTCTCTGTGGACAAACTTCTTGCTGGCCAGGTACTCCATCCCTCTGGCCACCTGCAGCCCGAAGCCCATCAGGTCCTTCACCGTCGGATTCTGGAGAGAAAACACACGGCTTCATTTGAAATCACATCACGTTTTGACGAAACTATAAAGGGATAGCGGTATGATTTACGTGGGATATATTCAACATGCAGGCATCTATCTTACATGTCCCTCGTCGCGAATGAAGTTTCGCAGGTCGCCGTGCTTCATGTAGGGAAGGACCACCAGTGGCGAGCCCTCCAGCGGCAGGCAGATCCCGAGGAGAGAGAGGACGTTGGGATGGCTGAAGTCCTTCATGATGATCCCTTCCTTCAGGAACTGGGACACCTCTTCCAAGTCTGTAATGCCTTGTAAAAAATAAATAAATAAATAAATAAACAACTTTTTCGACAGTTTGCAGGTAAGCAGGCAACAAAAACGTCTTTCACACAACAGGAAAGTAATTCCTTATATACCTTAAAGGGTAAAGGGATGATGATAGTAATGGATCTGACATGACCCAATCCAAATTCCCATTTGCCAATTGCATCCCTGCCTATGGAGTCCTGCTCTTTAGCCTCTGGGGCTCGGCTGTAATCTGGTTAGAGATTGAAGCTCTTTCAGCCCGGAGAAACCAGCTGATGAGCTTTAAACCGAGGTTAGACCCCGAAGATACAGAGAGAGATGACTTAAGGCTCCTGATAGGAAAGTTAAGGAGGAAAATGACGTCGTCATAGTGATAGTTTTATTAGGATAAAAGCATCAAGTCAAGGTCTCAAAAACAAAAAGAAAGCCAGAAACAATGACACAACGTGGAAATAACTAAACTCAATAAAAAAAAAGGTTCAAATCCCGCAGCACTAAACCTTGTGACGACTCGTTGCCGAGCTTTCCACCGAAATCTCTCCAACATCAATCTCTCTGCTTCCAAGTGACAGGTTACATGATTAGGAGGGAGCCTAATGCCGTCCGCACCATCAGACGCTCATTCATCACCATCAACTCAGCCAAAGAGGATTCAGGGATCTTTAATGCTATTGGTGCGCCGTGATATCATACGTGTAGTATGCGATTTAAACGAGATGTAGGATGAAATAATTATGGTTGGATGTAAATATGTTTGGACAAGGAGGGAGTGTGTGTGTGTGTGTGTGTGTGTGTGTGTGTGTGTGTGTGTGTGGAAACTGAACAAGTGCTGCGTTCAATTGTAAGACGTAACGAGGGATTTCTCCACGCTTGGGAGGGATATTATGTTCAACCTCAGATCATGACAAAACACTAAAAACATGGTGTGCTTTAATAAACACATCAAGTTTGGTCACACTGGGAAATAAAAATGCACGCTCAAAGGGTTTTTCTGCATGACCCATATATATATATATATATATATATATATATATATATTTAATACACACACACACACACACACGTAGAGAGATTTGTACTTACGGTTGAGAGACTTGACGGCACAGTGCTGCTTCTGCCCGTCGGGCTCGAGCAGAGTTCCATGAAAAACACAACCGAAGTGACCTGCACGTACCGACATGATGCATTAGTCAGAATTACTCAGTATCATCAGGTTTCAAAAGCTCATGTTCAAACCTGTAAAACAAATCTTACACAAAATAAACAACGTGTTGATGTTCCAGATGTTTCCCACTTCTGAACACGGGAAGGTGCGTTTTTACCACATGAACATACAAACTGCACCGTAAGCCTCGCCGGTACCCAACATGGTCTTTTTTTTTTTTGTTTGCTATAATTTTGATGCATCACTGGTGAAACTGCACTTCCTCCACCTGAATTTCACCGTGACTCAGTAACATTATGAGAGCACATGCGTATGTGTTGGCACTGCATGAAAGGGACAGTGAGAGCTGCTGACAACTGGAGTCCAGTTCACTGCACGTGTGAACATACCTGGCAGTAAACTTCAATCTGATTCTGATCATATCTTCCCCTTTTATGACTTGTTGCTTAATGTACTCATCGACCAGGAACTGTAAACAGTTACAGCGGCTCAGATATTGTGCCCATAAATGGTAAAAAAAAAAAAAAACCTGCATGGCACCGGTTGAATCAGAGACGTTGTGGGACATTTTTGGGTTCTGTGCAATCAGGAGCCTTGTTGAAGCGGTTCCTCTCAGACAGACTGTGATTAGGATGCCAGTCGGCTCCATGATCACACAGCAGGTCGGTCCAGTAACGTGATATTTATGTCTGCTGTTATGTTTAAAATAAAAAGGAAGCTTCAAGGTGATTTCGCCTGTTTTCACACCATCGTCAGCTAATTCTCTAAAGTTACCTTCAGCCTCACACAAGTAACCCAGTATGAAGGTTTATTCATTAGTACCCCACGCAGAGTTAATAGCCCCCCCTACTTGAGTTATTGTTCATTTCATTGAATTATATCTGCTCTTTAAGACATGAGGGCGAGACGGAGGAGGGGAGCAGGAAGAAAATGAGCGCGGCGTTCTCCTATCACGTCCCCGCAGATGGTCGAGGGTGTCGGATTACGACTCCCAACAATGGATCCTGGGAATACTTGCCGCCGTGTAAAAATCATCCTACGCATTTTAAAAGTCGTGCCTCCAAATCCAGGCTCCTTTCTGCAGCCGAGGGGGGCAGAGGGCCGGTTTCTGTGACACTGAGGGGTTGTTGGGTTTTTTTTTTTGCAGTTTTGATGTTGAATTCGATCTGTGGGTCTGTGCGAAGCCTACTTAAACTGCACAATACGCTGTGATTTTGTGTCTGCATGTCAAGCTTGTGGGTTTGATAAAGCAGGAAATTGAGCTCTTTGTGGGTGACTTTAGCTTTTGCACTTTTTTTCCGTAAATCCAAGGCTTTAATCTCAGCTCAGTTGTACCATTATATTCCTATTCATGGTTTGTGTGCATGAAAATAACGTCTTTACTATTACTTCTCATGTACTGCTGTTTTTCCTTTGCCTGATATTGCAATTATATAAATATCTATGCAGTGTATGAAACAGGGAACACATATGTCATGATAACCGTCTGTGGTACTTTTACAGGACAGATGCAGTACAAATACACAGAGGAGGAGGATCTTAGCCCCGTCGATGTGTATAAATACATTAATGTTGCATATCAGTGTTTATATAATATGTGGTGTCAGCTGGACGCTGGTTAATCAGGCAATACGTTCATGTTTTATTGAGTTACCGTGTTTAGCGTTTGCTATTTTTTTATTGTAAATCTTCTTCATGCTGCTGTAAAAGCCGATAAATCCCTTCATAAGGACCTTTAATGCTTCTTCAGAGATAATTCAGCATCATCTGCTACATTGGCAATTTGATTACTGACTGACGTTATCAGTTTTTATTGGCCGGATCTTAATACATGACATTTTCATACAAATACATGTCTGCTTTTTATTTTCTAAGATGCAGCAGATCAAGAAAAGACGGCCAGTATCGTCTCAGAAAACCCTGAGCTGATTGTTGATATGTAACGATCGATTCATACAGCGAAGGTTTCTGTGACTGACCTCTGCCGATGACCTGGTTGAGGTGAAGCAGCAGCTGTTCCCTGGCGATCACCACATGCTGCACCTCCGTCAGCAGGTCCGGATGGAGACAGGACGGGTCGATGTGGACCGGGGCCATCAGCAGGGGCGACACCAGCTCGCCCTCTATTCCTAGACCCGTCCCACCTCCCAGCACCCCCAGCCTGGGGGACAACAGCTCCCCATTGCCCCCGTAGATGGGAGGAGCTCCCCGGCATGTTTCGGGCCTGTCGGTGCCCTGATCTGGAGGAGCAACAGAAAAAGGTCAAAGGTCAGCGACGGTATCAGCCTCCAGAGGTCAAGGTGTGTTACATGATCAGAGGAGGGCGACTACAAAGGCAAAAAGGGAACGTGACACTGTGACGGATGCTAGCCGAGCTTTTGTTGTTGCCGTTAGTGGAAGCAAAGAAATGCAAACTAGTTTTAATCTAAAAAAAATCCAGAACAGAAAACAGGGACGGACATAAATGCTCATATATGGACTATATGATCCTGCACCCCAACAAGCATGCTGCTGATGCCTGAGGACAAGCATTAGTTCATTAGTAAGTCTACCGTCTCAGATTTTAAGCCTTTCAGGAGGAAAATTGCTTTAGCTCATCACACTCAGGATCATAACAGAAGGAGTCTCCTCTCACACCCTCAGGATCCAAACCGCAGGTGACTTTTTAAAGATTGCATCAAAGTTTAGGAAAGACCGGCCTGTCCAAACATCACCTGTGTGCCCTCGGCATACAGGTGATTATCTGTATGCTGACACCTGGGTGATGTAAAAACAACTAGTGTCACTGTATATATATATATATATATATATATATATATATATATATACAACCTCACAGGTAGCAGGAGGCGGAAACACTGACATAAAAATAAAAAGCTGTTAGTTGAGGACGTGTAAAGCATGCACAGCTAGCTTAGCACCCTGCAGGGAGGGAAGCAGGTAGATGGGAAGGCGGGAAATATGATAAAAAGGTGGGAAGAATATGTCAGGTGTGGGCTTGGCGGGATGGGCGGGGCTTATCTGGTTGACGTACCCTCCAGCAGGGTTGTTCTATAGTCGACTGACTCGTGGGAGACCATTTCGTTAGTGGGGCTGACGCTCCTCGCGTTAGCCAACCTGTCCAGATGCTGGATGTGACCCCGGCCATCATACCACACCTCAGACAGATCTAGAGACAGAGGGGGAGGAAACGGGGTGAGAGGAGGAGGGAGAGAGGAGCGGTGAGAAGGGAGGAGAGACGGGAGGAGATGAGGAGGGAGAGAGGAGCGGTGAGAGGGGAGGAGAGACGGGAGGAGATGAGAAGGAGGGAGAAATCAGAGAATTACTTAGGAAGGCAAAGCGTTTCCCACCGATGCACCCGACAACAAAAACCTACCGTCAACCCACGAGACGAAAAACGAGACCCAGCAGACACACATGCAAGAACACACACACACACACACACACACACACACACACACACACACACACGTAGAGTATATACTGACTTTCTGATGAATTTTCATATCTTTATGTACGTTTTTTCTAGATTTTTCTGCCGCGTCGCTGTCTAATATTAAAGCCGTGTTTTTCCGGCCTCACGTCTCTGCTCTCACCGTCGATGTGTTTGTTCCTCCTCCACATGAGCAGCGTTCCCAGCAGCAGCAGCAGCAAACTGACAAACACGCAGCCCACAATCAGGCCTGTGTAGTCCTGCTCCTGGGCCAGCGTCACCTTGCCCAGATGCCTGATGCTGTCCGCCTGGCGCCACTGAAGGAGGTGAAGAGGACAGAGAGGCAAAGAAATACATGTCAGAGGTCAGACGGTACTCTGACTCAGCTACTACAGTATAAACTGAAGTTTAGGACAATGCTATAGTCAAAGTATCCTTAACATACAGAAACCTGCAGCAAGCCTTGTCTGATGTCTGTCATTTGGAGACCTAAAAATCCTCCTCTTTGGAATAAGATGCTTAAAATCATATATCATCGTCTCCTTCTACCTCCTGATTAAAAATCCATCCATCATCTATGAAGAGACGAGATGTCGCCTCCTTCACCCGAGGCTCCAAGTGTCCAATTTTATACCAGGCCCTCGAACTCAACGGATACATAAGAATTTACAGGGCATGAAACTGGCATTCAGACATGTGGTATGCAATAACCATGCACACACACACACGCACACACACACACACACACACACGTCTGTTGCCACAGTCTGGAGGCAGATTTCATCAGTGATATTGCTTCTGCCATTATTAGGTTTAGTGGAAATGAGGTTTCTACTGCTGCTGACAGTGTGCGTGTGTGTGTGTGTGTGTGTGTATAAATGAGACTGTCTGGGCATGTCAGGACGTAGGGGATATATTAGTATGTGTGTGTGTGTGTGTGTAGGTTTGTGGGGCTCAGGGATATTGGCTGACCCTCCCCAGAGATAAAGGCTTTTCCTCTGAAGGCCAGTTCACAAGTCAACAGTGGACGTGATGGCTGGAAATCATCTAGAAGTGCACTTTGTATCATAAAGCTTATAAAATCTCTTCAGGGCTGTTTGTTGAAAAAAAAAAACAATGATGCTAAATGTTCATGTGGAGCTGCCAGAACAGAAAATTCAAGTTATATGAAGCTCCAGTTTGTTTCTATACGTGCTTTGTTCTGCCTGTGGACACACCCAGCAGTGATGTCACAATGTCCTGGAGTACACCTGCATATCACCGCAGCAAGGTGAGAAGTTAAACCACAAGAAGTCAACACATGTTTAAGGGACTGTTAAATACGATATATATATATTTTTCATTAGAAAGACTTTTTTCCCCAATCTGAGTCTGATGAGGTAAAATCTATTGTAGGAAAGGTTTGATCATTAATGAGACGTTCGTCCCCGTCTCACGACTCACAGGACGCTTGACTTATATTCAAGAGACAAGACAGCTGGATGCTGAGCTCGTTCACTCAAACACACGGTGTAATAAATTCTCCCTGAGCTGGTTTTTATAAGATTTTATAAGATGTTTGGTCTCGTATTTATGTTTTTTTTATATAAAACAGGAAATAATTCACCGTGCACTCTAATTTAATTGGTTAATTAAGGATGACAGGACGAGTATCATTTTATTATTGGAGCTCAACCACTGACATGCACATGACATCAACCTGCAGCTTCAACAAACAGTCTCACACACCCTGAACGCTGAAATAAAACACTGTTGAGTCAAGTGGAAGAGGATCTATGTGTGTGTGTGTGTGTGTGTGTGTGTTTGAGCTGCGTGTCTCTATAAACAAAAGGCTTCATTTAATCAACAAAACACAATGACCTTTTCTGTTTCTTAATGCAAATTTCATGTGTCGTGGCATCGGCAGGCGGCGGGCGTGTCTCACCTCCACCTGCAGCTCCTTCGCGGTGGTGGCCTGCAGCTCGGTGGGAACGGTGCACTCCAGCGTGTTTCCAATCAGAGTGAGACTCTCACAGCTGTGGTTGGAAACGGTCAGGACCTGACACTTCATGGCCTCCCTGTCCATCCGGTCACCCTGCGGTGGGAGGAGGACGAGGGAGAGAAGATCAGGGGGAGAAGAGCAGGAAGTGGAAGGAAGTCAGATATGTTGAATAAACACCATTACAAGCACCTATAGTTAAGGTCAAGGGTCAAAGGTTGCAGCATCTAACATGGAAAAAGGGTTAAGTTCAAAAGAAGATGACAACACGCAGCTTTAAAGGACAAGTTTACAATGTTTCAAGGAAACTGCGGGTTATTATATCCCATCTTTGGTTCATAAATTCAGTTAATCTGCCCCGATGCCCAGAAACATGCTTCACATCTGAGTTATATGAACTGGAAGCATGTTGTTGTTGCTTATAGCTGTTTGTTAAGGATGTGCTTGAATTGGAAACAGACGATTTCAGTCTTCATCAGGTCGGGGGGGGGGGGGGGGGGGGGGGGGGGGGGGGGGGGGTTTCTCTTCTTGGCAGTTTATCATGATTCATAATGACTGAAAGTAAATAAGACAGAGCAACTTCTTCTGGTCTTGTGACCCAGTAGGATGACGACGCCCAACCCCCACCCCCACCCGCCCTCTGAGACACACAACTATTGTCCACGTGAGTGTGTGTAACTGAGTTAGTGAGCATGTGGAAGAACAACGAGGTCTAATTTGCTCTTCTGTGTCCCTATTTGTTTTCTACATAAAACCTGTTCTTCATTTGTGTTTCCTAAGATTCCCTCACACACACACACACACACACACACACACACACACACACACACACACACACACACACACACACACACACACACACACACTTGTTTGAGTGCAGCAGAAGGCAATAAAGAGAATGATCACATTCGTTGCGTGACAGCTTGGGATTTTCCAATTTGACACAGAGTGAAGGCTCGCACCTGTTCCTACACTCAACTCTTTCTCTCTCTCTCTCACACACACACACACACACACACACACACACACACACACACACACTGCAGTCTACAAACACAGCAACACAGGCCACTAATTCGCCTGCTTGCATGCAATTAGGACACTCAGAAACACTTTGAAACAAGTTCATCCAATGAAATCCTTATTTAGTGCGTTTTCCCAGCTGTCGGCATGACAATACTGTACATGCTGCAGGGAAGAGTCATTAAAATGGTTAAAAAGCTAAAATGAAAGATGAAATGCTTCTGAGTTTTCTGTGAAGTGATCGCAGATGATCCTGAGCCAAAGCCAACAGTCTTTCATGTGCTGCCACGTTGGTGCGGAGCTGTCAGTCACAGCTAAATATGACTTTATTTCTTCATTATTGGCAGCCATTTTTGGGGCAAAAGTTATCAGATGGTGCTAAATGAGCCGAGCATTCACCCTTTAGTGGAGGCCGTTGCAGGGCACGGTTATCAGATGGCGTTAAATGTGGCCTGGCTGGTCCCCCCCCCCCTCCCCGGGTAAAAACTGGGAGTCTGTCTGGGCTAAAGGGAGGGGATGAAGGGGGTGATAGAGGTTGGGTTGGTGGTGAATTTAGCAACAGGGCCAAGGTCATGTCTGGGAAAAGAGTGAAAGAAGAAAAAAAAAAAGAAAGAGCCAGGATCCCCTGATAGGGGTTTGGCACAGCTGCCACTAACCGTCGAGCTGCGTCAACAAAAAAGAAAAAGAAAAAAGACGAATCTGAGAAAGAAACAAGCAGAAATATGCATTTCATTGTGTTTGTGCAACATGCTCTGGGGACTGTGGTGGCTTGTTTGAAAAGCAGCATTAATATGTCAAGAGCTTTGACCTCAGCAGCCAGAACAATGCGAGTAAAGTGAGAGAATACACATAGAGGTGTAGCAGTGGTGGAGGTGGGGGTGGAAACGATGGGAAACAGGCTCCACTTCCTGTTTTTCTTTCAGTATTGTTTCCTTCCCTACTTGACCTGGGCCATGGATGCTTGTACGTGTGAATGTGTGTGTGTGTGTGTGTGTGTTTGGTTTGAACCTGCTTCATTCATGTCATTCAGTAAAGTTTTTTAAAACAAACAGCTCTAAATTATTCACATTGTAAGAAATATTATTATAAATCTGTGGAGTTTCCTGATTTTATTACTCCTCAAACAGCCTGCAGCAGCCGGTGCTGGATAATTGCTGCAGGTTGTGTGCATTTCTTCTCTTGTTCATGCTCTCACCTTCAGCTCCACAATGCTCTTGTTGTCCTTGGAGGTAAGCTTGGGATCCTGGAAAAGTGGGTCCTCCACGTAGATCAGATCCCACTGATCGGTGGAGTAGCCGTCCAGGACGAACGCCACCTTGGTGACCACCGGCGGCGGAAGGGCCAGTTTGGCCAGAGATGGCGTCGTGCATTGGATGGACGTCCGGTTCTCCCCGTACACACAACTCTGGAGGAGGGAGACAAACAGCTAGTGGTGTAAATACAGATGAACCCTACTGATCTGCTTTCACACACACACGTTCACTATTGTTCCGATCAATGGGATGTTAAAGAATACTTGGCTCACGTTTTGATGTAAGGAAGGAAGGAAACGATCACGTAGGAAAAACCTGAATTCAAAAATCGGACTTCCTCTTAAAAATATCCAACTTTCATATTCACATCACGCAACAATTGGCCAGGTGTGGATTTAAATTCTTCCTCATTTCTCATTCGGAGCTATTTTTAGTCACTTTTTCACGTCTTGCAGGAGATACTGTCATAAATATCAAACTTTCCTCAAAGTAAAGGCAGCTGCCTCCAGGTCTTTACTCATTCATACAGTACAACACGTATGCAGTAATCCTCAATCTGGCAGCTTCTTTTATACTCGACACATTATACGAGACGCCTCCTGTTTTCAGCCGCTCTGGTGTTTATACGTTTGGCTCGAGGGGTAAAAACAGAGTTTGGATTGAGCCCGCTTAGGCCTCCCGCTATTGTGCTCATTAAGACCCTGCAGTGGGAGACAGAAAGCCTGGAAAACAGAAACACCCAACACCCTAAGTCCTTTTTATTGAGGCGTGGCAAAAGTTTCAACTCGTTGCCAATAAACACGTCTCCTGTGTTTGCCGGGCAAAGATCTAAACGTGAAGAGCATCTCTGTAGCAGCTGGACGTCATGACTGGATTTGCTCATTTTCTTTGTGCAGGTTAATTAAAGGGGACTTAAGAGTATGTATCGCTGGGTGGCACAAATCCAGAGAGTCGCATAAGAGAAATAAACCTGCATCGAGGAGGAAGTATAGCAGCGATGGAGTTGTGTGTGTTAATCGGCTCCAGCTGGATACCAGCATGTAGTTCGGTAGCTATTTAAATGCTTCGTCATAAATGTTCTCAAATGTAGTTGACTTTGGCTCCAGAGCAGCTTCGCAACACAATCACAAGTCCTGCTAATGTCAGGCAGGGAAAAACTAAAACCACAGTGGGAATAGAGTCAGTAGGGCGAGGCGTCATTCAGCATCTGTGCAGTACGACACACACACACACACACACACACACACACGGCTGTAAACATAAATATATGGAGTCGGTTGGTGGTCTGGGAGATCAGGTTGTGTGACTTGAGCTCTATCTTTTTATTTGTTCACAGCTTTTCTTTTCTAACAATGAACTTATCACAATAAAACATCTGGATCTTCTTTATTTTTCCTGACTGAGCCACATGTGTAGGGGCCGAGCAGTCGGGGAGAAACAGTTGGTGGAGATCATTCATAGATTTGGACTTTAAGTAAACAGCAATTATTGTCTGAAACTAGAACGTAGAATGTGGCTTCTCTCCCACAGATTTTAAAAAGACATATATATTCTTAGACATGCGCAACATACGGTGTTGATGAAGAGTTTGGAAACACAATCTGGTTAACAGTAAAGTCACTGAGCCGTACGCAGCTTCACAAACAGCACGGCGGAGGAAATGTAGGGAGGAAAAAGGCATCCAGACTGGGGTGTTAGTGGGATACGGATCTGCATGAGGCGACGTTCCCAGAAACACGGATCCAAATGACTCTCATTTTAGTTTTTCCATTTAGTCTTGTGCGTCATTACGATTAAAATATATTTTTAAAAAAATCAGTTAAATCTGTTTCTGTGAAGATTTAAAGACGACGCCAGAATAAAATAAGGATCCTTATTGTAGAGATTCCAGTTTATTCATTATATCATGTGATATAAAAGGTGGTGTAAACATGTGATGGCATCATGATCCTCCACACAGGTGCACTCAGAACAAACCAGACTCGTTTGAAAGATCAATGTTGATATTTGCACTGTGGCAACAGGCAATGATAGTGTGTGTTTGTCTTCTGGGCTACAAAGGTAGATGTGTCCTTGAGTTCATATCCCATCAGGAGGTGGAAAAATCTCGTGACCTTTGAACACAACAAACGCCACCTTTACGCTGTTGTTTAGTCAGCGGGCGCTCGTGTTGGTAACTTTAACACGCTTTAAATACAACACAAGGTGTTTCTGCACGAAATAGTTTTATCAATTTCCTGCATTCGCTGCTGCTTTTAAAGTCACGTTTTAAATCCTAATATCATTTATTTCAAAAGACTTTTAAAGGTTCATTTCGGACAATTTTGACTGAAAAGAAACGTGGACTCAGATTTACAAAAATAAAAGCGTGTTCAGACTGTAATCCTCCAAAAGCAAAAACAAAACCCTCAAACTGATGAACGTGTGACCCTCCACAGAGCCGCAGCTCCGTTAAAGTGTTGCTGAAACTTCCTCACACACACACACACACACACACACACTTCCCAGTCTGACTCCCTAGTGAACTATAACAGTGCAGATGGACACACGCACACACATTAACACGCCGCATCCGCAAAGGCTTGAACACGAGCACATACAGGAGAATAAAACACACATGCATGCATAGAAAATGTGCATATACTATATGTTTGTACACACACACACACACACACACACGACTCCCAGGAGTCACAGCAAAAAGGAAAAATATCCTGTGAATTAGTGGAAACCTCCGTCAGTTTCATTGTTGAGCCAATGTCTCCTCTTATTTAACGGAGAGGAGGTGAAGATGTGTAGGCTGACAGCAGCTGGAAATACAATCGCTGGGCAGCGAGCGGGCCGTGAGCTTTACTGCGGGGTGATGAGAGAACCAGCGCCCCCCCCGCCCCCCGAAAACCTCCGCCGCCCCAGAAGGATCATTAGTGTAACAGCCTGCGAAAAAGCAAAGTCATAACGGAGCTCCCACGTACAGAAGTGCTTGTCAAATCTAGAGTGATTTATATCAGCAGAGGTTTCCTGCCGCTTCCTACCACGCTGCGCTGCGTCGGGTTATCATCCACTCTCCACTCCAGCTGCGTCTCTGCTTATTATCTTGATTCTTTCTTTCTTTCTTTCTTTACGTCTGCACAAAATGCATCTTGTTGTGTTTTTATAAGAACCTCTGCCATCTCTGTGATTGTACAAATGAACTTCAGGCAGGCTGCAATCAAAGTTAAATGATACTTTCTGAGTCCAAAATCAACAACATCCCTCAGATATGATTCATTCTTTGGCATTTTTTAAAAAACTTTTGCACAGCGACGACTTTTTGCAGTGATGACGTCCTGTTATGTAGGACTTACACATTATAGCATGTTACTGTTGTAGCTGGTTGAAGTGGAGTTAATGCTTAATGCTATTTTATGGTCTCATCATATGTTTTTGTATGTTTCACAGTGAGACATCAACACATTCACCCTGCTGTCTTTAGGCTCTACTGGAAGCTCTGAATCACCTGCTGACGTGGAGAAAACTTCACTCACTTTCATCCACTTCCTCCTCTCAGATACCCCCCAGCTGAAGGTGTGTGGAGGGGAGGGTGGGGAGGAGGGAGGGGGCATGGGAAAGGAAAGAGGCTTCATGAGGCATTCAGGTGTCAGCTGGGACGGAGGGATTTATCCTGCTGGTGTGAAATAGGAAGAAGAATCGGGCACTAAAGAAGCCAATTGATGAATTTTAGGCGACAGGTGTCTGGCGTCGGTGAAGCCGAGCAACACGACGTCAGTCTCTACGTGAAAACTCACAGATCACACTTTTATTTGTGCCGAGACTCCTGAACTTCTTTTCAGCAACTCTCGTTTTCACCTGTTTCGCCCGCTCTGATGTTCTCGCCGGAGACTAAACCAATCGTACGGACGTTGTTTAGGTTCATGAAAGCAGCAGGCATGACAGGCTGGCTCACATTACCCAGAGTGCCGTTCCGCTGGCGATGGAAACCTCTGGGATGTCCGTTTGGAAGAGATCCTCGCCTCTATTTTGAAAGGTTAAGACAATAAGACAGTTATACTGTCCTCTGCCAGGCTGAGCTTTAACTCATCCCGTTTACTGGAAGGAATTTAAGAGGCGACAGCTGGAGCCCTACAGGGGCATGATCCCATCCTAAATCATTAGTAATGATAGATATTTTATACAGGCCTCATGCTTTCTCTGCTTTTTTCCTCTCCTTCTTCTCTGGTTTGTTTTTCCAATTTAAAATGAACAATAAACTCTTCTTGTTTTCACATCTTAACCGAAGACGTGTTTTTTTTTCTTTTTAAAGTAAAAGGCTCCAGGTTGCATGTTTTCTAAAGTCAATCACAGCATGTGTAATTGACTTGAAAGTGAGTAATTGAGCCCTCGCCCACTGTGGTGTAAACTCACAAAGGTCTCGTGACACATAAAGAGCATTAATGACCCTGAAGTCACAGGTGAAATTACAGCCAGTAAACTTCATGCAGCTGGAATAAACCCGACGCTCTCATGTTTGCTCCTTGTTATACGTCCCATTTTATTTTCTTCTGGTTGGTTTTGCAGGTGTCACCTCAAACACCGATTCAGCTCGTTTTTACTAGTGCTCTACATCAGTGAACAAAGCACATTAAACCGCAGGTAACCATAGCAACATCACATCCTACATTATGGTAGCCGTTAACTCTCACTGGCGCACCAAAACTGACCACAGAAACAACTTCACAGTGTTATGTGATCATGGAAATATCAGCGTCAGGAAGGTATTGTATTAAAGGACAGGTTCACCATGTGAGCAGTTGCACAAAACACCTGGAAACATCCAGGTGCAGCTGCTGATACAACTATAGATATTTACATGGTGAAACGAGGATTTGAACCAGGAACTTTTGGGTCATAAGTGTGATTTCGGAGCCCTCGAGCAACGTCTGTTCACGCTGTTTGTGTGTAACAAAGCCTGAGCTCCTCGGAGGCCCATCAACCACTGACCTGAACATGGGTCAATGAGCAGGGAAATAAAAGGGAAAGTGAAAGACGAGACACTGCAGGAGGAGAATATGTGAAAGAGACAGATTAGAGATAAAAGGATCGTCCGTGGCTAAGATTTTAGATACAGGCCTTATTCAATAAGAACATGTGTTCTTCATAGATGCGTGTGTGTGTGTGTATTTACTCAATCAACCTGCTTTACGTGTGCCTCAGGATGACAGATAACATCATAACAAAGTCTGTCCTCAATCCGCCTCCCTAAGGCAAACATCACCTACACACACACACACACACACACACACACACACGCACGGAAAACAACACACCTCTGCTGTGTGTAAAGAGGTGTTTGTTTGTTATGACTCGCTTAGAGTAAAAAGAGAAATGTCACTCATGTGACTCGACTCGCATGTTCAGCCTCTGCAGAGGAGGACGAAAAAAACAAAAAAACAAAAGTGTCGATATGTTGAAAATGGTGGAAAAAAATGTGACCACATTTATGGAGTAAAGTAGTCTCGAAGAAAAGGTTGAATTACATCTTTACATGGAAAACGTTGGTGCAGTTAACCTTATAAAAAGTGTACTTTTCTTTCAAAGGATGTGGTATCATTTCAGCAGCAACTGCAACGAAACCCAAGCTGTGAGACTGTTATCCAAGCGCTCAATAAGAGTGGATCAAGGGGGTCTGTAAGTTCACATAAGGGGGGAAACCGTGGTGGGTAGTAAGTATTACCGCTTCAGACAGCGCCGAATCTTTTCTGGCTGCAACATAAAAAAAATCACTGGTAGGATTGTACAACACCGGCCAGAGAAATATCTGGAATATTGTTTTTTTATTATTTTTACTGAACGTTGTCTGGTTTATAAATCTACTGGGGATGTAGAGTTTTCCCAGTACAGTTTTACTCCCATTAAAATGTTCCAACAGAAGGAGAAAATGCAAAAAAAACAAGTAACAAGATATGCAAAGTGAATCGAGGATATTTCAAAATCCTTTCAAAAGTCTCGAAAGAAGTACTAAATAAGGCAGGTGTGTGCACTTAAACTGAAGGAAATTAAAAAAACCAAACATGACGCACGTTAAATCGAAGTGGAAACAAGTTCAAACACTGTAGTTTTAAAAACTTCGAGAAGACATTCTGCAGGTAAGAAGCCGCTCGACTAATACGAACAAACAGGTGTGAACAGGTATGTTCAGCCTGATCCTGTTGTACAGGTGTGTCTTTGAGTTATAACCTGGACGGCATGAACGTCAGACTTAATAAAAAGGACATTTTATATACGTTAAACACCTTTTTAAGGCCTGTATAATTACATCAATTTCAGGGTATTTAAGGGCCTGCAGATAGCACGGTGAAAGCCTTAAGTGACAGGATCGGATCATTAAAACACCTGTTTGAGGCATACGTGTGTAATGGGGGGGGGGGGGATAATGTCTGGCTGTGAGGAGAGCCAGAGCATCCTAAAGGCTTGAGTCAGAGGTGGCAGCTGGAGATCACACTGCAGAGTTACTATTTTCCGACACTTTAGCTCTTTTCCATTGTCATTTTTTTTTCTTCCTTTCTTCTAGATGGTTTTAAAGGGGTGTTTAATGATAATACCATGCATGTGACAAGAATTTGTTTTTCTCATTTTTGCCTTGCATTTCCATTGCAAGAAAGCCAAGAACCGTGAAGAATTAAGAAAATGTCTCCATCAATGGGGTTTAAAACGACAGTTTCAAACTGTTGCTTAAATTTAACCCGGACTGTTATAAAAAAAAAATCATCGTACCACGTGGAAGACCACAGCATCCTGAGCCGTGGTGAGGACCATCTGGGGCTGAAGGCCAGACTGGAGGAAGAAGCCGTGAGCCGACACCGTGCATCCTCCGCTACAGTGAGGGGGATGAGAACGGATATTAGCGTTAGCATCAGAGAGACACAGTAGATTCCCACAGGGAGGCAACCTGCTGTTAGCATTAGCAGTTTAGCCACTCGTCACCTCCCACTCGTTTCCGCTTGCTGTAAAACTAAAACATGAATCTGTCTCGGTGCATCCACAGACACTCTCAATCGCTTTTTTCTCTCTCTCTTGTACCTCATGTGAGGTGAAGAAAATGCACAAGTCTGCAAAATTTGAGGGAAATAGTCGTTGACATTGACAAAGAGTGATATCCAAACCATCCGCGAAAAAACTCAAAAGATACCGTGTAAGCAGTTCAGCGCCGTCTACGACGCTTCACGGACTGAATCTGAGTGAATATGACGAACCTGATGAAGGAGCGCGAGGGCTGGATGCTGTTGATGATGGGGTCTTGGTTGTAGGTGAACAGTACCGGGGCGTGGCGCTCCACCGAGTCCACCGTCAGCTTCACGGGTTGTTTGGAGGGAACGGCGTTCGGAGGCGTCTTACAGGTCAGCATGTTCGACGACAAGCTGATGGCGAAGGTCAGAACGAGAGTATGAACAGTGTTAACCATTGTCCCGAGTCGCTATTAATGCATTTTTCCGACATTAGTGCTGCACGTGATCACCGCTTCGTATGTTTAACGTCCACAAACGGAGACATATTAAAATCAGACCAAGAGACGGTGTAAATGAACCATGAACTGACCTCTGGATCTTACAGACAGCCTTCCCCACCGTCACCTCTTGCTTGTTTCCACTATCCAGAAAAGCTCCTCTGATGGTCAGCATTGTGTTTCCGGACTTTGGCCCGAACAACGGGAAGATTTCATGAATCACAGGGTCCTGGATGCAAAGACCACCACAAAGACACTTTGATCAAATCCAATCTAATTCTTTTCTTTTTAACATCATGTCAGACAAAAATCAAAAACACAATTCTTACCACAAAGGTGAATCCTTCCATCTTGGCTACCTTGTGGCCACTGGTGACCTTGATTGTGTGTCCTGATGGGGTGAAGTTCCCACTGAATACTGGGGAACACTGCATCTCAGTCCACCTAAACACAACCACCAACCCCCCCGCCACAAACAAAAAACACAGATCAGGCATTATACGCTGCCACAGCCACCCAGCATTTATCCTAATTCAATGATCATGTCCGACCCTGGAGGAATACACAAAGAGACAATCTTCAGCTGGGATTTGGTGCGTGGTGTTTTTATTTTTTTTCCCCCCGCAATTTGTAATGAGGTTGTTTGTAGCAAAAAGGGGCTTTTGAATTTAGACACGGTCCCAGTGGATTTGAGAGAGCGGAAAAGTCTGGATGCAGCGATTTTTCCCAGCAATTTTTCAGTTAGAGGAGTCATGTGTTGAATGTGGCAGCGTGCAGAAATAGGGGTGTGTATGTGTGTATGTGTGTGTGTGTGTATGTGTGTGTGTATGTGTATGTGTGTGTGTGGAAGGGGGGGAGCTTCTTAACATTCCTCCTTCAACACAATAAGCCCTATTAAACATGCTCTGCCCCTATAGGACGCCAACCTATGGGTCCCTTTATCTCGTTAATACTCACCACTTAACACACACACTGTCTCTCAAAGGTGGCTTTTCAGATACAGCGCAGGAACACACACAACGCACGCAAGCACAATATATACACACACAGACGTGGAATGTACTTAAGCCTGACGCTTACACGCATACACACAGACACACACACCTGTTGATGCTGTCTTGTCTGGGCAGTTTGCAGGGAGCTCCCGCCACCTCCACCGTTACCAGAGAGGCTTTAAAGTTCTCCGTCTTGTCGAAACCGAAGTTTCGGCCGCAAATCGTCACCGCTGTAGAGCCTCGTATCGGTCCAGAAGTCGGCCAAACCTAAAGTGCGCCACAAGAAAGATTTAATCATCAGTCTAATAGTTAATAACCACGAAACCAATGACGGCTGTCAGCCATGTAACAATTAAGGCTTTTTGTTATTATACCTTGAGACTGTAAAGCATACAGAGACTAACCAATCAGCAACAGGCTCATTTGTTTATGGTGATTAATGCTGAATGTGGTAATGATCTAATAACATTAACAATGTCAAAATATTGTATATAGCACATTTCAATATTTACACAGAACGGACCGCTACTGTAATCAATCATCTAAATTTATATGTTTAACATTTAATGGATGCAGAAAAACTGCAACGAACAAAGAGGCCACAGACACAGAAAAGGTGTTTTACGGCTTCTCGCTGCCTTTTTGTTGCATTTACAGCAGTTGTAGCTTGTTATTGTGGTTTTTTTTATACAGAGACAGTTTAACAGTATGGGGTGCAGCATTAAAGTCAGAAAGAATGAACACCGCCCACACTGAGCTAAGCGTCGCGGTAACAGCTCAGCTATTTCAGGAAGGACCGTGACCTTCACAAACTCCTCGCTGCAGGAGAGACAAATACAGTCCAAACACATACAGATCACGGGTTCAACAGACAGCTTACATGTTGAACAGAAACTCACATGATGAGTTTAAAAACAGCAGAAAATAGGGATTAATAATCCTCACATTGCAGTCATGTTTTATATATATATTCAGCTCACAAAATACTGAAGGTAACAATAAGTGGTTACCTTAGTGATGACAGGTGTGCAGGAGTCCTGGGTCCAGACAGAGGAGGACGGACACTGATTGGCTCTGGTGCAGCGGCCATCGCACCAGCCACATTCTGTTACCCGCGATGACAGCAAACAGGAAGTACATGAGGTCAGCTGACCGCAGCCGGGTCCAATAAGAGGGATCTTAGTGATCTAAGGAGGAGGACGAAAGTGAAGACGTCAAGCTTAATGCGACTCCATGTTTATGAACTACAGGTGTATTTGCATCCATAATGTCTTTGGTTCTGAGCCCCACCTTGTTTCCTGTGGCCAGAAACAGGGCTCCGTCTGAGTGATCGTCATTAAGCAGCGCCACGCTGGAGGACACGGGCCTGGAGTCCAGGCGAATGTTGACGTGAGGTGAAGCAAAGCGGGAGAACAGCACCTGGAAGAGGAAACGGCCTTCTGTAGTCACTCCTTTGACTTTGACAACAAATAATACGAGTACAAATCAATATTTTATGTTCCACTCGGTAATCTGGTGTTGGGGAAGCAGCCAAGCGAACAGGAGAAAACATGAAAAGTGCAGCAACGGTTGCATGACATTAAGTATAATTAAATCACCTGGCAAGGTGCTTTTCTGATATTCACACAGGTTACCTGAGGACACCTGGTTTAAAAGGTTGGATTCACTGTTTTTTTGGAACGCTTCACAGGGGAAAGATTACATGGAGTTTAATGTACTACAACAGATCCACAACATCACCTGAAACTAAATCAGACCTGGAAGATGTCGACAGGTTTTTATGGCGTTAACGTGGAGTTATGGAAGGAAAATGAGCCAGTCTGTATCATCTTCCCCTGGCTAACGCTGGAGCCGGAGCTTGGTTCCTCTTAGTGGATCCATTGTGTGAATCAGCGTTGTCGGCCTACTGAGGTAATTTCATTACAATGTGTCCTCTTACCACCGATGTGTCATGGTCTAGAAAATCTGTCTTCAAAGGCTTTTCTCGCCGTCACGGCAGGAAACGCACATCTGTTACACCTGTAATGTCTGCCATGTCAAAGGTCTACGACGCCGGTTTAGAAGCAGCGATAATTACGGGGCATGTTTTTTTACTCACTGAACAGACTTTCACAGTAACTAGAAAACAATATTAGCAAATGTCATGTTTTATTCATGTGAAGTTTGGGAAATTCTCTATTTGTTGTCTTTTCGCATATATTAATATCACCTCTGTGCCAATATGTATAAATATTGGTCCATGTTTAGGACGTAGCTTAGCATATCATAAGCAAAAGAGCAGAAACAGGCTAGGCTAACCCTAACACAACACATAGACATTAAACTGATGATGCTCATTTGTTTATTTGTTTGTTTATTTGTTAGGAATTAGTTGCAGTCATCACATATATTAGAGAATGAGATTAATATATACGAGTAAAACTTAGCAAAAACTATAAATCAGTATTCATACTAATATAAATAATATAAAATATGATCTTAGGTGTTTCCTTATTGTAAATACTGCTACTAATGACCGTTCATTTTAAATTTGACACCAGTTTGGCAGCATTTCTGTCAGCGTTCATGACTTTATTTAATATAACCTGCATTAAATAAATATCCTTTTGTTTATGACGTAGAGTCTGAGTTGAAGCTGCGAGACGTCGGTGAATTCGGGATTTGCGACAAAGTGTTGAATGAGAAGACGGGCTGAGTCGCAGCCGCTGGCAGAAACAAGCCTGACATGTTGGGAGGTGTTTCAGAAGCACACACGCGCACGCATGCACACACACGCACAAAGACAACACACACTCGCTTATCATCACACCGACATTTTTCTCACTGACTTATAAACACTTCTGCAGATTATCTTCTCACACACACTTTCTCCAACACAGATACACACACACATACACACCTGGAACATCATTTGTGGTTATGCTGCAATTACAGGCCTAGGAGCAAACAGAACAGAACAGGGTTTCTAATGGGGTGTGTGGTTACAGCATTCCCCCTATTTCAGACAGACACACACACACACACACACACACACACACACACACTTTGCTTTCACCTAGTTTGAGACGTTTTCTAACTTTCTACACCTTTCATTCAGTCACAGGTTGTGATGCATCTTCCCAAAACTTTATGGTGTCGTCTGCAAAATAAATCTCACACACACACACGCACACACACACACACACAGGTTGGCTGTAACACACTTTTCGCTTATTGTTAGTCGTCCTGCGTCACAGCATTCATCGAATACCGAAAGCACTCTGCATTGTAAGCCTGCGTCTGCATTGTACATGTAAAATGTGATTTTGTTGCTGCGTCTTGTTTTCAAGCCTCATTCCTCCCACTGTTTGAGCCTCATGATCAACGTTAGCTTTGTAACTGCGAGGATAATGGGTGGCTTTCCTCCGGGGACGAGCCCATACAACAGGCATCTCTCTGGGGGTAATAGTGGTGTAAATTACAGCTTATTGTATTAAGCAGGCAGGGGGAAGTTTGGCCTATAAAACACGGCCACTGTGTTATTCCCATAGTGGCCTGACTGAAGCCAAGGGAAACACTTCCTGAGCCAGAATGGAGTCCATCGGGGGATAAACAACGCTCTTTTTCTTTCAACTGTCTCTACTCCATGTTCCCTCTCGCCCCGTCCGCTGGGAACGACGAGGAAACTGAAATGCATGAAAAGTTGACAGCTTCTTTTTTTTCTTTTTTTACCGTAGTAACAATGAATTGACCCGCCAGGTGGTCAGAAGGTCGCCAGTTCAAATACAAGACGATGAAAATCAAGGAACGAGACATTACAGTCGAATAGACTTTACAGTGAAGCAGTAGACATGTTGTCTCCAGCAGTTCAAGCTTTTTTTTTTTGCTTCTGCGTTCACACGGTAGAGCTCAGCTGTCATACGGGAGAGCAGCGCTGCAGCCGATATCAATCCACTTCCTCGGGGCCATTCCTGAAGATCAAATACGTCGATCTGTGTTTAAATATTTAAATGCATGAATGAGAAACCGGATGTCGCAGTAAAAGGGAATCAAGACGTCATCGTCTACCTTTCTACGAATTTCATTTTCATTCCTTTCTCTTGCTCAGATGATTTTTTCAGCCAATCTGTGTCCCTCCCACACAATGCAAACGTCTTCTCATATCAAGAACCTTAACAGTAGTGAGATTATTTCAACTAAACACAGACAAGTGTGACGTAGCACAGAGAGGTTTTTGTTTCAGCCGCTCATCTTTGAGACAAATTGTATTGCAAAAGTGTCCGAAATGAGGTTTTGCAAGACAGAAGACATGACTTGATAAGAGGGAGAGTTGTGCAGTGCAGGACAGCTGGTCTCCTCTTCAGAACCTCTAAAACCCTTCAGCTAAAACAATGAACGTCGGCCAATTCAGCCAACCACAAAAAAAAAAGAAAGGACCCGGGAGGAGGAGAGGAGGGGTGTAGCAGAGAAACACAGCAACAGCTGCACAGGACTCAGTGAGTTGAAGATGCCGTGCGAGGGAACGTGTCAGTGAAGCCCGCCGTTCACCATTAACGTGCCGTTCGGCTTGTAAGCCCCCTCGCACCCCTCTACCACCGTCTCTACCCTCCCTCCCTTTCCGTGCAGCTGTCGAGCCTTTTTCTTTTTTCTTTTTTTTTCTCTCCATGCATGTCTTTTCATTCTTGTGTTTCAAAAACACGTGAGATAATTCAATGTTTACTTCATGTGTTTCATTCCACTTAACGGTAACTTCGGGCCTCTGCAGCCGACTGCGGTGCATAAACGCAACGTCACTCTCTGAACTTCACGCTGCAGCTGCAACCGTTGCATGCATGCGCGTGTATGCATGCATGCGCGTGTACGCATGAACAAAATAACTTAAAAACGTCATTCAAGTGAGTCACAGCGGAGTCACAGCGGAGTTAATTAAGCTAAAATGTCAAAATGATATATTTTACCCTGAAGATTCAAAACAACAGCAATGCAGCTAACAAGCTAAATCCACATTTAAAGTGCAGGTGCACTGATGCTACAAGAGGTCATAACAACATCCTAGAAAACACTGATGGGGTGAGTCGTGGGTTAAAAGATGTTTAGACTGTTGCTGCAACGATAAGTTGATTCACTGATTAGTCGATCAACAGGAAATTCACTGTTTTGATAATCAAATATCTGCCGGTTTTAGCCTCTCGCAGTAGTAAACTCAAAACATTTAAAGATGTCATCATGTACTGTGGAGAAATCATTTTTCACACATTTCTGACATTAGTGGAAGATTAATTAGTAATGAAAGTAATCGTTAGTTGCAGCCTGGTTGTTTAGATTTAAAGGTTAAACCTGGAAAGTGAAAGATATCTAGTTCACACTGCACCAACGTCACCGAGACACAGGTCTGATTCCTCATGTAGCGTCTTCAAAAAGTCAGATTACAGAGTTTAAAAAGTTACCTCATGACCTCATTCCTCTTAAACTAAAGAAAAATGACTGACAGACCAGGTATGAAAGCCTGAAAGCACCGAACAAACAAGCAGGAAGGTAAAATGGACTCTGTTTGCTCAGATGGTAAACTGGAACGTGTGCTTTTTGGAGGCTCACCGAGGTCAACGGTAAACAAACTGTGTCAACACAAAGGTCCCTGTGCTGAGTCATACTTTCTCTCCGCCTGCTTCTAGCAGAGACACCTGCAGCTTACACACACTGTTGTCTCCAGCAGGATGCTTTCACACCTCACGTAGCAACATCCTATCACATTTACATGAACAATGAGAGTCTCCGTTTACGCCCAACTTATAGTATTTCTCATGCAAATGAAGTTCCTGCCAGGCGTTTCTTCACTAAAGGACAGAAAAGCAGGTGTTGTTTACCTGTATGTGGCGTCCGTCAGCGGTGCCCAGGTACGCCACCGTGCGGCCATGGACTGGCACCACGGTGATGGAGGTAACCAAGGTGTTGGTGAGTTCCTTGTGCCAGTACTCCAACCTTTGAACAAACTGAGTCACCTGCAGGCGGTACTTGCCCTCTTTCCCTTCATGGATTCCCTCATGCGGGTCGCAGTCGTCTGATGAACTCTGCAAAGAAACCACAGACGTCAGTGAGAAAAACTCGGCTCTGTTTGTCATGATCCAAGAATAACAACAGTGGGAATACTAGTGGTGAAGAGTGCTTTTTCTTGTGGTTATATAGACATCAGACGCATCCAAGAAATATCCGCGACATCAGTGTGGTCATGTTCAACACTGGAAAACATCCTCTCAGGAAAAGCGTGCTTCAGTAGGAAAGCGAATTATCACAAAAAATAATCGATAAGACACAGAGAAACCGAACTTTCTGGGAATCATGAGGAGGACTTGCTTTCTTAAAAAAACTACTTGTTATATAATATCATGTTGAACTATCTCCTTTCATATCTGGCCCGGTGGGGGAGGGTTAAGAGCCAAACCTTCTAAGCCCCCCTTAGCTACTCTTTCATCAGGCTCTGCTCGTAATGGAGGTCTCTGCGTGATAGTACCTCCAGGGTAAGTACACACTTTGTTGAATGGACCGTTTTTTTTGGAGCGGCAGGATTTCATGGGAAACAGCGAGGAGATTTTTTTAATGCCGGTTTTACATTCCACAAACTAAAGCCCACTTTCGTCCTCCCACCCTCTTCTTTCTCTTCTTCCCTGAGTTTCGAACCAGGAGTCGCTCCGGCTCTCGTGGCTTTTTAAACGTCGCTGGCTTGTGCGGATTGTTGTGTCTGGACCCTTTGGAGCATACAGTAAAAGCACGGACTGCAGCCAGATCTGGATTCAGAGGCTTTTCTCCATCAGTGCTCCCCCTCTTCTCTCCTTTCTGCTCGGCCCTGCTGTCTCACTGTTCTGCCTCTTTTTGTGTTTAGTCATGGCCTCCTGTCCCAGCCTCAGGTTTCATTAATTATTAATGACCCTTGTGGCTCTTAAGGTCCTTGACCTGGCCGCTTGACCGGGCCTGAGCTTTCTGTTGTTTTCTCAGCTTCAGTGGATGATGACATCTCCACTGGAGTCACAAGCAGCGCCAGTTGTAGCGCTGAACACCTCGTTTTTCTCACAGGGATGTTCACGACCTTAGCTGTGACCTTTTATTGTGAAGTAATAACAGATCCTATTGCATCAAACACAGTTTGTTTTAATCATTTACAGACTCGTGATCTTTCTCGGCCATTATTTGTGGTTTGTGTAAAACATGCTTCATCATTTGTATAGTGCAGATCTCAAAGGCGAGCTTTGAAGAGGAGAACAATGGAGGAGCAATAAATCACTCCGCACGGACCGCACGAAGAGGAAAGTTAAGGAAGGCAGAGAAACCTGGCAAACCGACAAGCACGAAGCAAGAAACAAACCATGGTTCAATTAAAAGTCTTCAAGGCTGCTGGCGGCAGCTAGAGAGACAATGGTGAAGGCAAACGCAGGGAAAATATGGAGGAAATACAAAGCTGGTGTTTAAGCCAAACGCACAGCTGTGAGGTGGTGCAGCCAGACGATCTGCACTAAATTACTCGGTGAAATGGTGCAAATATGATAAGAATATGACAGTTCGTGACTGAAAACTGATTTGGAATTGGATGAAGATACGGACACGTAGGACGAGATGAGGGTTTGACGTATGCACCATCTCCTCTTCTTCAAGCGTGATGCATGCAGAAGCTTTTGAAGTCTGAGTCGATGTGTGCGTTAGTATGCAGAAGCACACCTTTACGATTTAAAATATGGTCCGTCGTAACTCCTGCATGCACTTTTAAAACGGGGCTGCCAACACTGAGCACACAGTAAGAGACACATCTGCCAAAAACTCCTCTCATTTTACAAATATATACATACATGCATACAGACGTCATCGTTCCACAGAATACTGCAGAGATTATGCCACATGGTTTGGAAAACACAGGCCCCAGGCGGACTATTTTCAGAGCAAACAAACAGGACTTTGGGGTGTTTGTTAAAGCAGAGCAGGACGACAGGAGGGAGAACTGGTGAGGTCTGCGAGGCGTTCCTCCGCCTCGGAGAAGATATTCCTGAGGATCAAGAGAATGAAATTGGACAGTGGAAAAGGCTGTTTTGACAAGATCCGTTTGAAGCTCCGCTGTTGTTATCCTTGGCTGTTTCTAGGCAGGGAGAAAGTCTTAGAGGTCGTCACGTTGACGGGAGGTTTTCAAGAAAATAAAAGTCTTTAACAAATAATTAATTCACTAAGAAAAAACTTAATTTATGACACATTTAAAGCATCCTCTCCCAACTTTTGGAACAGCAAATGGAGCAATTAATAACGGAGAAACGGATCAATCATCACATAAATCTATTAATATTGATTCCATTTGAAGTATCAGGTTTAGGTCATTTAAAGCTCATTTCTCTTACATTCATGCTTTGGAAGATTTACAGCGTTGGCAAGTGTTCCTGATGTTTGACATCTTCCAGGACTTTTTTTTTTTTTTTTGACCGTTTCTTTAAGCTGTAGAACAGGTGCCCCGCGGCACATACGCCAGATATCGTACACCTTTTTGTCCCATAACTTAACTAGCGACTATTGTCCCCAAAACAACGGCAAGGTGATTGGGTTTCGGTGTTGTGGAGCTCCCAAAGCCTTGCAGCGCTGCTCAGGAGAGGCAAAAGAGAGGTGAAAGGTGATCTGCGTGGCTTAATGTCGTTTTCATACTCTCACTGTGGCCCCTGGGTGCTGTGTGAATAGACACGCAAATGTCTTGACTTATAATGTGGACTCGGTTACGAGCAGAAGAGGATTTGGAGACGAACACCGTAAAGGGTAAAGGCGCTCCTGCTAATGTACAAAAATACACACAGTGTTGTGGAGGCTTAGCCCGAGGTTAGCAGACCTGTGGAGTCAGTCTGGTTGCTGGCCACTCAGCTGGCCCTCTCACTGGAATAACAGACCTCTGACCTCCCGATTGCTTGTGCAATTGTGCGCTCCAGACAGCGGAGAGGTTAGGTTGTCGTCGGGGTGTGTGGAAATGCAGTTTTTAGAGAAAGTGAAATGCAAAGGAATGTGGAGCGCACATATGTCTGTGTGTGTGTGTGTGTGTGTGCATGTGTGTGTCGGGACACACGTTAGGAGTACTCCACCTGGATTCAGGATGCACGTTACTCTGCAACTTGACTCTCAGAAGTTGTACTACCCGTGTGTGTGTGTGTGTCAGTACACACGCAGCCATGTGTTAATGTGTGCACGCATGTTGTAGGGGACTGTCAGGGTGTTGGGGACAGTTAGGAGAAGCTGACAATAAGGCGAGGAGAGACCCTGGCACTCACGGTGCAGCTGGCCTCGCCGCCCCCCCACCCCCTCCTCCCCAGACGCCAGGCAGGACTACAGCTTTGTTTATAAGGACGCCCCTGAGGTGGGCACGGCCACGGGCAGAAAAATGGCCTCACACATAAACACGTCCACAAGACGACAAGGAGAAGAATATGTAGAGATTACAGGAAAGTTAGACCCGTTTCTGGGAAATGTAAGAAACACTCTTAGAAAAAGAAGATTTATGCTGATAATATTGATTTATCGTTTTAATCATGTGATTATCTAGAAGACGTTTCAGAGCAACTTTGGTGAACTTCAATCAATATATTCTTGTAAGTTTCGATGTTGAAAAATGGAAATCCTGTCCGAGAAACAAGTTGTCGTATGTAAGTCCTGAACCTGAACACTGAGTTTTAAGGCCACCATCAGGTAACCACGATGACGCCAACATTTTCTTCTTCACATGTTTTTTTTGTTTTCCGCCTTTCCTTAATATAAACAACAATAGTAATGACAGAAACAAAAAGACGCAGAAGTTAGATGTTGAAAACAGAACAGAAATAAAACCTGATTGGTCTGAAGTGCATTATTGTAAAAGCAGGACGGCGTTTCTGAAGCGTTGCTCCATCAGAGGAGTCGACCGGTAGAAGTAGAGCTGCTCGTCTCTCATTTGGAAATACGAGTTATTGTATTTTTTTCATGTAAAGGACTTTATGTGGTCTTGACATTATTCATACTCACAACGTGTAATTTGCATTTCTGAATTCCTGCTTATTTCAGGCTTGTGTTGGGAAACTTTTTCTCCACTGACAAAGTGGAAGAAAATCCTTAAATTTCTTCTTTTTTTGTATCTGTTGCAACAACCATTTTCTAATAAGTAAAACCAAATCTCTCTTCTTCTTCTTCTCACGCACCGCCGGTAGAAGAAGTTTCTCTTGTTTCTACTCCAGATACTGAAAATAAGATCTTATTGTTTCATGAAAATGTCAGAAAAGCCTCCCATGTCTCTCCCCCTTTTCCTCCACCTATTCTCCTTGTCCCCCTTCAATTCTTCTCTAAACTAACCACCTTCCTCTCTTTTTTTTTTTCCTATTTCCTTTACCTCACACACACACACACACACACACACACACACACATGCACGCACACATATGCATACGGTCAATTTGGCAGTTAAAATAATCTGTAAGTGTGTGAGTGTGTATTTTTGTGTGTTCTCCAGGCTTCTCCCACAGAGGAACAATGCAGCTTCCAGCCTCTCAGAGCCACTAAATCACCTTAACCGTATAAAACCTGGCCGGGTGAATAATGATCCTGCATCCTCGGTCTCCTCTGACTCCGATTAGAGAACAAAAATATCATCTCTGAGAACAGAGTTAGCAAGGATTTTTCATCCCTGCTTGACACCGCGGTTTCTTTTCCTGCATATATCAACATATTTTTCTTGTCTTCTTCTCAGAGATCAGGGATTTATGTGATTCAAAACACGGGGAAGAGAGATGGACTGCTGAGTTGGGTGAACGGGGGCCAAAAAGCACTATTTCTGCTCCGTCTGAGACCTGCTTTGATTCTCCATGAACGGCAACAGCACATTTTTCAGATGAGCTTTCCAGAGTTCGGTCAGACTGACACAGCAGCTAAAGTTACAGTCTGCAGATCAAAGGCAATTAGATAGGTCGACGCCCTAATACATTCTCATATTCACAGATAAGATATTACAAGGATTGTTTTTATAATCATTCGGGCCGGTTTCTGATGTATTTTACATGGCCGATGGGAGTTTTTTCCTTGATTTTGAGGTTACATCTACGTGCCTCGTAAGTGTTTCATAAAAGCTCCCGACATATGAGATGCATTACACCATATAAACCCCGGCTTGTCATGCTCGGCGTGCATTTTCCGCATGAAACATACAGTAAAACACTCCTGCAGGACTCATACGTTCCTCCATTGACGTTTATTTGTTTAAATACTGAGGTCACGTCGATATTTGTGACATCTGCTGCGACGAGGATCCTCATGTTGGTTATTATAGTGTCTGATCGTAATATCAGAGAGCGAATTTCATCCTAAACAGACTGGATGATACTAAACTCGGACCTCCGAAGCCTCATTTTTAGTCTCATTTGAACTTTACGACACTTTTGCGCCGAGGAAGGAGTGTGAGATATGTATATTTATTGATGTGACAAAGCAACGTTGAGCTCTGGAAAGTCATCACACTGCAGCCTTGATCACCAGGTCTGTTCGTATGTATGGATCCACGTGAACGTCCGCGGTCCTCGTGCACATCAGCTGAAAGCACGAACTGGCCTCACACTTCTGTTAACATGGATCGTATCTAGTCCTAAAGATTGTTTAGGTTTGTCATTAGTGGTGCGGCAGCATTGAAATGTCTCCATTATTCTGTGTAGTCTCCAGACCTCGCTGTGAACTGTTTTTTATTGTTTCTACAAAAGAAAAAAAGTCCATTGAGACGTTCATCTTAAAGCCTGCATGGACATTTCTAGGTTAGCAGAAAGTACTTTGTTATATATAGTCCCCGAGGGTAAAAACTACAAGTATAATGTGGATTAATTATGACGTAAACACCCCCAAAACATCCCAGTCCTAATACTTTCTGACTGCACGTATCTGAATGAGTAATGCCTCATCATGCTTTGTTTTCTCAGCCTGCGCATTACTCACTCGGCGCATTATTTAAGAGCATTAATGTCTTTCTAAAGTCAGATCTATTTCCAATCTGACAGCTAAATGGAGCGATCAGTCGTATTTACTAAAGCAGCTGCTATTCCTACATGTGCTCTTCATTATAGACACACACGAATGTAAAGGAAGCTGTCTTCATCCACTCATATGGCTTTATTATTAGCATTAGAGTTACCTTTTTTTATTTTTTATTATTAGTTATTACAATCAGAGAAATCGACCTTCATTTCTTTACTGCATAGTTTAGATACAAACGCAGATTTTTTTCTGAAGGTATTCAGCCAATTCGGGTTTTTTCTCTTTTTTCCTGCAGGATTCCTGCTTCCCAGGAGTCTGGAATAATCAAATCCATCCACGGCTTCAGACACTTGGCACAATCTTTACAGCGAAGACTTCACTATGAGCAGAAATCATATAAAAACAACCAGTTCCTCGGGCCTTCTCGCTACCATTTAAAGCATGAGGCTTTCATGACTATAAGTGGCTCTCTGTCTTTTTTATCTGGGAGATGATTTTAAGCTTTAGAGATATATTGAAGTACAGGAGCCCTGCTCATACATGAGGGAAGGCAGGGAAACAGCAGCTGTTGAGCAGTCAGATAACATCAGGTTGTAAAACAGTCGTGGCCTGCGTCTCAACAGCCAGGCAGCTTATCTACAGAAGGTCAACATGAGGCCTTAACACTCTTCTTCATCCTCATCTCAGCTACGTCCTGGATGAGGCGGTAGCAGGGAATTATTGATTTTAACTGTTCAGCCTTTCATATTTGTCCCTTTTCAACAGGTGACACACAGAAATTTAATATTTTAGTAGCTTTGCATTGAAACAGAGCAACAAACCAAGTCAAAAAGTTCAAAAAAATACAGCCACAAATCTTTATGAGGTGGCCACAAAATATTTCACTGCATGTCGTGACAGCGTGCAGGTGGCAGACACTTGTGTGCTTCAGAGTTGAAGCGGACGAGACAAATCAACAAGGTCTCGGTCCTCAGAGAGTTCACCATTAGAGCAACGAGGTGTTTAAACATGACGATTTGAAGCGTTGAAGTTATGTTAAACTCTTAAAAACACGCACGCTGAGAGGTGATGCAACCTTATAATAACTAAAGGTTTCTTGAGGTGAAAAGGAAACCAGGTTTGCAAAGCTTACAGCGACTTATTTTGAAATTCCTATAAAACTAAAAATAGCCGATAGCTGTTTAGGAAAAGTACTTTAAAAGCTATTTTTAAAAGACATTCTTCTCACTCCCTTAAATACATAAACCTCTCTAAACAATGTTTGGTAGAGTCCAGCTGGTGATAAAAACACAGCTTTTAACCGTTTCCCAGCGCTCTCAGGTGAGAGCTCGCCTTCTTCCAACAACATGATTCACGCCACCATCACCGGCGAGCAGGATAAGATCAAAGCCTGCAGAGACAAGGACCGACTAAATAGCTCCTCTGTTTGTGGTGCATTGTTTGGGAGGATGGCAGGGCGATAAAAGCCACACAAGTGTGCGGACAGAGAGATGAGGAGGAGGGTTTCTTCTCTATTCACCTCCATTACTTAAGCAAACATTCAGGCGCAATCCTTCGCTTGCATTGTGTGAGGATTACTGGATGAATGGAACGGAGGGGAGGGATTAGACCTCATCTTGGGGTTGACACAGTGTCCACTTTTAATGCCGTCAGCACCATAAATTCAACTCACCTTCATCTTATTGGGGCTGAAATCCCAAAAAACCTGGAAAAATAAAACTGCACAGGCGGATTAACGTGAGGAAACGTGTGAAGTGACCTTTTTAAGGACTCAGGATGTTCAACTAGTCAAAGAAGTAAAGCTTGAAAAGATACCGAGATGAGTTCAGCTTTTATTTCTGTCTTCTCTGCGGCTGCAGGCCTGCACGGATCATTTGCTGCTCTGGTGAACTATGTGATTATGAACGTTTCAAAGGGCCAGACTCAGACCATATGACAAAGCTTGAAGGATCCAAAGCCGGAGGAAATGAGAGCAACTCGGGTTCGAGGTGAGGCCGCCGCTTTAGGACGAGCAGCAGGAGCAGGAGATTGCTTTTCGGGTGCTTCATTTAGAGCGCGGGGGAGATGACAGATAAGCGTCCACACGTTTCATTTCAGTAGAAAAGGAGGATATCACCATGTGGTGAAACGGAGTAGGAGGCACGCCGGCTGATTAGGAAATAGCTCTGGGGCCTTGACTTTTAAGATCAGCCAAGCAGAGTTCCTCCATAACAACAAACAAGTGCATCATGAACGGCTTCTGGCACTGTTGGCAAGTGTCTCTGTGCTGGAAAGGAAAAGCATTAAAGAAATCAAACCAGAGACGAGTCCGTCCGTCTTGATTTATAAGACAAAAACAGAAAGCTGATGTGTAATTGGCCAGAGAACAAACTAATTCATCCATAAGCCGAGCGCAGCGAAGGAGGCGTTCAAGGTTTGGAGAAATATTTTCTTTATTATTATTATTGATACAGAATTTATAGAAATGTTGGAAAAGTTCAGCGTTTTCTTTTCTACCTGAAAACTGAAAACAAGTGACGTAAAAGTGACAAAGTGAGAAGTGAAGAGACAAAAAACAACAAATGACGGTTGTTTATCTGATAAAGTCAAAGTTGGCTGATGCTGATTGGTGGTGATTTCCCACCTGGCTTATTGGAAGACAGCTTGCAGGCACAGACGGTTAGCATATTTACTACTGCTCTTTATCTCGGGAACAAAAGATAAGATGTGCACACAAAAGGATTTTACACGCACGTCCAGCTGAATAACAAACCAAACTCTCCTCGTAATGATTAACTCTGCAGATTCAAACCTAAATACTGACATTGAGTGAATGTGAAATCATGTAGAAAATCGGCAGGAAATGCCTGCAGACATGAACAGGCACATAACTGACCTGATACTGCAGAGGTGGGCGGGCAGTGTTGAAACGGCGCTGCTCCTCCGTCTCCGTGTTGTTTTCATGCATGTATTGAAAAGAGCTTAACGTCATAATCCACCGTGAGATAAAGATGACGTGAACGGTAGCGTGGATTAGCGTGAACGTAGCAGAATGCAGTTAAATTTTAGGGATGAAACTAGCAATTATTTTCATTATTAGTTCATCAGTTGATTATGTTCATCTGTAAACAAACCAACATGTTTGTGTGACTCTGCTGCGTATGAGGGAAGGTTTGTGTGAAGGTGCGTGTTATGGAACTGAAGCACAGCAGATCTAATCTTGTTCATATTACACACACACACACACACACACACACACACACAGAGTGGTCTTTATCAAACACTGAAGCCTTGCGAATAGTAAAATGAGAAGGACAGGACGGGACAAGAACGTAGTATTTTCATTCTTTTGTTGGTTCTCGTGCTGCTGGAGACCCGCCCGCCTGCTGGGAGCAGCGGTGAGTCCTACGCCCGGTTTAGTGATGGCACGGACAGGCTCGGGCACGCGGGACACAATCTGTGACATCTGTTGTAAAATGTCTTTAGATTTATCTACATATTTTTACGGTTATCGCTTCATCCAACGTTCAGAGGGAACAACAACATAAACAACAACAACTGTAGCTTGTAGATATATATATATATAAATAAATAAAAGGTTTTCTGTCTGGTCCAAACACTTTTACATTTTATTAAATACTCGAATTTCTTAATATTATAATTATGTTTCCTGTTACATGTCTGTCTATCCTGCAAGTAGAAGTGAAAAAAGCAGATTTACAGTGAATGTTAATGCGTTTTTATGGCTGCCAATCGTATAAATGGTACATTAGTAGGACTTAAATCAATAAAACTGAAGGATTTAGGGATAAAATGTCAATAACAAACACCGATAAACACTGAAAGCATAAAAAAAACGACATCTTACTATTCATCTCATCTTTGCAACATCTTGAAAAAGCCGTAATTCATCTTCATCATGATGTCGATGTACGTTTAGCCGCCCTGTTTAAAGCCTATTAACTATTCTGTACATGCGGTTTAAGGAAAGGGAGAGTTTCCAGCAAACAAATACCAGTCTAGTGATGGCATGAGCAGGCTCGGGCATGTGACCTCTGCAGCAGCACCCACTGAATCAGCAGCACTACCGATGAATGATAAAAGTATTAAGTGTATTTATTGTGAGGGTTACTGTGTCACTGGAAAACTACAACAAATGCACAAAAGGATTTATTTTAAAAATGTGATTTACTTCCTTTCTGTACAGATCTTTGTTGTTATTACTGCACGGCAACTGATGCAAAAAGAAATATATATGTTCCTATATATTTCCGTGACTTTCTTTCTTTCTGTACAGATCTTTGTTTCTTTCAGCGACTAAAACAACTGACTGGCTATAAGCATTATACATCTTGGAAGTCAGATAACTGGCTTGTTATTCATAATCAGAAATTATTAGGAATTCCTTAACGGGTTTTAAAATAAAATCAATGGGCCTCTCTGCGGCATCTTTTAAAGCTCCTTCATTAAAAACAGGCGGGCTAATTAAAATGACTGTCGGTCAAGCCGCTATAATCAATCAGGCTGAAGATTCAATTTAAAAGCAATCAGCATTTGGTTGGTTTTCTCGAATCAATGGTAATCCGATGATAATTTTGACCTCGAATGCGGGCCGTTCTTTATTTTTAGTCCCTGCTCCCTCGATAGACTTATGGGAACGGGTGGCAGGCATGTCGGGGTCACTCTAGACCACCAGCCAAGGCTCTGCACGCTACATTAGCCGGCAAATGGCCTTAAAGGTGGTGGTGGTGGCTGTTGTCAAGCCAGCACCACTTTCTGGGGGGTCGGATCAATTGTTTAAAAAGAGCTTTTAAGAGCTACGGGAATATTTGAAAAAAAATCTTTACTCAGATTAAGGCTGCGACTAACAGTTGTTGTCATAATTGATTCATCTGTTAATTATTGTCTGGATTAATTGATTAATCTCAACCGCATTTAAAGATGCAAACCTATAAATGTCTTTGTTTCAGGTACATGAGAGCATGTGTGTGACGGCAGTGAATAAATATAAACCCTTTAGCCTGTTTAAAGTGGTTAGCGACAATGGGTTAGCCACTTAGCATAATGCTGACCAGGCTAACTTAAGGTGGACTGACATTTAAGGTGGACCAACTATTGTCAATCAAACCGCTACGAAACAGAAACCGAGTTTTGCTATCGTTATTTATATCGATATATTAAGAGTTAATATATTGTACAATTTCATAGCATCATTTTTTGTGCTTTATTGTTTTTTTTTTGAGTATCGTATATAAAATAAAATAAAATAATACCCAACCCTATAACGTGTAGCAGAGTGGCCTTTTTTAGATGAACTACTGTTAAGCGTCTTTGCTTCTATAAATACAGTTTAATTATTGGAAAATATTGTAAATTGTACCTGAAGGAGTTGTATAATATAAAAAAACCCTGTTCAATCACAGTAAGCTGTAGTTATACTCCACGTCTTGTGGTAAATGCTCTTTATGTAACTGAGAGCTGCCCCGAGGACAGAAATGGCCCCGAAGAAATAATAAAAAAAAAGCAGATTTGTTTCATCATATAGACAGCCTAAAAGAGGGCCACTCATCATTACAACATTTATCATATCTTGCTGCTCAAACTGGAGTTAAGAGGCACGTCTGCGCTGACAACCACCACTTAAAAATATTCAAAACATGCTCTTTCGCTGAGCTTTCAACCTCAGCCAGATTCCTATTGGTAGTTTCCCCACCAGAAATACACAGTTTGGCAGAACGAAAAAGACAAAAATAACCTGTTGTGTGCTTAAAATATGCCTCCAATATCCAATATTCACAACCTTTATGAATTTATGGCAGCGCTTATCTCTCTCAAACGTCACGATAACAGAGAGTCAACCTGCCATATGCCACTGAACACAAGTCATAAATCTATTAAGCAGCGCTATGATTAGATAATTTAAGTATCTTACGGTTTGTTTCTTTACTTGGCAGCGCAGGACAGGAGGATACCAGTAAGACTGTTATTAATAAGAGGGAAACAGCATCCTCGTCTCAGCGAGTTAAAAGCTCTTTTGGCTGCAGTGATTCAGCGTTTGACCTGCTGTGTCAACCAAAAAACCAAAAACCAGAAAAGGTTGAAGTCAGCATATCAACGTTGAATCCACGTTGTCTGCAGACGTATCAAACAAACTGTACGATGCAACAACAGAGTCGGAACGGAAAGATCTTTTTTTTTAATGATAATTACACAGTTCAGAGATGCTCCTGTACCTCCAGCAAAACTGAAGTCATTCCTCACGTCGACCCAGTAATCAACTGAGTCAAGAGGAATGAATGTCTAATGATGGAACGGTACCACCTCGACTCGTGAGTGATGGAAACAACAGTTTTCATACCGTTCAGTCTGTAACAGACAATTACTGTCTGGGATTTCAGGAAAGGAAAGATTTCAAATAAAACTTTTTTTGCTTTGAGCGGCAACAGCATAATGTGATAGTTGTTTTTGATTTGCTTCTTTTACAGCAGAGGATGAGAGAAAGCGTGACATCAGGGGAACGGTTCACATCTGTTCACCACAGATGCTCGGAGCGAGGACGTCCTCAAATATTTAACGTTTTTTAAAAAAAAAAAAAGTCCAATTTGCAGCTGTTCCGCCACCTTTTTGCGTCAAAATATGAAGAGTTCAAATCAATTTCAGAGCTTTCAAAACTACTTTGAGCTTTTGATGCAATTTCCACTTTCCCACAGGTGCTGGTAACAGGTGGGGGTTGATGGGATGGTAGAGGGAGGCCTCGCCAGCGTGGCCGGCTGCCACAGCGGGTCAGGGGATCATCTTCCGCCCAGCTGCTGATGCCCTGTTATCCCTGAGCCATTCATCACGGCTCGCTGAGAGTCAGATATGCGCTGCCCCTCCCGAACCCCCCCTTGGCTCCCCCAGCATTCCTCACTTTTCCCAGTGGATGTCCACCGCTGATAGCTGTCAGGACGGCGCTGATGCACCCAAACTCTCATCCACCATGTATTTGCAAAGTTTGAATCTGTTGTTGAACTTCA
Source organism: Pampus argenteus (assembly GCA_036937835.1). Classification (NCBI taxonomy): domain Eukaryota; kingdom Metazoa; phylum Chordata; class Actinopteri; order Scombriformes; family Stromateidae; genus Pampus; species Pampus argenteus. The sequence continues at coordinate 2,703,027 of CM072869.1, forward strand.
CTACGTCACTTATCTCTGTCGTGTGTTTGCAATTATCATTTAAAGAAATCAAGTAAATCACCTGTAATGTATTTAACCTTATGAAAATGAAGCTATGGTAGAAAAACACTGCCTCAAGCGCCCAAAAGCTTTATAGGTACAGTATTATGATGCATGGTTGTGATGTGCTGCCAAGCTAAAAGCAGCAATTATGTTCTTACTGTAGAAGCACATGCAGGGATGTTAAAAACTAATCCGCTGACAGCAATACAAAAACTTATAACCTTTACAGTAACACACATACACACACGTTTTGACAGAAGCCTTCAGGAGCGGGCTAGGTGTTTGCACACGACTCTCGTGTTACTCCTGTATGTGCTTGCCCTTTGACAATGCTTTTTAATGCATTTTAATACATCCAGGACTAGAAGGCAGTCCTGACGGGATGACGGGGTGATATACGGTACTGAAGGATGCTGAGGTAAAGTAAAGATGAAGTCAGAGAGCGAGCAAGCGGCAGTTCCCTTCATGTCACCATCGATCAGGTGATTCAACCCATAGATTTGAGTCGATGTTGATGGATTGGAGGTGAGTGAGTCACGGGGAAGGTAACCAACTGACTCGCAGCAGCATGGGAAGGGGTGATGGTTACTGCAGTACAATGCAGGTTTTTTCTGCCATTTATATAATATTATGATGTGTTAAACATAATCAAAGATTCTTGCAAGTCAAAAGCTGCCCTGAACGCTTCATTTGCATTTTTTTTCATCTTTGTTGTTGAGGGTGTTTTTTTACTGTTTCATCTACGTAGCCTCCAGAGCCGGCTGAAGCTTCCTGAAGCTGGCCAATCACAGCAGAGGAGGCTCAGAGACGCAGGAGCTAAAACAGCCTGTTTCAGACAGAGGCTGGACTCAGAGGAGCTGCATAAAGAGCCAGTATGAGTTAAATAAGGAGGTTCTTGAATTGTAAATCCTGCTCAAAAAAATCAAGATATTCCAGTAGAGCCTCAGAGTATCTAGCTGAAAATGTGCAGCATATGTCCCCTTTAATATTTACAGTCTTTGCAGTCACTAGTTGTTTGAAGCACCCAAACACATCAGCAGTTCTTTGGTATCTTCCTTATTCATGCTCTGAAAAAGGCCTGTGCTGCACTCATCTTGACTTTTTGCTTATTTCTTGGCTTTTTGCCCTCAGCCTGGTTTTCAACAAGTGAAACACGTCAGTTGGATTAAGTGATTGAGCCGACCGGTCAACTGCTTGTCTTCTCTGTGCATTTAGGATCATTGTTATGAAACTTTGTCTTAAAATGTGGGAGCCTACGTATAAAAGTGGCTACGGCTCCAAATATGGATGTAAACAACCTCAACTCAAAGCCGAGAGTCGACACTCAGAGTCATGATTTCGTGGAGTAGTCAGCCAAAACAATGAAGAAATGTCCCGCTGTTCCACAGACTGCACATCACACAGCGACTAATCAATCCACAAACATGAAAGAGGATATAAAACAGAGAAAATAGAGTCATAGTGAACAGTGTAATCACTACTTTGTTTCTTCACATTTCAGACGGACATGTACACATCTAACCAGAGAGGTCAGAGGTCAGGGGAACAATTCAGAAGCAGGTCATGCTTCAGTGTCTTGCTCAAGGACACTTAGATGAGAGACGGTGCACATACTGGGACAGTCTCTCCAGCCAAGGCCTACAAATCGACAAGATAAAAACCAAACCATGCATGCATATACAACAGACGACTGAGGTTTTCAATGTCTGTGTCACTCTGGATAAAAAGGTTTAAATACTGGAGACAGACAGATGTTTTCACTGTAAAGTAAGTTGATGTTTGAACGTGTGCAGGCTGTACAAACATCCTGAAATACAATAACTGACATAAAAGTTAAAGTAAAATTACAGTAATAGCCATTGTAGGGGGTCACCATTAAACACAACTTTTGTCCTTTGAATAAAAAACTTTATTTTATCTGGTTATTTATGTAAACTGAAACTGCACAAAATCAATATATTTTTTTTTGATAGTTCAAAAGAGCAATTTTACAATATCTTAAGAAGAACAGAACAAAAAATGCAAAGTGCACTTACCACATTGTAGCAGGACTTATTGTCTGATCCGGTGAAGTGATACGGGTCTACTGTGTTGCACCGCTGCATGTACATCTTGAACATGTTGTTGATGTGTTTCAGGGACATGATGCACACGGCCGAGTTGGGTGTCGGCTCTGGAGAGTTCGGCTTTCCGCGGGCGAAGGCAGCAAAAAGCACGTCGTCACCTTCCTCTACCTTCAGCTGCTTCTGCAGTTCGACGTCATTGCCCACCTTGGTGACGTTAGCCGCTTGGAGGATGTTGAACACCTTAACGGGTTCTGTGGAGCGCCGTCGCCTCTTATCGGTGCTGATGCATTCGAGGGGCATCTCCACATAGCGGCGGATCACGGTGTCGGAGGAACACATGCGGACTATGCGGGTGTGGTAGGCCTGAGAGTCCCTGCTCACCCGCTGCACGGTGAGGAAATAGGTAAAGGGTCCGCTGTGGAAGGAGTAAACGTATCGCAGGTAGTAGTTTCCACGTAGAGACGGAATCAGGTCCATGTATGAATGGCCGGAGAAAAAGGTGAAGCCATTTTGGCTCGTCTTCATCTTCCGCAGGGAAATGGTGTGAGGATGTGTCGCGCCGCCCGATACGCTTCTCACGCCGGGAATCTCAGAGTTTCCAACAAAAAACTTGATGACATTGCTCTCCACGTTGAGCACCTGAGAGCCGGAAGGGCTGACCACAACATCCGAGTCGATGGGTTGACCCTTGCCTGGTCTCACCTTGTCTGCAAAGCAGTACACCTGTTCGTCCACGGTTTTTGGGCTAATGCCATCATCCAAGACGTGACGCCGGCAAACGCCGTTGTCCGCTGACCCGCAGCTGTACAAACCCTTGTCATAAATGTTCTCCACCACTAAGGCGATGTTGTGGTTGTCCGCCCTGCCACCGCTGTCTGTGCCGTTTAGTTTCCGTCCGCAGGTCTCTATGGCGAGCAGCGGCCCCGTGTGGTACTCCGACAGCTTCGTAAGATTCGGGGCCAAGGCGTAGATTCGGTTCACGGCCCCGACATAGATGATCCCATCCAGCGTCACCATGTTCTGAATGGGGAAGTCGGCGGTGAACGTCGGGAGCTCGTAGGCGAACGAGAGGTTGAGTTTGGATGTCTCGGATGATTTATCGCACTGGCCTTGCACACTGGGGCACAGGACCCACAGCAGCATGATGGCGTGAACGGCTACCAGCGGGCGAAGAGTCATCCTGTTGAGACATGAGGTATTAGTTGATATAACATCCATGCTGGAACACAAAGAACTGAAACACTCATCATAGATATCCCAGAATAGACTGGCCTAAATTGTCTGGAGTATGAATGTGTGGAAAAAGGCACAATCTTTGCTGAATAGGGACCACTGAGGAGAAACAAGAGGAACATGGCGATCCCTTTTTAGACTCGTAAATAGGTCTCTGTCAGGGTGTAAAACCAGGGTTTACTCACTTTACCACAAGCAGTGAAACCAGTCACACTGACGTGACTAAAAGCTCTAATATCAGTCCTAATCATCACATTTCTACTTCTGACTCTGCTGACCTTCGACACACCAGTAGCCAGATTGGATGAGCACTTCTGTGGTGCTCAGCTCCGCTCCTGAATGACCACAGCTCAAAGCAAAGCAGTGAATCACCCAGAGAGCAGCCCGCTCTGCACGGCGACACAGCCACGAGCCCAACTTTAGAGAGCAAAAGCCCAAGGGAGCAGAGATAAACTCAATTAAAACAAAAGAGGTGGGAGGGAACGTCCTGCGAAATGATAAATAACCCCAGCAACTAAACGGTAATCCACCGGGAGATGCTTTTAGTGGAAGGAGGTGAGGGGAAAGCAGCACAGGAGAATCTGCAAAATGTGCAATTTGCATGCTTTTGTGTCTAAATGTGGTTTAAACACGATCCTGCACAAACCAAACACAAAGCAACAACATCCAACACAGTAGGTTTGGGTTTTTATATTCATGCCCAGGGCAATGCATATCCTCACACAGCTTCTCTTTGTGCACAATCTGACTGATTTACGACTGATTCATCACAGTTAGCGGCTCGTTTGTTTTTGTTTACTCAAAGCAAGTCAGTACTTGAAAGCAGGGTTGTTGTTGTTGTTTTTAATTTTACAATAAATAAGTGTTGCAGGGAAATGGTTTAAAGACGGATAAAAGCAGAAAATATTATCATAGGAAGATAATAGTGATGTTATAGAAGATAAAGAGAAAAATAGAGCAAAATTAACTCACTATAAAAGATGCAAAGATGCACTTTAAGGTTCCTTTATAGCATATTTCAGAGTGTATATTGTGTAGCTTGTTTTATTAATGTGATGGTGTGATGAGTAGTAACTTGTTGTGGTTTAATAACATGAGTAATAGGTGGCACAACACTGCGCACAACACTGCGCACAACACTGCGCACCTGCAGCAAACCAAAGGTCCGTTCACAGCCTCGCAGCGCGGCTCATTTCTCCAAAGACAAAAGATACAAACATGTTTTCAGCTCGAGAGGAAAGTGACTCATGACGAAACACACACACACACACACACACACATGGGAAGTTGGTGAGATGGAAACACGTTTCAGAACAGGCTGAGTTATCCAAAGTTGGAGAGGAGAGGGGGGGTCATGGTCAGGGAGGGGGGCATCTCTGCGTATTTACGCACGAGTTCAGCGCCAATTAAAGAAAAACGGAATAAACTCACCTGTTAGAGAGCAACAGTGTTGGACGACCTCTCGGATCAAATCATGTTCCGCTAGTCTCTTCAGAAACGGGACATCAGATCCAAACTTCCACTTTTGTTGTTGTTGGTTCGTGTTTTTTTTTTTTTCTTCCTCCGTGAAAATCCCAGAAAATAAAAAACTCTTTCTCTCAGCGTGACTTTAAAATGAAAACCGCGCCGCAGCTCAACACGAAGCAGTGAGACTCAACGTCGTCTGACTGACTGCATCCAGCAAACACGCCGCTCTCACATCAGCGCCTCTCTCTGTGCGCAAAGCCCCGCCCCTCTGCGTCCCAAACCGCGTGACGCGTCCAGGTGTTGGACGTCACAGGTCTGTGGAGCTCAGGTGAGACAGATACGCAGGTAGGAAAGATGGAAAACTGGGAGGCAACTGCGCATTATGAGCTTTACACTGTGTTTATTATGGGACACAAAACCATCAATTAAGATCAGCACTATTTTATCTTAAATGCATATTTCAATGTATTAATTAGATGAATTTTGATATCTTCTCACCCATTCACCCATTCATTCATTCATTTGAGTAACAGGTTTTAAATGAATAATAAAGCTTATTTATTACAGCTGAGATGAAACTTCATTAATGTTCAAAAATCAAAGAAATAAATAAAGAAATAAAGAAAGGTCACATGGGTACGGATCGTCTTCCACCTGACCGTCCTCCAGGAACCCTGTGAGTCAGACTACTGGTTGTCATGTTAAAACAGCTCACTCAGCCGTAAATAACGAGCTAAGTTATAAAGGCTAAACCAACTGTGTGTGTGTGTGTGTGTGTGTGTGTGTGTGTGTGTGTGTGTGTGTGTGTGTGTGTCTCAGCTATGAATCACAGTAGGCAACACAAAAAAATTCCTTTGTCCCACTTCCTGAAAGGAGGGCAGTTGGACTGCAGACTGGAAAGCGTGATAGCAGAGTGTGGATGGAGACTTAATGAGCAGGAACTGGTGTGACTGTTTAACTCTCACTCAGTGACACGTGTGAGGCTTTAATGAGACACGCAGACGAGGGACACGTATGTTGAAGTGGCCGGATGAGTGATGTGACGGGATGATCCGTGACATCTCTATCGTGAGGTGATAGTTTCCTCTCTCCTCTTCCTTGTTTCCTCTCCAGATTCATTTTCAGAATTAAAATCTATAACTTTGAGACATTTTCGGTGCAACCCCGTCCATATAATCAACCCGAGTCTCTGATTTCCCAGTGGACAACACACACACACACACACACACACACACAGAGCCCTTAAACTGTCACCTCAAAGGGCCACTGAAATGCATCATCATTTACAAACGAAATGTCCGAAGCTGCAAACAAAAGCTGTAAAAACAACGAGTCACAGATTTACATCTTGCAGAAAGTGAAGTGAATGATTCCTTTAAGTTCACACACTGAGAGCATAACTATGATCAGATTTAAGCTCTAACAGCTTGTTAACGTTGTATGAAGCAGTTTTATCATCTCAAACATCAACCGATGCTGTTGTATCATCCTCATCAGCATCAGTTCATGTTCGCTCCTACGAAAGTTAATTATCTTAAACTTTTTATTTTTCAAATATCATTTCTTACTGCCAGAAATTGCACAACTCTGCAGCCTGTTTGTTAGCAGAACTGGGTTTTGCTTTACCTCGGGGCATTCCTGTAGAGGTTGCTGAGAGGAGTGTCTGACAGAGGGTGTGTGTGTGTGTGTGTGTCTGGTTGTATATCTGTGGGGTGTGTCTGCGGTGGTAAACTCTGTTTTGGCTCGAGCTCTCGGAGCAGAAGAAGGGGATCGGTTTGGCGGTGAACCTCACGCTGCTGGCGTGCAGAATGACCTCGTGCTGCAGGAATGACCTGCATCCTGCAACCACAACACCTGCAGCACCACAACTATGCACTCTGTCTTTTCTGTGCATGTTTTCGTGTTTGTGTGTTTCTATACATGATGCACACTGGCTGAGATAAAAAAATAAAAATAAAAATAAAAAGCCACAAGGAAATTTAGCGTGTGATCGCATAAAGTGGTTTTAAAGTCAGGAAGGTCAGTCAGGTCCAACTCTGCAAACAGCACAGATTAAATCCCACTTACACATGTTCACATGCTTTTGTGTGATATGATTGAAAGCTCCAGAACAGCCACTAAATGGACGAAGAAGACAAGAACGAATCCCAATATTAGACGAGAAATCCTTAAAATACCCAGAAAAACTGAATTTTGAGTACTACTGTTCCACAACATCTCGTCAGAGCAGCTGACCTAATGTTTTGAGTGAAGTGACCCTTTAAACAACAAACCTACAACTGCATGGTTGTGACTTATTTTGGCGCCATCTGCTGGTTTTGGATGTGCATGTGAATTTCTGGTCTCCAGGGACACGATGGGAGACACGTCGGGTGAAAAGAGAAATCTGGAGGATTGATTTCACCGTTTCTATCATCCGTCTCACGCAGCCAAACTTAATCCGACTGAGATTATTTATCACCTGCGGGGTCGATACAAACCCTGGTTAACTGCTGACCGGGACGGTTAACTGTGATTGATGCTCTTGACCCATCAGAGGCCCTGCTTTCCTCATCCTGCAGATGGACTCTTTCCTTCTCCCTGTTTCCTTTCAGCTCACAGAGGGAGGAGTTGCTGCTAATTAACTCCTTCACTCCATCACTCGGCTGCTTCTTCAGCAGGATCATTAAAGTTCACGACAGATAACGACAGGTCAGAAACGTAAACGAGAAGGATTTACAGCTCGTTCTGTTGTCTATAATGCTTGAGCTCCTAATGAGAGAGATTCAAAGTAGATTCACCTCATTTACCGTATTTTCACGACTATAAGGCGCATATAAACGTCTTAGATTTTTTTCAAAATGTGACGTGCGCCCTATAGTGCAGTGCGCCCTATGTGTGTGTTGTTGTTTTTGTTGTTGTTGTAAGGCGGACGTAAAAGAGACCACCATGGGTAGGACGTGGTAGAGAGGGGGATGTGTGGGCGTGGATTGTGTATAAAAGAACAGGTATGTGCTTTATGCAGAACATTGTTGTTTTAACAACCCTGAAAATGGCAAAGAGACACGCTTATGAAGCTCAGTTTAAACTGAAGGCTATTAGCTACGCCGAGGAATACGGGAATCGAGCCGCCGCGAGAGAATATAAAATTAACGAGTCGATGGTTCGCAAGTGGAGGAAGCTGGAGAACGAGCTCCGACAGGTGAAGAAGACTCAGCTGAGTTTCCGCGGACATCAGGCGAGGTGGCCGGAGTTAGAGGAAAGACTCGAGCAATGGATCGTTGAGCAAAGAGCGAGCAGGAGGAGCGTTTCGACTGTCACCATCCGGCTCAGAGCAGTAACGCTAGCGGAGGAAATGAAAATTGAACATTTCCAAGGAGGTCCGTCTTGGTGCTGGCGTTTTATGAAACGGTGCAATTTTTCCATCCGGACCAGGACTACAGTAGCGCAGCGGCGTCCGGCGGATTGTTATGAAAAGCTGGCGAATTTCCGGTCCTACTGCCAGAAGCACATCGCCGAAAAGCGCATCCAGCCGAGCCACATCACCAACATGGACGAGGTGCCGCTAACTTTCGACATCCCGGTGAGTCACACGGTGGAGAAAAGGGAACCAGCACTGTAGCGATACGCACAACGGGGAACGAAAAGGCTTCGTTTACTGCTGTGCTTGGCTGCCACGCTAACGGACAGAAACTGCCGAGTGGCTGAGGCAGCTGTATGTAAGGAGACCGGGAGGTTTTTTCCACACATCACCGTCGCTTCTGATTTGTGACTCTATGCGAGCGCATCTCACAGCCGATGTAGAGTGACCAGATGCCCCGCTTTGTGCGGGACAGTCCCGCATTTTGAAATTGAGATAATGTCCCGCATTTATATTGACAGTGGCACTTGATTTTTTTAAATGCAGTCTCACAGTAGGTAGGCTATAATCTGGCGTTTACGCAGCGCAAACAGCTGTGTGTGTGTATGTGGTCGGACTCGGGAGACGGGAGAGGCTGAGCTGTCATTGGGGGTGGGCTCTGTCAATCAAGCTAGACGCGGGTGCGCGCGCCCGCTGCACGGCAGCGCCAAAAACAACAACAGCGTCGCATGCAGCTTGTTATAGCTGCATTTACTTTTTTTTTTTTTACAAGTGCTTCCATCTTTTTCCTCCATGTCTCCTGCTGGCTGCTGCTGCATGCGACGCTGTTGTTGTTTTGGCGCTGCCGTGCAGCGGGCGCGCGCACCCGCGTCTAGCTTGATTGACAGAGCCCACTCCGCCCGCCCCCTAATGACAGCTCAGCCTCTCCCGTCTCCCGAGTCCGACCACATACACACACACACAGCTGTTTGCGCTGCGTAAACGCCAGATTATAGCCTACCTACTGTGAGACTGCATTTAAAAAAATCAAGTGCCACTGTCAATAACAATGCGGGACATTATCTCAATTTCAAAATGCGGGACTGTCCCGCACAAAGCGGGGCAGCCTCACTTTGGGACGGGCCGTTCAAAGTGAGGCTGCGAGCGGCGTGGGAGCGATGGATGACCGAAGGAGACCACAGCTTCACGAAGAGTGGTAGGCAGCGCCGGGCGAGCTACGCCACAGTTTGACTTCGATGGATTTTATTAATGACTGTTACCGGTAATGTGCTTGTTTTTACCATGCCGACGCCTATTGATTATTGAGTGATGATTAGAAAATGTTATTACTTTGTAATTAATACTTGAATAAAGCACAACCAAACTCAGTTTTGCTCCCGATCTATTTTTTTTAAATACGCACACTTGTATGCGTGTGTTGTTGTAAGGCGGACGTACGTATGGTAGTAGAGTATATAAAATGTATATAAAACGTGCGCCCTATCGTCAGGTGCGCCCTATGTGTGTGTTAAATACAGAAATGGCACACATAAATGAAACTGCGCCTTTTCATACGGTGCGCCTTTTGGTCGTGAAAATACGGTAATTAGGATTATTTATGTAAATAAAACCATCATTTTTGTGGGTTTCTACGTCATTTCGGGTGAAAAAACTATAACCTTATCGTATCATATCATATTGTTTCCCTCCCAGACGGAGCATTTTATCACCTTGACGTCTGCTGCAGACCTGCACTCCATATTTTCATGTGTAAACAGACAGATCGAAGCTCTCATCTTTCATTATTTCATGATATTACCTGATAGAAACAGGAAATCAAAAGATTACAGCCTCGTGCATCGCAGGAAATGATTACTGCAGCACGTCAGTCGATATGTTTCTGCTGTATCTTGTCCAGTCGTGGAATGAGTCACAGCAGAGTTATAAACATAATACAAAACAACAACAACAACAACAACAACAACAACGGTATCATCTAAAGAAAAATCACACGTAGCAGAATTAAAACCACAAATATCCACAACACAAAACATCTCGGTGGGTTTAATGCGGTGAACTTACAGGTCTCGAAGTTAAAGTTACCCAGCGATTTGTTTTATCTGACATGTTGTTTCTATAATGTAATAAAAAAAACTGCATCAATCGCTCAATTTCCATTTCCCGCCGGCCTCGTCTCGTTAAATTGTTTATAGGAAGCTTTTGAAACTCTCCCATCCTGGTTGTTTATCTGTGGACGCACCAACACTACATCTGGACTTCATGCTGCAGCTTTGTGCAACATCTTTAAACTTATTCTCATATTCTAGTTTAATACAAACAGTATTGTGAACAAACAGGGTATCGCCTCATCGTATGTTTAAAATACATGTAAACAATTACATATAAGGTTATAATATGTAGGAAGAAGCCTGTAGAGATGTTGTATAGTCAACTGATGTTTCTATGAATGAATGAACATGACGTTGCCATGACTACAGCAAACACTTAGATGATTAAATCTTGATTTAATATATATATATTCAGATTCATCGAGACAATTTCCAATAAAAAGATGAAATAAAAGCATCATATGGAGACAGAATCAATAGATGAAGATATCAAAGATCCCAAACGAGACACACAGATGTTGTAGTAGATGATGTGTCCCTTTAAAGACGGATGGAGAACCAGGTGTGCTGGGTCTGGATGGAGTATCTGTGCCAGCCTTCCTCTAGCTTGATGTCATCGCATGCTTCATCATTTTCACTATTCACCACTGCAACAGCTGACAGAGCGTCACGCCAGAAAATAGTCCCCCCCGCCACCCCCTCCCGTCTTCACCCCGAAAAATTTTTTCATTTCGAGTCTGATTACAAAGAAGCTTCAGTCCAATTCATCAACAAGCAAGATTTGAAGAGACTGGAAGAAAAAAAAAAGACATTTAGTATACCTAAAAAAAACCCCAAAATATCCAGGTGCAGCAAACACAACACAATATAAAGACAAACAAAACCAAATGTGGAATATGTACGACATCACTAAGCCTATAAACTCCACTGATATCTGTCTTATATTTACACAATTGGATAAAATGTCCTGCAGGCAAACCATCTGAGAGCTCACTGTGGGCCAGTCAGGGCAAACCAGGACAGCACTGCTCCCTGAGGGTATGTTTGTCGAAACCAAATAAAGAAGATATGCTGGAGAACACACAAGGGTAGTGTGTGTGTGTGTGTGTGTGTGTGTGATTTGACCCAATAAACCAGCTTTGTTTCAGCTGCAGATGTCTGTTAATAGATCAGAAAGGCCAGCAGTGACGTGCAGATGAATGTGAAGTCTGTTAGCGCCCACCGACGGTTGACAGGCATCAGTAACACGCTGTAGTCTGCAAAACAAACAGATTGTGTAATCGAGAGAAATGTGAAAGAAAGCAACAGTATCTGAAGGGTAAGAAGTGGTGAGTCAGGCCATTTAGAAACATATCTGACCCTTAAACTACTGGAACAAGCCATGAAACCTCTGAATAAAACGATCTGTCTTTTTATCTCAGTGTTAAGAAATAATACAACGTGAATTTTAATGAATTTTCAGCTAGTTTTGCATTTTGTTGTAGCTGAAAAATCATATAAATAAACAACATAACATACACAAGATTATTTAGCTTGAATGAGAACATTTTATTTTGAAAATCTACGACTACGATACCGTGTGCTTTACTTGAATTACTCTTTATACATGTTATACAGTATTTATATATGTTATATATGGTATTAGATTAATTACTTGAAGTATGACAAACATACTTCAAGTAAAAGCCTAAATGTATAACGTAAACTCTCCTGGGGTCAAAGGTCAAGCCTTAAGAGATTTCAGTAAAACAAAGCCTGCAGAGCTGAAGCAACACAGATGTGGACGTATTTTCTCTCTTTTTATGTTCGGTTGAAGGTGAAATGTCTCAACATGATGTGTTTTGACAGCAATGATTCACAGAGAATCACAGAAAACGCTGTGAGAGAAGAAACAGCTGCTGATGCTGCAGCCATCCAGGTGGTTGAAAGCCTCAATGTTTACGTGTTTCGGTCCTGACCGACTCATCCAACATCACGTTTGTTGCATCTGATATGTTGTTGCTGTCTCGCTCTCTGCTTGTACAGCTGACAACCACGAAATCGAGCTCGGATCGAATGTGCCTCTGGAGAGAAGTCAAAACTAATGAAACTGTCGTGGACTCTTTGTGTTTGAGTTGTATTTATTGTGTCTCTTTTCTCATTGTCTCACTGTGTTTCCCTCCCCGTCCTACTATCATTAAATATCAGTGTTAAATACGACAACATCTCCCTCCGCTGGTGATATTATGCAGTACAACACAACAAAATTAAAGCAATTACAATAATGATTTCTTGGCCTGCCAATGCAAGCATGAAGAAAAAGATTAGAGATGATTAAGCAACGCAGAAAAAACCCTACGATTTATAATATATGACCAAAAGTATGAAAATCTTACATAAAACGATATTTTAGACAATAACAAGCTTCTGACTTGGTCTTAAATGCTTGTTTCTGTGCATAATAAAGTCCATAAAGAAGCAGAAGGTTAATGCACAATCACATATGGCTGTCCATATACTTTTGGCCATATGTGCATTTCTCAATTCGCCCCACTAGAGGGTGCTGCTGCATGATAAACACTGAGATGAGTGTCTCAAAAAGACTTTTTATAGTGATGCTACTTGACTTTAATATCAACATCCCACCATCTCATTTCTGTTTTCATTTCTATGTTTTATTTTCTATATTCATATTCACACCTTGAATCTCACCTGACATGCATAACTGTGTTAAAACCAAAAAGAGTGAAGACTGAATGGAAAGAAGTGATGTCTTTAAAGTAGAGAGAAATACATCTAAAACATCTAAAACATTGTATTTGTTTAAGGAAAGAATAAAATATCTCACACAAAAGTCAAACTTACCGTCTCACAGAGGAGCATTGAGCTACTGGAGCAGGTAACTTCTCACCTCGGTTGTATCAGGTCGCTGCTATTAGCTCTCAGGTGTCCTCATGGAGGTAACAGGACCGTCTCTGTTCTCTCTCATCCTGCTGTTATGTCTGTTTCTGCTCCTTCACTGCGAGTCATTGGAAACATTGAGCAGGTTTTACTCTGTCAGGACCTTTAGCTGCAGCCCAGCGGCTCTGTGTCGGCTCTCTGTGGTCCAGCTGGAGCTGCCTGAGTGTCAGTAGCTGGATCTCTGCTCTCTGTCTTTCCATTCTTCCACCGTCTGGTCACCGTGCTGAACTCTGTCTACACCGTTACATAACCCCGGTTCGGCTACCTATAGGCCCAGTTTATGGCTCTCATGTGTCATCATTACAGGTGATTGATAAAGAATTCAACCCATCTGGATGAAATAAAAAAAATGTGTGAAAATATAAAATAATATGAAATAAAATGCACATGTAAAAATGTACATTTACTTTGCTCGGATTAGTTGCACCTCTTTTATTGTGCAGCAGATGGAATATTTTTGATCCGAAATGACCGAATATGTCCGTCATTTCATATACGGCACTTTTTCCCAGTTTTTTGTGGAAGAACTTGACCGAAACCAAAAGAGTGAAGGCTGTCAGTGCAGCAGATTGATTAAATATGGGTGTAATGCATGAGTGTCCACATACTTTTGGCTACCTGTGCAGCTCATCTGTACACCTTTCTTGTTGCATCCGTTGCATCCTTTAAAATCAGCCTTGAGTGGACTTTCTTCTACAGGCAGCTTTCCTCAGGTTGTGCATTTATTTATTCATTTATAATACAGTCAAGAGATTTAAAAATCAGTCTTGTGTTGCATTGCCCAGCACTTGTATTTGTTTCTTGTGTAACCATGGAAACGTTGTGCCAGGGTTGGAAAGAAAATGTTATGAGCAACCTTACAGGCATGAAACCTTCCTGCCACAGACACTAGTGAAGGTTTAGAGGCCACTGATTCATTCTTATGTCTTTTTTCCACGTGTAGCTTCAGCTGGCTGCTTCCTACGGCTCAGATGAATGAAACCAGTATTTACTGAGAATCATTATTACACAATTAGATTTGCTATGACTCAACATCACAAGTAAAAACAAAAAAACAAACAAAAAAAATCCACTGTTGGAGAGGCGCATAAAAACATGAACCAATACACACTGGATTATATTAAATTTTAATGTGCACAGCGTGTTATTGTACAGTAAAAGCAAAGAAGGGAGAAAAAAAAAAATTTCTTATAAAAATATCACCTTTAGAGCTTAAAAAGCTCAATTCAAGAAACAGGTGCTGTGATATAACCATCCCTGTGAGAAGACAGCAGGAAGACTGAAGGTGACGGAGTCGAAGCGTGCGTATGTGTCTTGATAAAACATCCCCACCGTCCCCCACACCCGCATCCATCCCCTTCACCCATCTCTGGGGTGGGACGCGTCAGAGTTTGATGCTTTTCAGCATCGTGTCCACAGACGAAAAGTCATCAGAGGAAAAAACAAAAGACAAAAAAAACACGGGAGGGTACAAAATTATGACCAGATAGCAATTGAAATCACACATTCTACCTCACATTGTGTTTATTCCAATGCATTAACCTGTGTAAGTACCACAGCACGTAAGAAAAACCTCCACACAAGCACGAAACTGCACGCTCAAAGTGCAAAAGTGTGCAAAAGTTAGTGTTAATACTCTACTACCTTTGCAAAAGAGTTATATACAAAGGAGATTTCCATTAGTGCTATTCACTAACAATACTTTCCCATAGATTAGTGCACTGGAATGAGCTTAAGTCTTATCAGGGCTTATATTCTGCATAAACGCCCATACAGTACATACAGGACATCAAAACAATGGCAGTTCTTCATATTTTTACTGTAGAAAAAAAAAAAGCATACAGAACTATGATGATGATGTGCATTTTAAAGCCTTGAACTTCACTGATAAAGTGAAATCCAAATGCTAACATTCTCTGTCACGCACTCGCGTAGTCATGAGGATGATTAAAAACCTGCTCTGAAAAAAAAAACTGATGCAGAGAGCGAGCGAGCTGGCAGCACGGCAGGCGTGACGGTGGCGGACGGCGAAGCAAGTGGCATGCAGGAAAAACAGGGCAGGTTCAGTGTGTCAGACTGCCTGGACGGCCAGGCGGAGGTTGGCTCTGGGGGTTGGAGGTCAGGGGGGCAGAGGGAGGGCGTGGCTGTGCGGTTTGGCTTGGGGGGTTGTTTTGTTTTCGCTGAGTCAGATAGACTTTGGCAGCGCTCTCTCTCTCTCTCTTTTTCTCTCTGCTTTTGACCTTCCCAACGTTGACATCCAACCACCCGGCCCGGCACCAGTGGTACACACTGACGTCCTCCCTTCACATGAATCAGTAAAGCGATAAGCTCCCCGGTAAGACGCGGTAAGAGTGGAAGGAATTTACATTACGTGGTAAAAACGAAGAGAAAACTGGTTTGGAGCTCAGTTGTTTGCTTGACGAAATTAACAGTGAGGAATAAAAAACATAAACAAAACAACAACCCATCCCACCCCGAACAGAATGACCCTTTAATTTTTCTGTGGCCTGTTTGGTTACACCAGCGCCCCGCCCAGCTCTGGAAACGTCTCACTTCCCAGAGGTCTTTTTTCTTCTTCTTCTTCTTCTTCTTCTGACCCTCCCTCCCCTCTTTCTGTTAATCCGCCTCCTCTTTTTGGACGCTACACCTCCTTTACCGTGTTGACTCGGATGCTGCTGAAGCACTTGCCCATGGCCTCGAACAGCGGGTCACAGAAAGTGTGCACGCAGATGGAGTAGATGCGGCTGACGCAGTGGATCTCGATCAGGTAGCTCTTGATGCACGGCACAACGGCCCAGATGTGCAGGAAGGACAGGATGGCGAAGAAGATTCCCCAGATCACCGCCAGGGGGATGCCGACCAGCACCGTCAGCAGCCGGTAGCACCAGTACTTGGTAACAGTGAAGGTGGTGAAGCTCGCTTTCCACACGCCGTCGAAGCTGTAGGTCCCTGCAGGCTCGGCGATGACGTCCTCAAAGTCCACCTGAGAAGGAAGAAAGAGTAAAAGTAAGAAAATGCTGGCAAAAAAACACCTATTATAGAGGCAACAGTGTCATTGTTTGAACTGACAAATGAATTGTTGACAAGAAGACCTTAAAGCGCAATACCACACACGTCCACTAGATGCTGGCGCCAAATGACTCGATTTCTTCTCAGTCAATCGTTTCGTCTCAAATGTTAAATTCGGGCGCCGGTGGTCGTTTTGGAAATGATTGATCTGTTAATAAGATCTAGAATATGCAGCAACTCTGGGCTTCAAACGGGCTACAATGCTAACGCTACGTCCATCTTTGTATCACTAACACTACTAACTACCACTCAATAAAAGTAACTCGTACTATCCAGTATTCAAACCCCCCACTTTTTACTTCATTATCACTCGTCAATAGTATTTCACAAGAAGCTCAACATGGCGCCCACATACATATTTCACAGTCTTTCAAATCTGAACTCATTATTTCCACATAAATCAACTGCTTCACTCCCTGTTGATTTGTCAGTTTGTGGAGATGGAAGGTGGGATTCCTGAGAAGATTTACATCTCCCCTCGCAGTGACTGGTACAGTCTAACCACCGAGATCTGCCCCACCCGAAACACTGATTACTACACACTGCATGTGCTTTCCCTCCCAGAGTCTCTCATAAACACCAACAGATAGATTACAGTTCGTCAGAAACGGCAGTGATTCTTATAAGGCATTCGTTTTCGAGTATTTGAGGTTTTATATAAATGTGATGAAATGTATGAAAGAGAATTTGAATCAAAATGGACAAATGCAACAGCTTTGTTCAGGTAGAAATGAAGGCCACAGGTGGAGCAGGATGTTGGCTGCTGACTATTCTACGTCTTCTTTGGTGCAAAGCGGTGGATGTTTCATGTGGAATAAACATTAAAATGCACCTCCTCCACCTCCAAACTCCACCTGTCTTTAAGGTGAGCCAGGTAAACACATCTCTGAGGCCTTTAAATGAGGCGATGAAGGGAAAAGCTGTAACTTACACACTCTCCTCTACACCTACTTATAAGCACACCGTCAATATTTATTTCACAGCTACTTGGAGACTAACAGACCGGCTGAGCTTCTGACGGGGGATTGGAAGTAATATCAATCAGTCATGCAGATATTATCCAGTGTCGGTGAAATGGAAAAGTGCTTTGTCCTTATGCGAGATACGATTCACTCAAACAGTTTACGTTTGTTCATTTCAGGTAAGTTTTTAAACTGGATGTATTTCTCCGTGTTTGATTGGAGATAATTATCATAATTTAAAATGAATATTAAAGAAAACGTTTGACATCTTGGGAAATAAACTTATTTACTTTCAGAAACTGGAGCCAGGAGATAATTAGCATAGCTTAGCATAGCCATAACTGTCATCTGCTGACAGGCACCTTTTAAAATGGACTATTTGTTGGATGGGCATTAACGACTTCTCATATAACGCCTATAAAAAGACTTCATGTTCATTTTTTGTTAAACCTTTAAACTTTACAGGTGCTGTTTTATGCTAAGCTAAACGTACCTTCTCATATCTCCTAACTAATTCAATATAAACAGTCACATCCTAACACTATAAAAGTCTTTTATCTTTAACGTATGGTGACTTTAATCCACATTTCATGGCTTCATTTCATGGCCATCATGTCAGAGTAAATGTCATGTTTCTCCCATCCTGGCCATCTTTTTTTGGATCACATCTCTTCAAGTATCCCAGGAGAGATTTGAATCTTTTTTTTTTTTTTTGCCTTGAAAACATCATCTCGTAAGTCTGATTCTTTTACTCCACGCAGGCTGCATAAAGCGTCTCTCACAGCACCAACTGGCGAAGCTCACAACAGCCTTATAATATAAATCGTACTGCAGCCACAAAACCAGCACGCCGTCTATTTAATTTTTCCACAGCTACAAATTTTAAAGTGGACCCACTCTGCGCCAGTTTCCAGGACTTTGATTGAGACTAAATGAGAGCTTTCTGCAAAGAGGCACAAACACAACCACAGCGAGATGGCGGAGTTTAGTTTTTAACTTCATAAACTTTCCAGATTTTTCAGTTTTTCTAAATTACTGTTCATTACGTAACGTTATGAAGAAAATCATCATGATTACTTGACGTTTGGCACTTAATGAACAAGTCAGGATTGAGTTTTTACTGAGACTGAGTGAAGCTCCTCTTTGGTCCAGTCAGAAGTTTGATATGAAACAATGGAGTCTCGGGGTCAGCATGTGACCAGTCACCAAGGCAACTGTATTACTGAGTAAATAAGGCCATGTGCTATTTTCAGACGTGTATCTTCAGGCTGTGCAGCGCTCCAATAGAGAGAAGGTCAGCGTGTGCCACGTTAATGGACTCTTTTGTTAGTCTGAGGGCTGCAGGAGTCGAGGGAAATGTCTGGTTTGGTTCTGGTTATGACCAACACCAACTCTTTCATAATCACCTTCTGCATATATTTTGTGTAATATAGTCTTTGTTAGATTTGCATGACATTTGGATGGAAACAAATCCAACCGCAGCGGAGTCACACGCCTCATCCCACAGAAGAGTGTGAGCTTTTATGATAAAAAATTACGGAAATAATAAAAAAACAATGAAGTGAAACAATGCAAATAAATCTATAATAGGAAAATGAAATCCCAGAAGGAGGTTATCAAGTAAAAATGTGATCAACAGCCAACCAAACAGGCTTTACAGCTCCAGAGGGAGCGCTTGGTTTGGTTCTACTGCTCAAGATGTTTCTCCAGCGGGGGCATTTTCACACCTCTGACTACCGGGCTTCAACCCCTTCTTTCTGCTATAAAAAGACTTCACTCAAAAGAAAAGAAAAGAAAAAAAACCTTACAGGTCAAACTCCACATGCGTGTTAGTAATGGAACATGTTTGATGTGGTCAGGTGATTGAAACCAGCTGCAGCAGCTACAGGAGAACAGCTTGTGTTCCTTTGATTACAAGTATGCATCATTGTGTGTGTGTGTGTGTCTGCACTACATTTACATGTGAGCTGTGTATGTGTGTGTGTGTGTGTGTGTGTGGTCATGGTGGATTGCAGAGTGAGGTTTGCTGGAAGGGATTCCCTCCTTGTGCATTTCATTGGGGAACACCAAACACACACTTCCACTTGGCAGAAAGTGTTTCATTGACCTCAAAGCACCTCGGGGCTGCAGGATACAGCACGCTGTGAAACCTCATCAGAGTTACGTCTGTAGTCCAGAGGGAGACACTGAGCACCCAAAGGTGTTCACTCACAATGGAAAATAAAACAAATGTTTCTCACTGCGTGTGTCACAAGCGGCTTGTATGAAGCAGTCTGGTTTTCTACCACACTGTAATATTTACTGTAAAATGCAGTAAATGAAGTAAAAGTCCATTTAAAACACAGTATTATCAGAAAGATGTACTTAGATTATCAAAGGTAAAATACTTACAATGAGTCATATTAGATTATTATTAATAATGATGCATTTTAATGCCAAAGTTGAGCTTATTTAAACTATTTTATGTATTATCTTTAGTTTAATTTGCAGTATAAATTAAAAATAATCTTAATCTGTACAGTAACAGCAAGTAAGTCGAGTAAATGTAGTGGTGTAAAAAAAAAAAAAGAAGAAGAAATATTATGAGTACAAGAGAAGAGAAGTACTCATGTACGAGTAAATGTATTTAGCTCCTGACGTCTCCTTAGCAGCGTTTTATGTTTTTACAGCGTACATGTGATTTCACCAGCAGTCTGTTGAGTTGATTAGGGTGTGTGTGTGTGTGTGTGTGTGTATGGTTGCAGGACAATCATAAAACTGCATCTATTCTGAGAGCAGAAGGAGAGTCTGACTCACTGTCACAGTGGAGTCAGGCAGCGAGAGAGCAGAGTGAAAACAGGTAGAGTGGAGATGATCCACATGTTGGCACATAAATGCACATGTGATTTACACATATGTAACATATGTAACATAATATAAGACATGTCATGTGAAACAGCAGCTCACATAGATTACTATTCATTGCAGGTATTGTATATATTATATTAAATGTAACTGGTATGAAGGAAAGCTCCTAACAGTGAGCACATTTCACTAACTGAGGAGGATTTTTCCAAACTGTCGATTATAATTTAAGAGCTGATGCAGCCAATGAGGGAGATGGATATTTGCTCCTGTGACGTAACTGCCAAGTGTAGAATAGGAGGAAAGGAGGAGGGAGGGGTGGAGGCGGTGGTGGGGGTGGTGGGGGTGGTGAGGGATATCCCTTCAGACTAACCAGCTACTTGGGTGTTTCCCTGTTTTAACAAGGCAGAGTTCAGGCGTTTCAAAGCGCTGACCCCTCCTGTTCACTGCGTCCAGACGCGTCAGGTGGCTCCCAGCGCGCCGCCACTTTCTCCCTCTGTTACTCCCCCCTCCTCTCCCCCCCCAAAAAATAAACACTATTTACCTCCTATGGAAAAAAATAATAATCTACTTTCCCAACAGCAAGGCGTGTGGGAAACGTGTGTTCCAACAACAGGAAACTCGTAATGTTTCCTCTGTGAGGATGTTCAGGTATTCAGATATTTCTACTGTGACGCCTCGATGAGCTTTAATAACTTTGCAGAGCGTTTCGCCTAATAGGGGAAAGTCACTGAGGGGGGAGAGAAACACTGCTGGGACACAAAAGCGCATAACAGCAGTTAAACAGCTCCTGACCTTCAGCCTCACTGAGTTTATTTCAGTCCGGGGTTGAGCAGGGACACGGTGCAAACTCTGCAACAGGTATTTACGGTTCACTCTGACAGGTGAACAGAGAGAAAAGTTGAACAAAACTCACCTTGACAATGTCGTCGTTTATGTGTTTGGGGTCCCGGTTGACCAGATCAATCTCTTTGGTGTGGACATCCTCCATCGTCTTCTCGTTCAGGCTGTCGTTGTCCATGTCTTTGTTGTTGGGTTTGTATATGTTCCCTTGTTTTCGAATGAACGGCGAATGCAGAAACTCCTGTCAGGATCCAGAGGAGGCAGAAGAAAAAGAGAGTGAAGAGGAGGAGGGAGAGTGTGCAGTGCGCTGAGAGGGAGAGAGAGGCTGCCCCGCAAACAGGGATGGGTTTAAATGAATAGAAAATGAAGCACCACACCCCCTCAAATCCATCCGCAAGGGGTCCTCGCCACCCACACAGAAGCTCAACATCCTGAGATACGGTTGATCCAACATGCACCAGGAGGCATGGCAGCATTTTTAAGAAATGCGTAAAAGCGCATGTCCAAAACACAACATAATGTCCTCTTTCTTCTTCTGAATATATATATATTAACATATTTTAATAAAGAGTGGTTCTCAAATATATTTACAAGCAGCATTGTGAATATAAGTTGAAATATAGGTGAAATATGTAAAATAAGATGGTAATACTGCAGGTTTCCGTGTCCAGTGCGTAAAGACGTCTCTGGTTCCTACAGACTGACTCTGTCCTCCGTCAACCTAACAAGCACATTTCTACTCAAACAGACGACCGTGTGGTTTAGTTCAGTAATGTTAAAGCGTGTGCATGATTTACAAGTGAAGTATCAGAGTAGAAAGAGTCGGTGGCTTCGCTGTCCTGCTTTTACGCACGAAAATCTAAAGTCTGCTTTGACGCGTCAGTAAAAGTCTGACACCCGCATGCTAATGACCACTCAGTGGTGCTTCACATTCCCGCAGCTGGTGAGGAAGAAGCGCTCATGAATATGAGCCTAAAAATAAAAACATGTTCTTCTATAATAAAGTTTAACCAGCGTCTGGATGAGGAGAAAATACGCGTCAGCTGTGGAGGAGACAGTCATACTCTACCTCTTCTGGTTCGCCGTCCTTCAGCTCTCTGGTCATACTGTCCTCAGGTTTGAACAGTTTAGCCAAGTGAGACAGATAAGAGGAACAATATAGGAAGCAGAGTTGGAGGCGTGGAGGCAGACCCAGAGGACCGGGGCTGTTTCTCTGAACGTGACCGGAATTTAACGGCAGAGCTTTGAGGGGAAAACTCCGGTGATTCCTCGGATCCTCGCAGCTGCTTGCTCACCTGAGAGCAGAGACAGGGTGACCTGCACTGCACAGGAGGAGAGACCGACTCAAGCTGAAGGAGTGCTGGAACTACTTTATTAAGGGGAGTACAGAAACCTTTAGTCAAATGTGGGCGTTAATTAGGGATGACAAGGTGTGAGATCTTTGCCCTAACTGAGCCTGGAGAGATCAAATTCAGGTGGTGATAATTGATAGAAGAGATCAATAATAATACAACACCAGCTACAACAAGATGTTGATGTTCTTCTCATCCTCTCATCTGTTGCTTCTTGTTTATTTTTATTTATATTTATTTTGGTGGTCATGTTTGAATGCTTTAAAGAACCTGGATGTAGGAACTTAAACTGTTGTTTCCTGCTTTTACAAGGTCGGCCACTCTGTCTGTTTACCTTCTTTCTATCAGCTCCTCTTGGAGTCACACCAGCTGGCTGTTTTCAGACAGTAGGTGTGATAGGAGCAACATGTGGGTGTGTCTGATGGGAGTCACACTGAAATAAGAAGTCATATTCAGTCATATTCAGTCATATTCAGAGTTCTCATTTGTATTTTATTTAAAGTAGAATAGTAACATCAGCACAGAGGTTTGACCTTTGACACCGAGCAGGTTCAGAGATCACCGCAGTTTAACCACGAATCGCTCCGTTTCACCTGAAGATGTGCATCTTCTGACTTCTGTCTCCAATTATTAGATGATGTGTGGTATATGTTGTATATGTTGTATATGTGGTATATGTGGTATATGTGGTATATGTGGTATATGTGGTATATGTGATATATGTGGTATATGTGATATATGTGGTATATGTGGTATATGTGGTATATGTGATATATGTGGTATATGTGGTATATGTGGTATATGTGATATATGTGGTATATGTGGTGTATGTGATATATGTGATATATGTGGTATATGTGGTATATGTGATACATGTGGTATATGTGGTGTATGTGGTATATGTGGTATATGTGGTACATGTGGTATATGTGGTGTATGTGGTATATGTGGTATATGTTGTATATGTTGTATTTGTGGTATATGTTGTATATGTTGTATTTGTGGTATTTGTGGTATATGTGGTATATTTTGTGTATATGGTCTATGTTATATTTGTGGTATATGTTGTGTCTATAGATGGTAATAAATGGCAGTTATACTATAACTATCTACTACAGACGTTGAGTGTTTTTTTCTGAAGTGTCTTGCTGAATGACAAACAAACACCAGGATCATTTTATTACTTTTACAATGTCGGCTCTTTACTTTATTGGGCGTGGCACTGAAAACACACCAACAATAATCCAATGAACACCTGCTTCATGTACAGGTGTTATGTTTCTGTCCTTTGTTTACTATCTTCTATATACAGTATCTATATGCAGTATATTTAAAATATGCTGTTTGCACAATAATTATTTGGAGTTTTTGGAGTTTGAGATGCAAAAACATTAAGAATCATGAGCCAACCTGATATGTATAATAAAGTGTTCTCAACATGAGTTTGCCTGAAGCCTCCACCACCACCACAACTACAGCCTGACGGCACTGAGGGTGAATTAAGGTGGTGGTGGAACAGGAACTTGATGCTGAGGTGGTGTTAGATGATTAGACTATCAAATGCATGGAAATGTGTCAGACTGTCATAACAGAACTAGAAACAATATTAATGGGAGCATCAGATGAAATATGAGGAGTAAAGTAATTAACTGCATATTATTTACATTTACTATAATATTAACATCATATAATTATTTTTAAATGTTCTTCTACATCAGTCAGGATAGCGTTGGGTCAAAGGTCAGGGCTCCCAGCACAATATTTTTTGCATATTTAAGTAATAGCTGTAGTAAAAAGTAGTATCAGTAGAAGTAGTATTACACATGGAGAGCAGAAGATCAGCGGTACAGAAATATACAGAAAGACTACGTGCAACAGGTAGCGATGCTGTGCAGGCCTGCAGGTCTGACAGCGAAGCCTCAGGTTATGTTCCAGCTCATCTTTGTATAAGGAAAGTCTCTTATGCAATCGCAGTAAAGTGATTTATGAGACGTTTCTGGCTACTCAGCTGCATATCTCCAACCACAGAAAGAAGAAACCACACACACACACACACACACACACACAGACACAGAAAAAATAAAAGCTTGACGACGACTGAATTTATTTTGAAAAACACATTTAAAACACTTAAAGAGTTAAACTGCTGAGCTTGAAGCTAATATTTATCTTAAAACATGAATTAAAAACCCCTCCAAACTGTAATAAACCTGTTAGTTTATATGTCTGTATCATACCGTTCATGGCGGTTAAGCTGTGACCAGCCTCGGCTATATGATTAAATTAATATTTCTTAATTAGATCCAGTTTCACCATATATTTCCTGTATGGTTCAGTCCCTTCGCTCTCATAATATTCATATTCAAATGTTTTTTCTCAGGAGTTAAAAAGAAGACATAAACTGCCGGTGTCGCTCCGTGTCTGTTGCATGTTTGCTAACATGTTAGACATGACCGGCTTTAATATGTTTAATATGTTTAATATGTTTTATATGTGTATGAATATGTTTAATATGTTTAATATGTTTAATATGTGTTTGTCAGCACCTAAATGACAAAAAACCGGAGCTGCGATGATTAATCGAGCAACGGATTAGTTGCCAATTATTAAATCAATCATTTGTGAATATTTTCTTGTTTCTTTATATCATGAATATCGTCATGGTTACAGACAGATTCTATATATGGCTTGAGATAAATACAGCATGTGACTGTTTATCAGAAGTGTGTTCAATCCTGTCACACATTTTCTCTCTAAATTAAATTTAAATTTTAGATTTAACAAGCTGTTATCAAGAGGAAACTGAAGTGAAGAGGTGTACCTGAAACGTTTGTCTCTAGAAGTAAATCAAAATAAAAAAACAAAAACAAACAAACAACAACAAACACGTCTGTTATAATTAAAAATAATCATGGACCAGAGAACCATCCTTCATCACTGAAGTTACTCAAGTCAAGTTCTCATAAATAAATACATTTAAACAGCTTCTGATGACATCCAATCAATGTTCAATAATATCTTTAAGTCTATATGAAGTTTATGGTTCGTATATTATCGCCAATAATCTGTGAGATCAACACAGCAGATAAAATAAGTAAATAAGCCTGCAAACGTGCAACAAGCTACATCTCAGCTTCTAATATCTTTATCTCTAAACGTCTCTGTAGCAATATATACAACATATATATATATATTTATATATATAAAAGCAGAAATATGACATCTATCAGCAGCTCAGCAGGATGTTTACCTTAACAACAATGGTACATATGAGCTCCTCATAAAGTCCCACAAAGTAAAAATGATTATCAATCATAACCACATAAACATGTTTATTGATCTGTGTTGTTAAAATTTAAATAATAATTCAGTTTTACTTTATGAAGAGCTCATATGTTTCCCCTCCAGGTATCGTTCACTCTTTTCCTTTGGCTTTGTCTGTCCTGCAGAGAGGCGTCTGCATCAGTTCTCTATGGTTTTAACTTGAATGGAGAGCAGGATCCTTCCCATGCTCTGGAAGAGCGGCGCTATGAATGTGTCCATCAGGCTCCTCCACACCAACTGGACGGACGGTAACAGCACCAGGACGATCCGCGTTGCAGGCATCAGCAACCTGCAGGGGTGAGGTCAAAAGGTCACCGATCCAAACTTTAACCAGAGTGTCTGTTGTCTTAAAGATGCTAAACAGCTACTAAACCAACCTCCTGTCCTCACATCCACAAACAGCTCATGTGACAACATTTATTATTAAACAAGGTATTTTTAGACCTTCCTTATTGATTCTAGAGACACATAATTGAATAGCTGTAATCAATATCTGTGATTTCGACTTCTCCCACGTCCTCCTTGTCATGTATATGAGATTTAAACATATTTCTATACCTATTGATATTTTTGCAGAATGGCTTAAAACATTTTTTGACACTAAAACAAACCTCAGCAAAGATTATATTATCAATTATATATTATTATGCTCTCTCTGCAGCGTATTGTTCATATCCTTCAGCTTCTCCCTTCCTGACGTTCCAGGTGTGTCCACCAGCTCGGCGCTCTATTGATAAATACCTGCGGCCACTTCCTCTTTCGACGCGTTGCTTTTGAAGCAATCATCCCGAGCGTGTGACCTCAGCTGGGGTGAAAGGTCATGCAAAAGTAACTCTGAAGCCTCTGTGTGCATCAGAAGAATGTCCCACTGTGGTCTGAAAATAGGCTACGAGAATGCCAGATATCTGGCAAAAGGGCAGCGAGGCGTTTTGTGTTTTTCCACTACGACGGAGAACTCGGCAATCCTTCCAACTTTCCATCGTGTGCTTACTTTTTTTTTTTTTTTTTTTTTTAGCATAAAATGTTGATTCATCATGTGTTAATAAATGGACTCTTTGGGTTTGTGGTTGGGAACGTATGTAATATATGACCTGATTTGCTCCAGAAACACCTGGAAGCACCTGGTTCAACTCAATAGCTGACACAAGCATGACATAATTATATAAATAAAAAGTATGAAAACAAAAAAGCCAAATGTTTCAGTAATACGCTGCATGTGACGGTAACTGTATAAATAACTTATGTCAATGTTTGTCTTATGAGCCAGAACAAATATATGAGACACATAATGTTTCTTTAATGTACCCACAGGGGACCAAACACAGATATTATCATACTTTAATAGTGTTTTATATCATTTCATATCTTAATATAATGCTTTATATTGG
The DNA here is from genome assembly GCA_036937835.1 of Pampus argenteus. NCBI lineage: Eukaryota > Metazoa > Chordata > Actinopteri > Scombriformes > Stromateidae > Pampus > Pampus argenteus. The sequence continues at coordinate 2,730,005 of CM072869.1, forward strand.
AGTTTATAGTCTGGTATGTTTGCAGCATCTCTTCCAGTAGCATTAAAAGTATAGATGTTTCTTTAATGTGTCATACATGTCATATAGAGCATGCATGTTGAGCACAACTTCTTCCTACCAGATGTGGATGAGGCTGAGCAGCCCGAAGGCCAGACCGAGGATGAACGCCGCGGGCACCGCCAGCAGCGCGGTCAGGACGCGGTAAAAGATGAATTTGAGGAGCTCAAACGCGGCGTGGCTTGCTATCCACACGCTGTCGAAGCTGTGAGAGGAAGCAGGCTCCGCGATGACATCTTCAAAACCAACCTGTCGGATCACACACACACACACACACACACACACACACACACACACACGTTAGAAAGGCACACAATGATCCCCAGAGAGCCAGTCACACTGGCAGGAAGGTTGCAGGAGGATGATGGATTAACACTTCCAGGTATTCGCGCTTGCAGATTACTTATCTCACAGTTTGTTACATGGAAACAATGCGCTCACATGAGCTGCTGACTGCATTATTCTATCAAGGATTCGTTGTGAATACTTCACCTTCAAGTGCGCGTTGATATCGTTTGGATCTCGGTCCGGAGGCGCAGAGTACAACTTCCCTTTCTTGGACAGAATTGGCTCTATTGACCTGTTGAACTCGTCTTCGTCCATAATTATACTCGTGTCCGACTTCTCCTTTTCCAGACCCATGTTGTGTCAAGTGAGACGGACAGACGGTGCAGGCAGAGCAGCTGGCGACGGTGCGCTGTGCGCCGGACTGAGCGCCACCCCGCCCCGTATGGAAAGCAGCGCGACGCGGGGGAAGAGGAGACACAACAAACCCAAAGTCTCTTTTCAAGAGCTCAGTGATGACTGACAGTATTGTGCAGTGTACTGGCCTCCAGTCATGAGCCTTGGGTTTAATACACAAACTTATCAGCATATGATTAAGACTCCTTACAGGCTGCTGTTGAAATATTACCCAGAAAACACCAGTTTCTCTTTGTAACTCTAAAAACCTGCAATAGCTGCACACACTGTTCTACCTGTTGACTTGATTTACCTCAAATCAAACCTTTTTTTTTGGATTTATTGCTCTCTGGCTGTTTAATGCTCTGAATGCAACATGCAGCCAACATTGTTGGAATAACTGCAGGTGTCCAGATGTCTAAACAGCAACCGCAACAGGAAGGCGTTTTCCTCAGGCAACCAGGGTTTTAACCTACAGGTGATTTTTAGTAGCTGAGGACAAAGGTTTGACCCTGTGACCCCCCTCCTGAGCAACATACATGATCATTAATAACACGGGATATTATATTGTGTGTTTATATTACTGTATAGTTTGAAAGATTTCTCTAAAACTCAGAAACACGTCTTCAGACTTTCTTCTCTGCACGTGTGACTTAAAACATGATATAATAAATAATAAGTGAACGTGTTTGTTTGTGGTTGCAGGTGCCTTGTCAACATGTTTACAGACATCTCTTTTATAGTGGTGTGTGTGTGGTGACGTGGGTGGTGGTGATTAGCTGCACCGTGTCCAGATATCATAATAATAGATCCATGAACCAAAGTGTTCACAGCACAGATTTACAAACTCCCAAAAAAGTCCTAAAAATAAACATATACTGGTAAAATATAGAAATTGCAATGTAAAATATATATTTTTTTCCTCTGGAGCAGCTTTGTTCCTGTGAATTGTTGGTTGCAGTTCTGCACTTTGCATCTCATTTGCAGCATCCCGACTATTAATGTGCAACCTGTAAACAACAACCTCCTTTGTTAAGACACAACTGGCCTGGAAATAGAAATATTTGGCGAGGACAGTGAGTGACAGCGAAGCAGAAACACACAGAACAGAGCAATCAGGGTGATTGGCGACAACACAACACCACAATCCTCCTGGATTAACACATAGAGGACGTTTCTGACAGACCAGCATTCAGCAGGTTAGCTGGTCTGGGTCTGGGGGGGGTCGGGGGGGTTTGGGGGGGAGCATGTGGGAGAAGAGCAGAGGAAGTCGTTGCATTTTGAGTACCAACGATGTGATGACTTCCTCCGCGTTAGCAGCAGAGCCTAATAAGGATATACATGATATTTCAACAAATATTAGCCAAATTCAACAGAAGTTCCTAATGATGTTTGTGACCTCTTGACCTTTTGCTTTGCAGCAACATCAGGTCGAATCCCTCCCTCATCAACATGATGATTTCTAAAGTATTTGGCTATCTTGAGGCCTTTCTTATAGGGTCTAACCCTGACCGTAAACCCAACAACAGGTCAGAGATTCTTCTTGTGTTAGACGCTTTCAACAGACAGCTTTAATAAAGTTATACGTTTCAAAGATACAAGTTGTCTGTTATACTGGACACACACACACACACACACACACACACACACACACACACACACACACACACACACACGCACACACATATACACACATCATAAGCAGGCTGTTCCCACCCTGAGTCACATATTGATGAATATTGTCAGACTGTGATCAGTAATCAGTTTTCTGCCTGTATTTTGAATACAGGTTAAAATCTGTAATTCACACATTTAAATTTAAACTCAACTTAACACAGTGGGTTTTTTTAAATATTTGGTACCAATTTATTATAATCTATAATCACAGCCTTGTAATCTGTTATTGTTTGTCAGTTTGGGTCCAGGTGTTGAACTCCAGGCGTCACCGGCTGACCTTCCTCTGGCCTGCGAGCCTCTCCATCCCGCAGGTTAATATTTAATGAATCCACCGAGCAGCCACATTCCTGGACGTCCCAGGCGGTCGTTCCCTCGAGGATCCGCAACGTGGAACATTTCCTCTGACTTCATGAGGAACAAATGCTTATTTGTCCAGGAGTTTCCATGGGGAACAATGATATCAGCGCACCCACAGTGAACAGGGATTTCCTGTTACACCCGTAGGACCCTCATCTCTGTGGTCTGAAACACACGTTACCTTGAGGACAGCGAGGGAAAGTGTGTGTGTGTGTGTGTCTTCTGATTTGTAATGTGTGTGTGTGTGCATTTAAACATGGATGCATGTGAGTGCAGGTGTGTGTCTGAGCTGCAAGGAAACACCAAAACTTTCATTTATTTTCTGTCTCACTCAAATTTATTTAAATATTCAGACTTAATCTCATATTCAAAGAAATAAAAACACACAGAAAGAATAGAAGCAAACACATCTAGAAGACCTGAAAACCTACAGCACATGTAGGATTTAAATGATTTATGTCTATTTCTGTCTGTGACTTATTGCTAAAATCATCTTAAATCACTAAAATCATGGCGTCGAGCCAGTTATGTCTGCAACAAATCATGAATTTGGCTCCAATCAGATCCAAACCAGAGACATTTTAAAAACATGATAAATGAAACCCAGACAGCACAAACCCAAAATCTCCACCAGAGTGAGAAACGAACAAACAGCAGGTTCAATTTATCCAGGAAGCAGAGCTTGATGCAGCAGGTTTATCTTTAAAAACAACAAAGCAGAGCCATGACATGTGTGTGTGGTCATGTGTATATTTGTGTGGGAGCACACACACATGTATCCTGTAGTATATTTATCTTTGTACATGTAGTGTGTGTATGAGGTTGTCTGTTTAATGTCAGTTCTGTCATGATTCTGTGTGTATGTGCTCTGTGTGTGTTTATTTCTGTCACTGCAGGCATGTGCAGACTCTTCTGGGCCGATGCAGGGGTAGGAGTGTCTGTTTTTAGAGATGTTTGGAGGTTAACTGGATGTTCTGTAAGATGAAGTGATGATCTGTAGTTGTTTCTGATTAATTGCACCAGATCGGCCCTTTAACTGTTTTTAGTTTTTAGGGGGAAGAGGTGGTGTGAACCAGCCAGAGTGACTCATTCAAAATTCCTTCCAGTAATAATGAATATTGCTTTCTGGCACAGAGCAGCTGGTACAGAATTGGGTCTGTTAAATAAATGCCATAAATGCATGCAAAATGCCTGTAATAACTGCAAAGGCATGCATATGAAAGACGTGCAAACATTTAAATTGCAAGAAAACCACTTTAAGGATGAGAAGAATTTGCAATGGTGGAAAATAATCCCCAAAAATATCCCTTTAAGATGTTTAATTTGCTGATATGTAATGATATTTAATGCACAAAGGGCTATATTCATCATAAAACGAGACGATAGGGAGACCGATCATTTAGCATTTATTCATTCTGCGTCTTAAATATATTTTTTCAAAAGTAATCAGGTGCAAAAACGAAATAAAAAGCTTAGAAACAGACGCGTGTGTTTCTCTTCCTGCTCAGCCGTCAGCCGTGGAGGATGGATGGAGGGATGTAAGCGGGTGAAGGATTTTGGAGGGAGCAATGCCCTGACAGGCCCCGGCATAGTGAAGCACTGACTGTCACTTTTGTTCTAAGCTTGAAAACCCCTCAAACCATTTTCCAAAACAGCCCTCAGATCTCGTTCTCTGTTGGACGTCGTCGGTAAACAGAGTTTTTCTCGCCGTCACCTGTTTCTCGTGCAGCAGAATGGGAACCGCTTCACTGAAAACTCGGATCCGATTGTCCATCTTAGTACATGTTCCAAAAATGTTTCCGGCCGCTGTTTTTTCTCCCGGCAGCATGATGGAGGTCGACCTGTAGTGAGTTCTGTGGGCTGTGAGATACTTAATTCACTATTACAAGATGCAAAAATAGAATAAAATATTGTTAATCAACGATACGATCATGTTATCATCAGTTATGCCTCCACACGTCGGTTCTGTAGGTGACACCGTTCACCGTTGCTTTGTTGGAAATGAGCGGGCACCATCTGCTGCTATCTGAGTACTAAACAAACATCATAAAAGCTGATGGGAGCAGTTTTCTGTTGCATTACATGTTGATGCACCTGCATGTGCAGGATGTAGCTGGTTGAAATCGGCCCTCTGGTTGGTGTCTGGTTGGTGTCGGTAGCCAAAGTAAACCACACTTTGTCTACCGTACGTCTGTCGCAGGAGCATTTTTATAGCAATAGTTTATACGTTTGTGGACAAATAATCACATTGCATACTTATTGTAGGTCAACGTTTACATTCAGACTATTATGTGAAGCTGTGAATGAAACCGTCTACCAAACGGCTCTATAGAAAAGTCGGCATTGAAGCTTTGACCACACCTATTGACTATTGTTGATTGTTTGATCCTGTTTCAGCCCCTATAGGGTTAATAACTCTATAAATGGAAAATATGACCTCACACTGAGCAGGAGAGGTGCGTGCACCTGTCACTGCTTTTTCTCCTCAGGCTGAAATATAAACACCCAGAGCAGCAAAGAGCCTTACTCGTGTCTTTTGGTTGTATGAAACTACAAAGTCACTATTGTTGCACGTGTCTCAGCAATAACATCATTTGCACTGCAACCACTGATAGAAATGTCATGCCTCGTGCCAAAGAGATGTAATTTCCTCTCACGGATGGCAGACAATGAATTACTCTCTTATAACTTATATTATATATTAGTATTGGCTCCAACCAGGTGGGAGACACTGCTGTGTTTCTGCCCCGTTGATAGTGATGTTGTGGCTGCAGATCAACGTGAACATGTATGACAGCTGTGGAAGGTATGCACAGCAGCTGTTGGGTCATGCACAACGGTACACTGTTACCGAACATTTGGCAAGTTTTCTGTCTTATGTGTGGAAATAAAAAAGGGCGTAGCTTCAGGTTAGAGTTTCAACTTTCATTACAGCCACATGAGATGTTGATCAATCGGTATAATCAGAACTTTAACACACACACACACACACACACAGAAGCACTCAAAACAACCTTTCGGAGAGGTTCAGACGACATTAAAACAGCCTCTTTAGTTTTGAGTATTAAAATGTGACCTTACAGTAAATGAAAGATGTACTTAAAGCAAAGACTAAATGTATTTTTAAAGACAGAATAACCAAATTTTCATCATATTACTGAAAAGTTGAGTTTATGAGCATTTTCTCAATTCAATATGATTGGGCTGCTTTAGCCTTACTCTAAATTAGCAATAGCTTAGGGTGGCTAATGTTAGCACACTTTATATTGCTGGGATCACGGGAGTTACAACCAACATTACTGATGTGATGTGACTCTAACAGAATAAGAAAGGAAGAAAAGCGAAATCATGCATTAAAGTTCACCAAACGTCATTTTATTCTAACGAAATAGCCGCAAGAAACGCTAGCTAACGTAGCATTAGCTTACCATTACGTACGCATACGTAAACCACACTGTTACCTTGATTAAAACAACAGATTTATTTGGGTTTGATCAGTGTTGGAAACATTTGCGATATATATATATGTTACATGTATCGTTATATATAACATAGGTCTAGTTGTTTTTATACATTTTAATACGGAAAAGTTGCATTTTATGTCATATCCATATTAGCTTACATTAAAGTGCTCATTATGCCTTTCAGATTGTAAATATTAATACATTATCTGTAAATTGGTTATCATGAATTTAGCATATATTTAGTAAATAAGACTATGAATCTATAGTCATGCTAGTGGCTAAACGAGGCTGTACTCAAACATGCTGTAGCGCTTTGAGCTAAAAGCTAACATTCTCACAATGATAATGGTAACATGCTAATACCAAGCAGGTATACTATTTACCATGTTCACCACTTCAGTTTAGCATGTTAGCATGCAAACATGGTGCTAATTAGTACCAAACACAAAGTGACAGTAAGGATAAAGGTACAGACAAGGGTTTGTGCCAATTCATCAAACAAATGTTGAGATATTTCACTGTAAACGTAATTTCATGATTTCATGGCATCAAAATGTTGTTAAAATATTTGAATCTGGACCAAATTGATGCACCGATTAAAATACAATGTTTTCCAGCTGTGTGTGTGAGAGCATTTTATCAGATCATACCTTGATCCAACTTGTTTTTAAATGATAAAGCCATCATGTCTCTACAACAGAAAACAACACAGTCAAACCTTTGTTCACATTGAGTCAGAGGTGAAACTGTTGTATGAAATTACTCAATGATGCAGCTGCATATTTTCACAATACCAGGGACATGAATGGTGCCAAGTTTCTTCACTCTTGTTGCATATCGCTTGTTATTTGTTTGCCAAATGATACACTAAATACACTCCGCTGTCCCTCGTCTCGTCCTTGTCTTATCGAAAATTCATAATATCACATCATTAAACCATTTGTTGGGCATGTTGGAGACCCAAGACTGGAAACAGATTAGTCACTAAAACAAATACTTGTGTTTGTGACTTACTCTGTTACCAGTTTATTTACCTTGCATTTATTATTTATGTCATCTCTAATAACGTCAGGTTAATATATTTCCACTGCACCTACAGCAGAGTTTGAATCCGCTCCTCTTCCTCGAGGCTGTGTCGAAATGATACGATTTGGCATAAAGGCAAAGATGGATAATAACTGTATAGCTTTAGAGGCTACCTGTGGTAATTATCTTAAACTTGGCACAGTGTTTTTATGTCATATCTTTCCTCATAACTCACCGTCCCGCCCCAGGATACCGATTTCAAGACTTAAGTAGCTCATCAACGCAATCAGTTCAATCGCCACACATCTTCTTGATTTCCATGTCAAGTCAGTTTTATTCATGTAGTGCCAAATCATAACAGAAGTTATCTCAGGACACTTTTCATATAGAGGCATGTCTAGACGGTACTCTAGACCCAACCACCAGGAAGAAGTCTGGAGCAGGACCGGCTCTAGGTGGGCGACCACCTGATTGGACCGGTTGGGTTGTGAGACACAGAAAAGACACAGCAACACAGATAAAATATATTAAAACATATCAAATCAATATTTACTGAATAACTCTCAATGTCTCAAGTATATTTTCCAGGAGATCACATGAACTCCATCGCTTCTTCGAACCATAAAGTCTTACTCATGCTTTCAACCTTGACAACACACGCGTTGGGTTTGACACACCCGACTTCTCCATGAGAATCAGCACATCCTCCATCTACACCAGCCCACATATCCCAGACCACAGCAGCTCTGACTGGAAGCTCTGAATAACTGTTTAAAGATGTCTGTATGCACCATCAGCCTCCATCAGGCAGAAGAATGCGAGGGCCTGGCTTTTATTAGGCAAAAGCACGGTTTGAGAAACTATGCAACTGTTGTATATAACAAACATATCAGAATCATTTTTATTTTCTATTCACACCTACGGGAAATTGGATGTTTACACTACACCTGACCTGCATGGAGGAGACCGGCCCAAAAATGCACAAAAAACCTGAACCCTCATTTACCTCAAATTACAAAAAAAGCTTGTTTTCTCACTTTCGTAAACTAGTATTTAACCTTGCAGATAGTCTTCCTTTAATTAACAGAGGTTTAAAGAGGTTCTGCTGCCACAGATGAACAGGTGAACAGGTAAATCTGGTTTCATGTTGATACGTTTCACAGTTTAGAGCAGTTTGATTGAAACCCTGGATTACTTTCAGTTACATGAGAAAAATAACATGGTTAATAAAATATGAGAAGATCAAGCACACATGATAACTGCAAGACTGGTGCTGCATGAAAGTGAGTCATGCTACACACCTACACACCGCCCTTGTCTTCCCAAACTGCTTGTTTGAGACATATTTGTAAATGATTTAGGTTGTGTTGTATTTGATTTGCTAAGGACATAAGCAGCTCTATAGTTTCTTAGCAAAAATATAAAATATGCTGATGTCCTTTATGAAATTGCTCGTAGTTTGAGTCCTGCAGGCTAAAACAATAAAGCTGCAGATAAAAATCAACCTCAGCATAACTGATGCGTCGCTACTTTGACCCTTTTCTCTGAAAGCAAACGGATCAGCAGATAAACCCTTTAAAAACACGTGCAGATCTATTTTCATTCCTGTAGCTCTTCTACACCTGATACACACATGCAGGGTGTGGCGGATTTAGGAACCATGAGCCAATAGACACATTGAATACACACATACACAGATACACAGTACCTCCCCGGTAGTTTTCCACAGAAATCTAACCCCGGTGTGTGAATGATGTTTTCACACAAAATGGCCACCGCTGGATAGCTTTCAAAATAGCACAAAGATGTCTTTTAACATGTCGGCGGGGTGAAATCTGCTGTTTTAATGATGCTACTTTGTGGCAGGGTTTCCCCCCCTCAAGATAGAGCATGCGGCCCGGTCCACTTTCACAAAAACACAGCGCTGCATTATCCAAACCTGCCTGCAGATACGTCCCTGCACTCTGAGGCGGTGGGTGGCATCGATCCAGAGAAACATCCAACATTGCTTTTAATACACGGCCTTGAAAGCCAATGACTGCTTGTGGCTGTAGGGAGTAAATAACTGCAAAAAAAAATAAGCGAATATAACCTTGAAACAGTCCTTGTTATCAAACGTCAGTATTAAAATATGCTTATGACCGTGCACATCCTGAGGAAAAGACTGCGTTGAAGGTTCGAGAGGATGCAGCAGCAATTTAGAAATCTAAGAATTAAAAAAAAGGAAAGTTTGTTGACTTTTCCAAAATTTGAATAACTGTATTATACTAAGTAAAATGTGTATCTTGGATCAGGTTAGCACATCTTCGAGGTTTGTACATTTGAATGACCTGGTGGGAAGCTCGGCTGGTTGCCTTAGCAACGCTGACGATAAGGACAAGTATTTGGTTCCCATTCAGTCCAGATGATACGTTGTGCTGAGGTATCTCCCTGTGGCAGAGGAACTGGGAGGAGTGGTTGCTATGCTGCGAACAGACGGTTGCCATGTTGGGAAGCAACCACGCAGCCAGTCAAACAAACATCCCTTCTCTGAGTCACACCTCCTCCTCCTCCTCCTCCTCCTCCTCCTCCCCCCTCCCTCACCAGTCCACGGAGTTCCCTCTCTAAAATTGTCCCGACTGGCCGTTAGTCTGTAATTATGCTGATTTCTTACTCGCTCACTTTCAGTTGCTCTCTCTGCTTTCGCTCACGCTCCGACCACACCGTCCAAACCCAGACACTGCCCACTCTGTTGCTTCTGGTTAGCAGCTTTGACAAAACAGCTCCTGGATGATATTTTTAGGAGGTTTCTTTCCACCTTACTCCACAAACAAGCAGTCCACTCCACTTCTGGAGGAGGAAAACTCAATTCGCTCACTCATTACGGCCTCATCTGGCATGCACGGTTCAGCCCGCTGACCGAGTGCAGCTGTTTGTTTTGCCTTTTTTAAGATGAAGACCCGATCATTCATTTAAGGACAATCTGCCACCATATAGAATAAATTTACACCCTGCTCTCAGGATGGTGCGAATGCTGAAACTGATCTGGGCATCAATAAGAGGGTTTATGAATGATTTAAGGGTGCAAAGATCAAACCGCAACACCTTAAAAAGTCTTTTTAATTGGGTTAATTCATTATAAGAAGAGTTGTAATGTATTTCTGATGTAAAAAGGTGTTTTAGATACATGGCAGTAATATTGTAGTACCTTACATTACAGTCCTTGAATAAATGTAATAATTTATCTAGTTATTGATTGCCTACATTTCCCAGCATTCACTGATTCTCACAGTGACTTTTTGCTCTTTCTCCATGTGCTCATTTACTTCTATTGGACGACACCGACCTGCAAGTCACATAAAGTCTAATTAAACTAAAGTACTCCTTTACATGCAGTACTCAAATAAATAATACATAATAATACATAATAAATACACCAATCAAGCCATACAAACACAATAAGAGAATAATTTGTGTATATTTATGTGACACCTGAATTGTGTCCATGTCAGTGTGTACTGATTACATCCAGGGTTGATCCCAGTTCAAGGTCATTGGTTAAACTGTTTTTGCACACAGAGCTCGTTCCACATCGCTGTCATGCAGCCTTTGTGTTTGAGGGCTGGGCTCCGGCCTTCTGGGTCTCATTGTTACACGTACGTAGCCAGAAGAACATTCCTGGAAAAAGAGGAGTGTAGGAGAAAGCAGCAGATATCAGACCACACACTTCCTCCGTTTTAGGAACGCAACCTGCAGCGCTGCAGTGGGAGGACGGGCTCGGCTCAGAGGTCAAAGGCCGCACCCGGCGACTTCTTAGAAGAGGAAAATAAGGAGTAGAAACAGGAGGAGAGGAAAGTGTTGCTGTGTAGGAGCAGCCAGTCAGGGGTGTGTGATGTGTCTGCAGACAGTAGCTGGAGATAAGAAAATGAAAATCGGGTTCAGCAGAACCACTTTAATAACAGTCAGTGGCCAGAAAGACACGCTAACAATAACTGGAGAAAGAAATGTTGAGTAAAGAGAGGATTTAAAATTGAGAAGTCGTTCAGAGAAGTCGTGTGTTGAGTAGAGACACAGCTTGAATAATATATCTGATTAATCATCGTCATTGGAAAATATTCATATCTCAGGTTTATTTCTGGTGTGAAATTATCTCATTTACTGAGACGCAGAGAGAATTACAACCAGAGGTTTCTATGTGATGTAAAAACAGCGCCTCTAGTGGAGAAAAGAAGCAGTTTTGTATAGACTAGTGTGTGTGTGTGTGTGTGTATGTGCACTCCATTTGTGAGCACCAGTGTTAGTTTTACACCTTGAGACTCAACACGTCTTTGTTTTAGTGTTAAAGTTAGGTGTTTGCACCAAATATATATATTAATCCGCAGCTAAAAATAGTCCTCAACAAATGCACAAGTTTATTCCTTTAAGGTTGGCGTTCATAAGGAAAGACATGATGTCTTTATGTTGTATGACCTGCTGATCTCTCTACAGCGAGGCTCTGTTTGACTGACATCTTAATCTAATATATATATATATACCACAGTTGATCCATGTTGTTTGTCTTTGGACTATGTCTCATGTTTACTAGAGCAACGCAGCGCTGTGTAACGTCGCTGACGCCCGGAAACTGTCAAGCTGATTAGATGCAGCCAACTGTCCCGACACGAGTAGTAACTTTACTGCAGTTTGTACATGTAAGTGTTGTTGCATGGTTTTAAATACTGCGTACATGTGGGCATCAAAGTCAGTTTTCCAGATTTTTTTCTTTAAAACTTTGTTGAACACTTTAATTTGATTGTGGAAGAGAAGTGAGGTCTTCCCAATAAATGGTAAAAGCATTCTCTGGACTCAGTGTTTAGTTAAACGGTTGTTGAGTCGTTATTCGTTATTACTTATTGTAATGAGCAGCTCAGCAAACTAAAACATTCAATTCCTTTTATAGAAGTCATTCTTTATGCATGCGTCATACAAAAAAATAAAATAAATCATGCAGACGTGTTGCACACGGACGCTGATAGTCGACTTCAAAATTGTGTGCGAGTGTGTTTATTTTTGAGTGGCAGCTATTTTTAGAGTAAATGTCTGCACTCGTTTTAAATTAAGTTTTGATTTTAACCCAAAAGGTCGAGACTGAGAATGAGAAAAAAAAAACCCCTGAGCTCCTCATTGGATCAAACGGAGCTGGGAGAAGAAACCAAAGACTTTTAAATTTAGAAAACTTACATTTTTTGCAAATAAATTAAGTATCTAAGTACATTTTGGGGGTTTCTGATTTTCTTTTGAGCTATTCCTCACAGTTTTAACATACACCCAACAGCCAATCAAAAACAAGTTTTTTTTTTCCATTGCATTGATTGATTGACGCTTTAACTGATGGTTCGATTCCCTAAATAGTTTTGAAAATTAAAAAACATACATTTCATAGTCACATGCATAGAAATCTGTCTCTGATTGGTCAACTTTATTGTCGTAATGACGAACAGCACAGACTTCAGATGCTCTCGGTGCCTCAGATGAGCTCACGCTTCAGGAATCTCACCTCTTCTCTTTCAGTCTGACTCTCAAACAGAAACACACACACACACAAACACACACACACACACACACACTTGTGCCAGGGATGTCAACATGGTGCCACAGCGAGCCAAGCCTTCTTCAACATTCCTCTCAGGAAGTCGTGTACGGCAGATAACGAGGGAATGGGAAGAGGGAGCAGTGCATAGATGAGCAGTGTGCATGTATTTGTATCTGCGTGTACATCAGCCATGGAAATCTTGGATAAGCAACACTAGTGGTCAAGCTCTCAGGCTAATTAATAACAACCAGGAAGTGCGAGATTTGTTTTCTTTGTGCAGCTGAACATGAAATTAGAGGCGTTATCTCGGCCCCTCAGGCCCCCGGTAGGTCTGTTTGATGTGATGTAATGTCATTTTAATGCAATCACTGTAGGAAAACACGGGTCATAGGTCAGGCTGCGGAATAACAAGCCCTGCAGCTGAAGGAGATGTTGCTGAAGGGCACTTCGGCAGGGTAGGGTACAGAAATACTGGCTAAAACTGACATAAAACCAGCCTGAAACACACCTGTGATTTATTCAGATAGGTCTGAAATACTGATGGATGTTTTTCTCTGCAATCGACCAATCAGAGCTCTGTAGGTGAGAGAATGGGGACGTCATCTTCCTTTACATAGCTTGCTAGCTTAGACTGAAAATGGGAAGATAAAACTAACATCTAACATCTGAGACGAGGCATCAAACATGTGCATCCAAGCAGCTCACATCATGGCCATTAGCAAACACGCTCTTATAAACCTGCTGTTCACCTGCCCGACGATAAATGACCTGCAGGGATTTTTCTCAGGCGTTGGTGGAGACCAAAACAGAGCTAAAGGAGAGTCAATTTGTCCCATTCGAATGTTTGCTGACATGTTAGACATTATTTTACCAGGTAAGGATCAGCTTGTTTTGACGTCCGTCTGCTTCCTTCCCCTCAGAAGACAAAACAAGTCATTTTAAGCGTCTAAATTTACACAAGCTGACACAAAATAAGTGCAAAAAAGAAAAAAAAAAAAAAAATTCCTTGAATCTATGTGGTTTTACATTGACGTGGGTGGTCAAATCAAGCGCCCCTCCTCACTCTGCTACTGCTGCGTGGTGGCAGCAGGTCAGATGGGTTCATTCACCCATGGACGGCTGACAGACACTAATAGGCCTCCATGTTTTTCTGTGCTTCATTAACTGCCAATCTGTCTGTAGTTGTTTTGTTCCTCATTTCTATCTCTTCAACTCCAGTTCTTTAACTCCTGCACACTTACTCTTTATTTCCCCTCTCCTCTCCTCTCCTCTCCTATTTTTTTTTTTTTTTAAATAAATCTCTCTTGTTAGCGTTTAGCCACTTACATCAGCAGACCGAGGTGTAGCTGCATAGTAGGTCTATATAAAGCTCCCCCATCTCCCCTCTCTCCCCTCTCTCCCCCCTCTCTTCTCCTTCTTCCCACAATCTTCTCTGCCTCTCAGCCCGACCGACCGACGCAGAGTTTCCTGGCCTCGGTTCAGGAAATTGTCGCTCCAAAGAAGGAGGAGAAGAAGGAGGAGGAGGAGAAGGAGGATGGAAACTTAGAGACGGCTTGCCTTGGATACAATAATAAAACACACACAAACACGCATGTGCACGTGCACGTACAGAAAGAGAGAGGAGGAGAGGATGCGCACACACTGCCTGCCAGTGTAGTCAGGCTGGATGTCTGTTATCAGGACACAGTGTGGGAAAATGTGGATAGGCGAGTTAACGTGTTGGTGGTGTTTCTCTTTCTTCTTCCCTTCTTTTCTGCTCGTTCTTGATCTTCCTCGTCTCTTTTTCTTTCTCCCCTCTTTTTGTCCCTTCTTTACGAGCTGATAGCTGAGACGCCAGCCAGCAGCCAGTCACAACATCCCAGAATAAAGAAGCAATTTTTAATTATTGACCCGTAATTTCTCTTTTCTCTCAGGATGGTTTGTTATTGCTAAATGACTTTTGAGATTTATCCATTTTTTTTCATTTGAAGCCAAAACAGAAAAATGAAGTCTTTCACAAACAGCTCAGTGCAAATGTAACTTTTTATTGCGTCTTTCTTTCTGCTTCTCTCCCTCAGTGCTGGTGACTCAGTCTTGCCTTGGAATAACAGAGTTCCCTTCTTCCTCTCTGTGTGACTGGCCAATGCAGTGTGTGTGTGTGTGTGTGTGTGTGTGTGCGCACATGCTAACACCAGATACTCTTAAACATGGAGAGAAACAAAGGGCAGTGTGTGACAGAGGTTTACTACTACAGACTACTGTCTGGACCCCACTGTAGCAGTAAATCTATATTCGACAGGTTTAACTGACATAATACACCAAAGTAAAGCTCTAAGTACTATAGTACCCATGAGTGTCTATGGTGTTTGGTATGAAAAAAATCCAGCCAGAGGCGTGATTGTCACACACACACACACACACACACACACAGAGTCTTGAATGGGCTCCAAATTGGTCAAAATAATTCCCGTTGCCATTAAAACTTCCAACACAGCAACTGATTTAATGATAAAACATGAAGGCGACTTCTGCGTTGACTCCGGTTCGACAGGAGCAGTTGAATGGAGATGAAACGTTTTGTTCAAATACCAGAAACTGTGTCTGATTGATGAAAATAAAGTGATGCTACGTTAGTTTGACACACAGGGTTAATTCCTCTATGAGCAGGGAGGGCGTGGCCGTCAACCCGGCAGCCATCTTGCCTCCTGCTTCTCATCTCTCACCTCTAGGGTGAGTTTTCTTTCTACACGTGCCAGAAAAAGCAAAAAAAAAAAGTCCACACTTTTAAAAAAATCTCTGATGCATAGTACACACAGACACACAAACAGACAAACAAAAAGTTTGCTAATTTCCTCAGAAATAAACTGAATCGCTTACTGAGCAGCTTGCGTACCCAGACACACACACACACACACACACACACACACACACACACACACACGAGCTCACGTACGCGTAAAAGCAGAATACTCTGCAGCTGACGTACGTCCTGCCCTGCCGTGAATACACCCTCCAAGCTGCTTTCCTGTCAACACTGGTGTCTCCCCTTTTTTTCCTCTAGCTGTAACTTGTTGGCAGCAGGTTGCTATGACAACAGTGTGTTGTCATGACAGTGGTTACATAACTGAGGGATGACTGGCTCTCCCCGACCCCCCCTGCTGGTGCTGTGGGTTTGGATGCAGACGGGTTGGGATAATGTTTTACTGTACTGGGCTCTTGGACAACATGAGGATAAAACGGGACGAGTTTTCATCCAAAATAAGGGATCAGAGGAAAATAAAAAAAGAGGAAGAGTAAATGACTCCACTATGTTTTATAGTTTGCAGGATTTTATGATTCAGACTGTGAGATGAGATAATATGATGATGATATGCTTTCCAGAAAAGCTAATATTCCAGGTCGAAAACCAGAAACAGGTATTCACGATCAGGTTTTCCTTGCTGTAATCACTCCTCCTGTTCATACCGGTCATTAAAATGTAATTTATAATGTAAGCGATGGGGTACAAAACCTACAGTTCTTGTTTTATACAAGTTTATCTGAAGCTAATATGAAGCTACAGAAAGTTAAATGAGTGTATCGTTGACATTTTTCATAAGTAATCAGTCGGATCCGCTGAAAGAAAAGAGACGGGAAAGACTTTTTCTGCTGCCACATGTGAGGGAATTCCATCGGAAGCAGGAGAGTTTGTTAAAAGCTTGACAGGGAAACCCTATCATCCCATGAAATTCCTTCCAAAGCCTCTCACCACACACTCCCGGACACAGACACACTGTGAACACACACACACACACGCTGAAAAGTACAAACATATGCATTCATAAGGCCTCACACACACATATACGCCCACACATTCACACGTACACACAATGGACTCCAACTGAACCACAGTAGGCGGTAGATTTAAGAGCCCAAAAGAGGGAAAACCCATGGAAAAAAAGATCAGATAGTGCATCATCATCATCATCACCATCCCCACACATGTGAGGACACCCCTGCAGCCATGTGGTGAGCGAGCTCCGTGTGTCTGGACACATACAGGTCGGGGAGCAGGGGTTTCCTCACGCTGTTATTGGAACGTTGCTCTGCTAACGGTGCTTCAGCCGATGTGTGTAAATCTGTCCACACACACTCATTCACTCATATGTCACAGTATTGTATGCCTGCCTCGTAGCGGCGAGGATATGACGGCATGTTTTGGAGCGTTGGATGTGAAAACGATGCCCCAGAGAGGGCTCTCTTGTTACCCAAATAGGCCTCAGCTGGCTGCTTCCATGTATTGTCACCATGAGGGGAGGCGGAGGTGGAGATGGAGGTGGAGGAGGGTTGTACAGTAGAGAGAGTAGATTCTCTTTCTACAACTTAACCAGGAGGTGAAAGGATCAAAATATGGTAATGATCCCAGAGGGTATAAACTACATGGTGTACTTTTTCCTTTGCGCTGAACTGAGGAAGCTGTGTCATGGGTTACTAAGAACGGTCTGGTGTGATTGGACGCGCTGGAAACAGTCATCGTAGAAAAATCTGTGGCCGAATGACACAGCTGAAGCTTTGCAAAGATTTCCTCTGAACGAGTTTGGTTGAATCAATGCTTAGATGGACCTTTTGGGTTGAATCCCACAC
The DNA here is from genome assembly GCA_036937835.1 of Pampus argenteus. Classification (NCBI taxonomy): domain Eukaryota; kingdom Metazoa; phylum Chordata; class Actinopteri; order Scombriformes; family Stromateidae; genus Pampus; species Pampus argenteus. Next base: position 2,747,420 of record CM072869.1, read on the forward strand.
CTACCAGGTCCGCTTGGTTCCTTCATATTAAGTAAAAATCATCATTTCTTTCTATTGGCCAACTGTTGCAACAACAACTACGGTACGGTACAGCTTAAGGTTCGGTTCGGCTTAGCATCACAACTTTGTTAGGAAGGATCATGGTTTTAACCGCACCATCAACAAGATGTGTTAAAGTGATTATTGAAGAGGAAGAGGGTGGATTGACGCAGAGCTTCCTCTTGTTGGATGCGCTGCGGGGAGAACCATCAGGAATCTATAAAGGGGAGGAAGGAGAGGAAATGACAGGAAGAAGGAAATGCCAGATGGTATTTATGGGAATGCCTGTTGGTATTTATGGGAATGCTGGAAGAGACACAGTTGAGGTGTGGCTCTGCTCCTGAAACTCGCCGGGTATGATTCAATAAACGAAACCAACACTGACTGATGGTGAGAACCAGGACGCATTAAAGTCCAACGTTTTGTTGACCTCAACCTCGTCCACCCTTTAGGTAGGTAAATGTCTCGTAAGGCCTTTAAGCATGACACATTACCTCTTAACCACTTAAGAAAGCTTAACACAAAGTGAGCGCACCTGAAATGCTAGTTTACTCTACATCGGTAAGCACGGTACATCAACGTTAAACCAGAGAGCCACATCGCAGTTTTCTCAGTAGGTCTGTGGGGTCACCACCTCATAGGTCTCAGCAGTTTTGAGTTAATGTTATCATAGCTGGTAGGAATGAGAACCAAAACTCGAGTTCTTACTTTTATTTAATCTCGAGCTGGACACTTTCAGTATCCAGGTGTAATGTGTTGTAGTGTGCAGCTGGCAGGTATGAATACTTTGCCGACAGTACACCATGATTCTTCCCTGGATAAACAGAGGTTGAAAGCAGCGTATGATGTGCCAGCAGCAGACGTGGGCGTAATCACATGTGGTCTAATCTCTCGTTCTCTCGCTTTCCCTCGTTAGGGGGGCAGCTGGCATCAGACCAAGATTGGTCCTGGTTTCTAATTAATTCACTTACAGGATTCATCTTGTGGCCTGTCGTTCGCCCCAGTTGACCTGCGCATTTACCAAATGTTGCTCCCGAGCTGACGATCAGGCTTCTGGTGGTAATTTGGAGGTTTCCATTACTGGGAAACATCTGCCTTTTCTTTTGTGTAACTGGAGAGTATAGAAAATAAAAAAACATTCCCTCTCTACCTCCATAAAGTAAGATAAATTAAAATAAAATACGATTATTTAAGTCCAATCCAGGATCCAACCTGATCTGACTTGTGACTGATCTTTGTCATGCATCTATGATGTGTTATGATAACCCCATCATACACATGTAAGGCGGCCCTGCAGGTTAATTAATGAGGACAGCAGCTGTCAGACAGTGTAAACGTAGAGAACGATGAACAAATATACCTGACATGAACCTCGTGTGGTGGAATGACGGGAACGCAGCTCAAACAAAAGTGTAGAGATAATATGGAAGACATGTTCACCAGGTTCATGTTGGTTTCATCCAGAACGGCTGGCATGTTCACACAGGATATATATATGCACACAAATACATAACCAGGAACAAAGACACGATTTACCACCGTTGAGTCCAAATACACACTGACAGAGTGTGTGTGTTCACCGTGGCTGAAGCATGTGCGTCCACAGCCACTAAGAGGAGCTTTAATTCCTCCCACGGCTCCATGGCGCTTCGTATTGTGAAGAGATTTATTAGAGTGAGAGAGGCCGAGCGTATTCTCCTGAAGACACACAGAAACACTGAGGCTCCTGTTCATGTGTCTTTCTGCAAAGAGAAATGGTGACGCTAACACTTGAACACAAACGTACATCGTGGGAAAAATATAAGGACCTTTATGCAGAGAGAGTGGCAGCTGGTTATTTATTTATTCATTTTTCCATTAAAGGAATCTATGAAAACAACAACAACAACAACAACAACCCATGATCTACTGTTGAAAAGGTTGAGTTTCTGCAGGTGGTGCTAATCAGACAACTTACAAAGTAATATCAGGGTGAATATTGCCAATATTGATCATTCTCATTGATAAAATGAGATTATTATATGGACATTTGCAGCATAGGAATCAAATTTCACCTGTCACCTTTAGTTTCTTTAGAAATTCATGATATTAAACACTTGAATCAGCCAGCTGCCATCGATATGACGTCGATATGACCAGTTTTCTGTTAAACGTCTTGTAGGAAATATACTGTAATCATACCAAAAGTACCAGAGCGATCTGCTCATTAGTCCACACTGTCAAACAACAGCTGCGTCTCGTCATCACCACAGCTGTTCACCTACTGATAGTGAGATGTTAGGACGTTCCTGATCCCTAAATCAGGACATTCAACATCCAGTACCACCTGGAGACGGGAGGAACTCTGTACTGGAGCTATGCATGTTTTTAGTTGGGGAATACCTTTTTTATTTAAAATCAGAGGGATTATATGTTGAACTAATTCTGCACATTCCAGCATAAAAACACATCAAGAAAATCTATAATGGCTGCATTTGTCTGTGTTAGTGCACGTGTGTGTGTGTGTGTGTGTGTGTGTGTGTGTGTGTGTGTGTGTGTGTAATGCACACGTTATACTACTATACGTGTGTGATTTCCACACTCCTGGGGCTGTGCTTTCATGCCTCAATGACTTTAATTGTACCCAATCATGAAGGGAGAGCCCCACTCTGACATAATTTAGTCGATGACATTGTGGAAAGTGTGTTGGTTGACTCAATAGACGCCTGTTTTTGGGGACTCCGGGGTGGGGGTTGGGTGGGGGTTGGGCTGGGTGGGGTGGGGTTGTCTGTCTGGACGGCTGGTTGGGAAACACATGACCCAGTCAGAGCAGGAGTCTGCCAGGGTCACTGTGCCACAGATCTGGGCTACAGATCAACACGTGAAACATCTGATCTGTTTCGAAAGAGGAAACCATTTCTTGCAAAAAGTACTTTAGCAATCAAAGATGTAAAAAAAAAGTTTTTATCTAACTTAACTAACAATATCCTTCACCTCACACAGTAAAACTAATGATACTAATGATACTTCATGTTGACAGTAGATTACTGCTGTATTTGTTTTATAGCCCGCTGGCTCAGACACACACTCAAAGTTTGAGCTAGTATTACTAAATATGTAATAATTAAACTCACATCTCACAGCAGTATTTCATCCAACAAGGTACCAGAAGCAGTTTTTACAGTAATGCACATGTGCTACCTTCATATAATCAATGCAACCTTTTAAATATTAAAGGATTAACCCGCTATTTCCTCAGAGATTTGGCCTGAGCTTCTATACTCATGACATCAGTGTTTTAATATAGTGTTAAATTTAAACATTCTCAGCTTTACAAAACCCAGTGAGCTCTAACACGCTTCTTTCACCTCCCAAATATGAAAGCTATGCAAAAGGAAGCCAGCGTTTGGCATCACAGCACTGACAGATGATGCAGAGCAGGTCGGTCCAGACAGCAACAGATAAATATAAGACACATGTAAACACGAGAGGTGTGTTTAGAGCAGGAGGTAAGAAAAACTGCACATTCAGAAGAACATATAGCATCACAGATCTATCGGCACATGTGATTGGAAGAGACGTCTCCAAACCTTTAACCTGTGGTCAAAGGTTAAAGGAAGTAGTTTTTATTTTTTAACAGTGATTTATAATAATTTTAAAAGACCACTTCACTGTCTTCGCTGCTGATGAATGTCTGTGATTTATCTGGCTCTGGGCCCCTATTCAAAAACATCTTCAGGATATAATGATGGTAAAAGACATTTTAATAAATCATCACATTATCAACAAGTCATCTCTTCTAATTTACTTCTACGGCATCGCCAGAGTTGGAGTTATGCATGACCATTGATGCTTTCTGGTGTAAGATGAGGTTAGAAGTATATGTTAAGATGTAAAAATGAGGTAAAACGTACCTGAACCAAACCATAAACAATCAAACAAAAATGCAGAAATTCAAGTATGTGAAGTAAAATAAATAAATTGAGTCATATACAGTAGACAAGCACGTCCAACCCAACACACAGATCTTTATATCTATCAGGAAACATGACTTCTACACACTTCTACAACACTTATAACAGGTCAAAGTTTAAGAATCCTCTCATTTTTCTTTTCTCTCTTCTGGTCCTTGTTTTCATGATCATTTCTATGAAAGGAAAGGCTCATGTGTGCAATAACAACATTCCCATGAACACATTCTTTCAACAAGTATGGACCAAAAAAAAACAACACAAAAAGCTCAGACCCAGAGATTTATGTTAGCGGGAGGTCACAGAGATAAGTAATGTTGAAACAAGTCAATCATTGTGATGGGATAATATCTCAGTATTACATCCACGAGATGTTCAATGTCATGTTCAAAGTTTAATCTGTCGCACAGGCATTGGATGAATAAACTATTTGTTTTCTTTGATTCAGTGGACAAGTCTCCTGTGGTTATTCATCAAAAGAGGACCATGGAAATGTTCGCTCACTCATACAGGAGAAATATGGATTTTGGCACTGATTAGCGGCTAGGAGAGTAGGTGTGGTCAGGGGTCAAAGGTCACAGGTTGAGAGCCAGGCCAGTACTGACACTAAACGTTGGCGTTCGCTCATGGTATTTGTGAGAGAGTGTGGATGGAGGATGAAGGAGAGTTTGTGAGTCTTTCATCCTTCTCCCACTGCTCCATTTCTGCTGTCAGAAGATGACTTAATCAATGGATGGATGGATGGATGGGTGGACGGACGGACGGACGGGTGGGTGGGTGGGTGGATGGATGGATGGATGGATGGATGGATGAATGGATGGATGAATGGATAGATGAATGGATGGATGGATGGATGGATGGATGGATGGATGGGTGGATGGATGGATGGATGTGTGGGTGGATGGATGGATGGATGGGTGGACGGATGGATGGATGGATTGATAGATGGATGGATGGATGGATTGATGGATGGATTGATGGATGGATGGATGGATGGATGGGTGGGTGAATGGATGGATGGATGGATGGATTGATAGATGGGTGGACGGATGGGTGGGTGGATAGATGGATGGATGGATGTGTGGGTGGACGGATGGATGTGTGGGTGGACGGATGGGTGGGTGGGTGGATGGATGGATGGATGGATGCATCTGTGAGTAATGAAACCATGGAGGGTGTTTCAGACTCCTCCACATGCCTCCCCGCGTCAGTGTAGTCGACTCTATGTGTGATGCAGGGATGACATAGTGAAAAGAGAAAGACAGAAAGCAGAAAAAGTGGAGTTACACTCTGTAAACATCCCATCTTTACCACGCGGCCTGTTGTAAACACACACACACACACACACACACACACACACACACACAGCTACTCGGCATTACAGAGAGCAGAGATAAACACAGACCTGTTTGTCTTTGTGTAACCTACATGTTGTTTATCTGCTGTATGCCTGTTGTACACCAAGATTGTTGGAGTCCTAAACACAGTTTAATCGCCCCCAAGTCTGCTGCTCTGCTTTCACACTGTTCACTACTGTTACCGTCCATGGTAAGTGTTTCCCCACGAAAGAAGGCCAAGAAATTATTTGGGGAAACAAACAAACAAAACAACATATATAGGCTATGGGTGGAACCAGATGAGAAAGAAGTAAACAACAAGGGTTTGTCTCCTGCAACCCTGGAAAATAAAACAAATAGCATCTGATCTGGAAGACACAAATAAAAAAATAAAAATAAATAAACAAAAACAAAGTCAAACTAGGTCAAAATATATATTTTTATCTATATAAACCTATACTGTTTAACCAGGAAGTAACTAATGTTGCAAAAAAAGGGCTAGTTGGAAAGCTAGGCGTTTGCTAGCTAGCTAACCATGCTAGCTACTACTTGTGCTGCTTGCAGAGCCAGCAAGCTAGCTAGCTCGGTCGCTACCTTAACAATGAGTTAAGGGCCATTTAGACCGATATTAGCTCAACTTTTGCCGCTACATAACGTCAGCATGCTAATATAATAGCATTCACGTGTCGCTAAATGAGTTACTGAACCCTCATATGCTCTATGCTGGTTGATAAATTTGGCTGTTATAAAATACTTGGTTTGTGGACGTGTTGTTACTTGGCCTTCACGAACTTTTGGAAAAGCACGGCTAACTTTTGGGCAAACCTAAACCTTAATTCCAGCTTTGGACCGAACCGTCATGGGAAAGCTCTATTTCGGCTTGATTATTTTTTAATTTGTCAAATAGAGTGTGTGTTTTGGCCAAAATTCACAAGTTAAAGGTTTTTTCATGCCAAGAAACAAGAATGTAATCCTTAAACTGATGTGAAACGCAGTAACATGTCTTCCATATCTCGTTTCCGTCATCACGTCCTCTCTTAACCTTGATGGGAGTGGTCAGGGAACCCCCTCCTCTTTATCTCCACCTCCTCGTCCTCCACCCTTCCTACTCCCCTATGAAAGTGTATCAAAACCAGCCTTGATCCTCACAGAGGAAAAAAAAGACATGACTGAGTATAAAAAAAGAGCCAGCAGTGAAGTTTTATGACCATACAAGGCCTCCCCACATTCCTGCCTCGGACATTTACAGGCTCCTAAACTCTGTTCCTGGTGCTTGCCAAGAGGAATTCTTATCTAGCAACAGTACGGGAGCCATTAATTCATTATTTTTTACTATAAGGGAGGATGATGAGTGGTGGAAGCAGGAATGACGCTATGTAAAAGGTTAATAATGGTAAAGGTGGAGAGAAAATGAGAAGCTTCCTCTCAAAAGACTCTTTAAATGATCAGATGAGCTCATCAAAGACGGGTAGAAATTAACATCCGATGGATGGAAACGCTTACATTTAAATATTTGACTGTAGATGTCAGTTTGGCTCTAATTTAGTATTAACTTTGACAAGTTATGATGATGCATGCTTGCTAAGAGAAGGAGAAATCATGTGTAGTCTCAGCATCATGTTGGCTGGTCAGTAGAGTCATGCGTGTAAACACACCTACATAGACACACTCGCTCCATATCATGAGTTCAGAGTCTCGTCTCTACGTGTGGATGGTTGTTTTTTCCGTTACTCTGTTCTGCTCTGCCGGGCACAGCAGTGAAATCTCCTCATTAATACCAGATGTACAAACAGACAAATGCAACAGGCTTCTTTTTTTTTTCGATCGTTCATGTATACCCCCGTGTTCGATGAAACATATACATCTTATAATATTACATTGTTTAAAATGGTATAATTGTACTTATCAAATCCAGGGTGCACCAACACACAAGTGTTTTCATGAGGAAAGAACAATTAACGAACCTTTATTGTGTTTAATTTGAGATGCATTTCTTATGTCTTCACCGGTTCATATGTTGCGTTTAGGTACCAGTTCTTTGCTTGCTTGGGTTATTAATTTAATATTTGTAACGTTATATGTAAAAAAAATCCAGACTTTAAAAAAAACCCACAGTATCACATGATCATTTCATGCTGTAACCTTGAGTGGAGCACTGATTACCTCTATGAGAGTTAAGCTGCAGCTTTTTTCCAGCGAGTACGGTTGACAATGGCAGGAAATGAGAGGTTTGGCAGTAGCCGCTACACCAGCGGTCAGGGCAGTGCAGTGGCAACATGGAAATCATGTTGCACAGATACACGCTTCTACTCTGTAATCATGCATTTAATCCACTATCTTCTGTCTCTTGAAGTACAGTCATGCAGGTATGGCGACACACCTTCACATCTATTCCTGCACAGCTCGTAGCCAGAAACAAACGAAATGAAATGCAAACAGTAACCAGGAAACCCAAAGTCAATATGAAGCAGGTCAATAAAAAGATTAAGTTAAAAACAGGATGTGTCACTGTCTACATAAAGCAAATCAGCCATCGTGTCTGCTTCAAGGTTCAAGGACAAACAAATAGTGCACAGTGAAAGTTATTAGAGGATTATTTTGTTGTTGTGCACCGCAGCTTTGTCATCAGGCTCACCATTAATTAATTGATTCTGATTCTGACATTAATCGATTCTGACATCCTGATCACAGGTCACATGAAACCTTTTTACCTAACAAATACTGCAAGAAACACTGTTTGTATTTGGAAGGGAGTCACACAACTTTAAAACTGTTATTGGAATTAATGGTGCGTCGTGTTGGACGACGGTATCCACGTCTCTTAACTATCGATGGCAACTTCCTGACAACTGGTACATTCAAGGCTGAAAGTAATATCATTAGTACTGTTTTTATATTATTATCAAAAGTCTGACAAAATGACTAAACTAATGACTAATCTAAAGCCAATCAGTCATGAAGTTGGAGGATTATGGTGGAAGCGGTAAAGATGGAGCTCTGGTAGACATTTGCTCAACAGGTGTTTCCACATTAGAAGATTTTAAAGCCTCGAAGTCGTCTTACAGACTTTTAAATTCCATTCAGTCCAATGGACAAACTCTAACATAGAAAGCACATGTCTATAGAGAAGAGTGACTCCTGCTGGAAACATCACAACCTTCACCAACGTTTGAATACACAAAGTCCTCCTTTTCAAAGACTTTGTGTCTGACTGTTACATAAATACTGTACCTATATATATATATATATATATATATATATATATATATATATATATATGTATAGGAACTGAATTTCTCTTCTTCATGTTATCAGACACTCTGGATGCATTTTAATGTCTCCCCCATCTCCGTTAGCGTTGCCTTTATTCGGCATCCGACTGACAAAACAAGCAAAAGACTCATAATCATAATATCAAACCTGGAATCACTGTTCTTTTGGCCTCTACTTAGGATGATAAAGACAGCAGCAGGAATCTGGGAGCCATATGATCCGTCTGGTGTTTGGAAACGTGATTTTTCCTTATATCGAAGAGGAAAGACGGAGTCTGAGACACACAGGTTTCATTTCAGAGAAGATGGAGCGGTGCTGACAGGAGAAAACAAAGATTCACATCAAAGCTCGGATGGGACAAAGACGAGGGAAGAAGAAGAGAGATCACAACGCAGAGCTGGAACATGTTTAACATAGACATCAAATCTGCTTAAATACCACTAGAGCTAACTGTGTTTTAGGTGACTCACTGTAAAAGTGAAAATGGTTTTACTGAGTGAGATGAAAGAGCCAGCTTTGTGTACACAGCTTGTCCGTATCATTGGACGTGGTTGCTCCTGTTGGCTGGGTCACGAGCTGTAATTCCATAAAAATGAATCTTCTCTGCTCTGCAGCCTCCTCCCGTTCTGCAGGAATGTGGGCGGTGAGTTATCTCAGTTTCAGAGATCACCTGTGTTTATTAGTCTGCCTTGTTTTAAGATTCCAACGTACAGTACGTCTGTATTTATCCTGGACTGGATGTACTCCCTCATATTAACCTCCCATCTGTCTAACCTTTGTGTTTTTAAACTTAGTGGTACCTTAATTATTGTAAAACTCAATAAAAGTCCAATACTGACTCTTCTTTTTGCTCTGTTTTGGTCTCCTCCAAATTAAAGTATACATAGCTGACATCAGGTCACCAGTGGTCTGCATGTTTTAAAGGGCTAAGACACTATTCTTATTTTTAAAGCTTCTTTTTTTTCGGGCCTTTTATGCCTTTTGTTTGATAGTGATAGTAAAGAGAGACTCTGGGAGATCTGGAAACAGACAAATCAAATTCCAAATAATTTACAAAATCTCATCTTGATTTAATCTCAGACACAGTTTACGTACATTCATGCATTTATGACATGAGATTCTCCGACCGCCAGCTTCCAGCATGATTTATAGAGATGATTTGATAGAAAACTTTATACGAAGCAGTGAATGTGCCAAAGTGTTGAAAGAGATGTGGGAGATGAAAACATGTGGCACCAGATTCACGAGACTCATGACGACTGAGTTGCCATAGCACCACCGACAGCAACCATAACATCACATGTGTCATCTAAATCTCCACATATTCAAGAGTTATTAATGTTTATCAAATAAGGCATTGATGCAGAAACACTGGCACATTTAGGCCATTTAGAAGCTATACAGCGAAATGATCACATGGTGGCGCTTTCTGCAGGTAAATTCCACTAATGCATCACAACGCAAACTCCTGTGTTAATCAGGAAAACGACCCCGCCCCTCTTTTCTTAAGATATTAGCATATATATAAAATAATTTCTGACCCTAGTAAGTGAGAGCGGGGACACGAGGTTATGACTGTGTGATTCAGGACAGGTGAGTCGGTCACATCAGGTCTGGTATATTGTAGCTGCGGCTGAAAGAGGGGAAATAGCAGCACAGCTTTGGGCTGAACGCCATTTAAGACAATGGGGCTCCTCAGAGATGGAGCTTCCTTGAATTGTGCACAGTTTCCACAAAGTGAATGAAAACACGAGAACCTTTAGAGCTGCTTTTTCCATCATGGCTGACCTGCGACAGAGTTCCCATTCGAGCAGACGCAGCTGATGTGTCAGAGAGCAAATTGAGCGGTGTTGATAATTAAAGATGAAGCCATTTTAAACATGCAAGGAAGCGTGTTTGTGTCCATCCAAAGGAAAGAATTAGGAGTCACACACATGTAAGTTTTGATTATGAGCTGGTTAATACTGAAAAAGTGACTAAATCTAGTATTTGAATAGAAAGCAGCATCATTTCCTTCATACAGAACATGTGTTAATATGCATCATTATGTTATTATGACCCTGCTTACATCTTCATTAGCTTTATCAAAGCTAATCAGGTGTTTTTTAGTTATTTAGCTGCTCTGATGGGACCTATATGAGGTCACTAATCAACATTTCTATACCTGGCTGTGTCACACCTGGAGGCCCCAGAAATGTAGGTCCAACCTGCGCAGTCTGTACGGATACTTATTATAAGTGAAAACACGTATTTAATTAGCTGCTTCGGCTGCTGATCAGATTGTTTCTATAGATCAAAATATTGGGAGAAAAATTATTTAAAGTGCAGTTTATTGAAAAGTATCAAACATGGAAAAATGGCAGAAAAAAAATGACAGAAAACAAGGATTTACAGTGTATCTGTTAAATGAATTAAGCCGTCTGTTATTCTGATGCAGTTTTATGTTCATCAGGGGGTGAAAACATAAAGTAATTTCAGAGAGAGGATGTTTTAAGTACTTTCAGTACAATACTTTATACTTTTAGTATTTACTATTTTAATTTAAACCTCGGGGGAACTGAAAAATAAATAAAAAAATGACAAACATTTGTAAATATGGATCATATTGAGGATCATCAGATGTTAAATCACTCGTATAGCTTGTAGTGAATTGAACTACATTACAAAATACAACAACCCTATAATAATTACATATATAAAAGAAATATTAATAAAGACACTGATAATGGCACTGATTTATTGCAGGGCTGTTGGTTGCATGAGCTGAACCAGAAACTGGTGGTGAACACTGGTTTTTGTTCCTTTAATACTATGAAAATACTGCTTTATCTCACAGGCTGGTGCTACTGATACAACAAAGTACTGCAATTAGAGACAATTTACTTCCAATATAAAGTAAACCCGTCTGCTGCATTATTACTGATTTAAACTTGAATAATGGAAGCAAATTAAGCCCCAACGTTGCTGCATAAAGGAAAGTGAATATCAGTAGTTTTTTTTTGTTAGTTTTGGATGAAGGAAGCAGTGAAAGGTGGTGCATTAAATGACCTGTAGCTTCATTAAGGGACGGGTGCAACAGCGCTAACACATCAATCACACACATGTTTAAGGTTTAAAAAAAAAAAAGTCAGTATCAGTAAGAAAAACAGTGCAAGTAAGCCAACGGAAGACAATCTACTTGTTTTAAGGCAGAAGATAAAAGTTTTGGTGTAATCGTAGTTGAGGTCTTCAGAAAGGAAAGATGCTGTTAGTGTACGTCTCTATATTAGAGGATTTTATTGTAACACAAACACGCTGCACCAGTGTTTGTTGTTGTTGTTATTGTTGTTGTTGTTGTCCTTGCTCCGGTTCGAGCTTCAGCTCAACCTGTCCTGGTTTTGACAATCTAAGCCATGGTTTTCTTCTTGCAATCCACGGAGCAGAAGAGGAAGCCCTGCACTGCCATGAAGCGTTGGCCAATCAGACACTTGGTGCAGCCGGCGCACTTGAAGCAGTCCGGCTCGGCGTGCCAGGTGTGCTCACCGTAGGAAACCCTCTGAGCCTCAGGCTCCACCGCGCCCCCGCAAGACGAGCATTTCTGAAAAGAGGGAGGACGTGATGATGTCACTTTAAATATTCTCTTCTTCTGCAGAAAATCTCAAGTGCTTTGAATGCAAATTTAACCTTTTAATTGGTGCTAAATTAAGTTTTGGGATAAAAGTATAAAACCTGAAAACAGAGAAGCATTAATGTCATGTGATTGGTAGCAGGTAGCAGGATGATGAGCTCTTAATGTTTACAACGCTGCAGTCAGCAGACAGACAACCGGTGGCTTTGTAGGGGATTATGTTTGAATAAATCATGTAAAAACTCACCGAGCGCTTCACATTCTTGGCTTTGGGTGGCCAGCGTTCATTTACAGGCCTTCTGTTTTATCCATTTATCTGCCTGCATGAGACACTTTTACACTGTCAAGCTGTTTAAACAGCTCAGGAGCATGAGGGGGGGGCTGTTTGTTGTCACCATTACATCCTTACACTTACACTATGTACAGTAAGTGTAAGGAACCGGTACAATAATCCGTACCGATGGCCACTTCCTGATTTTGAATTTCAGCATCTAAATAACGTTGTTGTAGTATTTTTTAACCACTCTGAGTCATTTTCCTCATCTTACATGATGACAGCTTTCATCAGGTTTCATCGGGTTTCTCACCATGGCGTAGTTCTTCATGTAGCACGGTTTGCAGACGGGCTTCTCGTTCTCCATGACGTACGTCTCTCCAGCCAGGATGCAGTCGCAGTCAAAACAGCAGAAGTGCTTCAGATGCCAGTTCTGGCCTTCAGCCTGAGTGTACTCGTTACTGAAGATCAGCTGTGGAAAGACATGATTTAAAATGTAGATGGAGTAGTGCTACAGACCTCAGAGAAAAACTGTCTCACTGATGGATGTAGAATATATCTCCTGACCTCGTCGCACCCTCCGCAGCGCGGCTTCTCGCTGTCTCCGTAGTGGCGTCCGCAGTACATCTTGCCTTTCTTACAGAAGTAGATCATGTCCACCAGCAGTTCGTTGCAGGTGCAGCACACGAAGCAGGCCGGGTGCCACATCTTGTCGTAGCCGGCCCGCTCAGCGTACACCGCCGGCTCGCCCAGACGCATCGGCTGCTGGCAGTGGTGGCACGACTTGGAGGAAGAAAAGGAGGATCATTTCTATTACAAATGACTCAAAACATTTAATTTACAATGAATAAAAGTAAGAAAAGCAGCACAGTTGGAGAAGCTGGAGAGAGAAATGATGAATGCATTTCTGCTTGAAAGATTAGTTCATTCAGTTTTCAAGACAATAATACACACACCTCTGTACTTCCAGCACTTGTTGAAACATTTACACAAAAAGGGTTAATATCCTTTTCTTTGAGTAGAGCCTCGTTTGATCTGACAAAGGAAACATTTCAACTTTTGTCTTAGATCACAGTGAATGAAGGAAACTGAAAATGGGCGGAATTCCCCTTTAAAAAAACAAACCCACACACATGCTACTGTGATCTGACCCTGACATGACATCTGGAGGGAAATTAAAGAAGTAGATAAAAAAAGAGACACTTTGACATAGTGACAGAAACTTTAGCAGCAGGATGTTCAGTCTCACTTCTTGTTTCAGTATCAAAAGCCTTTTGAACTAAATGCAGGAATAAATCATAAGACTCATAATAACAAGACGTTCAGTTGAGACTCATGACTCACTGGATGAAATCATCCTTCCTCGTTTTTTTAGTCAGATTTGATGTTGCGGCTCCATCTAGTGTCCTGTCTGAGAATAACATGTAATTATTCCTCATTGAAACGCTGTTAAATCAAGTTAAATGTTCCTTATTACTGTAACCAAGTCATCATGTTGTACTAGAGATTAGTTGTCAACTATTAAAGTAACCGACAAACATATTGATTATTGATTTGAGTCTTTTTTTAAAGATTCATTATCATTTTGCCCATAATTCACTGTTATTATTTTCTGACTTTCACTGGTCTCCTGCTGGTTTGATTACATCATTCTGCATATGTGGCGTAATAGTGAAACACAGTTTTGACAATTAGCAGGATTATTTTTTGTGATATATAACTTCAGATATATCACCGTAGATGCCGATCGAACGTAGCTACAGATTCATAAACAGTCAGAAATATTAACCGCTTACAAAGATCTGTTGTGGTAGTCCAGCTTGACCAGTTCCTGGGACGCCCATGGACCCAGCAGTGGCAGTCGTACCCATGGCTCCTCCAGCTGGCCCAAAGCCGGCCCCGGCTCCGGCTCCAACTCCAGCTCCGGCTCCACCTCCGGCCATGGGACAAACACCAGGACCTGCAGCCCCAGACCCAGAACCAGCTCCAACCCCAGGCCTGGCCCCAGCCCCTCCGGCTCCACCATTAACACCAGCTCCACCTACTCCAGATCTGCCTCCAGCCCCTCCAGCCCCAGCCGGCCCTCCTGCCTGAACCAGAGCCATCTCTTCAGGCAGCATGACATCCCCGATCCCGAGGGCCTCATCCTTGTACTTGCGGACGTACTGCTCCATTTGCTTGACCTCAGCGGGGCTCAACTCGTGGCACCTGGACGGGTCCTGGTCGTGCTCCGGCAGTTGTCGGGCCATCTGCTGCCGACGGTAAGCGGCTCCTTCTGAACCCGCCACCGGTCGCTTCTCGGGTGGGAGCAGCTCAATGTAACGCACCGCCTGCAAGACGGAAGGAAAACCAGAAGATAAACAAAGATTGTGTGAAGGACAAAGATGAGAAGAATGCAGAGAAGAGGAAAGGACCAATCAGAGAGAGATTATTGGGAACTTTTCAAACACTGCATGTGGTGAGAAAGACACACAAAGACTAAACAAATACAGGAAATGAGCGAGAAAGTGAGAGCAGCTGCCACGTTAATCATCAGCATTTCACAAAATATCTTCTGATCTATAAATTATCCCTCATACAGGTGCTTCTGTGTAATAAAGTGGATCTTATACCCACATGATGAGAGCTGTGGTTAGTCTGTTTTATGCTTTATAGGACAAAGTGCAGCGACTGTGTGCAGATCACTACGCTAATAGGGGGAAAAATGCTCCGGTTTGTTTGTATTCCTTTAAAAAGGAGGAGAACGCTGGCTGAACAGAGACCAGATCGTCTGGTTCCCGGGTTAAACTTACCAGATATTTATTGGCTACAGGTGGGGCCCACTCATAGGTGACAGATTTCATTGGAGCATCTTTGGGGACTGGAACCGCATTGGCTGCCGTGGCACTGACAGCAACCGGGAACTTGTTAGCTTTGACGGGTGTGATGTTGGCAGGTACTGGCTGGGCCTGAGCCTGGGCCTGAGCCTGGGTCTGGGCCTGAGCTTGGGCCTGAGCCTGGGCCTGAGCCTGAGCCTGGGCCTGGGCCTGGCTTTGTGTTGTGCCTGCAGAGGCTCCTGCAGGCTGTACAGAACCAGCTTTGGCAGAGGGAGGCACCACAGTGGAGGAGGCACTGGGAGGAACAACATAAGAGGCGGCGGCGCTGGGCAGAGTGATGGTGACGGCGTTGCCCTGGTAGCCGGGTATGCCGTCCGTCTTCAGCTTGGCAATGAGCCCGGTGTACTTGGTGTCCTCGAACAGCTTCCCCACCTTCTTGTTCTCCTCCGAGTTCATCTGCACGTTGTGCTCCGTCAGCCCACATTTGCAGTTCCGGCAGATTTTTCTGCAGAGGAGAGAAAAGAGAGTAAACAGTGAGGAAGTGAATTTCTTTAGTAGTACTTGTGAAACAGCTCTAAATTCAAATATCTCTGCACATGTCTCAACACAACTTCTGCTTCATATTTGCGGGGTAATGACATCGTTTATGAGTGCCTGTCATGCTCCAGCACGACCGGACCCGCAGATTTCCAGCAGGATCGAGGGAAAACACTCTTTCCTTTTGTCTCTGCAGAGTCAAGATGTTTAAACCACAACTGGTTTCTGTTGCACATAAGATACTTTCACCATAGTTTCTGCTCATTTCCTTGACCGACGTGTCTTTAGTGACACAGGAAGTGACTTTCTACTTGACTAACAGTTCAACACAGGAGACAGAAGTTGTGCAAACCTCCAGAAATGCAGCTCGAAGCCTTCGCACTTGTCTTTGCATTTCAGACAGGCCGCTCCGGCTCCGAACTCGTGGCCGAGGGTCATCTGTGGACGAGACACGTTAGTTAGTATTTGGGGACAGAGTTATTTGCTCTTGGAGGATTTATAACCTGCTGAACTGAATTAACTGAATATCTTTTGCAGCCTTATAATGATGCAACTTGAGTTTGGAAGGAAAATGTATATTTAAAGTCTCTCTAGTACGATTCAGATGATTTGTTACTAAAGCTCTTCTCTCCTTCACATCTGCATCCTTTTCTCTTGGCCTCAGTGTCCACCTGAAGCCATTGGCGACCATATATGGTCAACTAATGATGCTGAAAGCCTTGTGGGAAGCCAGAAGGCGCCCCTGTTGTCTGACATGTTTTGACCCAAAAGGCACTTAATACTGAGGAATGCAGACAGAATAGCCTCAAATATTTGAGCTCTCATCACATCTTCCAAAAGAAGAAGAAGGGGATCCCGAGGGGGGTTCACGTTGAGGATCCCGAGAAGTGACGTTTAGAGGCCAACGATACACGTCAGTAAATCTCAGGTTGAACCCGAAGAGAAGACGTCCAGTTTAGTTTATTTCATTCATAAAAACTCGCTGAGACACACTCAGTTCAGGATAAATCCAAAATTTATCTTCTTAAAAGTTCCTTTTAAAGTCATTCGGGTCATATTTCATGTTTAATACATTTTGGAAAGCACTTAAAAATGCTCCATATAAATAAACATAGTCTTCCTTTTTGTTGTATGCTACTAAATATGGGAGCACAGTGAACGCCGCACACACTTCCTTTAACTCTGTTTGATAAGTGTTTGGATTTAAGATAAGTGTTACGACCACTTATGGACGTGTAAATATTTGTCTCTCTGTGTGTGTGTGTGTGTGTGTGTGTGTGTGTGTGTGTGTTTCCTTGCTACAGACAGCAGTTGACATTGATCACTCACTCTGTACTATGACTAAGCCTTCAGAGGAATTTCTCTTCAACGAGGCCGTTACGCATCATTTCTAATGAGTCACATGCATCACGAGTCATTTATTAAATTTTCTTGCAGCCGCGTTGGAAAATAAAACCCGCTGCGGAGCCATGTTACCTGCAGCCGGGTCACCTGAGCTCAAGAAGCTCAGTTTACATCTACAGCACGTCTGTAGTATTTTATATCTACTATAGTGAAGACATTTTATTTTGCTTTCCGGTCCGTAACAAACAACAACAAACAGAGATCAGGATGAAGTCACTCATCTGTGTTTCTCTCTCCACATTTTCACTTCAACAGTCCCAGCAGAGGTCAGAGGTCAACAGAGCTGCAGTCACATATTATTACATCAGCTGTGCTTTTGGACGACTGCACGGCTTTAATTGAGCGTAATATTACTTTAATACACAGGTTGCTTTTCTTAAAACGAGGGCCTGACTGTAATCATCTCCTCCGGGGATTGAAGGCAGATGTCAGACCGACTCTCCAGCATCTTTTTATTTTTTTATTTATTTTTTACTGTATTTACAGTATGAAATAAAAAGTCTCCTGTGTGTTTTAATGCAGTCGATCCTGCTAACTTGCTACCACTAAACAGAAAAGGGAAAATACCTCCAGATACATGTAATACTTTTGGCTCAGTAACAGACTGGTGAGTTACTTCAGACTCGTCATACTTCATCCAAACTACCAATTAGAATAAAATACAACCTTATGGCTGCTGGTGGCTCCTGAAATAACACACAACGCCATCATGTACACACACTGACGTTGGGTGTAAACTTTATTTAAAACGTTGCCTGAAGCCAAAATTATGTTTGGGGGAGGAAAAAAAAAAAAGTGCAGGTTATTGATTGATCGATTAGTGCTAATCACTATTTACTGCTGGTTATCTATAAACATCTATGAGAGGATGTGGTGATGAATATCTCTGTTTCTGATGCATGAATTACACCAAACAGCTGATAAACAGCTGAGTTATTTCCTAAACTGACGTACAAGTGTAAATAACTTCTGCCAATCAATCAATTGATTGATACAGATACTGTGATTATCCATGTCTGCCATCTATGAAATGTGTTTTTTTACACTGTGACAGAAACTATTGACTATAAACTGAGATACATAAAACAATAAGAAATGACTGATATCTAACCGGAAATACAATTCGGCATATTTATAATTCAATAAACAGCACATTTTTATATATAAATTATAACTTTTACATGTGACATGTGAGTCTTGTTTAATACACAAGGTGTCTCTGATATCTTATTTTATTTAATTATAATTTTATCAATTAAAAGCAAAAACTTTGACTGTGAGACGTATTTAAAATGAAGAGACAACAAAAAATAATAAGTCACAAAATCACTGCGGTAACTTTTCTCGACACCTGGCTGGTGCTCGACACACCTTTACAGGGCGTTTTCCGGTCAGAGCGACATACGGTGAACACCGGAGGGAGAGGGGGACTTACCTTCTTCACTTCCTTCTCTATCTCCATGTTTGGTCCACACGAAGTAAACAGGAGGTTTTATTTACTGACACAAAGAAGAAGGAGAAGACAGATAAAACCGACCCGGTTTCCGCTCCGCTTTCTGCTCTGTGGCTCCTGTGGCCGCAGAAATGTCAAGCTGTAGAAAATAAGGAACGCTGTTTCCGGTCAGTGTTTACAAAATAAAACATCTGTTCACGGCGATACGAAGGCTACAGTTAAACTAACTGTTATTACTACTAATTAATTAAAAAATAAAATTACAGGGTACACAACAGCTTATTCAGACTGTAGTTAACGTCTATAGTGTTTATGGTTTAGTAAACACAAGTAGTGAATTATTTATTTTTAATTTTGAAGACAACATTGTTTCACTTCCGGGACTATTTTTGCGTCATGTCTTCAGCTTGACACATCTTTCACTCTGGAGGTCCCGTTCACTTTTTCATTATTGTTCAAGGCGGCACTTCCGCTTTGATGGATCTTCAATTTGACCAATAGGAAGAGAGAAAGTGGCCACCGCCTTGTCAGGGCAACCAATCAGCGTGCAGCAGGGGCGTGTTCTCATCATAACAAAGGATATGATTGTATTTTGACACATTCAGCTTGCTGTAATGCTGATTTTAGTCAGATTTTACTGTTTCTGAGACATGTTTAAAGTTTTTATTCTAGCTTTTTTTTATGTCAATGACTGTAAATGACACACACAACGGGATAAGTGCTGTAACCACACACACCACAGCTGGTTCATAGTGATTCATACTGTCAAACAGCTGCAGGACTGTTGCTTTAAGGGCAGGAAACAATATGTCACATATTGAAGCTCTGCAGCCTTTTCAAAGGAAACAACACTGTCACAGGTCCCATGGTGTTATCTGTCTTATCTGTCTATCAGTGATGAGTGTGCATGCTGTTTCTCACTAACACTCTCCTTCCCTGTGATGTCTGATCTATGCTCTCTGCTATGAACATCTGTAATACACCATCCATCCTTTAACGCTCCAGAGCCTATAAAACTCTCAGACAGCTGTTTTCCAGAGATGTTTTCATTTCTTCTGAACGTATCCAGGTCTTAATGCGTCTCATCAATGTGCCACAGTCTTGCTCTGCTACAAGTTACATGACATTAAAATGGTTCAAATCTGACTTAAAACAACAAAAATGTCTTTAAAAGCTGACGTGAAGCTTCTCTGAGGCTTCATCAGTGTGAGTTTAGTCATATCATGTGGATATCTGACACATTTACAGTCTGTTTAGCATCAAATTCCCTCTTTGTGTTTCCCTGTTGAGCTGTGGTGGAAGTATAGGAACACAAAGACTATAATGTTGAACTTCATTTCACTCATTTGGATGGATAAACTTTTAAATACATATTTTTGTTCCAATTACTTACATTGAATTGCATTTATATAACTTTTTCAAACCTTTTAATTTCTTATATTTATTTTTTAAACAGTAAAATCATACTTTTACTTCCTGGAAACCAGTGTCTAAATTATGTTAGGTGTGTATTATGAGTGTCTTTCTTCTGCCTAATGTCATGTATTAAAAAAACCCACATAAAATAAGGAAGCTGTACACTCTAAAAATGCTGTTTCATTGATGATGATGATAATGATGTCTATTTCTGCAAGACGTGTCCGTGTTTTTTAGACACGTAAGCCGACACCTTTGGTGATGCCTAAACTGAGCAGGAAGGAGCTCAGCATCTTGCTCAAAGGCACCTCAGCGGGACACATGGATGCGGACGAACACGCTGTAAGTCGCTGTGAATCAGGAACCCTTCCAGCAGGTGTTTTCCACACCTGACTCACCTCGTCTCTTTACTTTTCCTCTGCAACGTCGTTATCAGTTGGTTTGCATAACACAAAACTCGCAGATTCTGGGACATGAACAGTGGAGAGAGGTCGTGTTAGTGAGTAATGTCAAGGATTCTTACTTTGCTATCATATGAACTGACTACAAGTGATGTTCAAATGTGTTGCAGATACGTCAGAAGGACACAGGATCTAGAAGAATTCATTTAGTGTCATTAAAAAGATCTTATCTTAATGTCTGTTGGTCAATATAAAAAAAAAATCTCATGCTACGCTCACTAAAACGTGACTTTTTAATAAGTTAAAGGCAAAATCCGGCTATTTATGTCAAGTTTGATGCAGGTTTCTCTTACTTTTTTTTTTTGGTAGACTTAAAAAAGAGTTGCTAGACTCTTATTTTGAAAGAAAACTCCCCAAAATGACCATATGTGTATTTTTGCTCCCTGACAGCTCAGGTTTTCTTGTCTGGAAGCTCTTTTCAGCTCATATGTAGAGTTACATGTATGTATCTCAGGCCGCTGGTTTAAATTGGCCTCTTTGAAACTGCTCATTGATTACAGCGTTGCCCAAAAACAGAAACAAAGAGGAAGACGCTGAAACACACTTTTGGTGCTTGATATAATTTTAAATTAAAACAAGCACTCTGAAGATGCCACTTTAGGGCCTTTTTCACTATAACAATCTAACAATTCATCAAAAAACTTAACTTATGTGAACTAATATTGAAAAAAGCTAAATAAAATTGCTTGTTTTTTCATATCAGACTCTTGATATTGTGATTTAATATCACATCTATATAACATATACAGAAGCAGCCAGACGTTGTCACACATTTTCTCATGTCGAAACTTTTGTCTACACACAACTAAGTAAACCAAAAAAACCAAACCCAGCAAACATTGATCAACCTTCCCTTTTCCTCAGATGAGTGTATGATGCAACTTCTCGTCTGGTACCTTCAGACCGCTGTGGGAACAGGACCAGCCGTTGACACACCTCCGTCACCTTAAGCAAGGTCGTGGTTTGGACACGTGAGCTGGGCCATAAAAGTCTGTGTTCGTCTCTTTCCAGATTCACACCGCTGGTCACGATGAGGGGGCTGCTCGCATTCGCCGTGCTGTTTGTGGCCGTTTTCGGCAAGGACACGTTTGAGGGGTAAGTGGGTCTCTCAAGGCCTCTCACAGGTGCTTTTGTAGGGTGTAATTGAATATAATTGTATATGTGCTTGAACTAATAATAACTGAACATTTAACAGCAATAATACAAGCTATTTATCTATTTATTGCTCTTTTAAATTGAATGCATCTAGTTATTACAGCCAATAAAAGCTTGTTTAAATTAGTCCACCTTCAAAATAAAAGCAGTGTGTCACAGGCCCGTGCCCTCTACATTACATTTGGATTTATACATCATTTAAAAGTATCTGGTTCTATATATATTTAAACCTGGTGCATATTCATTTATAATCTACACCCCAGTCAGACACTAAAAGGGTGAAATTTGGACTTTTTGATATAATTTACCTGCGTAATAATTAAAGTGCTTCAGATTTTCTAAGTAAAAGTACTTAGTTCACCTTGATGTAGAAGATAAAAGCCACACGTGGACATGAAAGTCCATCAAACAAACGCCAGCATCATAATCATCACTCTTACTGTTGTTATTGTCCAACTGCTGGATAGCCTTGGGAAATCTTACTTCACCTCCGGTGTAGAAATATCTGGTCTTCGTCTGTGTTGTTGCGTTGAGTAAAATGAAAAAAACAAATTGCGTCTCTTCTCTTGCAGACATCAGGTGTTTCGCATCGTTGCAAAGAACGATGTCCAGTTGTCTCTTATCAAGAACATGGAGAACATGGTCCACTTTGAGGTCAGCCATCGTCTGTCTGAAAAAATATTCAAATAGGTGTCACCCTTTATAGGTGTCTGTGTTTTCTTTCAGCTGGATTTCTGGAGGGAGGTGAGTGATTTGGCCACTCCTGTGGATGTCAGAGTACCCGTTCACACCCTGAACTCCGTCAAGACCTATCTGAAGAGTCAGGACATCGATTACTCCGTCATGATTGAAGACCTGCAGGTACGAGGTGACAACCTGGATTCTAAAATCCAGGATCGAAGAAGAACAGAACAAGAAAATCGCTAAATCAAATAAAAATGTTTGCAGGTGATGCTGGACGAAGAGCTGGAGGAGATGGAGTCTGCTGCTCGTGCTGCTGAGCCCAGAGACACCAACAGCTTCAGCTACTCCACATACCACACCATCAGCGAGGTTAGTACACACATGCAAAACCTCAAATCATCTGAACAAGGTGTGTTTGAATATTGATACTGAATTATAAAGATGTTGGGATTTTGTCTTTGGTTTAGATCTACAGTTTCCAGGACATGCTGGTGGCTGAGAATCCCAACCTGGTCAGTAAGTTGGTGATCGGTCAGAGCTACCAGGATCGTCCCCTGAATGTTCTCAAGGTAAACGCAAAAAGACATAAAGGTTGGATCCGGCAGACGGAGATAAAGTGAATCTTTAGGCCTGACCTGGAATAATGTTGTTTTCCTTAGTTCAGCACCGGTGGAAGCAACCGTCCCGCCATCTGGATCGACACTGGAATCCACTCCAGAGAGTGGGTCACTCAGGCCAGCGGTACCTGGTTCGCCAAGAAGGTGCTTTTTTTTGGTATTTTTTCTTTACCGTCTCTTCAACTTCTGACCGTTGTTGACCTGCTGCGCTGGAAATTGTGTCCTTGACATGTAGATTGTGAGTGATTACGGCCGTGACGCTGCTCTCACCGCAATCCTCGACAACATGGACATCTACTTGGAGATTGTGACCAACCCCGATGGCTTTTCCTACACCCACACCAACGTGAGTCTCTAATAGCAAGATTTGTTTTACTGGTTTAATAATAACTTCCTTCTATATTCAGTATCTGGATCAGATATTATATAGGTTACTCCTGGTGTTTTCAGAACCGTATGTGGCGTAAGACCAGGAAGCCCAACTCCGGCTCAAGCTGTGTCGGAGTCGATCCCAACAGGAACTGGGATGCTGGTTTTGGCGGTAAAGTCTTTCCCTGTTCGCTGGAAGACATGTGCCCTTCTCAGAAATCTCTAAAACAATGGTCCCCAACTTCTTAGACCCCTAAATGTGAAGCAATCTATGCTTCGATGGCCCATATGTCACAGGTTTCCTCGCAGTTTCTCTGATTCTATATTCTCATGACGTGTAGGAGCCGGAGCTAGCGGCAACCCCTGCTCAGAGGTCTACCGTGGACCCAGGGCTCACTCCGAGCCTGAGGTCAAAGCCATTGTGGACTTTGTGAAGGCCCACGGCAACATCAAGGCCTTCATCTCCATCCACGCTTACTCCCAGATGCTCCTGTATCCTTACGGCTTCACCAGAACTCCAGTTGCGGACCAGAGGGAGCTGGTAAGAAAACAAACAGCTTTTTTTTTTTAATTCTCTGTTTTTTTTACAGCCTCAATATAAGAAACGTGAATCTCTTTCTGCAGGACGCTCTGGCTAAGACGGCGATCACCGACCTTGCCTCCCTGTACGGTACTCGCTACAGATACGGCAGCATCATCGACACCATCTGTAAGTTTCAACGACACGACTATAGACGCTTTTAACTTATCAATAATGACATATCAACAAGATTTACAAGTTCTCCTCCTAAATGAATGCCCAAAATGATCTATGTAGACCAAGCCAGCGGTGGCACCATCGACTGGACTTACAACCAGGGCATCAAGTACTCCTACACCTTCGAGCTGAGGGACACCGGTCGCTACGGTTTCATCCTGCCAGCCAATCAGATCGTCCCAACCGCTGAGGAGACTTGGCTGGCTCTGATGGCCATCATGGATCACACCTTCAAGAACCCCTACTAATGTGTGTGTGTGAATGTGGAGACGCCACCGTTGACGTACGTATCATCTAACCACAAACAGACAAATAAATGAGCTCACTGAAAAACTACAGTTTCCATTTATTTATGATTGTGAAACCTTTGTTTGCACACACACACACACACGTCTCTGCATTATTTCCACATATTTTAAACATCTCATTACTAAAAGCAACATCGATATCTGCCTGCTCTTTAAGAGACTTTAGTTCAAAATACTTCGTATACGTTTTAATTAAACATTATAAAACAACATAAAATCCTTCCACCCTTTTCTAAATCTATCATGAAGTAAATTAAAGTTTTGTTTTTTTAATAACAAGTCCAGAAAAGAATTTTACACTTTATTTCACATTCATGTGATCAGCTGGTTAATGTCAGTTAAGACTGATAGTGAAAACACAATCATGAAAAAAAAACAAAAAAAACCTCCATACTTTTAAATTAAATGCACTTCATAAGACTGTGTGAGTGTATGCAGGATAAGTTACACTGTGCAACAAGTTCCAGACCAACAAACCAACAACACACAACAAAAGGCCACAAATTAGAAATGAGCAATACTGGTTTTTCACATTTGGAAATTGAAATTTTTACAGCTGTGACAGAAAATGTCCATTTCCTTCTTTATGTTTTATATATAAATATATATGTGTGTAAAGGCCTCAAATAATCAGTTTGCATGATCAAAACACACACACACACACACACACACACACTCACACACACAATCAGTCAAGTGAAAGTTTAAGAGATGTAAAAAAAAAAAAAAAAAAAATCATGACAGGATGAAGCATTTTACAAAAATACAGCAAAACTTCTCTTGTTTTCACAAAATGGATCAAACCCTGTACATACATCACATCTGTTATGTAATCAGTATTACAGAGATTCCCAGCATATCCTTCATGTTATACTAACATTCAATAATTCTGTCGCACACAATAAAACCATTTACTGAGTGTGTGTGTCATACTGATGGAGTTGAAATAAAAAAAAAAAACCCAAAAACCCACCATAATTTCAGGATCAGATCAGATCATCCACATTGACGACAATAGTGTTACATGAAATCATAATTTGAGTGCAAAAAAGATTCATCAGCTCAAAGGTTCACAGGTGAGGGACTGTGCAAACATATACACACCGTTTATTAAATATATGTTAAGAAAAAAAACACAGGAAAAGGAGAAAATACTAGTCTGACATACGATGGGTGAAAGATGAAGAATGAAATGTTAAACCGCTATTCTCTGTTTGAAAATGTCATACATGACATTATGACTGTTACTGTCATGATGTCATACATGACATTATGACTGTTACTGTCATAATGTCATGGTCTTAATATGAGATTACAGATTTTGATATGTTGTAGTAAAATTCAACTAGACCAAGATTATCCTCAACAGGAGTTTCTATTTAATAACGGAGCAGGGATTAGAGCGTTCAGAGGTGTGTTTGTTTATGCTGACGGAGTCGGGTGGATGTAATCTGAAATAAAACGGACTTTGTGTTGGAGGTATGTTTGTTCGAGTGCGTCTGCGCGGTTATTTCCAGGGTCTACTGCTCTGAACCCTGCCGCCGTCTCTCCCAGACGTAGAGGAACTCTGCCGACTCCGGGCGCTGGACGTTTTAGACTGACAGCTGCTGGTTGACATACGGCTGGACATGCGGCCTGCGGCAAATACACATGCGACAACAACACTGAGGGGTATCGAATTCTTCAGATAGAAAGTATGTATATATTATGTTAAAATGGAGCATGTTTGTTAAAGGATCTGCTCATAAATTCAACTAACTGAAAGTTAATAGCTGTTGCAGATTTTCCCTTTGTTATCTAGAAGCCACATGACAGGAAACTCGTCTTGAAGATTATTTGTTAGATGTTTCTGGCTGGTTTTTGATGCCTTACTGTTGGAGTTGCAGGCGATGAGTATCTCGTCCAGCTGCTCCTGGATCTTGGTTAGCTCGTCAGATGTAAACCTCCACCTCTTCTCTGCTGCCTGCTGCTGCACAGAGAACTTCTTCCCCTTCGACGACGTAGGAGACGGCAGGCATGAGGTCGGGATGGAGCCTGTCGTTATTCCTTCTGGAAATTTCTGAGCGATGACCTTGAGACCTAAGAGAGGAGCGGGCATTGGTGTTTTACATCAGTTTAGTGTATAGTTAAATAAATGCATGTTGACTTTCTATGATATTAAATCTCACCTCCAGACAGCATGAACAGATTTTCAAAGCCTCTTTCGCACATGGTGGTGGCCGCCTGGCTGGCTATCCTCTCATCCTCGTCATACACGATGATGATCTTACCTGCTGCGTTTTTCTACACAGTTTGTGGGTTAAGGACGGATCGGATGCACACTGATACCGATTATGTTAATTGATAAAAATGTAAATGTAAAGAAAACGTGTGGTGCCGTGTGGTTGTGTTGAAGGATACGTATTCCAGCACTTCCTTGGTGTATGGGTTCATTGTTCGAGACAGCGTGGTGATGGGGAAACTGTGCGCTGGAGGAAAGAGATGATATTAGTATTTCTTGAAGGTGTGAGAAGTTTGATGGGATTCATGTTTTTTTCCCGCTAACGCACCACTGATGATGTGGCAGCGGTCGTACTGCTCGCGGTCGCGTACGTCGAGCAGCAGGTAGGGGCAGTCGGGGTAGCGTCTGTCAGCCACCTCCGGGCTGGACACCGACATATCCGCCGTCTTCTGATGGTTTCTGTCGAGGTTCAGCTCCCCGACACCGCTGATAACGCTGAGAGGAAGAATAAAATCTTCTTTTATCTGTGACGAGTAACAGCATATTACATGAATACGAGCACACTCCCGAGCTTTATCTCATACAGAGGTACAGCTCCCTCCAATGCAAACACAAGTCTATGAGCCACTTTGGTTGGAAGTTCACAACCAAACGATGACTAATATACACGTTGTGTACAGTATTTAGCAAAGATTTCCAGCTGTGCACCTTAACAGCGTTGACCGGGCGGTGTAGCAGATTTTGCTGGTGTCTCCTGCATCCTGACGGTGTGACGCCTGCGGTGAGCAGCTGGTGTGTTCAGACAGACTCTCCAGGTCTGCATCAGACGTCACTGACAGGCCATCTGCAAACGAACGGGTAACAGTCAGAGACTAGTATCCATACAGTAATTCACATAATATTCAGAATTTCAGTGTAATATTAATATGCGTGTTAAATATGTAAATAATTATGTTTATTTTCTTGTGTTCTAATTGTCATTTTTGCCTTTTTTCAATAAGGTTTCACTATATTATGCGAGTAAGTAACTGCCTCTTACCTTCTGGGACGAGTGATTCGCCATCGTTCTCACTTTCATTCAGGTCTGATACGGAGGCTACCTGAAGCAGCTGGTGTGAAAAATACGTTTAAAATGTCAGAGATGCTTGAACTGGGAAACGATAGCAAAAAGAATATCAAGGTAACAAACCAAAACCTAAAGCTATTAGAAACAGATCGCTGCCTTCATTCTGTCACCTCCAGACTACAGTCCACAAAGACTGCATTGACTGAAACAGAAATCCAGTATAACGTTAAGAAACTCACCAACTGCGCAAACGTCGTCACCTTTAGTCGTTTGAAGATTTCGTCTTTTCGATACCTGTAATCTAAAGAAAGGACAGCCTTGACACATTTCATTTGGAATGAGAGCTGCACCTTGAGCTATATTAAGGTCTAATCATTGCAACTGATAATTGTGAGGGTTAACCTGGAAACAAAAAAATGTTGATTACCACTTTAACTGCTGCACAAACCCATCCTACACACAACTCACCGGGGTCTTGCAGGTCCTCCTTGTCCCCTTCTTCATCTAATGCTTCACCAGACCTCAGCTCTACAAGCTCTGTTCCCATTCTGCATCGCAGCTAAAGATGCCACTGCTACACCCAAACCGGGCTGCTCACTGTTTTTATCCTCGCTACTGATACTCTTTAACATCCCTTATTGTGACTTCACTATCTCACAGTCTGCCAAAGACCCTTACTGACACCTGACCAGCAAGTCTCCATAGTTTGTGTCCAGTGCTACAGAGGAATAATTGTGGACGGCGGTACAATCCTCCTTTGGAGGAATGAAGGAATCAGTGTCACTTTATCCCTGAGAAATCAGAGGACAGGTCAAAACAAAATGGCCACTGTCCACAAAGACCTTCTTTAACTGGGAAATGTCAGCAGGTTAGAACTTCTCCGGTTTACCTCTTGATGTGTACAGATGGACAAATAGTCCACATCCACTTCAATCTATGAAAACAGGCCCTTAAGGGGTTTTATTTACCTATGAGGATCATGTGTGTGTTTTACAGTATCCTGCCAGACTGGACTATCTGATCCACCTGTTCACATTTGTGCAGAATGGAAAGTGTTTAAAAGATGCCAACGGACTGAAGTGATGTCACGTGTGCAGCAGTTTATTACAGTAGTGTAGTGGTTCAGTGGCAAGAGGCACTATTATGGGTCAAAATCTAAACAGCTGTGTGTCAGGGAGCAACAAACTGAGTGCCATAAATGGAAACTGAATCTTTAAAAAAAGAAGACTTTAAAATGGTTGTTGTCATAATCGTTATGGAAAATAATCCAGTGATATGTCATAATCAAACAGCAAAAATTAAGTATCAGGTTTACATCAAATTTCTCATATTTTTCATTGTTGAAAAGTTAAATATTTAGTCAGGACGCAGGTATAAAAACTGACAAAATGAAAAAATAAAGCATACAAGTGAATATACACATAATACTATAAATATATGTAAAATTCCTTCTTCACAGAAATTACTCACTTTTTTTAATGTCCTCCAGTTTTTCCATATACTTCGTAAGGCTGCATCCTATCAAAATAAAATGACAGCAACGTGTATAACGACGAGGCAAAAAGGGATATACAGTAAACAGTTTGAAACATAAGGTATTACTCTGTCTCAGCTTTAACAGCATTAAATAAGAATATTGTATCTCATACCTGTGTCCAGCCTTGTTTTGACATGTTGATACTTGGCGTTTTGCGGGATCCTTTTTTTCATGTACTACAAAAGGGAACAGACAACATGGGGTTTCGTTAGCTTAATTACACGTAGCATCGGCTTAGTAGTAAAAATAACGCTTATTATGTTAAAATGCTAGCAAGAGAGTTTTTGGAAAGAGTGGCTAACGTTGTGACTCTCACAGGTGCACTGTGGTTGATATGGTAACTTAACACTGATGATAGCTAACTAGCAAGCTAGCTAGCGTAGCTTCGCTTGTTAACTGTCGATCTACGCAGAACTCACGGCGCCTGATATACTCGATGACGCAGTAATGTCAGCTAGCAGGTTAATATAATAAGCAAAGCTGTCATTTAACTGACATTACCTCCACACTGCCGATGCCCCGATTGAGCGACATCTTTTTTAAACCGAAATACCAAACGTCAATTTTCAACTTTAACAATCTCTATGCTGATTCGTCAGTGGCATTTCATGCACCAATCACAGACGTCGATACTGCGCTGGTCCTCCTCCAGAGCCGTTTGATACGACTGGCTAGTTGCTTAGCAGCGGAAGACGCTCCACCTTGATATGGTGCATTTACGTCACATAATAATAGGATAATCGTGGATGGATTTTGGGTAAAAACAAACCTTAAGTTCCTGGGTCGTTGATACGCATTTTGTATTGTTTTTCAGATACCAAATATTTTTGTTTAATATTTCTTACAATTGTTCTGTCCATTTTTTTTATTGTTTGAAACGAATATAGCTGGTATTCACTATATTTCTCTTAGGACCCCTCCCTACGAGTCCGAATGCAAGGGCTTGATTGACTGGGTGTACCAATTAGCTCTACTTGAAACTTCCCGGCAGAATACGGTTTTTATTTGCAATTTGAACGTTGCCGTGAACGTTA
Source organism: Pampus argenteus (assembly GCA_036937835.1). Lineage (NCBI taxonomy): Eukaryota > Metazoa > Chordata > Actinopteri > Scombriformes > Stromateidae > Pampus > Pampus argenteus. The sequence goes on from CM072869.1 coordinate 2,777,735, forward strand.
TTTTCATGTTGTGAATGGAATAATTATGGAATCTACTCCTTTGCACATGTTCAGTGAATGCAGCGCTACTCCCGTTGCCACAAGCTCGAGCTACAGGTTGCTAATAAATTAGCTAGTCAATTTCGGGTGGTCATGCAAGCACAAACGTCTGTTTTTATTCATAATTTATTGAAAGTGAAAAGGAAACAACCTTGACAACAGACTATCAAACACACCGTGTTATCTGTGCTCGGCAGGTCAGGTCTGAAGCAGTTCCTGAAGGCGCACTGTTTGACATGTCATGGAAGTAAGTTAACTTAACAACACCGGGACGGTTCAACCTTCGCTTAGACAACATTAGCTCACTAAATGCCCACAATGGCGTCTGTACTGGTAAGTAAACTTGTTTTAGTATCTTTGTAAAAGCCAAGAAGTGTTTGTGCTTTAATAACATACATTAAACTAGCTTAGTCGGCGATTTTGTTAGCTGCATCTCTGCTAAGAGGATTTGCTGATTGGAGCTGTCAAACGCACCCCGGATACTTCCTAGTCCTTCTTATTATCAGACAACATAGTGTTATTAAGTTATTGGTACTGACTCAACTATGTTTTATGTGCTCAGGCAGACCAGCAACACAGCACATGTCCCCATCTTAAGCTAATACTATAGACCCGTTACATATATGGTGAAACCATGAGAGAAACTCCCTGTTTTCTTAATGTTCACACACTCAATGAATGTTGTGTTTGTTGCTTCTACAGTAAATCAACCACCTTCAAAGCCATCTCATTACAAATGAAAGGGAGTGTGCAAACAGTGTAGTGCTAAAGGTTTTCTAGTTAACTGACCTGTGAGAAATGTCTTTGCAGGAGGATCCAACCCTGGAGAGACACTTCAAGGGACATAAAGATGCTGTCACCTGTGCAGACTTTAATCCAAACCGCAAACAACTGGGTAATTACTGCTGCCGCTATCTGAAAGATTTATTTTCTAATTTTCTTGTGCCTGAAACAGTTAAAATGCTGTATTTAGTAAAAAAAAAAAAAAAAGTGTATCAAATGTGACTACCATGTTTATGTTTAGAGTAGTATATAATAATGATTTCATGTTGATACCTTGCAGAATATAAGCTGTGACTCTGGTTCCAGGACAGCATCTCTTACCACTAAACAGACCTACTAGCATGTTAATAGTCAGTTTAGAAGTTTTCTTCATATTTAACACAACATTGCTGGATTGGCCAGCGTTTCTTGTGTAATTCCTGACTGGATTTTCTCCGTTCGTCTTTCTTTGGTTTCCCTCCAGCCTCGGGATCGGTGGATAAAAGCCTGATGATCTGGAATCTGGCTCCCAAGGCGAGGGCGTTCCGCTTCGTTGGCCATCAAGACGTCATCACTGCGGTGCACTTTTCACCCATCGGTAACCTGGTGGCAACGTCCTCCAAGGACAGGACGGTCCGACTGTGGACACCTTCCATGTAAGCCTAATGTTACGTTTGCCTTTTTTTAAAAACTAACTACAGTACGTGTGCAATAATGTAAAATGAACAAATAAAACCAGATGCACAGATTGAATAGATATGGATATAGTGGAAATATATAACTATGTGTTTGTGTTATCTGTTCCAGAAAAGCAGAGTCAACTGTGTTCAAAGCGCACACGGCTGCCGTCCGCAGCGTTGCTTTCTCCAATGATGGCCAGAGACTGGTGACAGGATCTGACGACAAGTCGGTCAAAGTGTGGAGCGTTCACCGGCAGTGCTTCGTCTACTCTCTCAACCAGCACACTAACTGGGTGCGCTGTGCCAGGTACCCTTAGCGCACTTGTGTGTATATTATATGTTAGAAATTAGGGTTTAAGGGCTTTACCTCCTACACACTTTCTCATAAACAGACTCATAAAGGACGTAACTGACAGACATAATGAAATTCAAAGTTTCCTAAGCATTTGGCACTTTTTTTTTTGTTGTATCGCACAGTTTGAAGCATTTCATAAAGACTAAGAGTGTCTGCAGTATCTACATATGTGTAATTGTATTTTCACACAACTTGCCTTTTTTGTCCTTTTTGGGGTTTTTTTTTTTTTTTTTTTTTTTAACTGCAGGTTTTCTCCAGATGGGCGGCTCATAGCCTCCTGCGGGGACGATCGTTCCGTCCGCCTGTGGGACACGTCCACCAAACGCTGCATCAACTGTTTCACAGACTCTGGAGGGCAAGTCCTAAAACAACCTGCTCGAGTGTCCCGTTATTCTACGTAGCTATAGTTTTTCCATCAGTATGGAATTTTTGTTTTAAGTGTCGCTTTGTGACTAAAACTCTGACTTTTTGTCATTTAATGAAGTTGTATTTTTTTGTTCCTTTTTGTGATAAATGGATTCTAAAAGCTAAATTAATTTTGTCCGCCCCTTTGTTTTGTATTATTTACACACCACACTGCTGAGCTGCTGCAGGAACCGACTCCGCTGTGTTTTTATTTTTGCAGGTCAGCGACGTTTGTTGGTTTCAACTCGAGCGGCACATGTATCGCGTGCTCAGGAGCTGACAGTACACTGAAAATTTGGGATCTACGGACCAACAAGTTGATTCAGCATTATCAAGGTATTATGGCTGCTGGTGTAATCACGAAAAAAAAAAAAGTAATTATTTTTGCCGTCAATACATATTTTTTCTTCTTCCATCTTTTCCATCAGTCCACAGTGCGGGAATCAATAGCTTTTCTTTCCACCCATCCAACAACTACCTGATCAGTGGCTCCAGTGACAGCACTGTTAAGATCCTGGACCTGTTGGAGGGACGACTCATCTATACGCTCTATGGACACAAGGTGGTGCTACACAACAGCTCAGCTTATCCTCAGACAGATAACAGATCACAGTTAAGTTAAAAAGCACCTAACAGTATTTGGTACATCACTACATGGGACCTCTGATTAACAAATGAAAAACCAGGATTTGTGTTGGACAAATCCCAACTTCTCCAAGCTTGTTTGTTTCTTCACTAACACTGTCTACTGTGTCTGTCAGGGTGCTATACTCACAGTGGCCTTTTCCAGGGCTGGAGATCTCTTTGCCTCTGGGGGAGCTGATGGTCAGGTTAGTGTGACACAACTAAAATATGATCATTGTATTGGAATAAAAACCCTGAAAGCGCTTCCTCAGGCCCTCTTTTCATACTTCTATTTGTGATATCTTATTAAGGCCTTTACACAGTTACCAACACTGTAATCTTTTTGTGGAGTTAATTTTTGATCAATCAGAGTGCTTCTCTGAAACAGTGATTCTACAATAGCGATGTCGTCCATACTCAATACATTTAGAGACAAAAATGTGAAATCTTCTCCCATCCCCCAGGTGCTGATGTGGAGGACAAACTTTGACACCAAATCCTACCAGAACGTCCTGCAACAACACAGTCGGAGGTCCAGCCCTGATCCTCCACCTCACCTGACCGACATCCACCCCCGAGGACCCCACCTTCACCGCCCACAGCCCGCAGCCATTCAAGTCAGTTCACTTTCGCTGTTTGGATTGTTTAGTTTCTATTTGTGTTACCAGAAAATCTCAGCTCATATTGTACAAAAACTCGTTTTTTTTCCTGTTTTACCTGCTGCAAAGACTTTTGTCTTCTATACTTATGTTTTTTTTTTTTACTTCACAGATCAGTCCGAAGGTGGCAGACACTCAGTCCACTGACCCGCATGTTATAGAGTTAGGCCAAACTAATCACGACACCACGGTAAGTCTGTACAGGAGTTATCTAATCACATAGGAGGAGCTTCATCATCAGACAAATTAATTACAGACAAATTCTTAATAGCAAAAATATGACAAATATGATAAAAAGTGCCTGAAAGATTATTTTATTTATATTAGTGTGTTCAAGATATTGGTTTCTGTATGTGGTGATGCCCCTCTTAACCACCAGGTGGCGCTGCAGACCAGTCTTATATTATTTAGCATCCTCCTGCTGCAGCATTTGAACATTTCCGTGTGTTGCCTGACGGTTTGTGGACATTTTGTCAGACAACAACAACAACCCAACAGTTCATTTATCAGAGAGGCTGTGACGGCAGCAGAATCTGATATTTGATATTAAACTACTCGGTTATCGTAAAGTTGGGATTCAGCTTAGATGTGTTGCTTATCATTTCTTGTGCTGTATTGCCCACTTTTTAGATATTCTGGACTTTTGCACTAGATTGTGGGTTTATTGATCGATTGATTGAACCTTTAGTTTTAAGTCATCTGTGACTTTGGTTTTATGAGTAGGATCGAAACCTTTACTTATCCACTAACTCAGCTCTGAAGAGACATGACTGCCACCTGCTGTTATGAAACTAAATCACAGCAAACAACTTAGTTTTAGTGGTTACAAAACTGTTTTATGAAGATAAAAACATTAATTTAGCTTCACACAAAAAGCTGTAAACCTCTGTCCACTGAGCACATCATCAAACATTCATATCAAAGAAATCAGCACATTTAATGATGGAGAAAACCTTGATATTAATTATATTAGATATTTTGAGGCCAAACCCTCAGTATTCAGGCATCCTGAATATTGATTATATATTCAAATATAAAGAAGGATTCCTGTATTCCTTTGAATACAAACAGCAGATCAGATTTTTTATTTTTTTAAATTAAAAGTCAAGTTGTGTGAAGATGTTTTGCATTTTCTGCACAGTTGGGAGACTAATGTAGGAGAATGTTGTTTGGGTTTAGCGTTTCCATTCATATTGTTGACATTTACACCAACGTTAGCAAACAAACATGACTTTCTACTTGGACTGATCACCATTTTGAGATCTCCCTGTCCTTCAATCACTAAAAAAAAAGGAAGAAAAATGTTAAAAACCGTGCATGAGTTATAGCTCCTATTGCAATAGTAGTAATTTTTCCTTTGTGTGCCGCCCTCCTTCTGTGCCTTCGGCTGCTGTGTGGGAGGAAAACTATGAATGGACCAAGCCAAGTGGAAGTCATTTAGAGTGAGGATGGCCAAGTCAGATAAGTAGTTTTGGTTCAGGCCTCCGGTAAACACACAACTGCAAAACAGCCTTTCATAGCTTGAATGGAATTGTGAACATGAATGTGAAGAGAGTATCAGATGGATGGGATCATCTCTGGTAAAATGCCAAACATAAATATCCTCAAATGATTCATTAATATTTTTTATACTAAATACCAAATATAAATGCGTCTAGTAACTCTATTTATTTGTCTGGCATACAGGAAGTGAGAACCTTTACATGTATGATTTAAGGGATTAAGTCAGGTTATGGTCTCTTTAAGATTATCTCCTTCTCTCCATCTCCTCGTCCTCTTTTTTCCTCTTCCGTTTTGCTGAAGGAGCTCGTCTCTGCCCGTAACCTGCCAGGCCAGAGGAAGAGAGATCACAGCGAGAGATGGAGAGAAAGAGATCAAGAGATGGGGGAGTTGGGGGAGTTGAGGGGGGATAGCAGGAATCCACGTGCCGGTGCCTGGGCCCCCGGGGGCCGCAGCTCTAATAATAGACTAGCTGGATTTCTGCCTGCCTGTTTAACTCACTGCACCCGGGTGTCACACACATCAGTTTTGTCACTGCCACTGTTAGTGCATCAGCTAAATGTGTTAAATATACATTAACACACACACACACACACACACACAGACATCCCTTCTCCCTGCCCTCCTGTAGCTTCCTGTGTTGTGTGTGTGTGTTTCATGGTGTATTTTTATGTGAGTATAATTGAGTCAATGGGCATGTGAGTGTGTGAATGAGCCTGTGAGTGTGTATAGTGTGTGTTTTTGTGTGTACGTGAGTCACTGGGTATTGGAGTGTGTGTGTGTGTGTGTGTGTGTGAGTGTGTGAGAGGGTCATTCCTGTTTAGATCGGTTCAGAGCAGGGAGCCCTCAGTGCTACTCCTCCTGTCAACTCGAATCACCTGATTTTTCCATCACTGTGACCTCTCCTCCCCTCTCCTCCCCCTCTCCTCTCCTTGTCTTCCCCTCTGGTCATTTCCTCCTCCTACCGTTGTCCACAGAGTGCTTTCCCTCCCGCCCTGCGTCCATGTTTCCCCTCCATCGCACTAATAGGTCCAATCATAGCGGGAGAAGGGTGTAAGAGAGGGAAGGGAAAGGACGGGAGATGCAAATGTGCCTGAGGTGGGTACGTGGGTGGCTGGACGGGGAGATTCCTGCAGTGACTTCCGTGTCCTTAATTTAGAGCCGTCTCCTCTTATTGCTTATCTGTTATTTCTACTTTTTCTCTTGAGTTGAATGCCATTAAACATAGGTTTGTCTTATTTTTTTTTTTATACTTTTCTATACTTTTTATGCTTTTTGACTCGTGGGGAGTTTGTTAAAGAACTGGGTAGGTGACGTCAGTAATAACACGATGACACCAACGTGGCGTCAGCTCTTTCATGCTCTACAGTAAGCTAGCAGGGCTCAGCGCCTCTGAATGGACTGTTATCAGCAAACACTACGTGATTACAGAGCAGAGAGGCCCGGGGTGGTGCCCTCACGCTCCACTGACATTACACAGCACTGATAGACACAACAGTCGCCTTCAAGTGACATCCGTGCCATCAGCTGCTCTGTGTGTGTGTGTGTGTGTGTGTTGTTGAGTTGGGATCCACTCAATCCACTCTCAACATAAATATAACTTTTTCAAATGTGATTTCCTATTAATAATGTGACATTATCCAGTTATTTTTCTGACACAAGCTACGGTTGCTCCCAGGTTTCTTTCACCTAAATGTCACTAAATGTACGAAGTTTTAGGAGATTTCTGAGTGAATATAAATTATAGTTTAGGTGCACCGTTCCAGTCTTCAGATTTTGTTTAATCAACTGTGAAACGGTTTAAAATTGGTGCCATGTATGCGTTACTTTCTTTCAGTGTCCCCAGGTGCATCCAGAAAAGCAAATGTCCTACGCAAAGTGCCTTTAAGACCAGTTTAGATTTGGACCTCTCTTGTGTTGAGATGTGAATTAAACATTGACAAAACCCAACATATATGTTAAATGACGGTAGTGTCAAAGGGCTCGTCTTTGTTGAGTTGTTGTGACGTGTGTGTAGTACCGTCTGTTAGCTGCCTGACTTCCTCCTCTGCTTGAGTGGCAGGTGAGAGTACACAGCGACACGGAGAGTGTCAAACCCATTGCACTGGACTGATATTAAGTCAGCTGTGAAACACATGAAGAATGGCAAGCGTGAAATGAGGCCAAGAAGCCAGCAGAGTGCTAGTGTGTGTGTGTGTGTGTGTGTGTGAGTTTGGATTTTTAACATGTGGATTTAAGATCAGTTTGAGGTCAAATATCCAGTAAAAGTGCATTTTAGTGTTATTAGTAAAGGCTAAAGCGGCGTTTTGGTATAATAACACTGCTGATAAACGTCCGTCACAGCTACAGCAGTGCAAAAGTGTGTGTGTGTGTGTGTGTGTGTGTGTGTTTGTGTGTTAAAGAGGTGATTAGATAGCAGAAGGTTAGATTTGGTTACTTGCGCCATCTCGCATGTCCCTACAGACGATAGCTGTGACGCCAGTTTGACCAGACAAGGTGTCCTCTACCTCCTGTCACAGACCTGTGTGTGTGTGTGTGTGTGTGTGTTGTTTGTCCTTTCATCGAGTGTGAATCTGTGTATAATTCTGATCATTTCTGAGCACGTGTAGTAAATCCTACTGTGCTCTTGACACTATTTAAGACCATCCATCATCTGTAAGCATGCAAGGCCATGCGTGTTTGTGTAACTGAACAGCGTGCACATGTCTACATTTACACAGATGGCCCCGCCCCCGCCCCTCTCTAGCTTCCTGTGCAGGGGAAGTACAGGATATTGGATGGCCCGGAGGTTTAGATACCAGATTTAAGTGCTGTAGAGGAGAGCACGAGTGACAAGACATGACGGAAACGAGCTAAAGATAGTAACAGCCCCCGGGGGGGATGGGGGGGTCACTTTCCACCAGGACAAGGGCTCCCAGAAGCACACACACACACACACACACTCAGGCAAATCCGCTCGTGCACAGTCAAACGGTCATTCATACTGTACTCTCTCATACACAGTTAAAACCATCTGACTCTTGCTCACATACTTTCATACTGATCTAATCGGATGGAAATGCATGCATACAGAATGTGCACGCACCTGATATGAAACGTTAGATGTGAGATTAAACCTGATACTCGCATGCGGCAGCGTCTACTAAGGCCGTCGGTGTCTCCACATAATTATTACGTGCTTTAACTTGGGTGAGTATTTCCATCAGATGACTTCATCGTGTCGACAGGGTCGCTTGTATCAGAGAATCAGCATCCAATTATATTTATACACGTGTGCACGGCTTTTTGATTCATAACTCACTAACTGTTTTGTTCCAGTTGGTTCTCACTTGCAAATATATTTGCATGATGTGGCCTCGTATTGTGACTCAAAAAACGGCAAAATAACCACTAGTGAATACGGCCGAGCATTTAACTAGATAAAAGATAAAGATAAAGGAGAATATTTGCTGCAATGAGACGCTCATGTTGTTTTCTAACATGTTAGCCATAAGAGAAGCAGAAAGTATGAGTTCTTCCTCCTAATGGGCAGAACGAGCATAATGAAGTATAACGAGGTATTGATGGGACCTTGTGTAACTGGTATATTACATTTCCTGTCCATCCGATCTCCCCGGTGACAGCGGAGTCAAAAGCTTAAACTTGTCTTGGAAGACCGCACACGTTCCTGTGATGCCGTGTTTTGCTGTGAGACTCTCCCTGTAGCAGTTTCAGTCCCCCCCCCCCCCCGGCTCAGGCGTGCAAGTGTCCAAAAACTTGATCTTCCTCATCAAAAATACATGAGGAGAGTAAGACTTATCACTAATTTAAGAGGATTCTCTCTTTTGGATTCCCATCTGTCCTCTCCCCCTCCTCCTCTCACCTCTCACCCTTCCTGTTCCCCGTCGCTTTCTCTCCTCTCGTAACACTTTTTTTTTTCTCATACCTTATGCAACGCTCACTAATCGGAAGTAGGGGGCTGCTCGATTGCAGCGTTTCTGTTCTTATCAGGAGAGTTTTGCTCTCATGGAGGAAACAACAAAACTATTTTATTTACTCCTCTAGAGAAACACAAATTAGCCACAACAGTTTACTGAATTTATTGATTTAAATCTCGTCCTTTTCAGGTGTTCAGCTGAAATATTTTTCAATGTTTTTAAAAAAAAAAAAATTGAAATATCTCAACAACTATTAGATGGATTGCTGTGACATTTTGCACATACGTTCATGGTCCCTGGATGATGGATTGTAATAACTGTTAGCCTGAGTGGTTTACCTCCACACCTCCACTCCTGCCCGTCACCTCCGCCATCTTTCCACATCCCACCAACCTCCAACCCTCTGAATGTGTTCGCTCAAGGGTACAGCTTATATCCTGAGAGGAACGTGCTGACTGTCTAAAAATAACCAGCCAGGTCTATTACAGGTACCCGGGACACCTGAAAGGCAAATGACGGTGTTATGTGTTTTCCCTGCTTGCTGTTATCCTTGCCCCGAGCAATGGGAAGGAGGCTGGGAAGAGAGATGAAAGTAGAACCTGGATGAGACAAACCCTTAAAGAAAATGCAGAAAAGGCGACATTAAACTTCCTTTGTTGTCAAATTTCTGTCTTGCAGCCAAAAGAGGGAAGAGCGTGATTTGAATGACGCATATCTAAGCTGTTTGTTTTGATTTCAGTTGCATTTCCAGTCGTTCTAATTCAGGAATAACACTTATTATATGATATTTATACTAACTATGTAACTAAAAATACAGTTGATTGTTGTTTTAAAGGTGGACTTGTCGACATATTCGTTGTATTTAGGTTTGTCAGACTGTATTGGACACCTGCTATGGATGTGTGTATGTGTGTGGGAATAACAGGCTACCTTAATATGTGGCGGCGTTGCTGATTGATGCTATTTTCTCCCTGAGTGGAGGCAGAGAGGATGTGGCTCGCTGAACCGCGTAGGCAGATCAGACGCCTCATGGCTCTGCTGCTGGCCAGGCTTATTTCTGTACAGCTCATCCAGACTCGCAGAAAAACAAAGTATTGATTTTTTTTTTTTTTCTCCTAATATTTTTATGTTTTGTTTTTTCCTCCCATTTAGAGGCATCTTCTTGCAGACCTTGAGCGACTGGGCCGTAGGTTAGCTGAGACAGGACTGTGCTTTCAGTCGGCTGTCAGGACACTTAGGAATTGATTTTTTTTTTTTTTTAAACCATTTTTTTAGCTGGGTGACGGGTTGAGTCTGTCTCATCTGTTTGTGTTTCCTACATTTTTTCTCCATCTGCGTTTTGAGCTGGTTTTTTTATATTTTATGTTCAAAAAGACGAGCCCGCTTCTTCCTCTTTATGTGCCTCTAAAAGCATCTGTTCATTTGTCTTCTTTGCACACATGTATGTGTGTATATATGTGTATCTTCATGTACTCGTGTCTACACACCCATACGTGTGTCTGTGAAAGAAGGATTACTGGGAAAGGGATAAGAAAACAAATCCATTTCCTGTGAGTTGAGAAAGCCACGGGGTCATGGTTTCTCTCCGGAGGTGCAGCTGTAACCCAACACTGCCTCAGTCCCAGGTTAAACCCCACCTCCCCTCACTGCGACCCCCCTCCCTGTTAAGCTCATAGTCCACCTGTTAGGAAGTCATTCATCTCTCTGTTCCCCGGAGAGGGATAACTGGATCCCCCACCTCTGACCATCGCCACACTGATGGATGGGTTTAATGGCCTTTTATTGTTTGATGCATCCTTTCTTCCTGCTCTTTCTTTTTCAAATCCGATCTGCTGTATTTACATCTCATCCTTTTGCTTGCTTTTTCCTCTATTTCTGTTCCTGTTTCACATTTAGACTTTTTTTCTGGTGCAGTAATTAATAGGACTTTAAAGGAAGATGTCTGTTACCAGTCTGAAACATCTCCTGTCTTCTTAAATTCTCTCCATTCGTATATATTTTCATTTTTCTGACTGCAATCCAGTCACGAAATAAATCAAAGAGCAGAAATGACTTGATCACCATCATCATGTGTGCCTTGAAAATAATCCAGATACTACAGAATTAAAGTTATGATTTATTGGGATGATTTGATTTTAAAGGGACATCCTTTTTACCAAAGGTTTTCCTCAGTCCAACAACATCCTTTGGTAAAATTTGGTTTTTGTCTTTTGACTTGCACTCATAGCACCGCCCCATGCTGTTGTTGAGGATTATAATAGTGACCACTGTGCACGAGGCTTAAGTTGTTTGGCTCTTTGTATCCAGACTTTGGCGATACCTCTTTGATCTTTTGAAAAACGTGCCGTCTTAATCAGATATAAATTTAGCCAGCTAAAAAATGCTGTTTTTCTGCCATAAATTGGGATTTTTGCTTCCCTTTTAAAATGTGCTCATAGATTGTTAGATCTAGATGTTGCATTTTTTTTTTTTTTTGATTGTTTGTCAATGTTCAGATGATAAAGACGCTTTAGTGTTTTGCGGTGGCCGTGAGCCTGATATGTGTGGGAAAGGTGAGGTCGCTAGTATAGTCCTAGAGGGGGATCAGGGCGAGTCTAGAGCTTGCATTGTTTTACGGTGGGACAATTATCAATTAGCAGTGAGGTTATTCTGAATGGGAAATGAGTTTCCCACAGGTGCTTTGCAGTCCTTTTGGTATTAGCTTAAGTGCTAAAGCTGATTAGCAGGCATTTGCGTGGAAATGCAGCTCAATTCAATCTCCCTTCTGGACGGCCGCCTGTTGCTGGCGGTTTGCTGTGAGAGGCGCTGCCTTTTGAAATGGTCGGTTTGATATTTGTGTTAAGATGTTGCAGACTCTGATCGCTTCTTTAAGTGGGAGTGCATACTCAAACCCGTTCAGGTGGGGTTTATTTGTGCTCTCTTGTTCTACCTTTCACGAGAGCGTCGACAGCAGGCGAACTCCAGATGTTGGATTTTCTGTGACACTTTCAATCAACGCGATGGATCTGTGTCCATCCTCTCTGTCACGCCTTCCTCCCCAACCCCCCATTGAGTTGTTTACATGTCCATTAATCTCCAGGTTGGCTTTCCCAGAGAGGTAAAAGGATATGAGTCATGCTTATAGTTGGATATGTGTCAAGATTAACCTCCTGCTGTCCTACATATAACTAAGTCCACCATATGGCAACACATTTCCTCCCTGAAGACGAGTTCTGCTTGTGTTTTAGATCAGTTTTTATCTGAAACGATATAATGATGTGACAGAGAGGAACAGATATGTCGTCCTTTTTAAGAAAGCACCAACAAAACAATTATTTTTCTCAATTTATTTTTCTCAAATGCCACAAAGATGAAGATAAAACATCCTTAAAAAAGCTTCTTCGTGGTATCTTACTCCACCTTCTTCTTCTCTTTTTTTTTTGGTTTTTCTCTGTATGCTGCCACCCATTTTTCCACCCATGTTTATTGTTCTTGTTTAGGTATTAACTCTCCGTTCAGCTGCACGTCGTTATGTAACTTACTGCCATTCAGAAGAACAGAACAACTTGTGAATGGTCAGTGTTACAGTTGGTTGCTCGTTACTACAGTTCGTACCTGGTTGTACCGACGCTGGAAAAAAAAAAATCTAAACATTAACAGAATATGCTAAAATGTGTAAGTTCACTGAGTTTGTGTGTGTAGTGTTGTGTGATTGCACATTTTGTGAAGCTATTATAAGCTGGTTTTGAAGTAGAGCTTGTTTTAAAACTTGTAAGAAGAATTTATCAAAAATGCATGCACCAACACATATATAGTGTTTACATTATGGCCGACCAAAGCTAGTGATGCAGCAAGATCTAATGGAGGTCCATGACTTAGCACGTCCTCCAGCCTCGAGTACATAGTAAGATAAACATGCCTTCTGATTTACGAGAAATTACTGTTAACGACAGCTTGAATCTGATGTAAACTAAGGTGTCGTTTTTTTTCCACCATCATCTTTACTTTCAACTAATAATGACAAGAATCTGAACCAGAATATATAAAATAAAATATAGATAGATAATTGATTTATTACGTTAAAGTAAAATTCTTAATAGACATCATGTAAAAATATAGATAAAAAAAAAAGAGCCTATTGTATAGAATTAAACTGTATAAGTGGAACAAATGCAGCATAAAATGTCCTCACTATAACCCGCCACAGTTGTCTTCGTGAATATGTCCACATGCCACCTTTGTACCAAAACTTCCCTTGTGACCAGCTATATTTGAACACTTAAGTGAGCCTAATGAAAGGAAGTCACCCATTTATAGCCCTCTCTACAGTTCGTTATTCTTAGAAAGTCCCCGTGCTGCGCTGGCGAATCAGTCGCACCACTTCAAAGGCCTCTCGGCCTGAACCGACAGCCATGGCTCTTGTCAAGAAGCGTCCTGTAATCTTGTGACACACAACAGGAACTCTGGTCAACAAGTGACACAGTGATGTCCCTGATTTTAGCATGGATCAATTGGATTAGGTATCTTGAATCCAATTATTCTAACCCCTCCTCTTCCACTGAATTCACACAGTGTCAATTATGTCAAATGATCAACTGCCTCGGGGAGATTTTCTTTGAAGCAACTAGTAAACATTTAGCTCCTGTTCGGCGTTTTTTGGCCGTTTGTTGTTCTCTGAACAAATAAAGGTAATTCTAGATGTGGCGAAACTGCATACCAAGTCAATAAGAAGTAAGATGCAGGAAAATCTATTTCCTTGGGCCTCATTGTGAAGCTTTTGCGACTCCACGTCATGAATGTTTCTGGACGCATCGCCTTCTTTGAGCTGTAAAGCCCACTGAGACATTATATTGAGGCTATATCTTAATTTGTGTTCCTCTCTTCTCCTGATCTGAAGCAGCTGGACTCTCTGATAATACATTACACAACACATTTCCTCTGTTCCTACCACTCTCTATATAGCACAATAACCTTGGTGTTCATAAGTGCCCAGGAGGAAACACACTTGTCAGTGTGTTGATCCACCTGCTTCAGGACAGAGTGGGCTTAAAGGTTCGGTCTGTTTAACGTTAACCCCTGCCCCTTGTGGAGGTGGTACACTGAAAATGACAAGAAGGGCTCCAGTGTTTGAAATGTTTTCCTTGTCTCTCAAATCTTTCCTCTGGTTCTCAGATGTTTGCCCAGTAGGACCTCTCCTACCTCTGGAGTATTTTTCCCTCCTCTGCAAATTCTTCTTTAAAGCTGTTTTATGCCTCCTCAAATAATGACTGAATACAATATATCATAGACAACCAGTGTGTATATTAGCTAAATCAAGTTGTTTTTTCAGGCAGTTTTTTTACCTCTTGAACTTTTCCAGGCTGACTTTAGATGCAGAACCCGGTATGTAAACATCCCATTACCTCCAGGTAGTTAGCATGCATGTGTGCTTGGTGAAGTGGACCGCACCAATGGAACAGCTTGATATATGTGCTTTGTGTTTAAGCTTGAAAAGTGCTATATAAATAAAATTATAATTGTTAAAAATTCAGTGCTCCTGCATTGCTATACTCTGCAAGTATTTCTGGACAACTTTTCGTTCCAGCCTTGAAGGCAGCATTGGATGAGACATTTTAGCAAAACGCACACAGAATCTGATGTAACCATCCCTTGTGCTATTTAGACTGAACGCCTACACGAGAACCTGGCTTTGATGTTAGAGTAGGTGGGTGAGTGCAGGAATGTCACTGGGGTTACTGAATAAGCACATCCTCTGCCAGCTAGTCCTGTCCCAGAAATTTAAAAAGTAGATCCTTCCTCCCCGGAAGCACCCACCTCCGCCACCCACTCTCAGCTCTGCTCAGCTCCGAGCTGACCGAACGTCTACACAACCCTGGCACTGCCTTTACCTCAGACTGATTAATACACACCACTTTATGGTAGATTTTCAGTATATTGTCCCAATCTGTGTGGTGGCAAAGCTCTGCTAAGGGAAATGGCTTCTTAATTTGAATAAAACAGTTTTGGGCACAATGCTAAATTGCTAATCTCTTTGCTTTTTCTAGTCTTATAAAGCACATAGCATGAAAGCTTACTGATTTGCAAACAGGACTTTTATAAAATACAAGCGAATTAATCGAGAATAAGTCCTTAAATGTTGTTAATTCATTGATTCATCACAGTACCTCCTGTTCTCTGGAAATCTATCATGGTCCTTGTGCATCCCATTGTTTGACGTGTAAGGTCTTATCAGTGGACGTCAGCCTAATTAAGCCTCTTCCAGCCGGGGTCTAATCTGACCCCCTCAGTGCCGCCACTGGAGTAGGAGGCTCAACACAAGCAGAGCAAACGATATCAAAATCCTCTTTCTGACACGAAGAGAAGACAACTGCACACTAAGCTCCATAATGTCACTGTATAACCAAAGTTTTGACTGTCTTGTCTTGTAGAATTTGGCAACAAAGGCACAAATAGTTGAAGTTGCAGAGCTGACATTGGAGATTTGCTCTCCCTCCACACCAAGGATGAGATAACAAGTAAACCATCGTCAACTCGATCTCCTGTCAGATGCCAAATATTGCTTCAGAATCGAGGCTCTATCTCTAGTTATACAACATGCATTCCCACACTGGAGACCAATGTGAAAGCCAAAAAAGAAGAAAAAAAAAAAAGCTATGACTTTGGCAGATCTGACTATGACAGATTGATGAATTCAAAGTTACAGATTCCATGTCTGAAAAGACTTTAAGCCATAGAAGAGACGGAAAGCTCCACGTCTGCACATATGTGTTTTATATCCTGGCATGCACACAAGAAAAAAAACAAAAGCTTTGTCTGTTATGAATCTGAGCACATGTGGGGAAATACAGACATGCATGACACTAGATCCACATAGAGATATATGTCCAGCCTGCTTGTTGTTTATCTGTCTGCTAACATGGCTGAGATGCATCTTGGTGGTACAGAACCCATGATGACAGACCACAAAGCCCACCTGTGGCTGCCAGGGCCTGGAGCAGCTCTCTCTGCTCCCTCCTGCCTGTACTGTGAAGGGCAGAAGCACAGCATGACCTCTAACCCCCCATTGCTCCAGCTGCCAATCAAGCAGCCCCCCCCCCTCCCCTCATCCTGCAATACAACTCAGTGGAGGAAGTACTAGCTGCTTCCTTTTTTTTGCGGGCCTCTTCAGCTCAATCAGATAGCCTTTCATGTCATTCATTTAACCACCTGCTATCAGCGTTTCCCCACAGGTTGGCATTTTGGATCAGTGGCACGCAAGCGTTAAGAGTCGTCTGCGGATCGTTGTTGACATTTCAGTTAGAAAGCCCGATATGTCGTTTTCAGCCGTGAAAGATGAAGAAGATGCAACATTAGACCCTCTTCTAGTGCGAAGTGCGACAGATTGCTAATTTAAACCGGGATACTTACTTAACATGCGTGTTGAGTATCTAACCTAATTTATCTTGTTGTTGTTGTTGTTGTTGTTGTTTACAACTCCCCAGAGCTCTGTGACCTATAATTGGTCAACAGTGACATGTGAATGGTTGCAGACTGGATTTTTTCACTATTCCTCCACTATTTTATCTGTGCAGGGACAATTAATTTATATATATATATATATATTACACCAATTTGAATAATTTTTTTCAAATGCTCAAATATTATTTGTTCTATAACTTTATTTTATTTAAACGGGAACAACGGCTATATGTGTTTTCCCCGATTTCAATAAGTTCAATACTCTTATTGTACCCACACAATACTTGTGCTTGAGTGAGGTCGTTGAACCTTGAAATTTCTTCGCTTGTAGTAAGCCTCCTGCTGCCTTATTTCATTGCCATGGATTTTGATTTTTAGCGAGCATGTGTATGTGTGGGTGGGAATGTCCATTAAAATGTGAATAATGTGGGTAAATCTTACTAAGGGGCTTTAAAATGGGCTAATCCCATGGAAAAGCCACAATGACGCTCATTCACTTCCTCACTGTGAAAGGATTCAACTCGACTTGAGACTCTGGTGGGAAAGAAACCAAAGAAAAACCCCTGGTTGGATATGAGTTACTGGACTTCTCAGCATTTTTAACAAGAGACGTTTCTCAGGAACGTCAGCTGTGTGATATCAATCTATTTAAAGCTCATTTAACAGAATGCTGTACTAAAGATACAGGTGCAAATCATCAACATAGACACTGTTTAGATGATTTTTTTCTTGTATTTTTCCTTTCAGTTAATACTTCATAAAGCATTCAAGTAATCCTGTTTTCTCTGATAAGACAGTGAAACCACAAAACACAAAATTTGCTAACCGAAAATGAGAAATATGACCAGTTATTGTGTGTAATGTGATGAATCATAACTCAGGGATTTTGAAACTTGCAAAAGTTTGTTTGTTGTGATGACAATGACTAAAGACACTGGTCACGAACACGAACTTCTCATTTTTTAATGTCTGGGCTGTTCAGTCAGACATCCTTACAGTTATCGTAGGGCCAATTCAAATAGATACAGAAGGGGATCAGATAACTGCCGCTTGGCACGCAATAGAGAGAAAAAGCAGAAGTATGAAGGGAAATTATAGTACTATAGAGAAGGAGGAAAAAACTGTGGGAGCATTAAGACGAGAGGAACTAGAGTTGCTGACTGACTCATAGGATGTCCAAGAGCCAAAGAAAGACAGGAACCGAAAGCTCCAACAAAGGGGAAAATATGACCCTGTTCGCCGGCGTCTGGGTTGAAGTGCTACATCGGTGGTGGACGTCATGCAGTCCCCACCCCTCCAGAAAGGCCCCTTTTAAAATCTTATCCACATGTGAAACGGTGATTACATCTATACACTAACAAGTGGACGTTGACTGCCATGTTTCATGTTCAAGTCCCCGTGACAGTAAACATCCTGCAGACGTGTCCTTGAGCAAAACACTTGATTGAACATTCTTGGGGTACCGCTCTGGCTGCTGACCCCCGACGTCCCAGAGGAGTAGTTAAAAGAGACAAAATCACCGCATACGTACAGGATATTACAACAGTCAGTAAGAACTAGTATGAAGAGAAGCAGCGATTGTTTATTTTAATACTCAGGAACCTGTTTTTATTTTAATTTATTTATTTTATCAGGAAGTCTCATTGAGATCAAAAGAGAGATTTGGCCAAAGTAACAGCCCAAAGCCACTGACTGCTGGTGTCTAACACTGGTTGGTCCTTATCAGCAGATATTGTACGATTGAGCTTGTTGAGCTGATGTTGGAGGTGATCGCTGAGAGTTGTCTGACTGACTTTTTGTTTAGCAGATCAGTCATTTCACCCACTTGGTGTTGTCTCTCTTTATCTTTCAGTTGTGCCTGATGGAAAGCAAAGCCGTTGTAACTCAGTATATCAGTTATATATATTTTTTTGCAAGATTGTAGCATCACCGTTTTTTTTTTTAGGCCATAATGTGTTCGACACCTGCAGGACTGCCATCGTTGCAGGAACAGAAACGTCCCTTTACTGTTAATCTATCTGATCCTGCCGTTTGTGTTTCTTGACATTAGCCTGATATTTTCAGTAACTCCGTACTTCATGATAAACTCAATCACAAGCATCAGGATAAGGGCTGGAACTGTGTGTGGGTGTATTTGCATGGCTGTGATCTTATCTGAGTGATGTCCCAGGTGTGGATGTGTGTAATAGCCTATGTGTGCATCTGTTGGGGTCACTTTAGTGTATTGTTGTTTGTAGAGTGAAATACAGAGCCAGGAAAATATGTCCCTGCCCCTTCAAACTGTCTTGTTCTTATCTCCATCTTTATCTCTCATGACAAACTTGTTGTGCAGGTTATAGTCGAATCAAAATAAAAACTGGATCTGGAGGCTTTTTTTTGTTTTAATCTTGCGTAAAAGCAACAATCAACCTTGTGTGGTGGAGACCTTTCTGTGTCCTTTTGCTGTCATTGTCATAATCCAGGTAAGTGTAGGTCATGTTTGCTTTGTCCTCTTAACTCAATACGTGACAGGACCTCAGTGGTGCCTGATGTTAATGATCAACAAGGTTTGTATAAGGTTATATCAGTCGGTTAGAGGCAACCGCTGTAAAGTACATGTGACCTTTTTTAGTGGAACTTTCCACAGTTACAAAGAGCATAATCATTTTTTAGGAGGAAAAGTTATATTTTCACTTGTTTAGATGTGTTATTACATCCATCCGCATGTCATATGACACGATTTGCTGATTGACCTGTATCTTAGAGTACAGTTCAATCATACATGCGTTGTGAAGCGCTGCATTGTGCAGTTTCCACATCACGAACCTCAGATGTTCATCATCACTCATTAGTTTTTTAGAGAACTCATTAGTTTTTGCATCGTTAGCTGATAGCAGGAAACGATGCACAGTGAACATCACACATGGCCAACACTCTGAACTCTAATTAAACGTGACACTAGCGCTTTCATTTAGCACGCTTGTATCACAGCGTAGGGACGACATGACGGCGATACTTTTTTGTTTGGTTGACGATTGACAGCCGGTAAGCCTTTCGGTAGCTGTACTAAACACTCGTGTCTCCCACTCGTCACACCGTCGTGACTTTTCTTAAGTGTTAATCCAAGTCGGTTGTGTTTCTCTGAAGGGAGAAACACAAAACACTAAAACTAAAGTCTAAAAACGTCTAGGAATCGAGGAATGTTTAAGTGGAAAATATATCGGAGCAGTGGAGCTGTGGAAAGCTATATTAATCAATTACTCACCACGAGGGCGGGCTGGGACATAACCTTCTCAGAGGCGGCCAAATTTAATTTCCTGCCCCTTGTTGGTCTGGTAATGCCACGTTAATAGCTTCCTGCTCTCGTGCATTATAGCCGCACTGCCACATATGCTTGTTTATTTCCACCACAGCCTGCCTGCCTAACCTCACTGTTACACGGATGACCTGTTTTCAGCACTGAAATGTACACACACACACACACACACACACACACATACACCATTCATACGACTCTATTGTAATCATTTAACAGATCACAGTTATCTACCCTTTAACGTGAGGATATTAATGCATTTTGAAGATCCATTTTTAAGTTCAGGTTTGATGATCCTGGTGGACATGTCAGCACATTCACCTCTGTTATCATTTCCTAAACGTAAGTGGTTTATATAATACGGCCGTGACTTTGTTTAAATCCTGTCAGATGGCTCATGCGGCTACAGTGTGATACCAGGACATGTCGAATAGCGTTTCTTTCGTGATAAACACGGTCAGTCTTTGAGGTAAATGTTTATCTATCCCATCAGAGTGTTAGTATTCAGGCCCAACTAGCAGCCAAGGATGTATTACACGTTACGAAACCGAAAGTACCGATGGATCGTTACGACTTTAACATAAAGTAGCACATTAGTGAAATATGTATTTGACAGCGACTTTTGCGTGAAAGTGTGCGTTGTTTTGTGGACGTGTGTGTCTGGGTTTTTTGTTTTTTTTGTTTTATGGGAGCTGCAGGAAGCTTAACCCCTGTGTCCCATGATGATGACTCATCTTTGGCATGATGTTATTATATAAGCGGGTGGAGTGTCCTCTTAAAACCGGGCACAGAGACACCAGATCACAGCCAGACACTTTTTCTCGAAGGCAAACGAGCTGGACTAATTACATTTACACCTGGCTGACTGTAACTGAGATCTGATTACAGACTCAGTAGACCACCTGCACATATGGCCTGTCACTTCTGATATTATTTCAGTTGCAACGTGTCCTGCGTCGCACACAAAAAGCTTTTATTAACGTGTTATTTTCTTTGTTCTATTTGAAGCTAGTTTGCTCTACTTTATTGTGATCTTTGCCGCAGATTCCCAACCAACAAGATGAGAAGACTGTTTTCAAACCCATCGACGGTTCGTTGTTCGCTCTTTATTAGTTAGTCTGTTGTTTTTCCGCCAACAAACTGGTGATAATGGGGGTTTTTTTCAGCAGGCACCGGTCCAGATCACGACTCACGCTCTGGTGTGACTCATTCCTCTTGAAGGAAATGGGATTCATCGAAGGCATCTTCAAACCAGAAGTGGGAAATGAAGTGAGGGCGGGATGGCTGTGGCTATTTTGTAGTCCCAAAACAATCCACTTCATAGCTTATTTCCACACCAACACTGCAAGTGTTTGGACCATATTTAATGAACAGTAATGAACGGTACCTTTTTTGGAGTAGGCTTTCATCTGAAGCCCTCTATTGTCAACACCGCATCCATTTTTAGCACAAGTGGGAACCTGTAACCCCATCATCATTGTTGGTGTTCTGTCCATTAAGCTACAACGGACTGAAAACAGTTAAATGTACAACAGAGCTGGAGTATTTAATATTGGAAATATTTATAGATTGATGGTGAGCTATCGCTGTAACTTAAAAAAAACAAAAGCTGAAAGACACTCGAATGCACCGTAGAGCTGAAGGGAACTGCAGATGAGTTAGATGATCATTTTCTGTGTTTTATAAAACAAATCTTATCTGTCCTGCATGGTTTCGTCTCAGTCTCAGGTGCTGATCGAGTGCGGTGTTTTGTGCATTTGCAGAGGCTATCACCTCTCCACACGTTCATCATTTCCTGATGAGCATCTTGCTCCTGGGTATAATGATAAGACTGATTAGGTGGATGGCTCCTCTGTCTCCTTTTCTATCTCTCCATCTCCTCAGTACCTCTCTCTACTCTTATTTGTGTGCTAAGCTGCACCGGCTGATGAGTCATCTTCAGTCTTGGTGGGATTCAACGACAGATGCTCACTCATTCATTTTCCAGAAGTGGGTCAGACTGTTCATCTTCACACTAATATGCAGCGTTTCTCCTCTTTTTCTTTCTCTCTGCACTGCTGTATATGCAGCTATATTTCTCAATCTCAGACTCTCTCCTGTCTCGCTCATTTCGTCTCTGTCTTTATATCTCACTGTCTGGACTTGGTATAATATATCCAGACAGACGACCAGAGAAAAAAACTGAATTAGATGGATTAAAGGCATCTGAAGGGAACACAATGATTGAACCCTACCTGATAAATAATGTTTATTTAGGGCAAAGAAACTGATATTGATAACTACTGAACAAGTAGCCAATAATCCATAAACAGCAAGCCACTTAGTCAAGTCAAAAGTGCCAAAAAAACCAAACTTTTCCCAACTTTTCTGTCTTTATGTGCTGAGATTCACACGTTTTCAGGTTTATGCTTTGTTTGCCACCCAGAAGGAGTTTTGATGCAAACATGCATCCAGCAGATTCTGACTCTGTGGTGCAATGACAGATAACCTCTGTTACATGAAGCCTTCGACTGAGGAGCGTTTGTTATGAATGAATGGCTGCCGCACTGCATTCATTCAGTATTTTGTAGCACGTTCATTCACTGATGTTTGCGTTTAAGGAGGAATTATTGTGTGTCTCTGTGTGTTTTGGCTTCTCATTATGTGTGTATTGCTTAACTGTGTGTGTCCTTGTAATTTGTATGTGTACTAAGAAACACACAGTATTCTTGGTTTGGTGTGTGTGTGTGTGCGCTTTCATGTGTGTAATTGTGAGTTTCAGTGAGGTCTTGGTGTGTGTCAACATATGCAATTGTGTGTGTGTGCGCATGTGTATAGCAGAGTTTTAGATATCCGGCTCAGCTGCCATTGAACCATAGCAGGACGGTGCTTTTTTTTTTTTTTTTATTGGCCTTGGTCGAGGTGTTTACTGTCTCCATTCATGTGTGTGTGTGTGTGATGTGGTCAGAAAACACACAGTATTTAATGGCAATATGCCTCCGAGCACGATATTTTCATCTGAGTGTGTGGGTGGCTGCTGTGCGGATGTCAGAGGCAGACAGATAGAGGCGAGAGAAGGAGGGAGGGAGAGTGAGAAATAAAGAGGATGTATCCACTTCCTCTGAGCCACACGAACCTCCTCTTTGCTGTCTGCTCGTCTTTTCAGATGCAGCTTTTAAAAACAAAACAAAAGAAATCCTGCGAGATCAGTGGTTCAGAAGTATACTGTATGAGCTCATGTGACTGTGTGTGTGTGTGTGTTTTGTCTGAAGAGTTACAGTGGCATGGTGCAGGTGTAGATAGAGCACCTGGGTACAAAGACAATTAGTTGTGACAGACATGAATGGAAAATCAGTCCTCTGATGTGGCATCTTGGCAGGGCCGAGAGGAAACAGACGCTTCAGATCTTTTGCCAGTTTTACCTGCCACCTGACTTCCTGTTGAACGTGAAAGGTTGGGGGAGGTGATGGAGGGGAGGTGGTGGAGGATGATGTGTGTGTGTCTCCGCTCATTACCGCACAGGAAGCAGATTACGTTTTTTAAGGCCCTGACTGTTGTTTTTTGGAGGGTGAATCCAGCTGTGTGAGTTATGTGTGTCTATTGGTTACCAGTAAAAGCAACCATTTACCTTGCAAAAATAGGAAAAGTGAAACGCGGGCGTAGAGGGTCGGCTAATGTTTAATGTCCTTTGATTTTTAACCAGGACTTCCTCCCTACATGGAGCCTGCTTTATGAAAGACGTCACATGTGACGAGGAAACGCTCCCTTCAGCCACCGCACCAGCAGTCTAGTACAGGAAAGGAGTGGCGAGGCTACGTGATGGGTGCACACGAGTCCGACAAAAGAAAGTTACAAAGTCAGATACCAATATTTTGCTGTCCTTGTCAACATTTTCTGAGCTGAATGGAAGTTTTTAAATCAAACTTAGATTTACAGACTCTTTCTCGCCATTCTTTTGCCTCTCAGATAAAACCATGCCTCCATGTCTTTGTGAGCGGTTTATTTACCGCACTCTTAACGGCTGGAGCTTAAAAGTTGTTAATAGTCAGTTTCCTGCGTGCTTTGTCACCGCGAGCGACAAAGTGAACCAATCGTTTGTTTGATTGCTCGAAGCACTCACGGTTATGACTGAACTGATGGTTTTATATAATAAACACACACTGTTCACTAAGAGCTGAAAAGAGAGACAACAAACGTGGATGTTGTTGCCATGAACCTCTTGCAGCAGAATATCATATGTATTTGATTTTATTGCACTTTTTAAAGTGCGAACCGTCCGGTCTCCTTATTTAAAAATATACAAAAGATTTTCCCAATGAGCTGAGTGGGAGGAAAGGAGTAAATTTGTACTTTAAATTTTGGAAAATACACTTAATTTTCCTTAATCAGGAGGAACAATCCCAGTAAATAATGCCTGTTTTTAATATGCATATGGGAAAAAATGTGAACCTGTCCTTTAATAATACCTGTCATGTTTAAAGAATTAGTTTTATTTTTTTATTCCTGTCGACCTTAAATCAACATGTAGAGCTGTAGTAACAGTATCAGTTAATCCTCATCTGCTGCACACCTTTCATGTCCAGACAGGAGAAAAGCTACTTCTACTGTTAATATTCACCCTGAATAAGAAGATTCCTGTTTTCCTAGTCGGCATCATGCTGAGTTTTAACCTTTGGTGCAAAAAGGTTTATTTATCATAGAATATGTGCAATCACGCTTATGACATCCACTTATAAAATGTTGTATGTGCAGGGTGCATTTTAATAAGTAATGTTAATTAACTAAAAAAATCAAGTGTAGTTTACGTTATTAGCTCTTGAAGAGCTTCACTCGCATCGTCGATGTTTAGTAATAAACAGGCTGTTTTTGAAGATGAGCGTGTGGCTTCAGGTAGAGCAGAGGAGGCTCAACATCACAGAGACCCTTCAATTAAGATCAAACAGCTGTTTTATGCAAGGGTCACAGTGTCTGAGGTTTTCTGCCAAAAGAGAGAGTGCAGCTAATTCTGGTTCTCATGCTAATCATGTTTTTGATCAGACATCTGTGATTTGATTTAAAAAAAAATTAAGAGGAGGCTATTTTTGATCCGTTTCCTCTTGAAGATCCTTTTGATCCCAGCCACTGTTAACATTTTAACGTGAGGCTGCTCTGAGGATGTCGTGACTATGTTCGGTGAGTCTGCTGTCATGTAAAGTTCGGATAAAGACGGATAATCATCGATTAACTCTTCGCTCGGTATCATCTCTCACTTTGCATCAAATGCACTTCAACTCAAAAAAGTTGAGCAACATGCAGACACAACTGTGAAACAGTGCACACAGAGCATACCCATTAAATATAAAACAATCCCGTTTGTCCTCGTTTTCCCTCCGCCGCCACCTCTCATGACCTGGTAACCTTTCACCAAACATCCTGAACTGAGCCGCTTTATCCCACAATGTAATGATGTACAACAGCCCTCCGCTCCAGACAACATGGACATTGTCGCCTCACTATTAGCATCGGGGACGCTGTCACGTTGCTCCCACTGGCCTCTCGTTATCACGGCAGCTAGTTTCTGCTGTGCCACCCTGACCTAGCCACCCACTCATCTCCCATCGGACAGAAAACCTTGGCTGGCGGCATCTCATCACGACATTCCTGCCGCTTTTGACAACAATTACAGCGAGCTGTGACCCCTGACATTCCTCAAACCTCAGCAAGGGAGGATTTTATCTCAGAAATTACCCTTATAATTATAAGATTCCTGTTTTAGATGCCATGCTTTAGCTCCGTGTGCCTTGAAATAATTATAATTAATCTCATGATACGCTTTTTCCTCCGGTTCAGGCGCGGCGTCCTTACAGAGCGTGCTGTAGATAATTAGTCGGTACATTTGATTAAATGAACTAGTAGATCAGCATGTTCTCATGCGTTTGTACATTCTGCTTTATACCTGATAAAATAAACAGCACATATTAGGATGTTTAAGTAAATATCTTCAAAGATGTTATATTTTTATACGTTCTTTACAGGGATCATTAGTTCCATCCAATCTACAGTTTGTTTACTGTCATGTGTTTGAATGTGCCTTTTCCTTTTAAACATTTTAATTGTACTCGAACTTCCTGGCGAAGCGATGGAGATCTGGATCTGCTGAGCGTAAAACGAGTTGAGCAGATGTTGGCCAGATGTGGCCGTGGAGGAGGAGGAGGGGATGAAGAGAGAAGAAAATGAGGAGAGAAACGAGCACACGTAGCAAGAGAGACTCACCATCCACACACTGGCAGCTTTGTTCACCTCCACTCCAGAGTTAAGAGTAACCCTCCCTCCTCCTTTCTTTACACACACACACACACACTCTCGTACACTTCTCCTCGCTTCCTTCCATCCCTCCTTCCTCCTCTGCCTCCCTCCACATTTTCTTTGAAGTGAGGACATTGCGCAGGAAGCGAGCCGGAATCGATTGCTCCATGCATTAGGCCAGGAATGTGTGACACCCTCCACCTCTTCAACCTCCTCTTCCTTCCTCCTCTGTCCTCCTGACACATCCCTCATTTATTTCCCCCCTTCAGCTCCTCTATGTCCATGCACCACCTGCCTGATTCCACCTTTATCTCTCTCACACACACACGGTTAATTTACACATTATTTTGGCCGAAAGCCCGACTTTGCTCCACTTGTTGCTGTTTATGAGTCGAGTCTAGACACTGATCTGACCACAGCTGTCATGGTTTATGCTGTTATCAGGAGTGTGTGTTAGTGCAAAGTGTGACGTGAAAGCAGATAACTCAGGATAGAGCTGAAATTATTAATTGATTAAAGGGGACATATTCTTCACATTCCCACGTCTGTATTTATATTCTAGGAAAAAAAACAGCTTATTTATGCAAATAAACACTAGTATTCGGATTTCACTTCTATTTCTTGTTCTTTAATGGACAAATGGAAACTTCTCAAATAGATCCGAACATGTTGGACTTATAATCCGAACCTTAGCAACCAACGCTACCGATGCACGGCCGTTTGTGGGCGTGGACAAACAATGTGATGTCATCACGACGAGGAAGTAGAGGGTAGCATTTCAAACAAAGCGTTCACAGTAGACTAGACCAATTAGTCAACATAGAGCTCTGATAATTTATTAAGTAATTAATTTAACAAAAGTTTGATCAAGCCATTTAAACTAATAACTAAACAATTGATTAATTGTAAAATAAATAACAGATTTATAGATTAATGAAGTCATTGTTAGCTGCAGTTTAAGGCGTTGATTGTTTTGCTCTGTAGTTAAAGTGACAATAATCTTTGACTGTATTCAAAGTGGGAGGAAAAAATTATAATATTAGCTCTGGTTAGCAAAAAAGTATGCATCTCCTCTGGTCCTACTCTAACTGACCTTCTGCCGATCAGTTTATCAATTGACTTGATTTTCCTGTCGTATCAGTTCAAAACTCTGTCAAAGTTGGAACAGGAGGCTCGTAACTATGAAGGATGCTAATTTGAATCCCAAATGTTATCCCTGAAAGTAAAGTACTAACACTATGTTGTGTCCTCAAGCAAGAACTTTTTTTTATTACCATTACAATACTGTGGCCGTACACTGGGAAACGACTGTTTTGCATGTGTGAAACTATTTAAATGTGAAGTCATGCTCAGTCGTGTCTGCCTGGATAAATGATGAACGAGGAAAATGTGTCCCTGGTTAAACCGAACATAATGTTCCCTCTCTTTGTTCAGCCTCCCTTCTCATCTGGTTTTTCTTTTACTTGTGAAAAGGAAAATCATTTTGTCAAGAACACCCTCAATAAAATATAAAAGGTCATATAAAAAAAAAAAGAAAACAAAATGTGTCTGTTTTGCTCTGTAGTTTTATAGCTCTTCCTGCCTTGGAGTGCAAACGACCTTGTGAACTTGCCTTTAGCCAACAAGTTAGTCAATCGGTCACAGAGTCAGTAATCCAGCAGTGTGAGTCATCCACATCCTTAAGTCTGCCAAGTTACGACAGGCTCAAGGCCTGCTGCACTGACAGAACAATGAGACAGGAAGGATGTTGGCTAACCCTTATTTATCACTATGGCATATTAGTCAGGCTCAGTAATACTCCTCTGCCTTATTCTCTCTCCCAATTTAATTCTTGTAACTTGGGTAACAATGAATAGATGCTCAGGGCTTCAGTAATCCATTAATGTTGTGTTTTATAGGCCAAGTGCAACAGAAGTTACAGCATCTTTAGCTTCCGTACTATGACGTATTTCCAAGCGAAATGGAGTATTTGAGCGGTGAATGGATTTAAATCAAATCCTTCGCTTTTGATTTTACCGTAAAAAAAACAAAGTGGACAAAGACACTGTGGCTTGATAACATGAATTTTAGATTTATTGAAGGGTGGATGTTGTGATATTATTAGTTGAAATTGGTTGGTTGAAAGAAGAAAAAAAATGACTCCACTTCAACTCCTTTTAGTAATAATATTAATAATATTTTAACTCTTTTAGGTGTTTACACTTATAGTGTTTTTAGCAGTTCGGCACTTCAACTGACGCTTCAATGTCTGTCAGTGCCTATGCTTCAACTCCTTTTAATGAGTAAACTTCAACTTCCTCCTTAAAGGATAAGTTCACAATTTTCAAGTCAGCCCAAATGAACATTGGCTACTGTATCCTACTAGCGCTTACACTTCAACTCCTTTCAATTGTAAACTCTTTTTTTTAGAACGTACACCAAAAGTCACTCTTAAACTAATTTCAACACTTTCTTTACTACTTCAACAGCATATCCACTTTAAATGCCACTTCAACTTCTTTCAACACTTCGACCTGAAGGTCTAACGGAAATGTATTTATTTTAAGTGTTTCGAGTTCATCTGCAAAATATACTTCAAACTCTCCAACAAATTAGCATGTTATGACATTTAAGCTGTTTCAAATGTTTCAACACACACACATTTTCTTCAGATAATGTTGCAGTTTCAAGGACTCGGCTTCTTGTGCACTTTTAACACTTTTTTTTTGTGGCATATCCTCAATTAAATGTCACAATGGTGATTTGTTTTAATGTGGGTTTCTTATGGGATACAATGCATTTTATGAGGGCAAAATTCAGGGCACTCATGCCCATTAAACACCTGCACAAATATATAGGAGCACAATGCACTGAAATCAGTCTTTTCCGTCTCTCTTCCTTTCATCTGCAGCTCTTAAGCGGTCGGACACGTTTGGCGCCCACACAGGCCGCCGCCAACAGTCACCACTCCAACGGTTGGCCAGCACATCACGTTGTCAGTTCAGGAGTTGAAGCATGGACGGAGGAGGAAAGTGGCGGCAGGCCAGGCTTGATATCTGGGAGCCAGACTGGGGCCGGAGGGGGAGGAAAAGGGAGGAGAGAGGAAGAGGAGAGAGGGCAGACGTACCCACTTGAAGTTGTCTCTGGTCATCCATCGGGTCTGAACTCTACCCTGCGGCACATTGTTCAACAGTTGGATATTCTCACCCAGGTCAGTTATCGGTAAAGGTCTAACCGGTCAACTCAACATACTGGCAGGGTGTCAAACGCCAGAAAAAAAACATCATAAAAATGTGAAATTATAAAAGCTGTAAGATAATAATAGTTTTGATGTTACGTCAAACATGTCAGTGTGTTACTAGAGCTAGCATGCTAACCAGCTAGCGCCTTGCCGTCCTGTCTTGTAGTACCACTTTTACCTTGAGAGGCGCTGGTGAGTCACGTCCAGTCTGCCGTCAGTCCAACGTGAGGGGATGAAGAAGTAGCGCTTTGTCTTCTAGGTCAGATTTATTCAAAAAAAAGTTTGTTTGCTTGAATAAGTGTAATTACCTGCTAACAGAGCACTAATGATACACTATAGATTTGCTAACAAAACGTAACGTAATGTAACGGTGATATGTTGCCCCCAACTGGTTTGGAGTGTGGAGTATGAACTTGCCAATCTTTGACCTTTGATAACCGAGTTACTCTCTGCATCACAGCCTGGTGTGTCACGAGAACAAAGACGCCTTTTTCTGCCTCTCTTTTGCTCTCATGTTATTTTTCCATGATGGCGACAGGATCGATTTCAAGGCACTCTGATTGATATTTTGCTGTCGCGATTTTTCTGCTTCTATAATTATTCTTTCACTGCTTTATAATAATTATACCCTTTCCCCCGACCCCACTTCTTTTCACTCACAAAGACTGTTTCGGTGCTGGAGGAGCGTCTCACCCTGACCGAGGACAAGCTGAAGGAGTGTCTCGTCAACCAATCCCAGATTCTTAAGGACGTGCGAGCATCAGTAGAGAGGCGGAGAACAGTGAGCGAGGAGACGGATGGATCACCTGTACTTTTCACTTGAAATTCATTGCTTAACCCAAGACTGCTGGACGTGTGTGTGTGTGTGTTTGTGGGTGTGTGTTTCAGATCCTAAATGTCCACCTTGGTGGTCTTTCTCAGGGGTCAGTCGTTTAATCAGGATTTGGGCAGAGTAGAAGAGTGAGTTTTTGAGTGTGTATGTGTGTACGTGTGTTACATATTTTATCCATGTCTTTCCTCACCTCGTAAGGATATCCAGCTGTGAAGCCAAGTCTGTCTTCTGTCTGGGACATTTCTGTGTGTGTGTGTGTGTGCATGTGCATTGATATGGATGTTACATCTAATCGAGACAGCTGCAGCTATGGAAGCACATGCTGCTTGTCTGCTGCATGAACTGTGTGTGTGTGTGTGTGTTTACATACGTGTGTATTAGCATGTGTTTTAGCAGTTTGTTTCTTCGGCAATAACGTTTTTCATCTTTGCATAATGTCAAATACACATCCTCATTTAAATCTAATTCCTATGAATAAATGACTGAATTGCACTGATGTTATTAGCATTGTCTGTTCTGTTTCCATATTTTTCTTTTGATAAGAATTCATATATTTTTATTTATGTATTTGTATGGCAACCATGTACAATATTAAACACAAATGTAGTATAAAGCTTATTGCAACAATCACACTTTACCTTTTTGTTCTTCTTGCTACTTAACATATTCAGTTTCATCTTTTTTTTTTCATATTTCTGGTAGGAGCGAGTTTCACTGACGTGCAGCTCATACATGTGATACGTGTCCCACTGCGTCTCGTCTCCACCAGTGACTGAAATGTTTTGGCTTGCTCTTGCCCAGCGTGGAGACTTTAGCTGTTTATGTTTTTTTTCAGCGGCAGAGATGTGGTGAGTGATGCGGCCGGGTCGGGAGGAAGCAGTAAAAAAGCCACTGCTGCTGCTCGCTCTCCCCACCACATCCTTCGCTTCCTCTCTGGCTTTACTGGTTTTCCTTCTCCTGCATCTTTTTCTCTCTCTTCCTCGTTACATAACAAGGCCTGCTGAAGGAGAGGACGGTTCACCCGCAGCGGAGGAGTCAATGTCAGTGTTGTGGAAGACCTGGGTTTTCATCCAGCATAAAAGGACAAAATGACGGGTGATGTGCAAAAATACATGAATGTGAAATGACAAAAAACAACACAATTTTAGACCAGCATCCTCCTGTTTCCACTTCTGTCTCATTTCATCCACACAGCTTTAAAGAACACATTCATGTTTTTATTCTTTTACTTGTGAGCTCCCGACTTTTAATCCAGGGATCACCACTAGACACCAACTTTAATATAAGTTTATATGATTGAAAAATGAGGGATTTTAGGTTTCAGTTTTGTGTTCCATATGGATGACTTGAGGTAAACGTGACATCATGTTCAGATGTTTCTAGCTACAGTTTAGTTTGGTAGTTTTCTGATATATAATCACAATATATATAATATAAATTTATGCAAACGTGCTAAACGTTACGGCATCTTTCAGAAATGTTCTGGGAAATGTAGGAAAATTGTAGATGGAACTAAGTAAGTAAGACGTGTCCATCTCAAAAAATAAAAAATAAAAAAATCTGTAAAATTTTAAATTGAACCTGACTCGAGGTTCATTTCGATCATATCGCATTTTTATGTCTTAAAAAGCTCCAGAAGTGGAACGATCGCTTTGCCATCTGCTGTTTAAAAGGTCCCGAATCGACTCTCGAGCTCAAATTTGGAGTCAACACGGACAAGAAGTGTCAAAAGATAATGGACGGTTTGAACATCTGCAATCCCAAAACAACTGAGCAAACGTCATCCTGAAGTTTATAAATGGAGATTCACTCATCACGTGTGTGTGTTTTTTTTAATGCATAAAATTATGATTTCAATCCTCAATTTCTGTTTCTCTCCTTCAACCTAAGTCTTAATCCAAAAGTGACTCCTCAAATATTTGAGTACTGGCCAAAATGACCTCACTTTGTAGAAATGTCCCTCCGTACTAAAGGTCTAAAACTTTTATTTTGGTTTCAATAAGAGTGGAAACACGAGAACACACAAACCTTTTGTGTACAAAAACAGGAGAAAGAGAGTCACATGCAAGCGGTTAACGACCAATTTCCACCTTTACTTCCACTTCCATCTCATTAAATGCACACAGGCCTCATTTTACAGAATACACACTGTAAACACTGGTTTGTGTGTGTGTGTGTGTGTGTCTTCAGTGTGTTGTGAACATGATCCCATAACCAGTTAATAGTTTCCTGGAGGAGGAGTTTCCTGTTGATATTGAGGACGGAGCTCTTACAGCCAGTGTTGTTTACTTGCCACCGAGCTCCCAGTTAACTGCTGATCTGTGTGTATGTTTTTGTTTATATGTTTATTCTTACGTGTATATGTTACTGTATAATATTGCTTGGCTGATACTGACCTATGTGCCTGTTTTCATCCTCTTCTGCTTATTACAAGGCCTGAATTTAGCGATCGAGGCCATTATGACTCGTTTTCCTATTTCTAGAGAGAAGAAGATGATTAAGTCAATCGGAGTTGCACTCAGTTGGTTCCTCTTCAACTAGAGTAACATGAACATCAAGTACAAAAACAGTATCTTGGAAAATAAAGTAGACAAAAATAAATAAAAACAATGTAGGGGTAATAAAATGACTATTATGACCATTAACACTGTCTGATGATAGACATGTAATCATATATACAACACATGTTCAGAAATTAATGGATAATTCCAATCATTTTCTACGGTAAAGGCTGTAATTTGGGTGAACTGGCCCTTTTTTAACTGCTCGATGATGTATTTCTGGTCAGTTTAAGAGCTCCCCTGCAGTCGGATAAGTCGCTGGTTAGATGAACTTTATGAGTCTGGGTGTCAGTGGAGAGTTTCAGTGTCGCCTGCGGCTCTGGATGCTGTTTCATGACAGACATTTTTCTGTGTATGCACCTTGCATGGTAAAGTTATTGTCTCGCAGCCGGCAACTCAGTCCCAAGGCGGAAGGTAAACATTATCTTTAGCTCCCCAGTGAATAGACAGACCCCCTCTTTCTCCTCTTCCTCCTTCTCTTCAATTTTCTACCGCTTCCTCTAAAAAACAGGAGGATTATCTTTTAGGAAATTCCCCCCTCAGTCCCCTTCAGGGGATGAGGCGATAAACTGAGGCCAGGGACAGAGGAGGGAGTGGAACAACAGATGACAGAGACACAGAAGAAGAGGAAGAAGAGGACTCTGCACCCACGCCTATTGAGTTACAGTGAGTCTCAGGGTATGACCTCAACAATAATTGATTGTAGTTTATCTAATGTGCACACCTATTCACACACACACACACACACACACACACAATGACACCTGTTCAAATAGGTACAGAAGGGGAGCAGGTGAAGAGTGAAACCTGCACGCTGTTCAACAAGTGGCTTCTGTGTTTGTTTTGTATGTCTTTGTTTGACTTCGCCTCCGCCTCGGCTGGAAAAATGCCGTCTGTTTGCCAGAAGGGTTTAACAACCTGCTTCTGTTGTTCCTCATAAAAACAAAAAAAAACATACTTACTGCTGATCTGGTAAAATACATTTAAAAACAGTTACAACACAGGAACTATGAGTTTTGACCATTTGTAGCGCTATGAAGCAGTTATCTGGTAGCTGGTAAATGTGGATGCAGTAAATACATGAGCCGAGACAGAATCTGTTCAACCCGCATCCATCATATCATATCATGAGTCAAAGGATCATTTCTATACTACATTATCCCCCCTGCTGCACAGTGAAGACACAACCGGAGGGACACGTGGTCCTGAGCAGCAGAGGCCTGATGCAGCGTAGCATGCAGGGACATCTTTGCAGACCGCTCTCAGCTTAAACACTCGTGGCCTGTTTTTACAGAGCTTAGCATGTTGAAAGCTTATCTCCGGTGGAAGGGGGTTAAAAAAAAAAAAAAAAGTGACGGGTAAAGAGAGCGAGCGCAGGCAAAAAAAAGCTGACTTCCGCACAGGGAAGGTTCAAAGGGACCTCCGCTCCTGCTTGATCTGTTTGTTGTCATTTGATCCCTGAGTTTTCTGTCTCGCTCTCTTTTCTCTTTCGGCCTTCCTGTTCCTCTCTTTCACTCACAGGAAACAGAGCGATGCATGTACACAAGGCCTCTGACAACAGGTTCACTCTTTTCCCTTCCTCTGTGGGCTAATAAAATGTTATTTGTTTCTCCTCTAACTTCCTGTATCCTGTATACACACAGCGTACTAAACCCCCAAATAGTTTCACTTCTATGACCAGTTAATGATCGTAAACATTTTACCCTCCAATAAGCCGTAAAAAAGCATTTTCACTAAACTCATTAAGCACTGGATGCTTTTCCTCTTAGATATATTAAGATATTTGCATAACATGTCTAGTTTTAGCAGCCGTGAAATGTTTTCTGTATGTTTTTTCTTTGCTTTTCTATTTTCACCACTACAGAAAGCAAAGTGGCTACTTGCTGTGCATCAGACAGTGAGCATTGATTCGGTGTTTTGCAGGTCAAAAGCTCTAAATTTGGTTGAAAATGGCCAGTTTCAAATCAGGGCTAGGGTTTTTCTATAGATATGAGATATACTGTGAGCTCAAACTTACACCATTGAAACTTGAGTCATAATTAATTCATAAAACGAGCACTTGACACTTGATTTTAAGATTTGAATTGAAATTCGGACACAAAAACATTCAAGTTTTATTTCATTCAACGGTAAAAATAATTAAAAAATCAGCACCTGGCAGGACTTTCATAGCTGGACGAGTTGAATATTTATTATATAAATGGATTTTAAGGTTTTGGTCTTGACAAAAAAACAACAACAACAAAAAAACCAACTAGTTTTGGAAGGAAATGTTTAAATGCCATATTTTAATGATTAATACTGAGCAGGTTGCCTCATGACTGAGCTCAGTCTCGATGCCCTTTTTGACTTCTTCCCAGAACACAAAAAAAAACCCACCATCCCTCCAATTCCCTTCACAAACAGCCAACGCTGCCGGGCTTCTGACACGGCTCAGCTTTCAGTTGTTTTATCTGGTTCCTTTTTCTCCGGAATAAGGGACATAACGTGGGAACAGGCCGTCTCCTTTCCTCAGATAAGGAAGTAGCGGACTTCCTGGCATCCTGATGTGTTACTGGTCCAGGGCCATATAGGTCGAAGGTAGCTTTAGTGGTTCACACATCCTTCCTGCCTGACTGTCCACCACCTTGTTTGGTGAGCGTCCTGTCGTGGCCTTCAATATGTTCTCTATTTATATTATATTTATATTATTATTATATTAAAACGTTTTCTTGGACGCAGCATCTAGAGGCTGTTAGAGGAACTGCAACTTGTGAACGTGCCATCTGGGGTTGTGGGTGGCGGCTCTGACTGGCATATCCTATTTACCATTCACACACTCAGAGTCACTAATACTCATCGCTGCTGCTTCACATAAACAAAATCCTCCATTTGTCACTGTGGGCTTTATAGTAATATAATATCTGTATTCTCTATAACCAGCCGCAGCAGCCAGGCGACATGAAGCTGTGTCCGTTTCAACTTTAACTTCTCTCAGTTGACAGATGTGATAAGAAGATTACCAACAGTCAGGTAAACATGCTCATTGCTCATTTTCCATTGATAATCTCAAACACAATGCATGCTGGTACATGTAGGCACTGTGGAGGACACAGAAAGATTTTAAATTGTACGTATTGGACAGACAGTGATATGATAACCTGCTCTCAGCTTGTATCTGGATGTCTCGTGTCTCACACGACGTCTTCGGCTGTGCGATTGACAGACGGCCTGACAGATCCTGAAAGCATGACAGTCTCTTCATGTGAGTAAGCGTGTCACTCGGATCATCTCTGTCCCTCTGTCTCCTCTTTGCTTTGCTCCTTTCCCTTCCTTCCTCTCCCTCTCTCACCCACCATCCCTCCATGTGTCTGTTCAGTCATGTGTTTGGCTCCAGACCCGAGTATCTTCTCTCCGTTAATAGTTTTTCCTCTAAGCCTGCCGTCACAACCTCGTCCCTGCATGGTCCTACTCTGATGGGAGGCTGGTAGGGGGATCACGGCAGGATAAGTTCGTCTTTACACATTACTTTAGCTTTACCTGCATGTTGAGGAATCAGAATGACTTTAAATCATGTAAAAAACACTTTTTCCTTTCTTACACACAATGCATGAATAACACAAAAAAGTACCAAAAAAAATGTTGTGAATGAATAAATGTTATTTTTGTTCCAGGAACTTTTTTTGATGACATCTTATAAAAACTACACATTCAGTCTATAAACAGTCTGCATTTGCTGATAAGTCTGAATGGTTGCTTCAGGTCAGTTCGTCCATTCTTGTACTGTCACCACCACGCTAAGCCAAAGTCCTCTATTCAGCATTTTTGGGCCTCTGTGTCAGCTCCCACAATGCACCTCTCTGGTCTAGCCCACTTCCCAGTACGTGACAGCGAAGTCTCCTGCCTCCAGCCCGCCCTGATCCCTCCATCCTATTTGCCTTCACTGATTGGATTGACATGACCTCTGCCTGCTTTCACCTTTGCTGTTTGTGGACATGCTTTCACTACTCTTCCCTGAAGTCTACTCACTCTTCTCACTGTCATCTTTTCTCTTTATATATATGTATATTTCCTTTCTCTTATAGATAAAGTCATGTGGTACTGTAAATGTAAGAGAGATTACGTTTTCTTTTCATTCTTGGTGTGTTTCCATCATCGTCAACAACCCTACTGTACATCACTGCTATAACAAGTTATTTTCCCTCTTTTCAATTAGATGTTTGTTCGATGTTGGAAAGATTTATGTAGAAGTGAATCCACCAATTAAAAGTGACAAAAAGAGCAGCGTATGTAGAGTAGGTTCAAAACACAGTAAATCATCACTCCGCTGGGTCGCCAGTGACACTTTATCCTTTAAAAAAACAGCACTTTTCTAAAACAGTCCACACATCCTGAGCTCCAAGTCACCAAAAATCGCT
Organism: Pampus argenteus; assembly: GCA_036937835.1. Taxonomy (NCBI): domain Eukaryota; kingdom Metazoa; phylum Chordata; class Actinopteri; order Scombriformes; family Stromateidae; genus Pampus; species Pampus argenteus. The sequence continues at coordinate 2,814,682 of CM072869.1, forward strand.
CCCTTAGCTTGATGCAATATGACATAATTTGGTGCTCAAGGGAAAGATTTAAATAAGCAGGGCTTTGGTGTCGCAGCCGCAGCTTGCCTCTTCCTGTATCACAATGATTTGTTGACCTTTCAGCTGAATATCTGGATAGCAGAGTCACTCCTAATCTGCTGCTGTAACCTGGAAAGTCTCCTTTCACACCTACGTAAATGCAACTGCATCTTCTCCCCACATTAAGCTCCTGCCAGAATCCCTAAAAAAAGAAAAAAAAAAGATAAAAACCATGTCGTGTTGGTGGCGGATCGTTTACTGCACAACGTTAAAAAGAAGCAGCAACCGTTTACTTAAAATCTACCACTAAATCAAATGAAACTATAACACTGAAAGAAATCAGAAAGCTTTGAGATATTGACAATAAGAAAAACATCCGTATCCTTTAATGGCAGTTTACAGTTAAACCCATAAAACAATAACCTTTCACCAGACTAGATCACCGTTAATGACCCTGTTGTTTGTGTTTGTGTGTGCTGTGAGTGCTTTGGGAAAAGTCCCACATCTACAATCCTCTACAGCAACGTGCCAAAAGAGAAAGAAACCCCCTCCTCATCCCTCTACCTCTAATCCCCACCAGGTGTTGGCGAACTCAAGCCCCCTACTGCGCCCCTCAGCCCTCTTTTTCTTCTTCCCCTTAATTAAACCCTTCATTCTGGGAATCGGACATCTCTCCTTTGCCCGTGAAGAGAAACACTTTGTATCTGGCAACTGCTGCTGTTCCTTCCCTCCAGGTCCACCCTCCTCTGCCTCGTCTCCTGCATCCGGATGTCCTCGGCCCATCTGTCAGTGTGTCCATCCCCCAGACAGGAGAAAGGGAGGGGAGGGGGAAAAAAAAAGAGAGAAGAGTGATGACAGATGAGAGTGAGAAAAGCAGCCAAAGGCCTCTATATGCTGTAAAAATGGCTCCTATCTGCTTCCTGAAATGATAAACAGGAATTTTTATTCACTCAAGACAAGAACGACCCACGTTTGGTGACAGAAGACGCTGAACCTCCTGCTGAAGTTTCACCTGATGGTTGAACAGCATTTGTATTTTATTTTATTTTATTTTTTGTTTTGGGAACAAACGGTGATCTTTCCATGGGAAGATGAGAGTGTCTTTCCCTGTTTTTTTTCCCCCTCTGAGGCCCTGATTTCACGCATCATCAATCCTGACCTGTGTAACCCAATAGAAAACCTTTGTTCTTTACATCAAAGAGGTCCCACTGGACCAGAGATCAATCAGCGATTGATAGTGCAAAGCGGATTCCACCCGTTTTGAAAGCCATCAATACCGTGACCAAAGGAGGGGAATCCGTCTGTCGGCGATTGATTGATTTGATTAGGACTCTTCCTCTCCCAAAACAACCGTATCCCCTCCCTGCTTTCACTGCTTTTCATCCACGTGGAGATTTCATAACTTATATCTTACTTTCACGTGGTTGTTTAAGCTTTCACAAACTTTTCAAAGTTTCCAGATTGTTCCTGTTTTTTGTTTTTTTGTTTTTTTGTCTCCGGTAACTCGTTGCGTAACACCAACATCAGTCACTGTTAACGAAACAGCACATGTTGTGAGATTTTCTCCACCGTGTGTTGTCATACAAAACATTTTTAACTTTAACAGCAGAGACAAAAACATCGGACGTGAAGAGAGATTGTTGTTTTGTCTCCAGGTAAAATGTCAAGGAGGATTAGTTCGCTGAACCTTGAGTATAGAGCCGGAGTGTTTGATCTAATGAAAGACTTGTACTATTTGTCATTTTCTCTCAGGAGCGTCCGGTCCTGTCAGAGAGCGTCTGGCCTTGTCTCACCGTGGACTCTGTCTCTCTCTGCTAAACAGGCTGTGACCTCAGGACCTCGCAGCCGCTCTTCCTGAACCCGAGGAGGGTGTGGGAGGGTGGGATAGAGGCCCGTGTTGTGGCTATGTCATGATCAGGCGCCAGGAAGGCAGGAAGTAAATTTTTCATATAAACACAAAAGATTCAGCACTTTTGAAGCAAGTCGCAGGACTGTTTGTTCACATGAAGCATGTAAACAGACAAAATAATAATGATAAGCATGTTACAGAGTGACGGGCTGAAGGCACCGCGAGTACCGCGTCGAGACGAAAAACGTATCTCAAAACATCCCATCACTCATACGTGCACGCCAAAAACATATAAACACTACAAAGAGCGCCACACTTCCGCAACAATGACGTCCTGCAACCATTATTAGATTATTATTGTTATCATTATTTGTATTTCTTTGTCTCAGCGGTACCTTAAAACACCAAAATAACACAGCCGCTGTTTTAACGTCGGACTGCTTTTAATCTGAAGGGCATCTGAAAAAGAAGCAACACGTACTGTTGTCAGCTTTACATTTCAAGTTTTTTTTCGTGATCTCTTTATCTCTGGACTTTGTGGATCACTTAACTCCTCTCAGAAAAAAAATAATACAGTTACTATTAATTATTTTCGACCGTAACACGGAAGTTCACATAATATAGGTCAAAAATGGTAAAAACACAGGCAGCTGGGCCTCGGATGTCTTCCTCATCACATCCCATCAGTCCCTACTCTTACTCCTGGCAGCCTCTTGCAGCCTATACTGTCATCTCTGTGCTACAGCAGCCCCCACTCCGCCTGTCCCGGCAGCTTGCTGTAGTATGCCAGGCGGGCAAAAGGCCAGCCAGCGAGCAGCCGGCGGTGGGATGGTGACGTTTGATCTTTATTGGGGGGGGGCATCATCAGCGCTGAGCCTTCCTCGAGCTGAAAGCGATTTGTGCTTAAGTGGCATTAGCGGCAGGGAGATCCTTTAAGACGCCGCAGCCGTGCACGAGACCTGTGGGCAGCTGGCCGTATGCAGGGGGCTGATGGGATTGAAGGAGCCAGGGAGTGCTGGCTACGTCAGGAGTCAGGTCAGACGGGGATATTGGAAGGCGAGAGTGAGGGGAGGAGGTGTGGAGCTGGCAGGTGATATGTGTCCTTGAATTGATCAATATGACGTATGAATGAAGGTTCAGGAGCTCACTATGAGCTAAATGTACGTAATAACAATGAGGGCTGGTTTATTTTATATGACTGTAAGGTTATTTGTGTGTGTGTCTCCACGTGCCATCCTGTCTGCCTAGCGTGGTGACAGTTGGTGGCCCAGGTTGCCCAGCAGTGACAGTGGTAATCGCTGCGTCTCAGGCATTTGGCTAACGGCTGTCGACTCTTGGCGTAAAGCGTCCGTCTGCTTACTCGTCATTGTGTGTCACTGTCACAGCTGTCGAAGCGCTGAAAGAAAATCTGCCGTCGGTGGACTTAAACTCGTCACGTCTTTACTGGCCGACAAGGACTGTTGGTCTCGATTGATAAAAGTGATACAAAAAGCAAGTTGAGATCAGGTGACTTAAACATGAAGTATTATGGGATGGAGGTTTAGTGACGTGTAGATTGGTCACATATAGTATATTTTAAAAGATTTCCTCAAGCAGGTACTTCAGCAGCTCTGAGTGAAAATGTTAGATTACTTCTTTGTCTTTGATCTCAACTTTGGAGCAGTTAACAGAGACCACGTCCTCTTAGCTGAAGCAAATGAACCAGCCCCAGTTATTGTTTATCCTCACAAGCGTGTAAGACTCCCGGCTTTGTGTCCGCCGGAGTTTCCTCGAAGCTCATTTCTTCCCGGCGGCTCAGTCGGTCAAAGGTCAGTCCTTGTGCTAATTGTTCCAGAGAGGCTGGAGTGGAGCAGGTCCTGCTCTCCTGGACCGACTCCAGACGTCTGAACAATGGTGACCCAATGTTTGGTTGAGAGTGGCAGCCTGGGTGGTCCACAACCATACTAGATAGGGGTGGTGGGGTCAAGTTAAGCAGAGTTAGTTCTTTGCTATAGAGACCAGACCTTTTGCTAAGATTTGCAGAGCATCCGAAACCCACCAGAGAGTTTTGTGAAGGGTGTTTTCTTAACATGAGATGTGAAAAGGAATGCAAGGCTTGGGTCCAAAAAGGGAGCAAATATACTGGAGACATACGTACCAGAGATTCAGAGTTGTCTTTAAATTAAAGTCTGAGAAATTACACACACAGTCTGCCTCTGTTTGGTTGGTGGTTCCTCCATCAGGTGAGACCATCTGTAACCAGGCTACTGTTGGATACAAGAACTTTGATGTCACTATTAAATAAATGTCTTTATGGCAGCACAAAGATCATTTGTATACATTTGACTATACAATAAAGTATCTCGAGGCTACTGCTATAGATAAAAACACTGACTTGTGTTTTTAGGAAATAACATGTAAAGTCAGAGGTAATAACTCACTACACAAGATGCTTCTCCTGTTAGCCCGAGGATACCGAATCCAAAGGATACAAGACATGACACTGAGCCATGCTGTAACAAACACAGCGACTCTGTGTGTTGATTTGACGTCACACACTGGCGGGCGCGAAGGGTGTGACGTGTGCAAAGGGTCGGAGAACGTTTTGCTCATGTGGGAACGTTCACATTTCAGTCAGTCCAGTGTTTCGATCATGCCGTAGTTTCAGTTTTTGTCATAATACTGAGGCCTGGTCTGATTATTCAGACGGTAACGTACAACGTTTAAAACAGATACCGGATCGTTTCAGAGATCTGCCGCTGTACACAGAGGCCTTACTCAACCTGTTGGAAGCACACGTTGTCTTAAATATGATCTAAAATACCACACGCACACACACACACATCCACTCCTATCTGTCCTCCTTTGGTTTGTCCCACCAACCAGATGCTTGTGGTCTAATTACAGGCTACTCCTCACTTAAGGTCACACAACAACCAGCAAATCACCAACAACTACATAATGGTCCTCATCCTGGTCGCCATCCCTTCATCCCCGGCTCTGGTGTGTGTGTGTGTGTGTGTGTGTGTGTGTGGGGTCATTACTCATACTGCTTCAGGGTCTCCTTCCTTTCCCAGTGTTTACTACATTCTTCCCATACTTCAGCATTACTTGCATGGGAAGCTCCAGACCATGTGAGGGTATATCTGTGTGTGTGTGTGTGTGTGTGCGTGTGTGTGTGTGTGGGACTGAAACAGCTGTCGAGGAGCGAAGGGTCTTGCCTGAACTTGTACGCCTCGACTCATTTCCTGACGTGTGATTGTTGGGATGTTGGAGAGGAATTCAACAAGCTCGGGCCTCATCGTCTGCTATCACGTGCTGTATGTTGGCCTTTTGTTCTGGCTCTCAGTACAGGCACGTATTGAGCGTACACACACACACACGACATTTGTATGTGAAACTGGTGTGTCCAGGTGGTTTTCATAAAGATCTCTGTCTTCATGGAAACACCCAAACAACAGAAATGGCTAAATCTCCTCGTTGAGTCGGCGCATCGCAGCCAACATCTGGTCAGGATCGAGACACGCAGCGCGGTTCTCGGCCCGTTAAACGGCCGTTCTGTTGTGTGATCGACCTGTACTGTGTTTAAACATGGCTGAAAGTTGATCCCGTGTACGCATTGTTCCGTTAACCATAAAAATGGCATTTTAATTGCAGCTCATAATTACGTCTTCTTAACCGGACCTGTCGTTTCCAGGCTGCGGTGCGGATCAAATGATTAATTTATGATGAGATGTTGATTCATGGGGAGTAGATCAACTTTAATGCAGGTTAATGGCTCTTGTGATCTGTGTGATCAGGTGTACTGATATTTAAAATGAGTCGTTGCAGAGCGGGCGCGGCTGAACAAAGCTTCTTTTCTGAGGTTTACTGCCGCACATCCCCCAGCTGTGACTGCAGCCTTATGTCATGTTTATGTAGCAGCCTGGTTTTCCCCCCGTACACACTTAATACCAACATATCACTTTTCAGATTCATCTGGAAGAGCTCAGTGTTGTTGGGATAAAAACAGCATCTTGGGTGGTGGAAGGCCTAATGTGGACTTATTTACTGAGTGAAGACAACACATTATGAAGTAGATTCGTAATTTAGCAAAAATAAAACAAGATAATATCAATAATGATGATATACTCCTGGACTTTTTTGTGACAGTGAGACGAATCAATCGTTGTGGTTGAGGTCAGATGACGCCGAGCGTTGCTGCGTCTACATTGTTTATCCGGCAGTTTGTATTGTGGTGACACAATGGTCCTTTATGTCAGGAGAGATGCTGAAATGCATCCAAATCTCAGCAGATTTCCACTTCTTGTTGTTGTTGTTGTTGTTGTTGTTGATTAAATGCATTTGACTGTAACTCAGTAAGAGCCTGTTTGACTCGGGAGTTTAACACATTGTCACAGAAAATAAAACCTGAACCGAGACGGTAATAGTGCACGTTAAACTAACGGGTTTTAATGTGTGCTCGACAGAACAGCCGATCAGTGACTTTCTTGTACAGATTGTAAAGTATTTGAAGATCTCTTTAAAATCTTCTTGAAATCCATTTCTTCTGTGCAGCAACAGCAGTGTGCACCAGTTGTCTTGTTGTTTTGATGGTGTCTCGTACATTGAGTCTGATGTCTATATATATATATGTCTGTACAGCTGTTGGGAAATTGAAACACATCCTCTCTCCTCCCAGAGCGGCTTGGACAGGAATGCCAGTGATGTTTTGCTAAAAGCAACAAAGTGGATCCCTGCAGGAGAGACAGGAGAGGCCGTCTGTGGACATACAATAGTTTCTCTGATTGTCTTGTTGTGTCATTTACCGATGACCTTTACTTCTACACCTCCTCCTCCGGTTTGGTTTTGTTATTTCTTTCTCATTCTCGCTTCCTCTTGAAACGGACAGAAAAAGCACACACACACACACACACACACACACATATATATCTATATACAGTTCAGTACAACATGCAGACTTGTGCAGCTCAACATTGTGAAATTCTCTCCATCCCCTCCCCATCAGCGTTTCCTGTTTTCTTCATGCTTGTACTCGTCTGTTTGTTTGCGGACCCGCTCTCGAAGGACGCCGTTCGCTCTGACACTTCCTGTTTCCACTCGACCACAGAAGACGAAAGAAAGTGCAGCAAAACACAACAAGGAATAATTAGTGTGGAAAGACGCCGTAGCTTTATGTAAAAAAAATCCACCTGTCATGTTGCTGTATGAAATGACTATTTGCTGCAATGAACTTCTCATCACATTGAGATGTCTTGTTGTCTTTTGTTTCTCCTCTTTTTGTTTTGCTGAAGCTCGTAAGACGCTGCAGCATAAAGGTGCGAATGTTGTGAGATGAAGACATTGCAAAGCAACATCCTCACAATACACATAAATCTGCACGTAAGCAATACTTTAGGCCAACTGTCACTTCCTCTGAGCCCAAAGATGTAAACGATGCACCGAGTGCTAAATGCTGCATGGTCGAGGGTTACTGAGTCAGTGGAAAGAAGCCTGTTTGTTTCTGTACTCGTGAATGCAGAGGGAAGTGGACACCTAGTGAAGGGGAAATCCTCTCTGTGGGTCTCACACACACACACACACACACACACACACCATGTGAGCGTGACACTTTAGTGAAGCTGACCCAGCCCCTCGCGTCTGTTGTAACACACACAGATACAGAAGCAGGACAGCAGTGAGGCGATGCAGAACAGAGACAGAGTGATGGAGCTGTTGATAACACTGGAGCCACTATTGTCTTTACAGAGCTCAGACCAGGGTGTGTGTGTGTGTGTGTGTGTCTGGAGCTGTCACGAAACAGCTGGAGGGAACCTCCCTGGAAATCAAAGTGTATCTAAAAAAACAGTTTCTATATGACTGATACAGAAATATGCAGGTATGAGGTATTAAAACCAAAAAGACAATGAACACAGGAAAGCTGAGAACTATACTGGAGATACTATAAGTGTGTCTGTGTGTGTGTGTGTGTGTGTGTGTGTATGTGTGTGTGTGCGCATGCTCCTCACTCCCCCAGGTGATGCATGTGAAGCTCCTTGATTTGCACGTGAATGGTTTGAGGATGGGTGGTGGAGACGAGTCTCACTGAGGGCTGTAAAGGTCTGAATCTCCACCACGTCCACACCGAGGCGGAAACGATGCCGCTACGCCAGGAAAGCTTTCCAAATGCATTTCCAAACATTTAATGCTAAAAACACCAACAGATCATTTTCTTCTGACTTTTCCTTTAATGCTAGTTGGCAACAGAACATGAATATTTTGCCATATTTGTCATGTCCTGAACTGAATTTGGTCCCATTTGTTTCTTGTTTGTTTGCTAACTTTCAGCAGAATGCGTGATTCATTTCTGCTTGTAGGAGCGTTTCCAGGAACACTTGTTGCAGCTGTACGTTGACCTGAAGTGTGTCCAGTTCTTGGTTCCTGGTTCTTGGTTCCATGTCTCACACAGCACATCACAAAGAACAACAACAACATGTTGTCGTCTCGCTGTGTGTGTAAAAAGCGCCTCAAATCATCGTCATGTGTATCTGGATTTTTTTGAATTTGTTTCTCTGAGAACAGCATGTACAGAATGAGACGTCATGGGCATCGCGTGCTGTTCACCTGTGTGTGTGTGTGTTTGTGTTGGTATTTGTGTTGCTCTGGAGAGCGTTCTTGCTTCTGTACAGATAGGATCAGTGCGATAAGAGAAGGAAGCACGCGGTCGTTATCTGTGAGCAGATGTTTTGTCTCTGCTAATCTAAAGCCTTCGAAAGTCTTCACGCTGCTGTTTTGCCTTCGCGTTGTGTTGTTTTGCTCCCTTTTTTTTTTGCACTTCTTGCGTGTGCTGCATCACATGCTTGATATAAATGTTGCATGATGGATGAGTATCATAGATAATAAGATAAACCTCTGTTGCTGATCGACTCTATTCACACCTGGTATTAACATGTGATCTTTACCTGGATGACTTTCACGTTTACCGCACATCACACGTGTCTGATTCATGAATTAACGTCCAGATACAGGTCACAAGCTTCACAAACCCGCTTCCTCTTCTGAACACAGTAAGTTTTCAGTGTTTTGCAACGCAGTGATGTACACAGACGCTCTCTCATTGTCTGTCTCTGTCTGTTGTTTTGGCAGAACATGCCATACTCACATCCTGTGTATGTGTCATGTGCATAGATCAACACTAACACACACACACACACACACACACCCACACACGCCCACGTCTTGCTCCAGACCTGATTAGTGCATGTGGTGAGTCTTTTGTTTGAGGACAAAGGATTTCTCCGTCTGAGACAAGCAGCCGGTGGCGTAGAAACAAAGAGGAGGACGAGATTAGCTGCTGAAAGAGAAGAGAGGGCGGGGTGTAAGGTGGGCTGTAAGGTGGGGTGTAAGGTGGGGTGTAAGGTGGGGTGTAAGGTGGGGTGTAAGGTGGGTGTAAGGTGGGCTGTAAGGTGGGGTGTAAGGTGGGCTGTAAGGTGGGGTGTAAGGTGGGGTGTACGGTGGGCTGTAAGGTGGGCTGTAAGGTGGGGTGTAAGGTGGGCTGTACGGTGGGCTGTAAGGTGGGCTGTAAGGTGGGCTGTAAGGTGGGCTGTAAGGTGGGGTGTAAGGTGGGGTGTAAGGTGGGGTGTAAGGTGGGCTGTTAGGTGGGCTGTAAGGTGAGGGGCAGATGGGTAAAAATGAAGGTAAAGAGAACTAAACTGTTCTTATTTCACGATTAAAACTCAGCAGGTCTTTGCTGAGCAGGCACTTTAAAAGCATTTGACTGACTGACCGAAGCAGACGAGAAGTGAAACGTCTTCTTCGTTGGTACCATGAAGCCACCGTTGAAGCCTGGAGTTTCTGTGAACGGAGACCAGCAGGTATTAATCTGCAGTAATGGAGAAGACGTGTTGCTGACCTTTAAACTCATCGTGTTTGCTTATCTAGAAAGTGAAGCTCACTCATCTTCGGTCATTAAGTCAGTCAATATGGAAACGTGAGCCGATTGAGATGGAAATGAGGAGAAGTAAAGCACCAGCAACACAACAAGTTCACCATGAAATACAGAATGTCAGGAGGAAGTGACAAGAAATCAAGAACAAACAAGGAAACAAACAGATGACAAACTGTCTGAGCGGAAAAAACGGTGACTGTTTCAGTTTCAGTAACTTCCTACGAGCTTTAACCAACGTAGCGCCGTGCGTCTGTATTTGTGCAGTAACTACTATTTTTGTTTATTATTTGTCAGCCTTTATGAGATCTATGATTGAGAAAAGACACTTTGTTCAGGCTAATGAGTTTTAAAAATGTTTAGTGACGGTTTCTGATGTTTAATATGTGACACATGTACAGAGACTGGATTTAATGATGGAGACAATGAGAGGGTGAAAATGTAACGGAAAGGGTGAGAGAAGAAGAAGAGGGGAGAAGGGGCCAAGGGCAAAAAAAAGAAAAGCAGAAGAAGAATAGAGCGAGCAGCAGGGAGAAGGAGGAGGAGGAGGTGGGGGGAGGAGGGGGGAGGTGGGGGAGTGTTTTCTGGTGAAAGAGAGCAGGATTCATTTGAAGGTGAATAGAAACAGCTTGGCTCCATTCAGAGGGGTGGTGGGGTGGGGGGGTCATGCCGCAGGGGCCAAGGGGCCAATGTTAACACCGGGGCCGCCACACACTTCATATGCTAACACACACACACACACACACACACACACACACACCCATCAGCCCCTCTCATTACTCAGTACCTGAATGTCTGTGTGTGTGTGTGTGTGTGTGTGAGAGATGGAAAGACATGAACACATAATTGTTTGTATGAATCTATTCACACCTACATATGACATTTCATTACATATTAAACCCAAATGATCATAACTACATAAAAGAGATTAATAATTAATATCTCCACACGATGCCTTTAATTCTGTATATAGATCTGAAAATAATTTCACCATCGATATAATAATAATACTGTGATATTAAATGACCCCTGCCTGGCTGCTCATTGGCCTGTAAATGTCTTGTTTACCATTTAGTGATAATAAAGTGAAAAATAAAAGCACGTATACACCAGAAGGTGGATGAGTGCACGTCACGCTGTGCATTAAGAGAAGAAACCTTTAATCATGAATCCAGAGGATGTTTGATTGATAAACGCCTCCTGCACACTGATGCTATCTGTAACAGAGCTGTTGGTGTCTGAGGTGTGAGACAGACAGGACGCAGCAGCAGCAGAGAGATAAGGACACTAGCTGTCAAAACATGTCTCTATATGGACAGAAACAACCTCCAGCTTTTAGAAGAAATACAAACTCTGAATGAGACGACTGTAAGACAGAAACATGCTGAAAATGTTTATAATTGCGTCTATGATTACATAAAATATATAAAAAATAACTTTATGTGTATATATAGACGGTGACACAGTGTTTTTTGTTTTTAAAAAAAATAAAATATCTACATTTCAGATGGAGATTTTCAAAATAAAAACTTTCAAAATAAATAATAAAACCATGAGTGATGATATGAATCTGTATGTGTTTGCATGCATGTGTTTATCCAGCGTGGTTTCCTCTAATGTGATGAAACGTGCTGGTGTTTACAGCCAGCAGCTAATTAGACCTCCTTATTGGTGATATTAAATCGATGGCCCATCAATTAAACGCCTTTGTCGGCTGCAGAGACGCAGATGGCGATAGAAACGCAACCGGTGGAAACGCTGCTAGTTGCGGGTGTGAAGGCCATTAACAGGCCGATGGGAGGCGATCAGCGGCGGCATGAAAGGACGCGGAGATGCCGGAGATCCGGATGACTGATGCGAACACTTAACGGAAGAGATGCGTGTTGGTGCATGTAAAAAAACAACTGATTAAAATACATTATATATTAAAAAATGGAAACATAGAAGCTAGATATTAACGATAATAATAATAAATATAATAATAATAATAATAATAATAGTCCTGCAGCATTATAGGAATATCAAAGTGACACAATGTGATTATATATTTTAAATTAAATTATCTGCTTAAAAGTAAAAAAACAAACTTTAAATCTGGTATCCCAGAGCAACAGAAACTTATGTTGACTATTAATGAGCCGGTTTACTCCTTTAAATTCAATAATAATGATCAATAATAATCAGAGTGAAGTCATCTTTTATTCTTCCTGGAAGCAAGGCGCTGACCTTTGACCTCAGTGGAAGGAGGCCAGAGAAAAGCTCCTCAGCAGGAAAAGGTGCATTTATGTATTTATGTATTTATGTATTAATGTATTTATGTATTAATGTATTTATGTGTATCTGTGTATTGTTTTGTTTTGTTTATATTAGTTTATATTAAATCACTTCTATATTATATTTTTTAAGATATTTGAAAGAAAACATTTCACAACATCTTTAAACTTTGTGCAGCTTCAGACTGAATAAAGTCAGACATGGTGTGTTATTATAATACCTGGCACACTTATTTGACACTTTACTCCTTCTCCTCCCTCCTGCTCCTCCTCCCTCCCTCCCTCCCTCCCTCCCTCCCTCCCTCCCTCCCTCTCCTCCTCCCTCCCCCCCTCACTCCTCACTTCTCCTTCTCCCTCCCCCCCCCCCTGTCCCCCCTCTCCTCCCTCTCCTCCTTCTCCCTGCAGTTCTTCTGTTTGTTTGCACTCACTTGATCCGGAGCGGAAATTCCTCTCCGTTTTTGTGAATGACAAACTCATTAACAATTCATCAACACAGGCCTCTCCATCCGGCCCCCGTTTCCAAGGCGACCGCCGCTGGGGCTCCTCTGATTGGTCGGTGGACATAATGTATCCAATGAAACGCCTCCTGTTTGTAGCCATTCAGCAGCCTAGCGCCGCAGAGAGCGCATCGAGCCTGCAGAGAGTCGATTCATACCGCAGACAGGAGGACGTAAGCCGCATGTTCACATCCACAGATCCCTGCAACACCACCCTGCCTTCATATCGTTTTATTTTTCCTCTGGATCTCCTGGAAGGTGGAAGCAGAGTGGAGGTGGAGGAGTCTGCGTCTGGATCCGTGGAGTTATATAAGGGAAGCTGTGACTCATTGATAAATAAGTCGGGCTTTCTCCGGCCAGATGCATGAATGAACGCCGCTGTAGGCAACCTGCAGCCGGGGAATCTGTGAAGGAGACCCGCCGTTTTTACTGATCCGTAAAAAAACAACATTTGGAGCATTTTATCTGATTTTTTTTTTTTTTTGCATTTTTTACTTTTCTAAAAGAAAACAGAGTTCGTGTTGCTGAAGGTCTTTTTTAAACGGGACGGACTGAAAAACATTCAAACACCAGACTGATTTTTGGTTGCTGCAGCCAGAAAGTCTCCAGATCACCAAACGTCGCCTTTTTCTCCCCCAAAACTCATTTTAAAACCCTGCTTATAAATGCTTGACAAGCTCAAGCCCGTCGTCCAGCTCGACTCGGTAATGGCGATCAGCAAGACGGTGGGTTGGCTCCGGGAACAGCTGGAGACGCGCAGGGACGGCCTGCTGGTGATGGACTGCCGGGCCCAGGAGCTCTACGAGTCGTCGCACGTCGAGACGGCCATCAACGTGGCCATACCGAGCCTCATGCTCCGCCGGCTCAAGAAGGGCAACCTGCCCGTGAGGTCGCTCCTGTCCGACGGCGAGGACCGGGAGAGATTCGTGCGTCGGTGCAAGACGGACACCATCGTGTTATACGACGAGTACAGCCGGGAGTGGAACGAGAATGTGGACGGGGGCTCCGTGTTGGGTTTACTGCTGAGGAGGATGAAGGACGAAGGCTACAGGGCCTATTATCTGGAGGGTGAGTCCGGCTCAGAGCTCCATTCAGACCCGCAGACTTCTGCGCAGAGCAGGGTGCGCTTTATCTGAATGCGCAATCTTTAAGTTGAGATGAGTTAAAGTGCATCTCCACATGTTTACATGTTTATTATTATTATTTATCATGCAAACTGGGAAGGAAATAAATCTAATGCTTCATATATTATTATTATTATCTGTATTTATTTGGATCTGTTTTATTTTCCAGGCGGCTTCAGTAAATTTCAGGCCGAGTATCCGACTCTGTGCGACACCAACCTGGACGGCTCCTCCAGCAGCTGCTCCCCCACCACCGCCCAGGTGTTGGGCCTCGGTGGGCTCCGGATCAGCTCCGATTCTTCAGATATCGAGTCGGACATAGACCGGGACCCGAGCAGCGCCACGGACTCCGACGGCAGCCCCCTGTCCAACCCTCAGCCCTCCTTCCCGGTCGAGATCCTGCCGCACCTCTACCTGGGCTGCGCCAAGGACTCCACAAACCTGGACGTGCTGGAGGAATACGGCATCAAGTACATCCTCAACGTGACTCCCAACCTGCCCAACCTCTTTGAGAACGCGGGGGAGTTTAAGTACAAGCAGATTCCCATCTCGGACCACTGGAGCCAGAACCTGTCTCAGTTCTTCCCCGAGGCCATCAGCTTCATCGGTAAGTAATCCTGCAGAGATGCAAACACGCTGCAGCCTCCTGCAGACTGTCTCCACTGACATGTTGGATCAGTTCAGTCACTGTTGTTGTGTAAAAATACACAACTTTACAGCAAAGAAGCAGCTTAAATATCAATTATATGACTAATAACATCAGTACCAGTTAGTCTATTCCTCACTGTACATATGGGAGTGTTTGAATATATATATATATGTATATGCGATAGGTTTTATCACTGCCAGGAAGTTTTTAAGTTCTTATTGTGCCATTGACATTAGATGAGGTGTCCCTGGCCGTGGTCTTATCAGTCAATCAGGCAGGGACACACAGAGCAGGCAGATTAAGGCCATTGTGTTGAGGCACATGAGTACAACTCTGCCTCTAATGGCGCACAGGCTCAAATGCATTGTGTACAAATGATTTGACTTCAATGGAAGACATCCTGGCCTATCTCTTGTCCCGGGGCTTGTGTAATTGCAGCACAAAGGGCGACGTTGAAACAGGAGAACGGGGAGAGTGAGCGAAGGGAGGGCGGTAATTTGAGCGCAACAGGAAGGAAGTGGCATTGAAAGTAATCTAGGACATGGCATTGCCCCCTCCCTCCTCCTCCTCCGCCTTTCTTTCCTCCCTTCACATTACAAAAGGAGCCATTTACAGGCCCTGTTGACATCCTGTTCGCCTTGACAGGGTGCCCTCATGACTCCTACGTTTACACGCCCAAATGGCACCATTGTCAGAGTAACCCCGGCGAGCGGAAGAATGGTTTAATAGACCGTAATAGTCAATTTCCCAGCCGGCTACTCTAGGCCAAAAACCAAAGAATGTGGGCTCTGTTTATGTGCGCTACCGCCGCAGCCCCTGTTTGTTGACTGACACGCCTGGGAGACAGTCAGGATAATAACTTCCGCCGCTCTCCCTCCCTGGATCCGCTCCAACTTCCATCACAGCTTGACTTAAATGTCACAGATGTTTATCAAAAGTTTTGTACTGTCTGTGTAGCAAAGGGCTGCACTTTTCCTCATTTGTAGAAGCTCTGGTGTGTCTCAGTGTGTCTTTGGGAGGGGGATTAGTTGATGCTAGAAATCTCAAATGTGATGATTTGATGTGAAAAAATACCACCTTAGACATTTATAAAGAGCATTAGTCACATCCATAGTTTGCTCTAAGTCTGTTGTGTACGTCTGGAAGAGGTCTATAACATTTCTAAACCTTTCTCCTCCCGTTAGACGAAGCTCGGGGTCAGAAGTGCGGCGTCCTGGTCCACTGCCTGGCCGGCATCAGCCGCTCGGTGACGGTGACGGTGGCCTACCTGATGCAGAAGCTCAACCTGTCCATGAATGACGCCTACGACATCGTCAAGATGAAGAAGTCCAACATCTCACCCAACTTCAACTTCATGGGCCAGCTCCTGGACTTTGAGCGCACGCTGGGCTTGAAGAGCCCGTGCGACAACCGCATGGCGGCGCCGAGCCAGCAGCTCTACTTCACAACCCCGACCAACCACAACGTCTTCCAGCTGGACCCCCTGGAGTCCACGTGAGGCCGGCTGTCATCACCCTCTCCTTGCTATAGGTTTTGTAAGCCTCCTATTGGAAAAGCTGCAAAAAAAGTTTCTCTTTTTCCCCCCCTCGTCGTCTGCCGTGCGACCAGGCTCTTGACGTTATTGATACAGCTGGTTTGAGGCGACAGCTGCCGAGCGTGGCTACTGGTGGGCCAACGCTGCCTGGCCGAGATGCAGCTGCTGCAGACTAAACGAGGAGAGACAGTAAAAGAGACAGAGACAGTAAAAGAGGAAAAGAGCAGATACTTTCTACGATCTCTGTTGGACTCCTGGGGTCTTTTTATCTCTTTTTGTCATTGTGTCTGTTGGACAGCTGTATGTTATGCTTCAAAGTTCCTAGGCTGGTGTGCCAAAGAGACATGATTGTACAAACTGGAAAGATATGAAAATGAAACCTTTTTTTTATGTTTGTTTTGGGGTCGAGCACTGGTCCCCCCCCACCCCGAGACTTTAGGGTGCGTTGTCTCCTTCGTCTTCTGTGAAGACTTGCCTGTGCGGGGTTAAAGCTCCCCAGCTTTAGATGGCACACTATATACTGGACTCGATTTTACATTTGTGGAGTCTTTTCAAACATTTATACATCGTGTATATATACGTATCTTAATATAAAAGACAATACAGTAAAAGCCTTGCTCTAGTATATACCCTTTGCAACAAGTGGGTACTGAAGATTCTTGTTTCATATTCTACTTTTATGTAAGCAAACAAGCTGCATATTGATCAGTATGTTTAAGTTGATTATGCCAAAAATCAAAGTAGGCTTTCTAAGAATTGTGCAAAAATGTGTACATGTGTAATATATTTGATAATCGCTTTATGTGTGAAATCAGCCGAAGGGCCTTGTTTTTTTGCACCGACCCTCTCACAAATCAAAGTTGGTTGTTTGCCTTACTTTTGCGCTCAGACGGGGGTTTTTTTCGTAGCGCATTAGCCTTCAGAGAAAAATTGCCTTTTTTTTTTTTTCTTCCCGCAACTCCAAAGTATTCTCGAGAAAAATCAACCAAAACCATTTTCATAGCAGTTTTTAATTAGTCACAACGTTAACGTGTCGCCTGGTTCTCTGAAGGTTAATGTGAGTAATCCTGATCTGTGCAAAAAAGGGTTAAAAGTCTCTGACATGTGGAGAAACAGGAGGCTTTACTCGCCTCACCTCTTCAGGGAAAAACTCTATGAAATGCAGTTTTTATTTGTCAAGATGAGAGAAGAAGAAACCGGAGAGAGAAAACCTCTGCCCCCCCTCCCCCGCTTCCTCCACACTCCTCTCTTACGAATGTAAAGAAAAGATAAGTTATTAATAATAAATTGCTATTTTGTCTACACTTTCTGCTTTTTCCTGTTTCTGTCCATGGCAACACATTTCTGTAAGCACCTCTTCACCCGAGTGTTTACCAGCAGGCCGAGTCACGACAGCAGAGACAGTTAGCGGCCGTCATGAATCAACTTTTCAGTTAGGTATTAGTCACATGATGCTTGTGCAACAACAACAAGTGTTGTTCACACACTGTTCTCTGCATACAATCATTCACAAACTGCAAAATGCGACTGAACAGGTACAAAGTGGCTCCAGTCACAAACAGGCCGACCGGTTTTTCTAGGTGCTGCTCTGCGGCGAGGGCTTTGGGTTCACACGCAAACACTCCCTCTGGCACTTCCTTAAGGCGGGGTCTTGGCAGTCAGCCATCAAAGGGAACTGGAAGTACCTAGATAAGGTGTTATTTGATAGCGAGTATGACTCCATGTACCTGTTAAGACCCGGAGGCCTGGGAGAAGACGATCCTCACAGCGAAGGAGGAGCGTTGTGTTCTCACGCAAGCAGTGACTCGCCTCACAGCGCAGCAGACAAGTTCCTGCTCTGCACCGACATACCCACACATGCTGCTGAACACCAACAGCTTAGTGTGTGTGTGTGTGTGTGGTGTGTGTGTGATGATTTTCTGTGTGGAAAAGTGAGAAAAATGCAATACAATAGACACAGATTGACATTAAATTTTATAATAAATAAGGGATTTTCATTTGTTGTCTTGATGTGTGCAGCATGCATGCATGTGCTTGTGTGTGTGTGTGTGTGTGTGTGTGTGTGTGTGGAAACAGCAGCCTCACTGTCATTACCTTTCTAAGAATCGCTATGATTGTCAGATACAGTGAATTTATAATATCCTTCACTTCTGAGTATTCAGATTCGACTCTTCCTGTTCTCATCATCTTCATCTCTGTCTGTCAGGAGTCAACTGAGGCTGGTTGACCTTTAACCTCCTGACATCACAAACCCCGACCAGCCTCAGAGCAGTCACACCATCACTGCGATACGATATTAACCAAATTATAAGTATACGAAGATATTACAATAATCTGACAGAAAGGGGGAAGAGACTCCTCATTCTGGGGTTACGGTTGAGCAACGTCGTCTGCTAAATACGTCACTTCCTGCCAGTACGACAGAGTAAATACAACCTGGCATACAAGTGAACAAAGTGAGTGAATCATTTGCTACGTAACAAAAGGTTAAATCTGCACACTCATGTTCTGACGTAAATGATTTATAAAAAGAGTCCTACATACACAGCCGCTGCCAGCGTTCTCCCTTTTTACCCACTTTCCACTTCAGGTGATATTTTCTGTTTCCTGGGTAATCATTTCATAATGATACAACTCCTACACCCCAACTGTGTCACCAAAGTACACACAGGCATGAGAAATGTTTGCTCGACCTCACACTGTAATATTAAGACCCACGTTGGCCACAAGAATTAGCATGTTCAAGGGCAAAAAAAAAAACGGGAAAAAGACGCATTTATGAAAACTGGATTGATGCAAAGTAGAACCGAGACTTTTACCGACAGTCAGTGATGTTTAGTTTAGTTTTCGTGGGTTATGATTATGCTGACATGCTGCAGATAAAACGACTACGACACCAGCAAAATGTAGCGATCCGTCATGTGTCGTGCAGCTAAAAATGCTAGCTAACCCTTGAGACGGTTGACGTTCGGTAATTCGGTGGAGTTCAAGTATCAACAACGTAGTAAATCTCAAGTACCGTCAGGTCATTTTTAGTACTATTCCAGACTGAACATTCAGCGTGAATGTGATCACTCGATATATTTGAGTTCAGCCAGGAGTCGTGGCCCCTGAGCAGGATGAAATTCAACGTCTGGCTCAAGGACGTTATGACAGATATGGACTCACTGGCTACTGCAGGGGATCAAACCTGTGAACCCCGAAGGGTGAAGGGACGTACATGCCTCTCCGGCCACCCAGATATCTATCCAGTCCATCAAACCCAACTATAGCCGAGCCCGGGAAGCTCTTATTCTGAGAATCAGCCAAGTGTGATGTCATGGCAGCCGGTTGATTGACGGATAGCGTCGGGGGAATGCGGGGCATGCCGAGCACCCCGGGGGGCTCTCAGGGCCGTTCTTCCTGTCTGCGGCTTGGCCTTTCGTGGCTTTAAAGCGCGGTATTAAAGGGCACAGGAAACTACCGGCACTAATTTTAGACAGGCATGTAGATGGGCTTGGCAGACCCCATCAGCACCTTTATCACGGCGGCACGGTGGCTGTGACAGGGCAGGCCATACAGGGATCTGGAAACACGTATGGATGGGTCATGGTGAGGGCTGCTGGAGGAGGGGGGGGGTGACATGTGGTCAGATGACTGATAGGACTGAAGTGTACAGTAGTGAGGACGATAACAGAATAAAAATAGCACTGCATTAAATATGAAACAGTCTGCATTGGTGTGGATGTGTGTTTGAGGCTTGTTTCTCATTGAAATGAATGCGGAGGCTGCGTTTAGTGACACACTGACACTGTCGGTGGAGACAAAAGAAACACTGGGGGCACAAAAAAGGCTGCGAGCGTCACAAGAAGGAGGCGAGAGAGAGAAAGAGAAAGAGAGAGCTCGGGAAGCTGCTACTTTATTAAGTATAGAGCCAGAGCCAGGTGAGGATTAGCTTAGCTTAGCAACCTGAAATGATAATAAATCACTTTCTCAACATCACACTGCCAACTTATGAAAGTTTGAAATCTGCACCTGGAGAAGTAATCCTGTTTCAGTGATTGAGTTTGGACGTGACATGCGGCTGTGGGCGTGGCGTGGAGGGCGGCTGTGGGCGTGGCGTGGAGGGCGGCTGTGGGCGCGGCATGGAGGGCGGCTGTGGGCGCGGCGTGGAGGGTGGCTGTGGGCGCGGCGTGGAGGGCGGCTGTGGGCGTGGCGTGGAGGGCGGCTGTGGGCTTGGCGTGGAGGGCGGCTGTGGGCGTGGCATGGAGGGCGGCTGTGGGCGTGGCGTGGAGGGCGGCTGTGGGCGTGGCGTGGAGGGCGGCTGCCCCACTTCCCACTGAAAATAAAGCCAAGAGGTTTCGGGGCTAAACTTGGCGCGCCTGCTAATCCTCTGCTAACGGTTCCTGTCCCTCTTACCCTCAAGCGACAGCGTGTTGACAGCAGCCTCCACCCCCTTCATCTCTCTCCCCCTCTCCCATCCATCCATCCATCCATCCCTCCATCCAACCCCCACCCCCACCCCCCGCCCACCTGTCTCATGTCACATTGCTCCCCTTCATCCACTCCAGCAATTTCCTGTTTGCCCTCGCAGATCGTGTTACGAGTTCCAAAATTGCAAAGACAGACACACTTGCACACGCTACACACACACTAAATACAAGCTCACTCTCAAAACACTCACTCACTCACACACATAACACACACACACACACACACACACACACACAGGAACACACTCTCTTGCATGTCAGCTATGCTTTCATTTCCACTGCCAATCCTTACAATCTCATCACTTATACTATCACACTTTCCAACTCTCTGCCTTGATGTCTCTCTTTCTATCTGCATGTCTGTCTCTCTCTCTCTCTCTCACACACACACACACACACACTCACACACTCACACACACACACACACACACACACAATCTTTCCTTCACTCTCTGAACAGATTATTAATCCCGCTCAGGGAACAGGCTGTGACACAACCCTCATCGGAAGCAACAGATGGACCAGCTCATAAAAAAACAACAAAAAAGCCCCAAAACACTTCCTGTCGGCGGATCACACACACACACACACAGTGACACACACACACAAACCTACACTTCACATGAATAGTTATGATAATAGTGTTTGGCCTCAACCCAAATGCTATCATCCTGTAGAGGGGGTGTACCTCATGTTGTGTGTGTGTGTTGGGGTGAAAGAGGAAGATTAGATGTGAACGTGTGTGTGTGTGTGTGTGTGTGTGTGTGTGTGTGTGTGTGTGTGTGTGTGTGTGTGTGTGAAATCACCTCCTCCTCCAACAAACATGGAAATTTTTGTTTTGTTTTGTGTTTTTGTAAGTGAGGTTTAGTGCTTATTTGTCATTGATGGAGTGTGTGTGTGTGTGTGTGTAACCAGGACATGGGAGGGGCGTGGCACTAGAGAGACAGAGAGTCGTAAACGTTTGTGAGCAGGCAGGTTGTAAGTTTTCTTCTAATTGGACAGCAGACAGTCTGATAATTAAATGAAAGTTTTCTTCCTCTAATCAATACATGTTTGTCCAATCAATTAATCTGATAATAAATTACGAGTCGGTACTCTTAATCTCCATGTGAGGAATAAATCAGCCGTTAGATGTTTGTAATATTTGTGCTTTCATATCCAGGCTAACAGTCTCCTTGTTACATGTTTAAAGCCTGTTTACGTGCTGCTGCTGTTTCTGATCTGATCTTTGATCTGTTCTGTTGCTGTGTGACCACAGTGGTACAGAAACATCCTGCTAAGTCCCGCGTCAGCATCTACACTAGACTCCGGGCTCCATTTTTGTAGTCCATATAAAACCATAAATTGTAACTAAATCATACGATTATATTTTCTGTGAATATTTTCGGAGGAAATGTTTTTGTGTCTTTGTGGTCTCGTGTGTTCAGAGCTTACTTCCTCTTCTCAGCAGCCTCTCTGCTGTCATCACCTCTCCTCCACTGCAAACCTACATGGACGGACCTTCAACCTCAAACACCGACAGCTACATCGCTGCCTCGAACCCGAGCTTTTATCCACTCTTCATAGCAAATTTAATTTCCCAGTTTTTGGGATTAATAAAGTATATCTATCTATCATTCTATCTAAATAAATAAAAAAATTATATATTTACAGTTTCAAATGTATGCAAATCAGAGGTTTTTCGAGCTGTAACTCTACACCAGGCTTTAAAACACTGTTTTAGCTGTTTCAGGATCGAAGCACGTTATGGAGCTTTTGACAACTGCTGCTTCTTCCCGGTTTTTAGCCTTGAACCCGCGACCCTCCACTCACGGTGGGCATTAACATATGTGTTTCATTAACATGCTGTTAAAATCATCACTCGTGACGCTGCGACCTATGACCCCGCCCACGCCCACTGGAATGCTGGGAAGGAATGTCTGGAGTAGGGGGGGAAGTCAGAATGAAGCGCTTTGTTTTGGGACTCAGCGTGTGTGTGTGTGTGTGTGTGTGTGTATGTGTGTGTACAGTATTATACAGTGAGATCTATCACAGCCATTCAGCCCACACACTTTCCACAACAAGTCAGCTTTTTTGTTGTTGTTGTTGTTGTTGTTGTTGTTGTTGTTGTTGTTGTTGTTGTTTTCTCCTTGTAAAGCGTGTTCACGCCCCGATCGAACAGACTCTGGAACAGTCTGACATTTAAGCACAAATATTTAACCTTTAACATAACTTTTTTAATTTTTGCCATTGTGCCTTTGAGCAAGTCTTGAACTAAAGTGAGTTCCTACGTTGGAAAACAATATCTCAAACTCTCAAAATGCTTTTAGTTTCCGTCGTTTACGTTTGTTCACATCGATCAAACTGAGAAACCACAAGAAGATTTGATCAAGTATCAAAAGTTGTTGTTTATAAGGTGGAAAAAATATTAAAAAATGAACAAAAAGTGACAAAATCAGCTTGTGAACCATCGTTTTTTTGTGGCTTTGTTGGAGTTTGTACGTTTTAATCACTGAACTCACATGTGTTGTTATTTTCTGTTCATATCTTTATCTCATAAAATCATCCAAACCAGATCAGTTCAGGATTTCCTTCATCGCTTTTTCAGTTCGTAGCGCGTCATGTGACTGCAACAACATATCAGAGAAGCAGCATCGACTGTGAAAAGGCTTCAGCATATAGTTATAGTCAGATATTATTACATATTATTACATGTTACATATTATTATTATATTAAAATCCAGTCAGAGTGAACTTTATCCATTTATATTTCATTGTGTTTCATTGTGTAAATTGTATATTTGATCCGGCCTGATTAAAAGGGGGATGTAGCTATAGTAACAGTTATTATCTTATAGTTAGTATAAAAACTTTTATTACTTATTAATGTTAAAAAACACATGAAAAAGCATTGACAACATGGGGAATCAAAACCCTCCCTGACAAGCAGCTGGAAGCTCGTGACAAAAATAGTTTTTCTGAGTTCGTCTTTTTCTTTCTCTCTTTTTTTATTTCTTTTTTTTATTCCAGATATGCTCTCGTTTTGTCAGATCCCCTCCGTCACCCCATCAAACCCACCAAAACTTCCCCCGATAAGCTTTGCTGCTGCTGCTGCTGCTGATGATAAAAATAGTTGAAGCATTCACATCAGTTTGTTGGTGGATATGTATTTGCATGCCTTCATAACATCCACCTTCCCATCACCCATCTCACACCACCACCCATGTGTGAATCAGATGGATTTGCAGGGTGTTAATACAGCCGGCTGTCAGGCTCGCCGTGTGCTGCTGTGAGCCGTCCCAGATGTAGGCGAAGCGACGGAGGAAACATCCGATCTTTCATGGTTTATATCATAATAGACTTTTATCATTATTATTATCATTACAGTCATCCAGTCGTAAGAATATATTATAATAAGAATATAAAATAATATTATTGATTCCTGCTTTTTCTGCTGTGAAAAATGGACCATATTGAGCAGTTTGTTGCAGCATTTGAACAAAGTTTCTAAAAAGATATTTCAGAATATGTTTTTGTTACTGAGTCGAACGCAGCGACCTGATTGGCTGGGCCAATGAAAAACACCAACACTGCATCTCAACCTGTTTTCTTATGAATTCGTTATGAGTCAGACTTATGAAACCTTTTTCCTTCAAAAAACTATCTTTGGCTTCTTCACACACCTTGAGTCAACATGTCCTTCCACCCACAAAGTCTCTACCTGAAGTGATCTTTCTATTATTGCTCTGCAGGAGAAAAAGAGATGGAGAGAGAGAGAGAGAGAGAGAGAGAGAGAACGACAGGAAAGAGAAGCGGTGGTTGACAAAGGGCAATCTTTAGCGGCTGTGAATCATCCGTGCTGTCTCCATCGAGCCCACGCAGCCAACTCAAGAGGAGTATAAATAGTCATTATCGTTTAAAAGCCGTTTTAAAGATGACAAAAAAGCGAGAAACAAGGCGAGCGAACAACACGTCGACGCGTCCAGCCCACACAGACAGACCGATCAGGCCCACTTAACTGATGCACATTTCATTTTTATTTTTTTTGTTGTCTGTTGGCTTTCATTTCTCATTTACACGTTGAGCACAGTGTCAACACCTGTCTGGTGTCAGTCTGACTGCGATTCAGGACAACGCGTCCTGCAAATTAAAACGACCACACAGGTCGTTTGTGAACGCCAGAACGACACGGTTGGTGGGGAACGCTACTCAGAAATGCAAATGCCAAATCTCTTGTGTGAATCAGTGAACCTGCATTTCGGTGTGTGTGTGTGTGTGTTCCTCAGACATCTGTACTTTTCCTCCCTGTGTTAGTGAGACTCTAATAATATCCTCTAGTCAAGTATCCCCTCCTGGTCCTCGCTGGTTCGGCTGTGCTGTTTCCCGTCATCAGTGTCCACCCACGGCAGGTCGTTGGCACATTGTTGGCACATTGTTGGCACGTTGTGGAGGAACAGGAAGTGGAAGTGGGTGATTAAGGCAGATCCAGGCCTGCCTGCCCAGTGTATCCAGCCCAGGTATGAGTAACACTGCTGACACAACTGTGCCACTTCAGAAACAGAACCAGGGGGGGGAGGGGGTGGGGGGAGCTAAAAAGGGAGACAGTGGGAGGAAATAACGCTTCATCAACTTCACCAACTATTGGGTGATTAACAGAATACTTCACAGGACTGTTGACATTTACCAACATAGACGCGATATGTAACTCATACATGATGCTACTGTGCATGCGTCCTCCTCACCAGCTCGTTGTAACTGCACTTATAACATACTTACTTATACTTATAACACTACAAACATGCATCGCTAACACAAACATCCAGTTTCATCTCCAGATATCCTGCTTTCACTGATCTCGTTAAGCTTCGGCTTTCGTTACAACCGGTACAATCACTGATCGGAAAAATGCAATACTGTGTGCTCGGGTTTTTCAAAATAAGAGTCTGTCACATTTCACATTATCCATCTTCACCACGTCCATGTTTACCTGTTTCACCTGTTCTGGGGATAATCACTGTGCATTCTGGGAAATGGAGTAGATTTAGTAAAGGCAGATTTCATAGTCCTTATGGGTTGAAGAGGATCTAGTTCACATGTTTCCACTTCTTTAACTTCCACTCACCCAGTTTCCCTCATCATCAATACCTCCATCTAAAATAACATCATCCGAGGTAAATATAGACGCGCCACTGTGTCTCTTTTTGTCTGCTCTCTTTGAATCGCTGTGCATCTCTGTTGTCAGGCCAACGGTGAGCGAGATAAATAAATACACATCATATTTGATACAATACACACGAGCAGAGTCTGTCCTTGGTCTGAATGAACGCTCGCTGGCTGCCTCTGAATGAGGGGAGCGAGGTGAACAGAAGCTGTTTTCAGAAACAGAGCTGCAAATAGGTCAGATGTATGTTTTATATATTGCTGTATATCGAGCTGCTCTGCAGGACATTTTTTTGACATGTTTGGCTACCTTCTTCCTGTTTTTGGTATTCACCAGATGTTTTAAATGTGTTGTTGTTTTCTATATATCACCTGCAGATCTTACTACTGTCAGAATAAAACTAAAGGATTTACGATTCCTGCTATTTTTTTCTGTGTGGAGTCGAGTCGATAAAAGACGTGATAAAAGATTTGAATAAATAGCTGAAGGAAGATGAAAGTTAACATGTATCCGCGACATACACCGAACATACACAAAACTGTGATTTAATGAAGCATTTACTGCCTAAACCAGCCTTCAACCAAACACCTCTAACCTGTTATTCTTCCCATAATGCCTTGGGCACCTGAACACAGCAGCCGTCCTCCTGTTAGAGGAGAGGAGGAAGTCCATTAACAAACAGCAGGGGCCACACCGGATGGCAGAGCCCTGGCACCTGATGAAGGCTGGAGGCTCAGGAGCCGGCGGAGGCTTGTAAATATTTTAGTGCGTCTAATGTGATGTTTTCCCTCGCTGCGGCCCCCTCCAGAGGCACTTGGCACTCAACTTTACTCCTCCTCATCTCCTTTTTATTTTGGTAATGTCTGATTATTGATTCCTGACGGAGGTCGTGAAGGTCATGGGTCAGATGCTATACACGGTAACAAGCCTGGAGCTGTCAGCAGGGTGGATCCTATATGATCTATATCATATATATATATTACTATATCATTCAATGCATGAACAAATCTATGTGCAAAAAAGTATTATTTGACTGTGGACTGTTCTGGGCTGCAGGACAATGTGTCAGAAATGAATATGGCCAAATTCTGAACATACACATGTATATTTATTCAAATATTACCAGATGTATCTGTGTTTTGTTGCTCGCTGCTCTGTTTACATCTACAACCTCTGACCTGCCAGGGTTGTTTTTTCTTTCTGTAACTGAGACGAAGTCTGACAGACGGAGGCCCACCAGCCCGGCGTTGCAGCCCGGCGGGCCGGTGGGCCTCCGTCTGTCGCACTAACACTTAGGTGAAAGGTAAGAAGAGGAAAACTTCTGAAATCAATATCCTCTTTGTGTCTTCCACCAGAATCCAGACGTGTTAAACCTCCGAGCAAAGAGCACATTTCAGCTTCCCTTGCCCAGTTTTCACCAGGATTGTGAGGTTTGGTCTCTTTTATATATTTTATATTTTTGTTGTCGTTTATAACGTCTTTACTTTGACAAACACCCGCAGCGAGACACTGAGCTGGATGAAAACCGTTCTGCTGCTGCTTGCTACTGCAGCAATGCAATGACATAAATCACGATTTTAGTGTCTCTCCTCATCACATCCGCAGCCATTTTTCTAATAATCTTTTCTTGTCCTAATCCCCCCGTGTATATGCATCCTTTGGTTTTCATAGCACCCCCAGTCTGAGTAATCTGGACTAGTGCAGGAGGCTGTTTCCTGACTTAAACTGAGAGATTAGATTGTGTAGAAATGCAGGAAAATTCGTTTTAAAGTACATTTTCTTTCCAAAAATTGTATCTTTTCAAATTTTAAAACATTACCATGGCTTTGCATCAATCAAACATGTGGTAAATGGTACTCTGAGGATACTGAGTCAGACAGTCACAGGCACATGGCAGCTACATGACACGATAATACAGATCCAGCAAAAGGGAAGTAAGTAGGTTGAGCCATCTGTCACACCAGCTCAGACATCATGTGTCTGTCTCTACCCGTTCACAGCCGCTGATCGAGTATCCTCATGGGTGAAAGTGAACTCTCCATCCTCCACCTCCACCTCCACCCTCCACCTCCACCTACAGGGAGGTCATGAGTCCAGTGTTTTTTCTCAATGAAACATATCCTCTGGTGTCGTTGTGGGAGGAAGATTGCAAATGCAGAAGGAAAGTCATGAACAGACAATGAAATAAGCCATAATCCAGCTTGGTGCTGGTGAGGTGTGTATATATGTGTGTGTGTCTGTGTGTGTGTGTGTGTGTGTGTGTGTTCATACTTGCACATAATTATACTGGTAATTACTGTGAAATCCTAGAAGGCTGCTTGTTCCATCGCTTCCTTCCTTCTTGGTTCCTGGAGACCAACACTAATGACTTAACATTTACTGACTACACACACACACATAATCATAGCAACACACACGCATGCATGTACTGAGGCACCACACACACATGGGAGTACAACTTTAAACCTGCATATGATGTATCAGCTGTACATCCAAATAGAAAAAAAGGGTTCGGGACCTTGTTGCTAACATGAACAGGGAAGAGAAATTCACAAATGAGCCAAAAAAGTGCTTAAAAATGCAAAAATTTCATCTGGCCAGGAATTAAAAATTTAAACTTTAGCAAAATGATCCACCACAAGTGGTGCAAAACAACTGAACTGATCAAATGTGCGTTTAATAACTCACAAAGTGTTTATGACATAAAGCTCTCGAACCGTAACCGTGACGACTTCATAAATAAACCCAAATCTTAAAGGATAAAGATGGCGACATGACCAGAAACCAACAAGAGCACACGGACACACACAAATCCAGACAAAACACTTTATGGTGATGTTTACCAGTGACAGTCTTCTGTTTCCTGACAACGCAAACCCACACACACACACACACACACACACGCAGGAATGCAGACAGTCTTCACTAAATTGACTGCCACCTGCTTGGCCCTGACCCCTCCTCTCCTCTTTTTACAATGGAGAAGGAGTGTTAAATTGCCTTGACCCCTCGTTCAACTCGGCCAAATTGATCCCGAGGAGTGAGACGGACGGAGCGGCGGGCGGCTTCGACAGACTGACGGTCGAACAGAGTTCAGTTTACACGGTGCTTTCCTCCCGGTCGAGGTAAAGTAGCCGCTTAGTGGAGTGAATATCAGCCGCGTTAGCCTGCTGTCGCCACTGTTGTTTTATTACGGAGGGAACAAAAGTCTGGATATTTTATATGATACCTCATCCAGAAGAACACAGAGAAAAAACAGCTTTATGTTGATTACAATGGATCCAGAGAAGAAGAAACTGTCACAGAAGAGGCTTTAAATTATACAACCGAGTCTATTTAAATCTAAATCTAAAATATCCAAATGTAAAATATATTTAAATGACCTCTTCATAAAAAGTTGTTTTATTTATTTTGTAGGTTTTTTTTACATTTTCTAAAGGAAGTAGAAGAGAAACGTAACTGTGGTAACACCTGTTCAAGTAATCCCGGACAACGCCCACATCTTCCCAGAAATGCTAAAATCTCATCTCATATTTTCCTTTCTTTTTTTTTTTTCTTTCTTTCCTCTCCTTCGCTCCTCTGCCGCTGCTCTACTCGCCCCTCAGGCCGGATAATAGAGAGCTGAGAGCGACAGCTGCACTTTAACTGCCCCAGGAGGGGGGTGGGGGGGAGGCACCGAGGGGGCGGGGTCGCTGGAGAAAGGGGCAATTAAAAGGAAATAAGGAACTGAAAATACATTCTTTCCAAATGAGAAGGAGGGGAAAGTGTGTGAGTCAAAAGGTCGCCGAGGTCGCACCTCACCTGCGAGCTCATCCCACCCAGCGAGGAAGACGTGAGAAAAGCAGGATAACGTGTTTATTTTTTTTTTTTTTTTTGAACAAATGGCTGAGCGATATGACAACGCGATTTCTCGTCTTTTTGCGCTTTGCGTTCTTTCGCACTGAAATTTGCACGAAGCAAAATAAACTAAATTTGTTGCGGACTATTTTCAGACGTGGATTAACACACATTTATTTGTTGCTCTGATTTAATAATAATAATACTACCTGATAATACTTGTGTACTTCTACTGTAATATATTTTAAAATGAATATTTCATCCACGACTTGGATTTTGAGGTTTTCGGCTCGTTAGCCACACAGGAAGCTTCATTCTCTTTAACAGAAGAAGAATAGTCAGAAATGTGATTTGAATATTCCCTGAAAATCCTCCACCAGTGAGCGCGGTGCACTCTGAATAACCCTACTTCCAGGCTAGCCACAGGCCATCGATCTGCACAAAGGCCTTACGGGGCCCTGAGGGAGGGCGGGGCCCCGGAGAATGGATGAAAGCGAGCAGGAAGGAGAAGCGGGGGTGTAACCGACGAGAGTCCCTTACATTCAATGAAGGGACAGATTTCATGCTGTGTGAGAAGTGGAGCAGACAGAACGAGAAAACAACTTTGAATCTGCGAGCATGTGAATGTGTGTTTCCATTTAGTGGGAGTTTGTGTAACCTTGAGTGTGTGGGAGTAACTGGACGTGTCAAATGTGTGTGTGTGAAGTAGAGGAGGGATTAGCAGCAGGACAATGCAGGGCAGTAATCCCTGTTTCTTTCCTCTTTCTCTTTCCATCCAGCGAGGTTTTTTTCTTCTCTTTCTGCTGTTGTTTTTTGTATTTACATGTGTGAGAGAAAGTTGAATCACAATGAGAGAAAAACTGACTTAGATCCAAAGAGGTTATCAGAGAATAGAGGGGGGAAATTTGTAAATGAAAAGATAACAAGTTGCTTAGCTGTTACGGACATGACAACTGAAGGCAACCGTTGGTCGTTGGCTGAGACTCTGAACTCCTGCTGCAGTAATCACTGTGGGACAACGCCGGTGCACGTTCACGTGCATGTAGGCCATCACGCGACCGTTGACGCTAATATCTAGAGGTTTTCAAGTGCAACTTTTAACATGACACGAAGCACCTCCTTCACAGGGAAACGTAGGTCAGAGTCCTGCTAGTGTGTGTTCAAGAGCAAAAATGGCACACAACCACACACTACATCAATAATGAAATAAATGCCAGCATGAAAGAGACGATGTGAAGGAGACACGAGTAGTAACGAGCAGGAGCTTGACACTGATGTGATAAAGTCTGACCCTGCAGCGGTTGGGGTTAAGGGTTGTTTCATGAGGGGAGACCACACAGTTTGTGGTAAAAGTCTGTATGATTTCTGATATAACTTTAAAACCATTATCAGGGGGGGAAAAAAATGCAATTTACACTTGAAAATCTGGAGTGTAATAGATGTAGTGCTGCCACAGGAGAAGTAATACAGGAGTGTTGATGAGAGCAGCAGGTCAAATGGGGTGGAAAACCTCCCAATGTCTTAAAAAAAAAAAGACCCTTAAGGGAGGTGGCGGGGTTAAAGGTCAGGGGCTTCCTGCAGGCTGTGAGGTGCCGTCCATTCAGGCTGCCGCTGGTGGGGGGCTGGTGGGGGCGGGAGGGTCACTGCGGGGTCAAGAGGTCAGCTTTAGATGGGCAGATAAACGGTGGTGGCTGCTCTGTCACGGCTGAGTCTGGTTTATGTGACAGGGTTATAAATGTTCCCTCTTAGGAGGATTTAAGCAAATAGTGTCTGCAGATACAGAACTAGAAGAAGTCCTGAGCTTAAAAAGGAAAAGAAAGGAAAAAAAACGATGTTAGAGGAGAAAAGTTTGATTTATAGGCTAATAAACCACAAGCACATCGATACCTGGTTTTATTTCGGTTTATTTTTAAGTTGTCTGCATGTTTTATTTCTGATTTCTGTTCTTCTGAAACCGTTTCAAAGGTTTTATGATGTGGTTAAAGTTTTTTTCCGGTTTGGTTTGGGTTAAACTACTTCATATGAACATTTTGCATACATTTTTCTTGCTGTGGTCGATCCTCCTGTTCATACAGGTTGTGTAGAGATTCCTTCATAACGCACTTCCAGTGTTTTATTTGAAGCTAAAATGAGGTTTGTCTAGTAAGAGTAAGATTAATGAAAGTATGTCACAGCAGACAGCGGGCCTGCAGTGAAGCACGGCTGGACTCAGAGCAGCATTAACTTAATTAACTTTTTGCTTTAAGATTTATAATTTACACCATTTACAAGTTTAATTGACACCTGTCAGCCAATCAGAAGATGAATCAGAGATGACACGCCGTGTGTTATGAAACTATTCCATGATAAAGCAGAGAGCCTCTCGTTCTCTGCAGGTGAACATTAAAAATCAATCAATACACAATATAGGTGTCATGCACCCGACTGGTCACGTGGAGGCGTAACTCATCTCCATGACAACTGGGCAAACTACAACCACTATGAGATGTGGTTGAAAGCTCCATAAAAAGTGGACCTTAGGAGTAAGAAGGCTGATTATGACTCCAGGATCAATAGAAATAGTGATTGATCAGCGGGTTAGTAGGCTTAAAACAGCATACGGAGAGCAGAAAGGGACATAACAGGATATGTTTGTCCAACATAGTCTGAACCACTGCTGCTGCCTTTATTTTCCTCTCTCATATCCACACACACACACACACACACACACACACACACACACACACACACACACTTCCGCTGCTGACACACAGGGACTGAATGTTTTCTCCTTCATTACACCTCCTGTTCCTTGAAAAAAATAAAAAATAAAAATAAAAAAAAATAAAAAGAAGATCTTGTACTTTTGCTCACGTGCACTTTTTTGTAAAAGTGCACGTGCAGAGCAGATTTGTACAGGTGACTCTTAATCACAGCTTCACCCGTATCATACCTGAAACAATAGTGGGAACATTAAATGAACACACCACCCTCACCTACAAGCTCAGATCATACAGACCCCGAGTGCAAACACACACACACACACACACACGCACACACACACATCCAGTCAAACACTATGAAACAGAATACTGAAGGTCTCTGGATCTGAATGGTGCTTGGCTCCGATGAACATTTTGCGTGCACTCCCCCGTCGTCACGTGCCTTCTCTCGTGTCTCTTCATCCTTCACCCTGAATGCTTTTGTCACAAGAACAAAATAGAGAATTCGGCTCAGGTGTCAACAGTGTGTTCGTGACTTTGAGGTGAACACGCTGTCAGCTAAGACTTAGAAAAGAAAAAATAACTACAAATACCTATAAGTAGCCTTTTATACCTTACTTTACCTGTAATTTAATTATATATTATAAAAAAAAAAGTGCAAAAAGTAGTGCAGTAACGTGGTGATGATTCAGGAGCTGGAGTGAAAAGTCAAGCAAACGGTGTCATGTGTGCTCAACAAGCAGCGAGACTTCAAGACTTCATCTCGTGTACATATGTGTGATGTGACGATCCCGCTGTGACACTGCTGGAGAGGAAGTGGTGTAGAAGTCATGTGACAAATGGCGTCATAGACTAAACCACAAGCTCAGCACCGAGGTGTGATGTGGCACACTCTGGTGACAGATGAGGAAGAGGCAAACTGTGTGTTCATGTGTGCATGTTAAAATCTGCACTGACCTCATTAACATAAACTGCACATCTCAGCGTATAGCTTCATAAAATCATATCAAGGAGACTCCCGTCGCTTCACTATATTTCCTACCTTTGAATAACGCAACATTAAAGCATGCGAGCGTGCTAATATCTCTCTAATATCTGTGCATGGAAGGAGGTGCATTAACCTCCTCTCCTTAAAGGCAAGCAAGAACCTGGCTGACCTCAACTTGATCCTGCTGTCTGGAGCTGCAACAAACTAGAGGAATAATGAGAAATAAACCTCTTTTTACTGCCAGCCTGAGAGGAAGTCACTAAATGAGGGAGAGGGAGGGGAGCAGTAAAGCCAGAGGCTATCTGTCTGTTTACAACCTCTCATATAAAAACAAGAAAGAGAGGAACAGTATATTGGATGCCAGATAGATGAGTAGTAGGCTAATGCTCTCTGATTTGGGAAGCAGATGTCCCTGCTGTGTAGCTTGTGTATACGTCAAAAACTACAGTTGTTTGGTCAGGACAACAATTGATGATCGGTTGCCAGGCAACCACAGGAAAGTCCAGGAAGTCACTGTACACAGTTCTCCCATTCATTTTTTGCACAGATTAGACCAACAAGATATAACAACAGAAATCAGCTTTAGAGGTGCTGATAGAGACTTTTTGTGCTAAGCTAAGCTATTGAGCCGACATATATGAAAGCGTCAGACCAATTGCACTCATTTTGATTCCCTCAGAAAAAGGGAAGCAAATTTGTTAAGAGCATATTCCCCAAAATATAACAGTACAAATGCTCGTTTTTGATCAAATAACAGGTTAAAATATCAGGATTAATGGGTACTTTTTTACCATATATATATATATGTATATATATATATAATATCAACGTCCTCCAACTAGATCACATAAAGAGGCACAAGCAAGTGTCCTTTAGGGACTATGTCCTTTGACTGTTCGTTTTGCGCGAGGCTTAATGAGTTAGTCAGGGGTGTGGAGGAATATCTTTTAGGGATGTTTCTGGTCAATAAAAAGCCAACAACTAGCAGCTAATTAAAGACGCTGGAGAACCGGGGTGAAGGGGTGAAGGGGTTCGGTTCAGGAAGCACAACGCGCTGTTCTCTTCTCCCATTATGGCACCAGCGGTAGGATGCTAATGAAGTAGCTGCGGCACAGCGGATGGGAGGTTTGCTAATGGTGGAGAGCCACGGGGGTCGACTTCAAAAGAGTTGCCCAGGATCGTAGCGTGGTGTGTGTGTGTGTGTGTGTGTGTGTGTGTGTGTAGCTCCACTCTGGGCTTTTAACAAGACTGTTTGTGTAGTTTGGTTTATTTAGTCTGGTCAGATAACAAGGAGCATTTACAGTACAATGGCCCTGTTGGGACGAGCTCTGTTTGATGTACGGCTCTGGCAGAGGTCACGTTTCGTACAGATAAAAACACACATGTGGTTTGTTTTGCACGGAAATGCACGAGTTGACGAGTTTTTCATCTTCGGATACAGATTTTTAATCGTGAGAACCGTCCGTTCATTCTCCGTCGTATCATTAACCCTCCGTGCTACGTGTTTATCCTCAATTATCTTCATATCGGCTACATCGCTACAAGCTGAACAAAGC
Organism: Pampus argenteus; assembly: GCA_036937835.1. NCBI lineage: Eukaryota > Metazoa > Chordata > Actinopteri > Scombriformes > Stromateidae > Pampus > Pampus argenteus. Next base: position 2,849,245 of record CM072869.1, read on the forward strand.
CTTTTGTGGCAGCTGTGTGACATCTGTGTCAAATGGTCTCACTTAAGGAGAAAAATAAAAAAAGGTTTTCAAACGTGAGGATGTGGAGTTAGAGAGGAGGCTACAGCAGCTAGCCACTACTAGCCGCTACGAGCATTACACCTGAATCATTACACCTGAATCTACAGGTGGACTTGCGTTCTGATGCACATATTTTGAAAAACTGCCTACCTTTTATGCTAAATCATTGGAATAGTTTTCAAAATAAAATATTATCTTGTGGATTATTTCTGTCCTTGTAAATTTATGTATTCCACATAGTGAGTAAGAGTTAAGACACACACAAAGTGGACACACGCTCTAATGCATCCACTTAACACTCCTCTTTCTTTCTCTTCCTGACACACACACACACACACACACACACACACACACAGAAAGGGCCTCCAGGCCAGCCTAAGCAGGACAGTTGCTGAGGTAATGGCCCTCGGAGAGACGCAGCCGTTCTCCCCAGAGCTCCTCCTGCATTATTGAAAGGCCAGTTCATTCATGTCAACAGGAACTTCCTGCCTGCCTGAACAAGTGTAAGGGATACACACAAGGACCTGTCCGCTTGCAACACTCAGTAACCGGAGAATGCCAAGGCCTGGCTGAGAGGAGCCGCCACATCCGCCGTGCCGCGCAGACGGAGTTTGCGTAACCCAACCGGGGATTGACACCGACGGTTGTAACAATGACATTTTCTCCGCTGTGATTTGTTGTGGAAAGGTTTAGTTCATATGGAGTTGTGAATGGATTGATGGTGGTTCACTACTAGAAGAGTTAATGCAACCCAATCCTCATATTCAAATCTAAAATATTTCAGTTCTTCATAAGGATGCTTTCATCACGTCTCATGTTGTTGACATTAAATGCAATATTCCAAAAACATGAAACTTTTCAATGTTTAATTCGCTCCGACCAGCTTTTTATTGGGACTATTTTTATATCAAAGAACCGTCTCCCTCTTCATCTTTGCAAGGATACAGCAAGAGCTTCTTTTACAACCAGGTAATGAACTGACTGACCTTAGTCCCACGACACTGATGAGAGCCCAGTAGACACAGGAAGCAAAAGGGGGAGGAGGGGGAGGAGGAGGGGGAGGAGAACAAGAGGATGTGAAGGTTTGATCCTCATCCATGCATGAGGAGAAATATAAAAACCACTTACATACAACACAATTGGTGGTGGTTTTAGATGGAGTTATATTATATTAACAACACCCATAAAAGCTGGCAAAGACATTGATTATATTATTGATTTTATTCTCATATATATTGAATTTGTGCTCATACATTTGTGCATGCATTATAGATGCACTAGTTGCATGACAGAGCTCAGCGGCTGTTACGAGAACACTTGTTGACTCCGAGTTTATCGAGCAGGCAGCATGTCACATCCTGACACTGATGAGTGTCAATATATTTGATCCCTGCACCGGATATGTGATCCCCGCCTTGACTCGACGCTAACATGAGATGTTGTTGTCAGTTTGTCTTCCATCAGATTCATGGCATCGTGTTTGTTATCCCTGAGCTTGTGGTACTGGTTTTCTCCTGCGCCTCTCCCTCCCAGCCAGGCCCTCAAAGGATGTCATGAGATGCAGCGAGGAAGCCAAATTTAACCACAACGGTTCACATGACCGCTTAACAAATGCTGCCATTCAGGAACGAGTGAAATCTCACTAAAGCAGAGCATGTTTCAACTCGCATGTGCATCGCATGTTTCTCGTGTTTTTAAAAAAAAGAATTTGTCCAGGAAATGGATTTTTTGGATGGAGCTGTTTTCCCTGTTTGCCATCGGTTTTTATGCTAAGCTAAGGCTAAATACGGACCTCAGCTTAATGCTCAAACATTGGCTATCGGTTGCTTGTAAAGTGTATAACTGACATTATAAATGGTCCAACACAAAGTGCTTTAAAAGCTGACATTCTTGTCCCTCGTGAGCTGCCGTAACAGTTTATTTACTTGACTCCTGAGCCAGGGGTCACATGCTTGGCCCTTTAACGGCCCTCATTTGAAGTGGGCCACTTGTGGAATTCCCTGCAGACCTTTCATGTTGTAAAAATTCCTGTGTATCCTGGTAAACACGGAGGAGTTTGACCTCATGCTAACAGGAAGTTTAAAAGGTCACCACAGATCGGGGGCGGAGCTTTTCATGCACACCTGATAAGCAGCAGATTACAGGCTCAACCCTGAGGGAAGCTCTCGGTGACCTTTGAACCTTTAGAGACTGAACGGCGACCACACAGCAACAAAAAACCGAATGGCGTGTGATAATTATGTTATATATTATATTTAATAACTCATCCGCACAGAGTGAATAATTATTGTGGGCACATAAATCATCAAATGAATCAAATGGAGTCATAAGTTCAAAGGAATGGAAAAAAAAAGGCTGCCGTAGCCAAAGAATATCAACAAAACCATCAAACATACTTTAACACCTGGAGGATGACAGCAGAAAACATTCCGCTGTAACGTTAAGCACAAGGTTCCTGTGACCTTTACTGTTAATAGGACCGTCATAAATCAAGAGAGGGATTGATTTCCACCCTAACGTGACTCCATCTGGAAACATACGCGACTATTTTGGTCCTCCGTCCACACTTATACTTACAGTTTTGATTTAAAGGAACAGAAGTATCGTATGTTTTCGTGTTGCTTTTTGCAGAAGTAAACCTTCGCCCCAGCGTTCGACTGCTAAAGTCTGAGTCAACAAAGCACCACTGCTGAGCGGAAGCAGAGGCTCGTGAGGGACTCAAATAAGCTGCGAATGCACCGAGATACCTATTGTGTCAGTGTTACAATAGAATAACATCTTACATGTTATGTATGGAGAGCTTTACTGGGGTTTTTTTTAAGCTTTTTTAAGAGATTTTTTTGACTCAACAACTTTCAGTGTGTTTGGGCCTTTAGCCCTACAGTACAAAGGAGCCGGTCTAAAACACCTCGAGTCTGTTACATGTTAGAAACCAAGCAACTGGGCAACATGTTGGCCTCTCAACTCATGACACCAAGTGGCTGCAGCCTGCAACTGTTTTACAGGTGTTTGTAGATATATAGACGTACTTTACTGATCCCAAAACTGGGAAAGTTTTGTGTTACATCAGCAGGATTTCCCGGTGTTGCACGTAACAGTAAATATACAGTAAATATACTAGAAGAAAGAAATCTATAGAAATATAAATATACACTTTAAATATGAGACAAAACGTCTATATAAGATATTAAATGTGAACATAGTGTGCTGATGTTTTGGTTTGGTTAAGATAGAAACTATACATTTCTACTGAAACAAATAAATTGTCTGTTTTCTATTAAAACTTTTTTTTTTTAATGTTCTCTATGATTATATATGAATAAGATTATACTCGAGGCTTTCTATATGATCATGTGCTCATTAGAAGTTGCGTAATGCACCGAATGAGTCAGAGAGTTAATGAGAACAGCGTGTGTGTGTGTTCGAGTGAGAATTAATTGTGCGTCGCTGACGTTTGTTGTACGAGTTTGCAGGTTCATAGTTTGTGCCAGAGAGCAAAATAGTGACATGTGAATGTGACAGTAGAAGCATTTACAGTTTTCCAGCTGCACACAGTTACGTCATGACTCATAATTAATGCAACGCCCCTGAATCCATCAGCTGTCATACATGTAACTTCTGTGTGTCCACGTTTCCCGCTGCACTGCTGCAGATATCGTATCTTGACGTTATGCAACAGGTCCACAGCTCCAGCCAATAGGATCTGATGTCTTATAAGCTGGTAAAGCATGCATAATACATCCAGGCTTAATGCCATGTTATTTTATGTGACACTATATTATGTGTAGTATATTGTATGTATTTTTTTTTTTGTATCTGTTGTTGGTTTATTTTCTTTTTGATTATTAAAATGAATATTCATAAATATAAACTCTTTCCTTTCCCTCTCTTTCTCTTGCTGTTTTTCTTTCTTTCCTTCTGGTGCTTTTTCTGAGTGACAGTAAATTCAAACATCTTTAGTGAGTAGCGCTGACACGTTACATTAGCTGAAGTGTTGTAAATGACAACAAAGCCACTCTTCCGCATGCTGGTGCGGGTGTGAAAGCTTCATAGCTGAGTCCGCCCACTGTACCCAGCAGTCTCCTGCACTCATCTAATTATAGTGTATGTGAATGAGGACTTGACTGTGATCTTAGGGAGCTTTGGAACAATGAATCATATTTGATTTTGAATAAGCGTGATAAAAAAAACAATTGCGAGATGGAAAGACTGAATCACTAGCTGTAAACATGTCAGGTGAGTCATTTCCTTTATGACTTGCATGTTAACACCATCGTTAAAAAGTTATATTGTGCAAACACCTTTTTGTTTTTGACCTCCAGGTTTCTCAATGAAGGTGAATCACAGTGAAGAAGTCACATCTTCCAACACCATAAAAAAAATAAAATAAAATGTAATCTTAAAAAACATTATTGAGGATGTACCAGACGCTTTTAGGTTCTTATTATTTTAGTTTTAAGACAATAACTAGTAAAAAGTAGCACGGATGCTATGATGCATTTTAGCCTCTTTCAGCTCACCAACTTTGTTTCTACTGGTAGCCGATTTCAACAAACAAGAAAATATTGTTTTGTGCATTATAAACACACGAGTCATCACAAAATCAGTAGAAATAAGAATATATAAATATGTGAATTTGGGAAATAACTGACTTCTTGTTCAATGTCTGGAGTAACAAAGAACACACATCGTAGCAGTAAAACTCAAATGTCAATGGAAACACTGGTGACGTTTTTGTGTTGAATGATTTTGTCATCTCACCTATACATAATTTAATGTCCTGGCTCACGGTGAGGTCAGGTCTGCACTGGCCTGCTCTGCTCTAACAACCGTTTGTTTAAAAAAAAAAAAAAAAAGGCTCATGGGTTTTTAATGATCTGGTGCTTTGGTGAGAGCCAAGGTGCTGAGGTAACATGCTGGGCTGGCTTTTCACTGCTGTGTGTGTGTGTGTGTGTGTGTGTGTGTGAGGGAAAAGGTTGAAAATCTCTTGGTGCTTTGATGTACCTTAAGTCAGCAGTAAGACTAGAAAATGAATGTGTTGCAGCTTCTGTGCTGTTTTACTAATCTGAGGTCAGACTTGGTAATGTGTCTCTATGTATGAGTCAAACTTTGGGCGTTTCCTGCTCTCATCATGTGGTCTTTGAGGAGCAATTTAAGGTGGCCTCAAACTTCCTGCACAACCTGTAATTATCTCAAGGTCTCTTTTTTTTGTCCCCTCCCCCACATAATCTCTTTTTGTTTTGAAACTTCTTGAATATTTAGAAGTGGATCACCTTTTACTTTTATCAGTATCATAGACATGATAAACTTCACATCAGGTTTACAGGTGACGATAAGAGGTAAAGAAAACGGATGGATGGATGAATGGATGAATGGATGACAGGTAAAACCAAATAACATCCTTGAGGCAGGATCGCTTTCACATGCAGCTGTCAGGCCTGTAACTGCTATGACTTTTATACCTGTTAGCATTTCACAGTGTATCAGTATCACAATGACATGGTTCAAAGAAAGAAACAATAGTAAGGTGACCATATGAGCAATCTTTTCCTAATGCATCTATAATGTAAGTGATGATTCAAACATTTATCTGATGCTTATATGAGGGATAAACGTTGGATAAACTGCACGTAGACTGGAGCTTTAGATGGTCATGACTTGTGTTAGACGTACTGTACTTCACCAGTACGTCTCTCAGTATCCCATTAGAAGTAGAAACAGACTTTACTTCACACTATGTAATGCAACACCAACTCACAGATGTAATCCATTTACTAATTATTACTATAAATACATTGGACTGTTTGATTTTCCCACTGAACCCCATGTTTCCTGTCTTCGTCATGGCTTTTCAGCTGGATCATAATTTCTGAAGTTTAGATTTAGACAGTGTTTGCTGATGGGAAGCTGCAGGCTTTTGAGCTCCTCATTAGAAAGACACCAGATGTCTTTTGCCTTTGGTGTGGCATGGGACTGATGTAGAAGAAGAGGGTGGAGGGTTTTTTTTTTTTTTTTTTTCCACTGCACCACATCAAAAGCTCATGGCTAGATAGAGACGCCTTGGGAGTACACACCGTCATCATCTCTTAGTTGAAGACTTATGGAGGTCTTTGGTTGTGGTCGTGCAGGCAGACAATGTGGTCGAGGTTCACATGAGAAAATAAACGTTCAATCAATATCGATGCTAATGTTTGAATGATCCAAATGTTGCACGTTCTCCTATGTCATTTATTACTTATTCTAACTGTGGACGTTCATAATGTATTCCTATATTTCTATATTTGAAGGCAACTGCACCAGTGAGAAGAGACGATAAACAAAATCCTCCAAGTTCATGCTGACATTTAAGGATCAATCAGATGGTTACTTGGATGATTGATTGGGAAGCCGTATTCACTATATTGGTTTAGTGTGTTTCTTGGTATGTATATGAACTTTAGTGCCTCCATATACTCCAAACTTACTATATATATAAAAATTCAACAGATAGTACACGTAAGACTGATATTTGGTCATAAAACAAAGTACTGGACACATTAAAATTTAGGCCTGATCACTAAACTGGAGTCCAGAAAGATCCATCAGAGCGTAATATGGCTTGGTTAATGTCTGGTTAGGTTTAGGCATAAAAAACAATTTGGTTGGTGTTAGGAAACGATCATGGTTTGAGTTAAAATTATCAGTACAATGCAATAAAAAAATCTCCAGTTCAACAGCAGTTAAAACATCCCGTCATGACGGTAAACGATGGCGTCTGTCACTCAAAACTGTGCAAATTTAACGTGAAATAAAAACGTTCTCACATTGCAAATCGCAGCTTGTTGAAAAGGGATCCTGAGAAACACTTAATTTAAAACACACTGAGGGTTTTTATTTTTTTATTTGGTGGAGATGGAGATGATGGAAAACATATGTTATATGTTATATACATACGGATGAATCATAGGATGAGATCATCTTCTAATAAGGGTTTCAAATGTTTATCAAAGCTGATTGTCAAAAGGCTTTCAAGTGTATTTGCACATATGAACACAACAGAAGAGAAACAGGTAATAAAATAATTACAAAAACGACAAGGTGAGTCAGAAGATAATGAATATAAGACACTCATGAGAAGACTGGAGGCTGAAGTGAGGCAGGCAGACATCAGTCCGACATGCAGTGTGTGTATGGGGGAGAACTGAATTCCTCTCACCCTCTCTCGTTCGTTTTCTTTCTTCTTTCGCAGCTCCGGGGAAGTGTGAGATGCTGCTGGAGGTGTGATGCGTTATTCTTAGCCTCCCTTGTCAACGTTCCTGTCTCAGTTTTTTTTTTTTTCTTTTGGTGAGCTTTCTGAAATGGAGATACTGCCCCGCCCCGCCTGTCACTTCACCCTCACGTGTGAATTTTAGTGAGAGGTCATGAAATCGAGGAGGCGGGTGAGGTGTAATTGCTGCCACTTAAGTGTGTGTGTGTGCATTACTGTGGTTAAACATATACCGTAAATTTCAGGCTGTTGGTCTGTCATTGAATGTGCAAAAACTGAAGGGTGGGAATGTACTGATTGTTATTATTTCCCATTTTGTATATGTCTTATTATTTTTATTTATTTATCTTTCTTGCAACTAGCTGAGCACTTTGAAACTTAAAATATGTACAATACGGACTAAATTTAATCAATTATGAGTCCAAACTGCTAAATTTAAGTCCCATAACTCCACCTGTAATACATTACCACGTAAACGACTTTTCAGGTTTTTAGATATGCTGACGATGTGCTTCTAGGATTTTCAAAAGTTGGTCATCTGGTCCATCACAAGACTGAAACATCTCCATAACTGTTAGATGGATTGACATGAAATAATTTGATACAGATATTAATGGTTCACAGACAACAACTTTGGGGATATCAATGGTGTTTCAATGGTGATCATCAGCTCAAGTATCGTTGACAAAGATGAAATGACTTTCCTATTAGCTGTACTTTGTGTTAGGTACTAATCAGTAAAGATTAGCATGTAGGAGTGCAAAAATCTTTGATTATTCGGTTTTAAGAGGGAAGCTGAATCACTTTGACAGGAATCTGTGTTTATTGAAATGTTACTTTAAATCTTTCTTGGTTACAGATTTGATCAAAGCAGTGAATGAAAACGTGCAAATCGTTCCTTTAGATTTACAGGAAAGCCTCCTGTCTGTGCCAGTTCCACACGAAGACTTAACACCTCATCTCTTCAAAACGCTACCGAGCGAGAGAAATACCACATCAAACACATTCTGCAGCCAGCTCGGCTTCCTGGTACCGGTAAACAGGACCAGTCTGGGCCTCGGACGCCACCGTGTGTGTATACCACACCTGACTGCCATGTTTACCTGGCAGTCAACATGCAGGCTACTGTGTAACACAGTGCTGCTCGGGTTCATAAGTTGCAGACTGACATGGTTAAACATAATGATGGCAGTTCCCATAATACAAAGAAAGGGTCAGAGCCATTCCTCTTTAAGTCACAACCATGGATGCATCCAAACATGGTGAAACGTTCATTCTGATGAAAGTTGCTCACTCAGTAAATATGCCAACATATTTGTCTTTCTTTGGGTCCACTCGGTTGCCTCTTGGTACACATGATTGACATAATAAAGTCTAAAAAACATTGTAGTTCTTGGTAAAAGTCATAAGTACTGGCACTAGCAAACAAGCAATTCCAGATAAGGTATTTTAGGCAGAGGAAACAATTTGATGAAGACAAATAATGCAGGAACACATGAACACGGTTTTGTTGACTGGCTTGGGGCTTGGATCAAGAATATGTTTGGATATTTTCTAGTGTAATTGTGTTTGATGTGGTGCACATGGACAAGGATTTCCAAGAAGAAAAAGAAAAGTCCAAAGAAAGTAGACACATTTCCCTTCAGAGAACAAATACATTCAGTCCGGTCAGAGTTGTAATCCTCAGTTAGAGGACAAGTTTTAAAATGCATCACCAAATGCCAGGCGGGAGAAAGAATGCAAAGGTACTCAGAAAAACAGTCCTCCGCCCAAATGTGTCATACTTTGTTGCACTAGTCCAGGTTGGATATCGAACCACTGTCCATCTAGCTGCTAGCAACTGGTAATTTAACTCATCCGTACCCCTCGTATACCTTGTACTTTGGTCGGATCGAGCTCGGATCATGTTCTCATCGCAAACAAATCTCTCTAGAATCCGTTTGGTCGTAGATTAAAACCACTCTTGGGGAAAGTTGTGTCAAATCTGCCAAAAACGAATTGTACCAAGTGAGAAAATTACCTAAAGTCTCATTCAACCAGACTAAAAAAGGTTTGAAAACGCAAAAGTTACATGATTTGCAGACCTCTAGTAAAATGTGAAATATGTCTCATTTGTTTTATAAGAAGCTTTTTGACTTGAGAATAAGGTATAAACCCAATAATGACGCCATGAATCAAATGGAGGAAGTGAAATGCTTCAGAAATTATCAAAATGCACAAGTGATGTAGAGGGAGAGGGAAATAAAGCAGCGGGCGGGGGTAGACGTCTGATTCATCCACTCCCATGAGCTATTTATGTTGGATGGTTGGAGCAACAATATCTATGAATGAAGTTTCTGGAGGATGACAATAAAGGGACGCCTGTATATGGGAGGGTGAGGGGGAGTCACAAGTACGCCTTGAAAGAAGGGAAACCAAAAGAAAACAGAACTCCAGGAATTACCCTGAGCCCACACAACCTAATATAACCGAATTTTATCAGCACTGGGAGCATTTTTATATGTACAGTATATGAAGGCTTTTATTGTGATTGATGCGCTTACATTAAAACTAATATACAGGATATACATTTTCTATCAATTCAACCTACAGAGATTGATAAACTAATATTTTCTAAAAAAAAAACCAAACAAACTTTCTCCTTTCCAAAAAACAAGGGCATCTATTTACATACTGGATATATGCACACACACACACACACACACACACACACACACACTTCTTCATTTATTTACTGGCTTCATTCCTTATGGGTAACACTCCCCGCAGTCATGTGTTTTCGTGTGATGGCCCATTTCTAAATGGGTCTTTACACTGTACTTCCTGTTTATGTGTTACAGGGATTGAACTCACTGAACTTAGACACACACGTATATGCACTCATTTTATTGTGAAGTATGACTTGCTCCATTTAGAAAGACATTAGAAAACATATTTTTTATAAAGGGTCAAGCTTGCGTCCTACTTATTTATCTTTACATTTTCTGAGAATTATACGAGAAGATCAATACTGCAGACTGCATGGAGCCAGTAGCCGGTTAGCTTATCTTAGCTTGTTTTATGGTTTACGGAGCTTATGTGATGGACAATGATACAAACCACAACTTTTCACACTTTCATACCGATTATTAGAAAATACTAATTAGTGACCTTTGGATGCTGATAGGTATATATTCTAACCTTTAGGCTAGTTTTCCCGTTTCCAGCATTTATGCTAAGCTAAGCTAATGTCATATTAAGCTCACATTAGACAAATTGTATTGATCTTCTCATCTAATTATCAGCAAAATAAAACAAAAAAAACATGCTCAGGTATAATGTCAAATTTTTCCTTTAAGTTAAATATGTTGCAAACTGTATGCAATGCTGTTTTAAAAACAGATATTTTTATAATGGCTTTTCAGGTCAAGTCGCAGACCTCCTTCATTCACTTCAATGTTTACCTGTGAGGAAACAAACGTGTTAGTGTGTCTGCAGGACTGGTTTTTTATCTTATTTTTTATTTTTGTGCACAGAGCAGTGGGAGGCGTAGAAAATGTCGTTTTGTGGGCGCTTGCTGAAAAGCGATAGGAAGGATTCTCAGGCGGGGTTATGTAAGGCGTTAATCATCATGGCGTGATTCATCTCTTGGTTCGCTCTCTCCGTCTCTTGTCTCTCTCTCTGTTACTCCTCTTCTGTTTCCCATCTCTTTTTTAGTTTAGAAGAGACACACTCCTCTTTTTATTTCCTACTGTAGGAGGAACAAATATATTTTGGGGTCAAAGCAAGTGGAGTTAATAAATCAACATTGTGTGATTTGAAGTTCATGTAGTAAAATCACACGTAAAACCACTAATATGACCACACGCACCTTGATAATGGCAAATATTAAAAAATAAACCATTAATTCATTTTTCCTCTTATGCAATATTCAATTCTCTCTATTATATCTGCCAGTTTCCTGGTTCCAGACCGATGATTCACCACCCACAGTCTTGCCAGCGATTCAACAACGTTGTGTATCGCTCTCATGAAAGCCCGTTTTTTTCCTGGTTGGAGAAAAACCAGATCAGATCAGAGCCTTTTGTGGGTTAGACTAATACAAACTGGTGACATTATCAGGCCATTTCTAAATATTTATCACAGGTGAGTGAATCGTGCCGCGTTAGCAGTCGCAGGCTAACGATCACAAACCGAACTGAATCAAAGTTTCCCGTCTGGAAACTCAGTTGAGACTAAAAAAAGCAAAGAAGAAGGCTGAATTAAGTGTGATTACTAAGCAGCTCAAACCCGATGCATCCTGCATGTTATCTTGCGTGTGCATTGATGAGTGCTTTTTGTTTCAGGTAAACCTTCAGATTAAGGTCAAAATTGGTGAAGTTATTTATTTATTTATTTATTTATTTATACTACACCAGCGACTGTCCTGCATGCACCGCTGTAACCATTCTGACTTCACCATCGTCATCATCATCAGACTACATAAATCACACTCTCATAGTGGTTTAGCAGTAAGTGGATGGGTTCAGTGTGGTGCTCACTTGCCTCCTTTTCTTTCCCTTTATTTCCTTCACCTGACCTCATGTCCTCTTGCCCCTCCCCCTCTCTCCCTCCCTTTTTCATCCCCTCTCCCTCACTTACGTAACAGTGTGATCACGGTTGTCCACTGGGCCGACAAGCGATCTGAATGAAGAGGAAACTATGAATGAATAAGCAGCCATTCTTAATCTCTCCCTCCCTGCTGCCGTTGCATCCACTGTCTCTGGGTCTGTCTCAAGCTTTCTGTGCGTCTCCCTGCAGCTTTTCTGTCTTTTTCTTTCTCTGATCTTTCGTTTTTTTCCCCATTTGTTTCCTCCTCTGTCTTCCTTCTTTCACCCATGAGCTCAGCGTTACAGCAGCATGGGGTCTGTTGCTGTGCAGATTAAGCTCTGTAATCCTGAAGCGCAGCGATGCAGCGTTCGTGCATGTGAGTGTTTGTGCACGATTGTCTGCAGAGGACCGGATGTTTCTGGTTGCCTTATGTCACTGTAACAGCGGTGGTTTATGGCTGCTGCTACATCCCACACCCGTTTTATATCATTATAAGCACCGCTATCATCATGATCATCACTCAGTCTTTCGAGTTTTCGGGGCAGGAGGAGGGGGGGGCACAGCTGAGCTAATGGTGAGGTCATGGGATAGTTTCATTCAGGAAAACAGCAGCTGGATGAAAGAGGGGGGGAGGGAGAGAGGAGACGAGAGAGCTCGAGCAGGAGGGTAAAGCGTGGCGTCACCAGAAGAAATATCATCGCATGCTCATTCAGAAAACCTGACTTTGACAGAGAGAAAAAGGGAATACGAGAAAGGTTACGACGATGGTGTGATAGCAACAGCTAGCCTGACATCAGTGTGAAGGCACAATGGACTCACAGCTTCATAAAAGAAAGATAAAGTGTGATATTAAGAGCAGGGATGGATTTTTAGCTAACAATCTGACAAGCTGGAGGGGAATATAAGATAAAAGGAGACGGTACAAAAATACACAGAGATGACTGAATCCTGGGGCAGTAATATTCATAATCGTTTTCATCATTAGGCATATACTAATGAATATGTTGCCACAGTCAGACCAACAATACAAAGGTGCTTTGGAGATATTACACACGCACTTGGAAGCAATGAACCGAAGAGGAATGACAGCGAGACAGACAGTGAGGAGAAAACTGACATAACGTAAGAAGTGATAGAAAATACTGAAGAACGTTTGGATGGCAGCAATGTCTGATCTGAACTGCAATGAAAATTACAATTAAAGATGTCAAATACTAAATAATACTAAAATATCCGAATCCAGAGACCTTCGTAATCTCGATTTCTGCACAATGAATGGAAAAAAAATATTATATATAGTCTGATATCACAAATCATACATTTATGTCAAATGATTCAATATCATTGTTTAATTTATATATATAACTTCTATTTTAAAATCAAATTCAGTAAATAATGTACAGCTGTCTATTGCTCACAGCTCAAGTAGGAGGGTAACCTAATGTTTGCTAAATGCCTAAACTGTCAATGTAAACTGGGTCAGTCAAAGTCATTGACACCTGAGGCCATTTGTGTTACACACAAACACACACACACACAGCCTACACACACACACACACACACAGTGTTATCTGTCACAGCTTCTCCAGCGTACATTGGTAGGTCAGAGCAGGGAGTCAGGAAGTGCATGTTTGTGTGTCAGTGTTGGGGTTAAATTGATTGGTCTAATTGGTTTGTGTTTGTTTGCATCAGTATTGAGTTTGTATGTCAAACAGAAGGAGGGAGGGGAGTTACAATGTGTGGTCATGTAAAAAACAAACAAACAAACAAACAAGAATCTGCAGAACTGAGAGATAACAGGAAGTAGAGCGATTGCTTTGTGTGTGTGTGTGTTTTTGTTTTGAAACAAACACATACTGCAAAGACACACACACACACAAACACAAACACACACACACCACAGGGCTGTTATCAGCTGATATACTTCCTGTGACAGTGGAAAATAGGATGACTTCACTGAAACACACACACACACACACACACACTTATATGCATTCTCAAACAAACATGCCCTCACACACATACAATCCTCACACATGTGACACACACACACACACATCAACAGATACTCACGCACAACAAGTACAAGTTTAATTAAAATTTACACAAACACAGTTAGCTTCATGTGGCTAACCAACCTCTGTTAGCCTCGAGGTGCTAATTAGACACCTGCCTCGGGACTTCTGCCCATTTCCTGTGAACTTACGGGAACGCTGAGCCATTAGAGGACTAGTCTTGTCTGAAATGTTAATTTTCAGCATTTCATCCCTGTGACCCTCAGAAACCAGAGCTCCAAGAGCCCCCCACATTATTTATTGGTTGAATTGTATAGTTTCCCAGTAAGTTACAGCAACACATAAAGCATAAAGACTAGAGGAGTGGATAGAAATTGTGTAAACTGAAGTTGGGTATGTCTCTGGAAACATGCTTAGATCATGTTTATGGCTTTAGCGCTGCTATAAAGGTCAGTTCTCCAGCCATTCGGGTCATTGCTACAGTCACCACACGTGGACACAGTGATAGCCCACTTTTATGAATGGCTCAATTCTCCCAGGATCTACACGGTGTAAATCCGGGGGGTCTCAGTGTAGGATTACCTCAGATAATCTTGCACTACAGTGAGATGGAATGACTGCAGTTTCTGATTAGGATTTACAGCATTTGTCCAATGAATGTACCTTTGTAAACCATGACCTATGCATGAATGGGCTGTATGTGCTCACTGAAAGGGTTTACACTGGTATACTCAGCCTTTCTAAGTAATGATGAAGAAGTAGGTAAATGATTTTTGCTGATATGAGTTTGGATTCCATTTACTACTCAAACAAGTACAAACTAGATTACTAATTACTAATTGAATTTCTTGTGTACAGGTCCCATCAGAGTTACCATAATGGTGCAAAATGGTGGTTGTATTTAGTGTTTACACCGAGCGTCAACTACCAAGCCGATGGCTGCTAGATGCTGAATACCCAAAAAAATTTCAACTTCTTTCTAGAAAAGAAGTCAAATTATTGTTGCAATATTTCAGAAGGTAAATGTTACTTGATTACAATACCTGCCCTGTTAACACAATTCAGCTAAAGTAGCTAATGTTAGCCCAAGTGTACAACGCTCGGTGTCCAAGTAAGCTAGCGTTAGCTACGCTTCAAGGGAGCGCGGCGTGTTTCCAGAACGTGAATGGCAACGCCCTTCAAATCGAAAAGATGTTACGAGCATCTGTTAAACACATAATGGTCGAAGTTGTCTCGGAGGAAACACAGCAGCCGTAGAAGAGATGGATGAATCATGTCAGCATACGGAAAAGGTTTAGCATTTAGCTTTGGTGAAGCGTCAGTATCAATAATTCTAAACAACAGTGTTGGAGTACTAGAGAGTAATTATACGTTAATATAAAAAGTAAACACTACTTGTTACACCACAGCCAGGCAGTAATACATATCTTACCTGTTTGCTAACGTTACTGCTAGCTAACGTTAGCCTACATCGAAGACAGTTACAGAACGGTATATTGGAAATGACCAATAACACTCCAAAAAACAGTTGTAAATATGTAAACATCATTAACTTTACCGCTCAAAATTAGAAAATAAAGACGAAAAAAAAACCCAAAGTCAACTGACGTTTTTGTGAAAAGGGCGGCCATCTTTATATGCAGTCAATTTTGTTGTTGGAAGTTTTTGACCACTGTCCACATGACCAGATGTTTGTTTGTTTGTTTTTTCTGCATACAATGAATGCTGGATGCCTGATATACTGTATCTACAGAAGATGCCAAAGATATAGAGAGGACACAAGGTTTGATGTGGGTGAGAAGTATGGTTGAACAGGGTTTGTGTAGCTTTAGCGCCTCCATCCTCTTAACCTGGTACCGAAGTCTATGAGTCTCAGTCTTAGGTGACACCACCATCTTGTGGACAAGAATGAGTTCACAGACCTGCTTAATACAGTCTACAATTTCTATACAATTACTGTACTTTCTTTTTTTATATTATAATATAATACCTTGGTCAGATCATATGTATTTTTTCAGAATAATATATTGCTCACAGCTCATGCTACTGTTTGGCCTTGTATAGCAGATTTGATTACAGGGATGTCCAATTAGTCTGATGTAGAACAGGGCCAGAAACCGACATGTTTGGAAGAGGGTTATAGTACTCTACTGGTTAAGTGATATATTGGATTGATATTGATCTTTTACTTTTTTTCTCCTGCATTTTATTTTCTTTATAATTGTTTTGGTGTGTGTGTGTGTGTGTGTGTGTGTTGCTAAGGGAAGCTTATCACTAATCTCCAGTGCCCTCAGGCATTACTGTACGGTCTGTTATTGGCAAAATCCTCTGTTTGAAAAGTGTCTGGAGAGCTTTGTGTAGAAAAATAGACTGAGCAGTTGTAAAATGTTGAGACACATTCCCATCTAAACACTTTGGACTGCTGGGCTCAAGCAACCGCAATGTTCTCCAAATTAAAATTTCAAAGGTAAATCAAATCAAATTAAATTTTATTTATATAGTCCAAAATCACAAAATACATTTGTCTCAGAGGGTAAAGTGTGCCAGCGTCAGAGGAATCCTCGTTGTCTCCAACTCTAATTGGAAATGATTCTCAATCCCCCAAGAGAATAAATAATAACACGTACTGTCACTGAGAGTTTATCTGAGTCGACACGTAGGGAGTTAAGTGTCAACAGATTACAGTACGTCATCAACTTTTTTATCCAGCCCGTCTTCAAAAGAAAAAAAACAACTGTATAGGTTATAAAAAAAGGACCTACAGTATATGTTTGAGTGAGACGCCATCTAGTGGCCAAAGTAATTATAACCCAGAGAAGTGAGGCAGTTGAAATCAGGTGACAAACACTAGGATTGGTACCATCGACCTACTGGTGCTTTAATTATAAGGATGTGTTGTTTTAGGTTGAATCATTGTTTTCCAATTATATTCAGTCTCATCAGGTCTTTTGTTCTATTCCTGGTCTGCTTAAAGTCAACCACATTTCGTATATCGTTCTTTTGAAAATCAGCCCTGACCTGCATTCCTACAGCTTTTCTCTGCATAGATCTGAACATAAGTACTTCCCACTACATCAACATGGGAGTTCGTAGTTAATTTAAAGTGAGGACTGTAACACTCGTGCAGGTCACTTGCTTACAGTTACTGTTGTTTTTTTGCATCACAAGGGTCCATGGTTCATCAGAGCCAGATATGATATGAAATAATCAATTTTTTACAATGGACACTTACTCACACAGTCTGTTCACTGACTTCTAGATCTGTGTGACTGTTAAAAATGGTTGGTAGCATATTAATGACGCATTGCGCAATGACGCACAGCCTGCTGTCGCAATAAATGCTTGAATCTATGACTGAACTATATTTACTTTTGTTACCACCGATTTGTGTTTTTAAAGGTCTTCATTGAGTTCAATGTAAGATACAGTGTCTGAAGTTAGTAGTTTTTATTCATAATATATATATGCAGTATATCTTGCATTTTTATGTATTTTTTTAAAGTAATAAATTGATGGAAGAAAATATATTTTAAAGGCATAAAGACTTTTTTGGTCACATAATTGATCTCAGTTAAGGAACATACAGTACAGAATGACACCAACTTTCTGAGGATGGAGGTATTCCCACAGCTTTGGTTTTTATCATGTGAAAGACTCACTACAACATTGTTGTGAACTGTGACTGGCTGAATGTACAAAGAACCTTTTCAGTGCAATTACAACCATTACGAATCCCTTCGGACACCTGCAACAGCAACCTTGTGACAAAAATCTGTAAAAAACCACATGGTAACGACTCACTGAGGGATTAAAATGACTTGTGTACACGGAGATGTTTCAAACTCATCAGTGATGTTAGCTTTTTGAATCCTAACAGCATCTATTACTGCTGGAGTTTCTATGGTCCAGTGGCATAACATGATCATTCTGCAGCTTTGGAAAATGTGCATGAATAGCGATTTTGCACATGAAAAGAAAAGACGTTGTGTAAAACACTATTTACAGTCTTGGGAAATGCAGACATTTCTAAAGGGTCTCTTTGTGATGATGATGTAGGTAGATGAAGAGAGTGATAAATAAGAAAACCAGAGGGTGGCTGTTCACCGAATCCCTTTGATGTTCACCGAGTTGTCTCAGAGATTCATTGTCACATCAGGCAGCGTTTCTACATGGTGCACTCACCCAAGCTTCACCATTCACTTTATAATCATTCAGAACAGCTGCAATGTCTCTTCAAGAAATGATTTAATGCTGAAAGTCTTCTTAACCTCAAAATGATGGTCTTTTGCACGTGTGTGTGTATATATATATATATATATATATATTTATATATATATAAAATAAAAAGAGGCAGGTTGGGTGAATGGATGTATGATCAAATATATAAAGATGGGAAAAAGTAGACTGAGCTGCAGAAGGCCATTGTTTACTTCCTGTTTCCAACCGCGAGTTTCTGAACCGCGTTTATAAAGCCGTAACCACTGTTGCCGCGACAACGAAGGTTGCCTAAGACCAAGTGACCAAGCTCTTTTCCCTAAATCTAACCGGACTTTAACTTTGTCACATCATAAAACAAAATTATTTTTTAACAGTTTCCAAGTGACAAAATATAAAAAAATATTCCAATTAAAATTAGTTTAGATAGATAGATAGATAGATAGATAGATAGATAGATAGATAGATAGATAGATAGATAGATAGATAGATAGATAGATAGATAGATAGATAGATAGATAGATAGATAGATAGATAGATAGATAGATAGATAGATAGATAGATAGATAGATAGATAGATAGATAGATAGATAGATAGATATACTTTATTAATCCCAAAGATTGGGAAATTAAAGTGTAACAGCAGCATAACACAAATACAACAACAATGAAATAAAAAGAACAACCAACAATTAAGATAATAATTAATAATTAATAATTAAATAAGAAAAGATAATTAAATAAGAATAAGAAATTAAGATAATAATTACATAAGAATAAGTAAAATATAATATAATATAATTTAAAGTTGTCATAAAAAAAAAAAATCATTTCCATACAAGACCTTTGCCTTTATGAAGGTTTATACATTGAACAAGAATATATGCTAATCATATTTCATCAGTAAATTAAGATTTTTAGAACATTTAATACGTCTAGATTCTGATTGGCTGTCAAGTGTCTGATGCCACACATCTCTGTGTTTATTTGCCATTTTAGAATAATGCATCTATATTAAATTAGTATAGAACAAACAACATTTTATTATTATTATTATTTGTATTATTATTATTACTTTTCTGTAACCCTATTTAAAAGTAAGCAACGTCAGAGCGACTGAACGGTAACTAAATAGATATTTAGTTCATATTAAGCTCGGCAAAGAAAATAGACAATCTACAAATAAAGTTCTGACTTTAACTCAGATTTAACATTAGTGCACGTTTTAATCTCCCATCTAGTTTTATCCAGAACTGTTATTGAACTGATATATTGTCCAAACACGTGTGGTCATAGTCTGTTAAAATTCTCCACTTCTGTGACGCATGAGCTTCAGATTCCTCACAATAAAAACGAAGACGCTTTGAGAAGCATCATTCCTCATCTGCTCCTATCCCAGCATAACCTTTTTCTCAATGACCGCCCCTCTCATGACAAGTTTCCCCAAATGTGCCATGACGTAGGAGTGAATGGATTTTTCGTCCCTGTAGCTAGAAAATGGGTTCACATTATGTATGGGAGACAGTGATGTTCACACACAGAGCGTGTCCAATTCTTGAGTACGCATGATAACAATTATTAAGTGGATGCATGTTTTTTGGGTAAAACGAGATTACGATTGTGGACAAAGTTCAAAGACTGTATAAATGAACATGAAAACAGATTGTAATGTAATGAACCTATATTGTGAATCCGGTGAATCCATGTTGATAAACCAAAGGGAACCATAATGTTTCTCCAATACGTTATGTTTGCCATGAAAATTTAATTGACAAAATAAATCAGTCATATGTAAA
The DNA here is from genome assembly GCA_036937835.1 of Pampus argenteus. Classification (NCBI taxonomy): domain Eukaryota; kingdom Metazoa; phylum Chordata; class Actinopteri; order Scombriformes; family Stromateidae; genus Pampus; species Pampus argenteus. Next base: position 2,869,146 of record CM072869.1, read on the forward strand.
TGTGACATCTTTCCAATAAATTGTATAATGCACAACGAGAGCTCACATCCTGAGTCTCATGCACGGTTAAAGCAGTGGAGGTACTTTGGTTTGCTGATACATTCAGTCTCAACATTTTGCATGAATGTCATTTCTTGGAGTCGTGTTTAAAGGTCCGACATTGTGGAAAACAACAAGAAATGATGCTTTGGGGTGAATTGATAAGGGCCCTCCTGTGCTGTATGTCCGTTACTCTGTTAAATCAGAAACATCACACATACTAAGAAGCTTTAGTATAAATAAAATACATAAAGTTTTAACACAAGATTTCTGTTATTCAGCTAAAAGAATATAATAAATCTACGCTGGTGACTTTCGGATACGTTTGGAAAAAAAAAAAAGACTTTTATTTTGTTAGGAAACTAAGACACACTCTTACCGTTGAAAAAAAACATCCTGTTGAAGTTTCAACTGTGTTCTTCCCTTTCATTTATGATCACGCTCCAGGTTATACGAGAACATGCATTATTCATCAGGTCGTAGTCCGATTGGCAGGGGATGAAGGTGGGGGGTCACACCTCCAGCCAATCAGAGTAGGTGGTCATAATTAGTGCCAATTTGGAGGACAGGAAAGAAATCTGGGCTGAAAGGAAAGATGGATTTAGAGAAATCTAAGCAACTTTCAGAAAAGACCATAACACAATATCTTTAAGACACAAGAACAAATAAAAGTTTGAGAAATAAGTTTCAAATGAAGTTTTAATAGAGGTGGATATTCAAATGTAGTCTGGTGACTTTAGCTTCTTAGTGAGGATCCATTCGTGTGAGTCAGTTGAACACACAATATGACATAAAGTGATATTAATGAACATGTCAGGTATCGTAATGTGACAACTGATGACATGGCGCACATTGAAACAGGTGAAACCCACCCAAATGACTCAACTCCAAATGTTTGATAGGAATAGAACATCTTAATGAGTATGACAAATTAAAGATTCATGTGACAGACGTGCTCGTCTCCTCTCATAGGTCCCACCGTCACACAACAGCAGGCACATGACCGTAAGTCAGGGTAAATAAAGCCGACCAGAGACGTTTCAGTCTGAGAGGAGATTATAAAATAACTCTTTTTGACTGTGATGTTCAGTTTCCTGGGTGATGCGAGGCGGTTGTTCACGTCGCCCTCTTAAGTCTGCGGTCAGTCAGTTTTAACAGTGTGTTTCTGTAGCTGTGTGGAGTCCATTCAGCCCCTCAGAAGAAACTATACACCACCTTGTCTTGTTGGGAAGAATGCATCTAACTACAGTGGAGAAAATAGAGCTTGGACTCAAGGAGCAGGAGACAGACAACCCTGCGTTTGGGGTAAGTGAAGGTGTCATATTAATATTTTATTTAATTCTTCCTTTTTTTTGTGTTTTTTTTTGTCACCGGAAAAATTGTCAAACACACAAAATTGTGAAAATGCAGCGACATGTAAATCAATTAAATAGAATTAATATTATTGAATTTTTTAATTAAAAAAAAAAAAGAACTGTAATGCTGTAAACTTTTTTTTTTTTACAGCATTACAGCAGCAGCAGCTAAATGTAAGCCACTGTGGAATGTGAAATGACCAACGTGTGCATGTGTTGCACAAAGAAGTTGTGATATTTCAGTGGAATCGATTACGACGCTTTTAAAATATGTGGTTAATATCAGTATCGAGACGGATCAAAGAGCTCCGAGCTAAAAAAACAACCAAGAAACAGAAAGAAAGCTTGGATGAAAGACAGTGAAGGTTTGTGTATGTGTGTGAAAGGTCTGTGAAAGTGTACACAGCTGAATCCAAAGTTGATGTTTTTTTTGTTTTTTTCCCGTCGGTGAGGAATTTAGAAAAATATGAAGACAAAACAAACAACCTCAACAGGAGATGAGTGAAGGCGTCACTCTGTCAACATGTGCAAAATAATCCATGCAGGGCCTTATTTATTATTATTATTATTATTATTATTATTAAACATGTATTGTGTACTATCTCCACACTCATAAATTCAAAAGATTTGTTGGATTAGAGTTTAATAAATAAATAGCTGGCATCCCAATTAAGTTTTCATAATCTATTTTTAGGGATTGTCATCATTTGTTGTATGATATGTTAAGTTTCTAAATGTTTATTTATGTTTATAATAGTCTTTTCATACTATGACATATGTTTAAGATCAGGTTATGATGCCAGTCCTCTAGAGGACACGTTAAAGTTGCATTTCAAACAAACACGGGAGATTTTATTTTAACAGCTGAACACCACGTTCAGTGTGTTTTAAAGGTTTTCTTCTGCAGGGTTTAGAGCTAAAAACATGAAATAGGAAAAACAAGACTTTTCTTTTAAACCCACCTGATACAGACTACTGTACAAAAAAACAAAACCAAAAACTTGCCGTTTAGACAAGTGAGCTTTTGTTTGTCATTGCAGCTCGATGTCCAGGTGCAGACAGATGGAGCCAGTTCATGTAGAGGTTTCAGGTATCAACAGGAAGATAGAGATGTTAAAGCCCTGAACAAAGGCTGGCTTCATGTGAAACAAAACCAATCACCTGCTTACATGCAACTCTTTTTACTTCAGTACCGTCAGTTCGCAGGAACCTTGTCATGGTACGATACTTCTGACCCTTGAGCTCCACACCAGCAGTTGTTTTCAACGTCATAAAAAGGTTTGAGGGTCATTTTAATATTTTACTCACTGTAAATATGTTACAAGGGGTAAGTGATAAAAACAGCAAACAAAAAAAAAATGTGTAGAACAGCTAATATCTCACTTAAAAACAACAACAACAACAACAACAAAAAGAAAATAAGCAGCAGTATTTATAATCAGGAGAGAAAATATGTACGTGCGGTAGAAAGCAGCTGGTGATGTTAAACATGGTAAGTACTGTGTGTGTGTGTGTGTGTGTGTGTGTGTGTGTGTGTGTGTATTTGTGCATGCATGTTTGTGTGAGAGTGTGAAAATCAATGAGCACAAACTCCGTCATCCGTCTGCGAGTCTCATGCTTGAATCGTTTCCTCAGAGACGAGGTTGTGAAATAAAAATTCAATTCAAGATTCACTCACTCAAAACTGTCAATATGCTATTTATTTATTTATTTATTTATTTATTTATTTATTTATTTATTTATTTAGGAGAATAACCGTGATTAGCATGTCTTCTATTTTATTTATATTCTTCACAATTTACATGGAAGAACAAACAAATAGTTTAATGCTGTAATGGCAATTATTAGTATTTCGTACTAATTATTAGGCAAAGCAATAAAACCACAGCGATGGTTAAGACATGAACGTATTCCAGCATTAGACAACCTCAGGCATGATCAGTCATCCGGGAACACACACGTATGACGGCACCACTGAACCGGTACTTTGGTCTAAAGTTACTGACTCAAGGAGCCACTCTGGAAATCAAAGGGTTCAATCTCCCCATGGCCCAACTCATCCATCCGTATCGTCACAGCTGTGACGTGGAAAGGCACACGTCTCAGCACATGATGCTGTGCTCTAAAATAACCAGCTAACCCCAACCCAGCTTCAGTGATGATTAACCACACTTTTAGCACCACGTATATATATATATATATATATAATACTGCGACTTGCTTAATACTCCAGTTTGATAGCGTTTATAGTGATTTAGTTTAAATAAGTCTGTATTTATAGGGAATTTATAGCCATATAACTTTACACGCAGCATTTCATGGGGGTTTTTTCTACTCTTTTCATAGGGACTATTTATCAGAGTCTTACAGGACAAATAAAACCAAAACAACATGGCCAGATTTCAACCACTGGTTATGTAGATCCCTCCTCTTCCTCTGGCCTCCTGTACTGTGGTTGCAGTGAGTATTTGAGTGCAGGTAGATAACCACTAGATGGAAGCAAGCGGCTGTGAAGTGAACTTACCATGTGAGAGTGAATCAAATACGCAGATAGGACCACATTTCCAATGTTTAGTCATGTGTCCCTGCTATGTCACACACACACACACACACACACACACACACACACACACCTCTTCCAGTGTTAAAACACCTCTACCACAGTTTAAACACAGGTGTCATCTACTCACTTGCTTACACCTCATCCTCAAGAGAGTTCGTACAAACTCCTTCTGGAAACTGATCTGCCCCATGTGGACTGTGTTAAGAGGAAACTGACCTCCTTGCTTTTGAAGACAACTAATAGGTCACATGGGACATCGTATAATATACGGTATCCACCGTACATAGTAAAGAAAATATAACCCGGAGTCTGTAAAGCATCTTCACTAACTGCATCGATCTCAGGAGACACACATGTCTCACGCAGGTGAAACCGCCGCGTCTGCCACTCGATTCTGAAGTATATAAACTCTCGCCGAGTTTTTACTCAGCTACGCTTCAACCGGATACGAAACAAGAAGGTATGACAGGGTTAACTGAAGTCATGTCGTCTGTCCACAGGTCGTAGAGCAGGGACCCGTCGACGAGCTCCCAACATGGCAGATGACATAATTCCCCAATACAGCTACAATTTATTTCTATATAACCGTATACGTTTTTTAAATCTCGGGATAAAAGGCAGTGTTACATTCCTAACAACCTCATCACGTCTCTCCCACGACGTGTCTTGTGCTCGATCCTCACCAAAATGATTTACACAATAAAAGCCTTTGAAGAAATCCAAATAAGATCTCCAGTTTCACCATATGTTTGGCATTTGTAAGCATACATTGAGGTGGGTTAAGCAAAGATTAATTATTTTGAACCTTGTGGGAGGTAAAAGAAAATGCATTATGTTTCCATCGCACATGTTTATGTTTCCCTGTGGTTGCTGTCAGAAACAAACGTGCAGAGTGCATCACCGCAGTGCATTTTCCCTGCTTGTTAAACTTGATTAGGACCGAATGGGTTTACACAAGGCATTATAATTTCAAATCTATTGAAATGCATCAGATTACCTCACAATTAAATACCGAGTCTGTGAAAGCGACGGTTGCAGCGAGCAGTCTGAACTGTCTGAACCGTGATTCCTTCATCATTTAATATCAAGAGAAGTAATTAAGAGACACACATTTGACTGTGTACGGTTAGAGCCATAAAAAACTCCAAACTGACACATACCACAGACACCTGCGCACAAACGTAGCTGATCCATCACTGGAAAGTCAAAGCGAGCTGATAAAAGCTTGTGCAACCAAAATACAGTAAACTCTGCGACCTTTTACCTTTTCACCAGTTACTCCAGGTGCAGGAATTATCAAAAGGTTTGCTGATTTGTGCAGGTGGATTTGTTGTACACGTGGGCGGTACGATACATATACCTGCCAGTGGTTTCATATTATGGACAGGTGGTTGTAATACACATAGAAACACGACAACGTGCCGGCAAGTAAACATGGATGTAAAAAAAAATATATATATATTAAATATACTTACTTTTAGAAATACCTGCTGGCAATACGATGGAGCTGAATGGCACTTTTAAAGGAATGTCTGTTTACAGGAATCATGATCCGGTTACTCGAGATAATCCACAGGCTTTGTGGTGTAGTTTCTACCGAAGTACACCCCGATTCAATGATATGGGATACAAGCATTACATGGAATTCAGTCAGATTAATGGAAATAGAAAGCATCTGGTGATTAAAATACCTTGAATTATTGCCTTTTCTAGGATGGAGAGTAATGTCACACACACACGCATACATACCTGTAAGCACACATGTCAAACTTGATATGTAAAGATTTTTTTTTTTTTTTTTTTGTTTTCTACATGTGTAGCTGCAAGTGCAACCACGTGTTTTACCCCCGAGCCAGCAAACTCAACGACTCCCCGTCTTAATTTGGCACAAAAATGATGATGATCTCTGAAAGTGACAAAACAGAGTGATATATGTCATATCATATGGCACAACAACAAGTCATTATCAATCAAAAAAAAACACACACACACAACATGTAAACTTACGTTGTGAGGGAGGACCACCGGAGCAGTCCGGGCCTTCGTCGGCAGCATCTTGATTGGATTTGGGAGAATATATGTTGTTCATGCTCATCGCCCACATGGACGTCCCAAATAACTCACATGGCATTAAATCCATTCAGTATTTATGGCTCTCATCTGAACTAAACTAAACCAACAGTTGGAGATTACAGTGAAAACAGAAGGCATTCCCTGAACCACTCTCTCCGTTTCAAAGACAAAACAAAAATAAAACCATCAAGGAACCACTGACTCAGCGAGCGTCACACTTCATTAAATGACTGCTGTAAGTTATGTTGGTGAAAATATTGTTTTTTATTTGATGTTTCTTACATAAATGACATTGATGAATTGGTGATATGTTTGCCTTTCCTCTGCTTTTTTTTTTCCAAAGGGAAAAGACGGTGATGAACAGCCACAGCTGACAGTTAACGTCGGTGAGCCACACACGGAGGCCCTGGAGGAGAACGTGGACAAAGGCGTAGATTTGGTTTACTCCCTCAATGACAGGCCGCCGTGGTACCTCTGTATTCTCCTCGGCTTCCAGGTAAACACCTTGTTTGGGTTGGTTTTTTTTCTGTAGAGCTGCATTATGTGATTATTGGTCGCATATCCAACATATTGAGATGATGTCTCATATTTTGACTGGCTGTAGTCTCTTTCAACAGCGGGGAAAGTCACAAGATATGCAGTCAGGATTTAGAAAACCAGGGAAACAGGGAAGCTATTGAGTGAAATTATGTGAATTAAGGATGATGGACATAGTTCCTTGATCTGAATTTATTACTATACTACCCTGGGCTTGACCTCAATTTAAAAGCCATATATTTAAAGCATCAGTAGTATATTTGAAAAAAATAAAAAATAAAATAGAAGCCACGACTTGAATCTCACGTCTGCAACCTGTCTGTTCAGATTCATCGTTGATGAAAAGAAGCGCTGAACCTTTAACGGTTATCGGGATAGAAAAAAGGGAGTATGTGAGCGTGAGCGGAGACGATAAGAGAATAAAAAGATGAAGGTGTCTGCGGTGAATACGACGGATGTGACTCCGACATTAAAAGCTGACATCCTCTGATCCAGCAGAGGGAAGAAATCACGCTTCATACTTTATACTTTGGTGCGTCTGTGCTTACGTAAAGAAATCAGAAGACCAGAAGGTCATGTGTTTGAATTCAGAGCAAAGCAGCCATGACATTTGAATCATGCAGTGGAATTAGTTACAAGGAAGCCCTGAAAAATGGATGAACTCTGATGTATTGGTCATGAATTGGCAGTTTACATATTTTAAGAGTCTAATATTATCTTTTTGAAGCTTTAGTTTGAACCATAGACAAAGAAAAAACTCTGATAATTACAACCATCGGCTGCTTAGTTTCCTGTTTTCTCTCGTGTTTATTATTCAGTCAAACATTCAAACAGCACACATCTCTTGCAGAGATATGATAAATGGTAACGTTTGCATGTTAATGATGATTGCGTCATTTCTGTATGCTCATACCGTGTTTTCTTCTCAATATTTGTTTTGCTGCTTGTTGTGTGATATGATATCTTAAAAAAGATTTGAGGCACCTAATGCAAAGTATGTAAACATAGATCCTCAATAAATACTGAGAAACACACACACACACACACACACACACACACACACAGCTACGTTTTAGGGGGGAAAAGAAGAGGTTTTTATTGTTGGATTCGGTCACATTTACAACCTCTTTTTCCGCAGGGATTTCAACTTTTCGTCAGCACGTCGGAGCTCTTTTTGTCACCTCTCTGTTTGTGCTTGAGCTCAAACATGCATCCGTTTCCCAGAAATCACTATCATGACTTCCAGGAAAAGAACTATGTGGCACCCAGTCATCATAGCTCGGGCTCTTTTTGACTGACATGTTTTGGATCGGAGCTGCTGACGGTGAACGTCATTAGCAGGCACTGAAAACTGTCAAATATGTCACTGCAACATATTGTTGCTGTTCTATCTTATCATAGTCATAAATATTTGCACTGTTTTCGGAAAGAAATAATGATGACAGCAAACATGAACTCAAATAGATGACCATTTCAAGGTCTGTTAACAAAGGTTAGCGCCCGTCGGGGGGACTTTCACTGGGAACTTTAACGATTGACTTTTCTAGACAGGAAAACACAACAGCGAGAACAGACTGAGGTGAAAAGTTGTAAATTCTCAGGTGTTAAACTTAAACAAATTCAAAACGCCACATATGTCTAAATCAAAACTACATCCAACATTTAAACATACTAACACGGTACAAAATACAGGTTTACCCGACATAGAAGGACACAGATGAGCAACAAAAACAAAATAATCGCAAATGTTGTGCATCCTTAAATCACACATGCCGACATACAGCAGCCGCCTCATCTCGATGGCGGTTGTCAGGCTCTCTTCTTCCTGCATTTGATTTGATTTGATTCTCAGCAGTAACTTTAAATCTCTCTAAACACACATGAACAGCAACAGGATAATAGGTGCATTCATGTTGAGCTGTCTGTTACATTTTATTGCACAATATTAATAATGATGAAGCTTTATTTCTAGTTGAAACAGTCAATTGTAACGTGTTTAAAGACGTTATGCACGCGTCCACAACCACTAAGAGAATCAGACTTTAGAACCAAAACAGCAAATGACGATGACATGAAGCCTTATAGATGACCTTCCTGCTGAAGGAATCCTCCTCCCGGTTTCTTCTGTCGTGAAACTGACCTCAGCCATCTCGCTTTAACTTATCGGAGTCGTAGGTTCAAAAATATGTCCATAAATCTGTTGAGGCCTATCAACATCTGTCTTCGATTCTTTCCCTTTTTCTCCAACCACCACCAACAACAACCCCCAAAACACACGTTCACACACATGGGCAGAGTGTACAGGGAAGCTGAGTAGTAGAAGTACAAGACGTACAAGAATATGTTGCATAAAAATGCTCAATACTGCAAAACCACAAGTATTATGACGCCACGTGAGCAGCACATGTACAATAATAAATCAATACTATCTGGTTTGTTTATTGACCAAATGTCTTCCTGCCCCCTGCTGTATAATAACAGAAACAATACTGCACCAAAAATGTTTGAAATGTGTGGCGTTTTTTAGGTTAATGTGTTTATTTTGACATATACAGTAACAGGATTGCTTTGATGTGATTGTGTCTGCCTTCTCAGCATTACATCCTTGCATTCGGTGGCATCATCGCAGTCCCGCTGATCCTGGCCGAGCCCCTCTGCATAAAGGACAACAACGCCGCCAAAAGCCAGCTCATCTCCACCATATTCTTCGTGTCGGGTTTATGCACGCTACTTCAAACAGCAATCGGCACCAGGTAACGCCCTCATTTTCTCACAGCACCAGTGAACCGTGAAGAAGCAGGTCATACATAAGTAAAGACAGAGAGGTTTCCACATGATCTTTATCTACCGACATGTGACATTTAACAACTTCTGCTTGTGTGTGATCTTATTAAGGTACTCTAACATCTGTGTAATGGTTTGAATCAGTGTGTGCATGTTCATATCTTAAGTAGGGCTGTCAGTCAATTTATGGCAGGTACAAACTGAGGGAAAGACACACTTAATAATGTCTCCAAGATGGAGGAAACTCACATACATTTTCTCTCTCTGAATATTTTACACTGATGATGAGGAGGAAGTAGTTAAATCTTTATTGAGGATTAGGCAGTCCAACTCTTGCCCTACATGCACTGCCTCCTTCCAGTATTTCCTACACGGGTTTCATGCCCAGACAAAGCAGTACTAAGCTGTATTTGAATGAAACCACAGCTCAGCTCATGCAGAGATGCCTGTGCTGGTTTATGTGGTGTCAAAGTTTTTTTTTATGGAGATGTGAAGCTCTTTGACACTTCAATAAGAACATCCTTCTGAAAGTGATGCATCAATCTCTATATTTTATGAGAGCTCTCAGGCACAGAGCAGCTACCTCCCACACATATACAGGACCTTACAATACAGTTCAAGGCTCCACACACACACTCTTTCTTGCCCCATCACCACTGTTGTAACCATAAGCCTGAGCAAATAGTCACAGTAAGGCTTTTGTTCTCCACCTACACAGTTTGGCAAAAGCTAAAAGGGACAATAATTGGATCCCAGCAAACACGTTGACATTGAATAATAAGTAGGTTAATCTTTATTTTCATTGTACCTGTGAAATGAACCCTTGCAAACTGTGGTATGGTGTGCTTTGTGAAATGAAAGAAAGGATAAGACGTACATCCAGGGAAACACAACAAAAGCAATAAATACTGTACAACATTTGCAGAGACAAAATGTCAAAATGCATTTATTATACGAGGATTTAAAACGGAAAAATTTAAATCTGAGAGAATGAAATATAAGCAAAGAGGAAAATTGCTTTTGCATCGATATTGCTTTTGCTTCCTGAGTGAATCACAGTCTATACAGCTCTCTATTCAGACTCACCCTGAGAAGATCCAGCTCATTCTCGTCTGCAGAGACTCTGACCTCTGACCTTACTGACCTGCAGGTTGCCGATCCTGCAGGGTGGGACCTTCAGTTTCATCACTCCAACTCTGGCTATTCTTGCTCTGCCTAAGTGGCAGTGCCCGGCCGCAAAACCACCTGTGATGCTGTCCATGCAGCTGCAGAACAGCACCAACGCGCTACAAATGGAAAGTTCTGATGAGGTCTGGATGTCACGAATGCGTGAGGTATGTGAAATATCCACCCGGGTCGCCTTCTGGATGTTGTCAGTAAGGCTGATTCTCAGTGCCTTGCGTGCCCCTAAGGTGAACCCAATCCGTTACCTTAGCAGTGCTAATGAATTTAGGGGGAACGATGACGATCCTGTATCATATTTTCACACCTTAATCTTTGTATGCTGAAAGAAACAATCACATGGTTCACAAGATTCACTTTATCTCTACATGTGCATCCAGACAGATCACACAAAATGTACCAATTTGAGATGAGAAGCAAGAAATTTCTGCAAGTATTGAACTTTAAACTCGATATGTATTTAATGTTCGGATCAAGGTTATTAAATATCCGTATTTTTCCGTATTTTTTATTATTATTTTGTTTTGACTTTGTTTTAATTAGTTTTTAAAGCAGATTTGGTTTTGGTTTAAAAAGTATTGTGGAATAAAAACACAATATACAGAAAAATCACAATTCAATTCACAAATATGTCAACAGTCTACACAAGATGCAGCATTGAAATGTGCAAAATGTGCATAAATCTGCTTCTGAGTTGAGATGTAGGTAGGTGTGCAAGGTAAAAATGACACATCTAGCTTTTGTTACTTATATCATTAGTTATTTTCATTTGTTCAATCAAATTTTACCAATTTTGTTTGAAATTGAAGAGCATAAAAACAAGAACGTCATAATTTTTGTATTTAACTTTGTATTTAAGAAAGACACATTTAGACACCATTTATGTGCTATAGGACCAACAAAAAAAAAGACATATGTACTGTATCAAAATTGATTTTCCTTTGACTCGCTATCCACAGATCCAGGGGGCCATCCTGGTGTCGTCTCTGCTTCAGATCGTCCTGGGGTTTACGGGGCTGGTGGGCTTTGTATTAAAATATATCGGTCCACTGGCTATCGCTCCCACGATCAACCTCATTGGCCTGTCGCTGTTCATCGAGGCTGGCAAGAAGTCTGGAGGCCACTGGGGAATAGCCGCGCTGTAAGTGCAAAGTGTTTTAATACAATAGTTTATTACACAAAAAAGGAAAAGGAATACTTTCTTATATAGATATGGATAATGCAGACTAAAACAAATGGTTTCCAAGGGGATGAGGAAATTACGGATGCACTGTGCTAACCAAGCTAGTATAGACGTAGCTGTTCATAAAAGTTAACATTTTGATTGTCTAAAAAAGTCTTGTTCAGCATTTAGTTGTTCTAGAAGACCCTCTAAGGAGTCGGTCGTTCAGTTTCACCCTTAAGTACTTCCGGCTCCAAAACGCCAAGAATAGCGACGTTCAAATCCAAGATGGCACCGGCCATTTTTCACAGTCTATGGATCCACCCTCTCTTACAAATATGGTCACTTCTGGCTCCGAAAAAAACAAGATGACGGCAGCCAAAATGCAAACTCCTTGCTTTAAGTAGTAGTCCACAAGCCAATGGGTGATATTACGTTTTTATACAGTCTATGCTTTCACCACAAGGACAACGTATACATCTCTATTACCTTCGTTCGCAGAAGAGGTACTGTCCTGTAAACTCGTAGTTTTGTGTAATTGAACAAATCTAATCTAATGAAATCTAATCCAGCAAGCACTAGGTAGCTGCTTTGTGTTTGGTTAGTTATAGTCCACAATAGTTTTTTGAGAAAACACACACACACACACACGTTTTTCGGGAGACATTACATTGACTTACATTCATTTCCTGGATACTTATCCTAACCTTAGCCATAACCACCACATGCCTAACCCTAACCCTTAACTTTAAAGTCTTCACCCTCAAATTAATGATTCAGTGGACTTGCGTTTTACCTCCATAAGGGGGTTGTGAGTCACCACAACATGACCGTGTAAACAGATTTACATCCCCACAACACGAGAAAGGTTCAGCACGTCCACCTCCTTGTGCCATATAAGGATGGTAATCACTTGTATCCTTCTTAGCCCCACTGCCCTGCTCCATCTCAGGATATCCAGCAGCTTACAGGAGCAGACAAGGGCCGCTTGTGGTTATAATTCAACTCTGCCTGTGCGGAAAAAGTAAATAGGAGGATCCCTTTATAAAACATGATTAGTATTAACAGCAAAGATATTTGTTGACATTTGTTATTCAACACTGTAAGCGTAATGACAATCCACAAGGCCTTGTCCCTGGAGCAAATGCACTGAAAATCCCTTTAAAGATAACATTAACTTCAGTAAGAAGCTCCAGGACAGATGTAGTGGAGACCTTAAACTTGGCCTTAAACCTTTTTTTCTCTGGACAATCTAGTTTTGTCACAGTTTCTCTGATGTTCACAAAGTCAAAGTCTTTAATTAGGTTGCCTTTGGTCTTGCACAATGACAAAATGCATCCTGTTTTATAGCAATAAGCTGTTCAATTTTCTTATCATTGTCATCTACTTAGGTCTGATGTTCCTTGGTCTTGAAACCAATGATTTTACTGTTAGAAGGATGGTAGACGTAAGCACTTCCCAGTGTGCCTCAACACCAGCGGGGTACTCTGATGGCAGTCCCTGCCATGTTCCTGATGTTCAACCTCGGGCAGATCAGGTTAATCCTCTTATGCATAAGTCTAAGAGCCATAGAGGTACAAAGACTGATCATAGCTCTGGTGACAGGTACATCATGCCTGTCCCCGGCTCGGGCAATGATGTAGTCAAAATGCCGATTTTTTTGTAACGGGGATGCTTCCGGGATTGGATCTTCCTTCAGGATACCTGATCCAGGATTCCTTTACATCCCTCAATGAGGACAAATAGATGATGTAGATCATTAATATCATGATTCAATAAGCTTTTATTATTTCTAGTAACATTTGCCTAATAGACCTTTCTAAATGTCCACCATGCTGCAAACGTTCCCACCGAAATAACATGCAACATGGGGCACTCGTATTTCACAGTATTTCATAAACAGTGTTTTTATTGGACAGCATGAAGTGATTCATACACAGCATGAAATGCCATTAAAGTCCAGGGAAGTATTTTATATTTTATATTACGTTCCCATGGCCACTTTTTGCCACATGTACGCTATTAGTTAAAATGACATTATTTAACTTGCCCCTACCACACACAAAACATATAACTGTAATATGTGTCACGTTGAAACACAATCACAGCATTAACCGTAGGTGAACGGAGACCTTGGGGGAAGCAACTGTGAGTGACACATTTGGTCCTGTCATATGTTCTCCCACAGCACGGTCTGTCTGATCCTCCTGTTCTCTCAGTATCTCAGCAAAGTGGATGTTCCAATGATCGCTTACAAGGATAAGAAGTGGAAGGTTTTCCAGTATCCACTCTTCAAGCTGTTCTCCGTGAGTTGTCAACGTTATCCAGATCTCACACATTAAGTTTGTCATCATGATATTTTCATTTCAGGTCCTTTTGGCCCTTAAAACCTGTTTATAACCTTCCTGTCTTCCTTCAAAACTAAATATTTTAATGATCCAGTATCAAAGAAACATCTGTTAACTCTGTAAAGAAAATGTTGCTTTCATTTCATGCCATTGTTAGAGTAAGATCTGTTCAAAGTCACTTTTTATTCTACATAATTGACGTTTTAAAGAGACATGAAGAGAAAATGGGTTCGTACAGAAGGCCTGTGGACAAGATGTGTCAAGCTGGTTGCATGACAAAAAAAACCTAACTTCTTAGAAATGTATACTATATAATAGTGAAAAGGTCTTTTTCTTTTCAGAATTGAGGGCCTTTTCTTGGATTGTTTGTCTTGAGCAGTCACAGCCCCTGTCAAACCCTTTTGTGAGATTTGGGAGCCCCATTTCTTAACCATTCAAGACACTCTAATACAGTCTCATTTACTGCCTGTCAAGAAAATCGCCTGTGTTCGTATGAATGCTTTTTAACGTTTATTTATCCAAGGATGGGTTTTAGCCAAGCACGTATGCTCCTTCTCTGCCCTGATTTACATACATATTTCCTGTAGACCCCACGTAAGATCTGACAAGCACAATCAACACTGTATACTGCTTAAAATATAAAACTTATATTTCCTTACTCACCTGCATATCTTGCACAGAGGAATGTTAATGAAACCTTCCTTCAAAAAAAAAACAGAAAAAAACCCCAATTTGTTCTCTTCAACAACAGCCAAAATAAATACTCTTAGTAGTCAGTGATGTGTTGAAGCTCCTGGGTGTGAATTTGTGTTCAAAATTAATATGTTTTTCGCTAAAGGTTTAAACTACAGTAAACCTTGCAGAAGCATGCAGAAGAGAACTTGAAGACCTTTGAGTCAGTTTGGCTTCGGGGTTCAGTCTTTAAAATGATTTCTGTATGACACTTCTACACATTTGGCAGAATGACTCACATCTTTTGGAAGCCAACTAAACCAAAAAAAAAAAGCCCTGTTGATCTTTCAGTAAACATGTTGGGTTTTTTTTTAATAGCTATTCATCATTATTTGTTGTCCATCATCAAATACACAAAACATAAAAAGGAGTACTTTTTAGCGTGAAGGAATGAAGCCAGGGATTATATAGCAGCATAGAAAAAGCCCAGCAGTGTATGAGGCTAGTCAACACACAGTCTCTTGCCAAGTCCTATTTGTCACATTTGTCATCAAGTGAACATATAATGCATGACAAAACTTGGCTGTCAAACCATATTCGGTGTATACTTTGTAGTTTAATTATGTCTCTTCCATGGATAGCGCCCAATTCATCTTGTACTTGGATGCTATAGGCGAAAGGTTCACAAAACCAGATCCTATAATTAAAAACCAAGGTAATATAATGAATACAGTTTGCATGCATGTTCTGTGCCTTCGACCTACTGTTCGTCTTCAAAAGAGGAACTCTGCGTTCCCATGCAATCGTTCTACAAATGCAATCATGCATATTGGTTCCCAGGGTTTGTTGCAGCCTCATGTTTAATGCAAATACAGTAATGGCATGTATTACTACATTAGATCATAATCTAGTACTGTATTTTAGTATTTCAACTCACAACAGACGTATTAAAAAAAACAGAGACATTTTTTATTGTACTTAACAGTGCATCCCGTTAACACACATTAAAATGTTGCACTGACCTGCAACCGTATTGTTTTGTATTTCTCATCCCATCCCTGTTTTTTTGTTTTTATCTGTTTTCCTGTGCGGCACGGTGCAGCGTTGTACCGCCGCAGTACAATGACAATCAAGATGATTCTGATTTCAATCATTTAGGCTTTGTTCGGGATGTGTGGCGGGTGGCTGGTCTGCTTCTTACTGACCATCTTTGACGTCCTGCCTTCAAAATCTGATGAATACGGCTACTCGGCCAGGACCGACATCAGCCTGGACGCTGTGACAAACTCCCCGTGGTTCCATGTGCCTTACCCAGGTCAGTGTGCACATCTCACTCTTTTAACATGGTCACCAGAGAGTGGTTTCTCTCCCTTTATGCTTTATATATGGATGCACATATTTTTGTTCATGGAACATGTGTTTATATACTTTGGGTACATCAGTGCCGCATCAGTTGTGCTACTAAAGAACAAGTTAGATCAGTCAGTTAATGCTGTCATTAATGTCAGACTTTGTGATTTGGCTTCTGAAATTGTTTTGATTGTATTGCGCTCCTCGCTTTAATTTTTTTTGTTGGCAAACAGAGAACATTCTATAATTCACATGCACAACTTCTTTTAATGATCTGCCAAAACATTGCTAAATCTCTCGGAGCGAATTAATTGCATTGATTGCTTGAAGTACAGCTCTTGACATCTTTGATCACAGTGGGTATATTAAATGATGTGTTTTCATATACGCAGCAAGACACTGAACATATTGAGAATAGTCACGTAAACGGGGAGCAACTCATGCAGGATTTGCATCTGCGTGTGTGCTGCAAAAACTTCCACAACCTTTGGGCTCTTTTTCAAAACATACAAACAAGAGTAATTATTTTAGCAATTCAACGTTTGCATTATTCATTAAGTGTAAATGGTTGTGAATTCAAGATATTTATCACATCAGCAACAGCAATATGAACTCAAAGCCCTTTTTTAATCTGACAGGTATTAATTAATCATTTTCAAATTAGATCTTAGCCGGTTTGACAGTGATCACACGAATACTGTTAACGTTACTCCTCAGCTGTCCTGTCGATGAGGCAGAGCTGACGTATCTCTGTCACATGAATCAAATTCATGACAAGGGAATCTAATCACTGAGAACTGGTATTTGAGGTGTGTTTTATGAATATAAACCCATGTATTTTTGTTTACGTGTGTCTTGGTGCATTTCTGTGTGAGAGCATGTTCTTCTTCATTTAAGCCATGTATCTGCAGCATCATCCTGAGACTAATAAATAAAAATTCTAAGAAATTTAACCAATGAAAGTCAGGCATTGCTTTTCAACGATGCTTCAAGAGAATTATTTAAAAAAATAAACTCATGAAACAGGCCTGGACAAAAATGATGGTACCCCTAGAAAAGATTGAAAATAATGTGACCAAAGGGACATGTTAATTGAAGGTGTGTCCACTAATTAGCATCACATGTCTCTACAAGCAGTAATCAGTCAGTGGGCCTATATATAGGACTACAGGTAGTCACTGTGCTGTTTGGTGACATGGTGTGTATGACACTCAACATGGACCAGATGAAGCAAAGGAAAGAGTTGTCTCAGGACATTAGAAAGAAAATTATCAACAATCATCTTAAAGGTAAAGGCTATAAGACCATCTCCAAGCAGCTTGATGTTCCTGTGACAACAGTTGCACATATTATTCAGAAATTTAAGATCCATGGAACTGTAGCCAACCTCCCTGGACGTGGCCACAGGAGGAAAATTTATGACAAATCAAAGAGAAGGACAATACGAATGGTAACAAAAGAGCCCAGAAAAACTTCTAAAGAGGTTAAAGGTGAACTTCAAGCTCAAGGAACATCAGTGTCAGATCGCACCATCCGTCGTTGTTTGAGCCAAAATGGACTTAATGGGAGACGACCGAGGAGGACACCATTGTAGAAAACAAGTCATAAAAAAAGCCAGACTGGAATTTGCCAAACTACATGTTTCTGGGAGAATGTCCTATGGACAGATGAGACAAAAATGGAACTTTTTGGCAAGGCACATCAGCTCTATGTTCACAGACGAAAAAATTAAGCATATAAAGAAAAGAACACTGTCCCTACTGTGAAACATGGAGGAGGCTCTATTATGTTCTGGGGCTGCTTTGCTGCATCTGGCACAGGGTGTCTTGAATCTGTGCAGGATACAATGAAGTCTCAAGACTATCAAGGGATTCTAGAGAGAAATGTGCTGGCCAGTGTCAGAAAGCTTGGTCTCAGTCGCAGGTCATGGGTCTTGCAACAGGACAACGACCCAAAACACACAGCTAAAAACACCCAAGAATGGCTAAGAGGAAAACACTGGACAATTATCATTACATATTGTCTGAGGCTGCAGCTGCAGCAACTTTAAATGAATTTTCTACCAGATACATTTCAGTTCATCCACAATCCAGGAAAACAGATTTCAGGGAGGACAGATGAGTTTATTTACTTAAAATCTTTCCAAATGTTAAGAAATAAAATCTCGGCATGAGATTTGGATCTGTTTTGTCTCCATTATCCATCTTCTCACAGATGTGCCGCTGCTTGTCTATAAATCGCTTGATGGTTCAAGAGCAAAAAAAAGAGAACCTTCTTGTCCTTGAATAAATATGGAACAATCAATTGTTGGTGATAGACAGAGCTGAAACAAACAATATATTTAAAATATGCTATGATTATGTATACATGTGTTAAAGCTAATGTCTGTGTATATTTCTGAAGGTCAATGGGGTATGCCTACGGTGAGCGTGTCTTCGGTGTTGGGCATGATGGCCGGCGTCTTGGCGTCTACCATGGAGTCCATCGGCGACTACTACGCTTGTGCTCGTCTGTCCGGTGCCCCTCCTCCTCCGACACACGCTGTCAACAGAGGTATTGCTGTAGAGGGTATCGGCTGCATCCTGGCTGCTCTGTGGGGAA
Organism: Pampus argenteus; assembly: GCA_036937835.1. Taxonomy (NCBI): domain Eukaryota; kingdom Metazoa; phylum Chordata; class Actinopteri; order Scombriformes; family Stromateidae; genus Pampus; species Pampus argenteus. The sequence goes on from CM072869.1 coordinate 2,887,812, forward strand.
CTGGAAATGGCACCACCTCTTACAGCCAAAACATTGCTGCACTTGGCATCACCAAGGTATCATCACATTGTAATAATGTATATACCCTGACAGACAACTGCTTGTCACTTCATGTCTGGTTAACTGCCCTGCTGCTGTCTTACCTGTCAGTGCAGGTACATTACAACAAAAACTCAAGTGGAAGATTAACCCTCAGGGCTCATATCCTAACCAGAAAGTTTTATGGGTTTCTATCATCATGGTTTGTTAAGGGTGTAGATTATTTTTTATGGTCCAAAGGTGATAGAGTTTTGGGGCCTGTTTGACAGAAATATGTCATGTTATTTCCAGACTTTATTACAGTATATTTATGTACATACATGTTGCTGTTTTGACCACAACTCTCTGAAAAAGAGATTTATGCCTTAGGAGGCCGCCTTGGTTACATGAAGGGCAAATAAAAGTAGAGATCAAATATTCCAAAAACAGACACAACCATGATTCAGGGATTATTAAAGCAGCATGTTTCTCTGGACAAGGATTTATAACTACCTCCAGGGGGTAGAAGTTAGAAGAGCTACAGACTAACAGGGATCAAACATGATTTTTGGTTATTTGTCTTGTGATACAATAAATGGGGAGAAGGAGCCTATATTTCTGGATGATTTATTGATTTGATTTTTTTGTGCTGCAGTTGAGCTGTTGACCAGTGTCAGATCATTTAAATGATGTCAAATGGTGTCATTGTCTTTAGAAGATAAATTACGACGATCTGATGTTTTTTGACATCACATAGGTAGTCAGTGGTTCTAATGGGCAGGTAGATTTTATAATGTGATGAGATATATATATATATATATATATATATATATATATATATATATATATATATATATATGTATATATATATATATGTGTATATATATATATGTGTATATATATATATATATATATATATATATATATATATATATATATATATATATCCCAAGAGAAGCATGTACACAGAAAATTAAATTGGTCCCAAAACTGACCCCTGAGGGACACCATACTTGACAGGACAAAAAGACGTCTAGTAGTTATTAAATGAGACACAGAACCGCCTGTTTGACGGGTATGAAGAGAACACAGCTGTATCAGAACGTTGTGCAGCGCTAAGGTCCAGAAGAACACGGACTGAGCACATCCTGTCATTAGTCACCCTAAGAAGAACTGACAGCAGACAGGACCCAATAAATTCAATGACTTTGTTAGCACAATTTCTAAAAGTTCAGACAAGTAAATGATGGTTATATATAACAGAAGCAGTCAGTATTTTACCTGAGGAGAAAAAAATCTCAGTGCTTTTTGTGCATGTGGTCCGAGAGCAGATACATTTGATTCAGTCTGACACTGGTATGAGTTACTTTGAGATGTGTACCGTATATCCTCATTCCTGTTTCACATTCTTTTTGCAAGATGCTAAGAGATTATTCTGATGAATTACACTCTGAGGAAATTGACGTACTATTAAAAACAACAGCCACTCATCTGCTTTGTTTTAGCAACTCTGTGTGACGTGAAAACAATGCATTTTTTTGTGTATACACAGAGAATATAGTATACAGTTTATAGCGAATGTAAACTGTTGGAATTTAAACCACCTGGTTTTAGAAACCATCATCCAAAGAGAAAGACACACTGAAATTATCATACTTCATATGTCAAACTTCTGCCATATCTTGTTAAATAATTGCTTGTTTTAAAAGAATATATATATATACATTATATATTCGCATTATCATAACATTTAAATTAAATTTGTGTTTTTATGCAGCATGTCACTGGAATGGTATGTATAACGTAGGACTAAATTAAGGTTTGCCAGTCTGTTTTGGATAAAACAATAGTTTCCTCTAAAAACTAAAACTGCTTCTCAGGCTGGTTTAATCCATCCTATATGCTTTGGATATCATATGATACTTTTATGCCAGGTTGGAAGCAGACTGGTCCTCCAGACAACCGGGATTTTGATGATTGTCCTGGGAATCTTTGGGAAGTTTGGAGCAGTTTTTATCACCATCCCAGACCCTGTTATTGGAGGCATGTTCCTGGTTATGTTTGGAATGATTGCAGCAGTGGGGATATCAAACCTCCAGGTAAAAACATTTAAGTATTATCACAAGTCATATTATTATCCAAAGCACCTGCTGTCTTTACCTCCATGGACGATTAAGGTTTAAGACCCTTGAAACGTCCACTTTGCTTAGAGGTCCTTAAAATTGAATCTCTGCTGGATCCAGAGATGCTACTGTGCCATTGACCCTGTGATCTAAAAGACAAGCAAAGACTCCTTAGGGATCAAAAAAAAAAATCTAAACGCTTAAAAAGTAAGCCACATGCATAGATAGGACTGCAAACAATCAGTGCTGCATGCATATTTCACGTTACCGGTGCTTTGGGGGTTGATTGAGTACATGATGCTTCCATATGTATCTCATAAGGACAGTGATACATAAGGACAGTGTCTCATAAGGACAGTGATACACATTTGTGGGAAACAGTCCAAGCAACAGGCAACAAGGGGAGCTTGAGTCAACTGTAATCCTATTTCCTGGCATGAGCTATTTCTATGTGATTAAAAGAGGAGTGCGAGGGCAGATATACAACACTGCCCATTGATACAAAGATGACAGTATTTTACATGATTACCATTAAAATATAATTTTATTGGGCTGGTTGAAATGTTCCTATATCCGTTGTATCGCTAAGGTGAACACATCAGGTTTTAGGGTTAATATTGTCCCTGAGACATGTGGTAAGAAAATATTAACAGGGTCTGTATACGTTTATCACTTAGAAGGGAAATAACTGTATTGAGCAAGTAGTACCCAAATAAAAATGTGCAGTATTTATCATATTAAACATCTTCAGAGCAGAAATCTGACATAAACATTTGAGGGAAACCTAATATTTTACACTGCTACATTTTCATTGCTGTTTTTTTAGTTTCATATTTTAACTGTTAAACCGTTAAAATGTCTCAAACTTGAAACATGTATTTTCTTCTTTTTCCAAATTCCAAGCAGCAGGGAGTCAGAGGGTGTGTAGTAAAAATACTGAAAAAATAAATACTGAAACCTTGAGTGATTAATGTGTCAGCCAGCCCCACACAGACTATGTAATTTGCCCAGAAAGTGTTTCTTTTATTAGTCTAGGAGAAAATCAACCATGATACTTGGATTTTTATGTCCATATTCTATATACAGCATGAGTCTTACTCACAGTGTCAAAACCATGTGCGATCTAGAGTATGGTGGCATATATACAAAATAATTTTATTTTGTTTGCAATGACGTGGCGCTCAGATTTAGCTCAAAATATGGAGAGAAAACTCTGGTATCACGATTCGGTTTTTCAGAAAGTCTAGATACACAAAAACAAGCAACAATGAAAATTAATAGAAGCGAAGCTGGAGTCAGAAGTAGGGCAGGACCTCTGCTCTTTATTGACTACTGTGTTCACCTCCTTTAGTTATAATGTATCATTGTCCTTTTGAGTAATGGGACAAGAAAAATCTTGTTTCTTTCCAATTTAATCAGCTGGGGCAAAACAACAAAATAATAGTTTGCATCTGAGAGTCAATAAACCAATTTAAACAAATTTGTATCACACAATCTCTCTCTGTGTCTACATTCACCTCTCTTTCTTTCTTTCTTTCTCTCTCCAGTATGTGGACCTTAACTCCTCCCGTAACCTCCTCATCCTTGGCTTCTCTACGTTCAGCGGCCTCGTCTTACCTACCTGGTTTCATTCCAATCCCGGCATCATTGACACAGGTAATTCATGTCATGGATACTCTCTTATAAACTGGGAACAAATGTCAAGATTATTAAAAAACCTAAAAGACTCGACAAGTCGCGTATAACGACTGTTACGACGGACAACATACAAACAGAAACAGAAATCCATCAGAAACTGTTTTCCTGCTACTTTATGGTACAGTTTGAATGAAAAAGGCAGAGAAACAAAAGGAAACACACACGATTTTGATGAGGATGGAGAGACACTGTACAGAGAGGGATGCTGAGCTGTGTGTGTCTGCATCACAACCCGATTAACTGGATCACTAACCCGCCAAACACCCACACCTGTTGTTTACTTAGTACGTCCACACACCGGCAGTGTCCTGATGCACGTTAACTCATCTGAAGACGTCACTGTCCTGTTTTCCAGCATTGACACGATGCCCCAGAACAGCAGCAGCTTGGATCCGTATGTCCTGCATACTGTGCATCGCTTATTCTTCCCATTGCAGCTGATGTGTGTGTTGCACTTTTACCAAATACTGTATGATTTTATCTGGTGACTGTCAGTACCATGCAGTCCAAACCAAGAAACACAGACCTGGAATGTGTGTTCACGCCTTACCCGCATACTGTATACTCGCTCATTTTTACTTCTTCATTCTTCTTCTCTAAACAAAGACAGAATCAATAAGCGGTGCCAGAAGGAGCGATATGGTCCTCTGAAGCTGTGCTCCCACTGCTTCACTTACAGATTACTCATGAAAAGTGGCAGTGGTTCTGCCAGCCTAAGCTGCTAAGGCCAAGGTGTTCAAATCCCACAGGCCCAGATGGCATACATTTGGTTACCATTGGTCTTTAACCTAGATTTTAAAATGGCAAGGAGAGCGTTTTTTAATACGTTTAGCTAATTCTAAAAAAGTACACTTGCTTTTTAGGTTAACTAGACAGTTAAAGGTTGGAAACGTCAGTCGGTTTGTAGCTCAGCTGTTCGGCAATCGGGTCAAACCGCATTTGGTCCAGTTGGGTGTACTGCAGTTCAGCCTGTAAGGGGCACTAGTGGGACTTTAGCATGTTATCAGTTGTGTTATAAGGCTCTGGGTGTCATATTTATTTATAGATTAAGTAGGTGTTGTCAGTCGCTTTGAGAGTGTAACTGAATAGGTGATTCAAAGAGGCTTTTCTTGATTATGCATGAGGAACAGGTATAGTACCGACGGGTGCGTGCGGCGTGTTAGTTATTATCAAAAGAGGAACAAGTTGATTCTTCAAAAACAACAGCATGGACACAATGAAACGACTCCACCGGGATCACTCCTCATATGCTTTTTAAATAAAATACTCATTTTTAGACTGGCTTTTATTTTTAACGTTGCTTTTATCATATTTAAAAGAAGACAACAAATCACTCAAAAACACTTTTGTCATTTGTATGTCACTCTGGACAAAAAGTAAAGTTGGAAAGGGGTTGTAACAAAGTGTGATACGATGCAGCACAGGTGACAAGGGGCAAAGCTCTTACACATCACCACCCGGGTTTAATCCCGGTTTAATCTGGGTTGAGTGGAACCTCTGGGTTAGTTGTGTGTTCTGGTTAACACAAATGGCAGTCGTTGCAAGTGAAAAGATGGTGGATTATGTCAGGTAGGAAGAGGGAAACCAGAAGAAAACAGAAAAAAAACTAAATTGCGGAGAAAAAGAGTGAAAATGTAAACAAACAACAAAAAAAAGTGTGTTTTGAACATTTTAGATCTTCAATACGTTGAATAAACAACCGTATACGCAACAGGTAGCAACCAATTACGTTAATCCAGCCATTAAACATTAATCCACCAAATTAAATTGGAACATGTGGAGCCTGTCTGATCAATTGCAGGTTTTAGAACCAATCAGAGATCAATCAATAAGCTATCAGCTGATGATTTCCCCCGCTTTTGATGACCAATTGATCGTCAGTTGGAGGGTCTCTGCGGTCACCTCCTATTAAGTGCCATCAAAAGAGCAATCTTTAAGATTAAACAGCTCTTCCCTGCAGACATAAGACCTTGATCCCATGAGTCATGTGATGCGAGTGTATCCCAGGAGAGCGCTAATCCAGAGTTCAACACTGGGCATGAGGGTTTGTCTGGGTCTCTCAGGTCTAGGCTGCTTACCTCCCAATCCTCTTGGCTAGCCTCCATGTCACTGACTGTAATCTGCCAGGCTCAGATAAAGCACCCTTGCCCTACAGTCTCAACACTCATCTGATAGCTCCACACAGGAAGACGCCTGACAGTGGTCTTTGTAAACAAACTGCTGCCCGTCCAGACGTCTTTAGATGTACAAGGCTGTGGGTCTTAAAAATCAGTCGGCGCCTTGAACTTTTGACTGCTGCCAGAAAATGTGTGTGCGTTTTGCCTGTGTGTGTGTGTGTGTGTGTGTGTGTGTGCTCTTTGAACAAGAGTGTGTTCAGAGTCAAACTACGTCAGTGCTATTTGCAATTCTTGATTCAATTCGATACAACTTCATTAGGCAGTTTATTGCCAGAGGGGCATTATGAGCGCGGGGCACCGGACATGCAGGCATTCACATATTCAATGGCGCTCTGTATATGCTGGTAGTAACACATGCCGTATGAAAGGCCAACTCTGATTCAGGAAATTGGATTGCCACAGTGTTCTGGTGATTACAGAGGCTGCCCCTCAGCCACCAAGCAACCTTCCTGAGTCCAAATATCTGTGACATCTCTGGACCTGCAGCCTTCACAGGACTCTTTGTGAAGTCCCGCTGGCTTAATGCTTTCCATTATCCTGGCTCCATGTGGCCTTTAGGAGAGCTCAATGCAAACCACCAGCAAAGTCTTCTCTCTAATCTATCACTCATCTTTTACATCACTTCAAAAGTGTTGTAAATACAAAGATAAGGTCAAGGCTCATATATTTTATAACCCAGCCATATAGATATGTTTCATTTTGCTTGGCCAGATCTAAGATTACTGCCTATTGTTTAAAGAGCTGGAAATTTATATTTTAAGACTTTTGAAGACTGTTCACACTGCGGTTTGTGGATTATAAGGAATAAATGAGATACTGTTATGATGGTGCCCCTTGGATTTTGAACACTTCCCCACCTCATGATTCACATCCGAGCTTAAGCGCCGACGCAGGAAACCAGACTAATCAAAGTGAAATGTAAATTCATCCTCCTGCTCCCACATTTCACTCTCTCAGTATGTGCACTGAAGACTTCAAGTTTCCACATCCTACTCGTGTTAGTTGCACCACAAATGACTCCAAACTACTTTTTTTCTATTAAGTTATACAAAAAAAAAAAAAAAAACATCACGTGCCTGTGATTTACATATATGTCTCAAAGGGTTTCATCACACATAGACGAACAAGAAGCAGGTATGTCATTGATCAGACAGATAGGAGCCGGACCCGTATGGATTTGCTGTTATCCTGTCCTACAGGATTTACTGTCAGTTACTGTTGGTTTTGGTCTGGGAGAGCTTGTATTTCTTTCATTTTTAATAGGCTGAACCTTAACCTCCGACCTCTGTGTAGAGGAGGCGCAAGAGCAAAGAAAATCTCCCTGTGCAATTTATAGTTGACACGCTGTTATTTCACAAATCACTGAAGGGTGTGAGAAATGACATTTTAATGTGTTTTCTTTTTGTGTTTGAAGGAATAAAAGAGCTGGATCAAGTGATTGTAGTGCTTTTCACCACACACATGTTCATCGGAGGTTTCTTCGGGTTTATCCTGGACAACACCATTCCAGGTTGGACAAAATCTCACCGTTACCAATCAATAAACAATGAAATGAATCAATATCTGCTAACCCTGACTTTTCTTCTTTAAGGCACTGACAAAGAGAGAGGCATCAACAACTGGCGGGACAAGGTTCAAGAAGGAAGCAAAAACATGTGTGACCAGTCGTGCTATGATATCCCTTTCTGCAACCGTGTTTTTAAGCGGTTTCGATGTTTCCAGTACCTGCCTTTCCTTCCGTCTTATGAGACCAATCAGTAGGGCTCGTTCAAGTAATCAAGTGTTGACTCCCATTGACGTTGGCCTGTTAGCCCTTATAAAGACAAAAAGGAAAAGATAAAACACTGAAACGTTGTTGGCAGGAATGTTTACAGGACATTATGTTGTTTGAATTGGTTCTACTTTTTGACATAAAACCCTCATTGTGACGAGACAGGGTTCCTCCCACAGTCCAAAAAAACATGCTGGTTTGTTGATTGGATAATAAAAATGTTAAATTTAAGTTTTTGCTTTTATAAGGTACTTTCCTCTTCAGAAACTATTCAGTGCACTGCCGCTGCAGACAGAAGGTGTTTTTTTTAACTCTGAGGGAAAATTTTTATATAAGAATCCACATTGAAATCAATATTATTTAATCTTAACCTCATAACTTCTAACATTCAAATTCTTCAACAATTAGTTTGTCCTTATTTAGTTTAATAAAACAGCTGAAACAAGCAGCATGATACTATTAGTAAGGAATCATCAATCATTAAAAGCTTAAAAACAAAACATATGAATTCAATACTAATTTATTGTATTTATTAAGTAGATTCAGACAGTGGAAACATTTTTTTTAAAGATATTTCTTAAATATTTCTGGTTTCTTTAGGTTTTATGAATCACTACTACCTCATCAATAACAATAACTTACAGAAACACATAATTAATGGAATTACACGTCTTTTTTTCTTCGTTACTGCTTTATACGTTTCATTTTCTCTTTTGTCACTGTATAAAGGTAAAATGTGTTAAATATGATGCTTTTACATTTAAGAATATATATGTCATTTTTACTAATTTTTGTATATAATCTTGACAATAAAGGGTTGTTAATAGTATTAAAAAAATACATTCTACACTTTTTTTTTATCATATTTCTCACACTTATTTTAACTTGAGACGTCAGCTTAGCTCCTTTTTTTTTGTTACAGCTGAAATAATATTTTGTTTTCTATTGAATATTTTTAGTATTAACAAAACCAATAAGCTTCTCTGTAGCTTTTCCTTTTAATTCACACTCAAACTGCCGAACAACAATGGCGCCATAGTAACACACGCTATAACAAAACGCTGCCGTTACCGTGATTAAACTTCCACATCTACGTCCAGGTGATGAAGCCAGCTGTGAACAGTATTGAAAAATGGTAAATGTGAAGTGGTTTTTGGACCTATACTAATGTAACATAACTCGCTGCAGACATTTCATTTAGAGCATTGTGTGTCTCGGCATCCTGTTTTACAGTTAGGCTAATGGCTGAGGAGGAGGTTAATTGTCTTATTACAAATGCTAAGATTATGTGTGTAGTGTTAGCGTTAAGGTGAGATTTACAGCAATTCATCTAAGAGACCCTCAACCTCAGTATAGTCATAATATATATGTGTGTAAGTGTTAAAGGATAGGTTCACAGTTTTTCAAGTGTGTCTTAAAACAAGCGCCAGGTGCCGTCGTGATCATTGAAAGAGGTTTTTCCTTGTTTCGGTGCAGGACTGCACTAAATAGTAAAGTAAAAAATGCAAAGATATCTACCTGATTTGGCTGAAGCTTCATATTAACTTTATATTTTTTGCACAGAAGGACACGTGTAGATTTTGGGCCCATTCACTTACATTGTATGTGCATTATATAGGGATCTTCTAATGGTCAGTACTAACAGGAGAAATGATTACAATAAGTGTATATTTAGGCACCTGACTATTGTTTTATCGTTGTGAACCCGTCCTTTAAACATGCGTGTGGGTTTACACGTGCATGCATAAGTACATGCGTGTCCACATGTTTTCACATTTCTAAATTCTTTACTTTAAATACAAGCTTTGAAGTTTATGTTTGACTGATGTTGTGTCTTTAACTTTATCTCTCACTGAAAGTCTTTTGAGGATTATGACCATATATCCCGCAGTGAAGATGTCTCAGGTTTATGAAATGATGGATGATCAAAAGGACGAGCGCGCCATAACACAACAAAGACCGCAGGTTTAATCCCCTGTGATATTTACCATATCTGTAAATGCCATGTGCCTTCATAGTTTGAAGACAAACTGTGGAAGTAAAAACAGGTTCTTTTATGTTTTGGGTCAAAACTTGACTCCATGCAAGTCATGTAGGTACTGAGTTGTATCTGTCGACCCTGTTACACAGGAAATCAAACGTTTACTGATTAATTTTATTGTAAATTGTGTGACTTTAGTGATATTCCCCACAGTGGGTTCCCCCTCAAACCAAAGTGAGACAACTGCACCCAGTTCCCACATGAACAGGAAGTGTACGTTTCCATGGATTCAGTGAGTAAGCTGTGTGCTACAACCTGAGCCCCAATTTCCCCCCTTTTTTTTAGCCTATATTTATTTACATTTAAGCAATTTGGTATCATTAAAAGTTTGCAGAATTTTTTTAATACTGAAGAAAACTTAGAAACACGATGATTTTCAGGCACGTTCTGGATAATAATATCTCCTTCATCTATAAATAGTCACCTCCGTCGGATTGAATAATTCATATATTTTGAAATGGATTTGGGTCAAGTTCTTACACTAGAATGGTACAATGTACTTCTACAAATAACATCTTGACAATTTCAATTGCAGGATGAAACTAAACAAGGCTGCCCTCTTTCACCACTCATTTTTATTAATGAATCAGTAGTCATGGCAATTCATAGTAATTCATAGAAGGTCGTATGAAGCAGATATTTTACTTCGAGGATTTATTCCTTTATACATCAGACCCTACATTAAATCTGCAAAATCTTCAGGTTGGACACCTGCAAATGTCTTATACATTATAGATATGTGGCACGTTTGACACCAAGACCATCAATGAACCGGCCAGTTGCACAGATGTATATTTAAGATGGTTGTTTAGCCTCGCTTCTTGGTTGGCACATCTATCTAATGGGATTACCGAATCCTAATCTGGATTGAGTTGTATCGACAGATGCGTGCATTCATTAAGTGAAGAGGCACCTTCGTCCACAGGTATTAGAAAAAGTCTGTCTGGTCATTAGCTGCCCTGGGTTTTATCATCTATTGGAAACATCTGACACATATCGGATGTGATGAAGGTTTTGGGTTTCTAGAGAAGTAGAAGGCGGCAAATACTTAACTAAGAATCAAATCAATAATTTGTGAGCAAAATAACCATATTGATATAACGAACAAATAACGCCACAAAAACAAATTTCAGAAAAATGACCCTCGATTTATTGACACGAAGGTAAAACGCTGCACAAGGACTTCTGAGTAATAGATAGATTACTTGATTAATCTAAAAAAAAAAAAAATGAAAAAATCTTATTGCATTGCTGTTTTGAAATGGGATTGTTTATGGTCCACTTTCAAAACAGACACTACGAGCTTGGATGAAAGCTGAGGAGGATTTTGGAGCGCCATTTGGGATTTTAAGAAAATCAGGGAGAGTAAAAGAAATTCATCTCTAAATGCAAGTCAAGACCCACAGATCAGGGTTTAAAGGAAAGGATGGGGCGTGTTTTTCTTACTTAAGCTACTTTATGCAGCTTTACTCCAAGGTACACCATATTGAATTAGTCAATGAGGCCCAGAAGGCTGAAAGCTGTTCGGTCTTATTGGGTCATGATGATTCTGGTAACTTTCCAAGTTGATCAGTATCAAAAAGATCTGGGACATTGTGGTAAAAAATTCCCAACTTCCCCATTTGCCATGGAAACCTGGTACTTCTCATTAATTGTCCTACACCTCTCATGCACTTTATCCCATTCATTCACTGACATACTTCCCACCAAAGTAAAAGTATGCTCAAGGTTATTTTAAAATTGTAGTATTCTACATGTGTGTTTTAAAAAAAAATAAAATAAGATGCATGTCAGTGTTATTTGTGTAGTGCAAAATCACAATAGAAGAAAGAAAGAGATAGAGAGAGAGATAGAGAGAGAGAGAGAGAGAGAGAGAGAGACTTGTGTCTCCACACTGACGATCAGCACCATGGACAGGCCCCAATAGGACTTTTAATGTGTTTTCTAAACGTCACTCACATACTTTTATGTAACTGTCTAATATAACTATATAATATAATATAATATAATATATATAATATATAGTATAATATAATATACTAACTGTACAACTGTACACTATGAGGCAATGAATAGGATGTGTGTGTCTGTAATGTATGCACTGTTATTGTTTTAAACATGAATGTGATCCCGCTGTTGAATACATATACTGTATACAATATACTATGTATAGTATATATATATTGATTTCCGGCACTGTGTAACCAACACTGACACCCACAATTTACATTCATATGGAACTACTTTGTATTGGTTAAAACTTCATTTAGGGGGAAATGTAATGCAGTTTGGATTTCATCCACTGGCAACAAACTACTCCAGTGAGAACTAGAGTAGAACTAATCAGTGCCTGAACCTCAAGTAAAGAGGAACCCTGTATTTCAGGTTTAACCAGGGGAGCCAGGTAAACAGGAGAATACAGAAACAGCAAGTGAGGACTGTTGCAAAACAGGGACAGAGAACCACTGTGGCTCAGGAACTTATGGAAAAGGGGGACTGTTGCAGCTCAGGAACAGAGGTTAGCTGCAGCCCATCAGAAGCAGAAGAAAGCTGCGGCCCAGCCAGAATATGGCTAGCCCAGAAGAAGGGGTGGTTGTAGCACAGGAAACTGGAGCTGCTGCAACACAGGACACTGGGAAGTCTGCAAGAACTGCAGGTTGGCATGGCAACTGCAGGGCTGCAGACTGCAGAACAGATACTGTGAAGTGGGCCTGGAAAGCAGGAACAGACGCTGGTAACCTCACTGAAGTGACGACAAGAACCTGAAAGAGCCTAACCTAAGGCTATTTCAGCTTGTATTTTTCATTTTTCAAAAAAGAAAAAAAAAACTGTAAAAAAGTGCATCAAGTTTCTTTCATACTTTACAAGTTTTTTGGGGTTTTTTTTTTTTTTGGCCACATTACCCCCGCAGGGTGTTTTTAAGTAAAAGTGTCTCTTAGTTTCTTTACAAAAACACTGACTGATTGTATTTCATATGTTAATCAAATGCGCATGCAGTAACCACACAAACTGTCACTGCTGGTAAAGTTCAATGTTATGAAACCAGACAGCACTGTGAATTGCAGTAACACAACTCCTGGAATTAAGCCATTCATAACAGACACTCAGCAGATGCCAATGTGTAAGGAGTGTAGTGAAAAGGGAGTGACTTATCTTTTTTCTAGAGAATGCTTTTATTGAAGCTGTTCTGACTTGCTTCTTGGCTCAGTTTTGAATGAAACTCAACGTGAACAACTGAAATGCTGATTCCTGAAGAATTTCACAATAACGTTTCCAGCCATGATACATATCCTAGGTGTTATTTCACCATAACAAACACCGTCCTACATGTTCCACTGTAAGTGTAATCTCCCCTTAAATTAGACATGGCAAACAGTTCATACCTGTATACATACATGATACATGATACATTTATAGATAAATAGATTTACTGTATGTGAGACCATTTGTTTTTAGAAAAGCACATAGATTATATAGTTACATATTCTCACAGATTATGAACAGAATGTCGGTGATACCTTCACATAATTGATGACCATGATATTTAAGCATCAATATGAGAAATGATTCAGACTTCTCGGGTTCCTTTTCAACCTCTTTAATATCCTCCACCTTAAGCAACTGCTATCAAAACTAAAGTTAAGATATACTGACCATCCAATTTCACGTCAGATGTTTTGAGAATGTGATTTTGGTGGATAGAGGAATGTAACAAACATTTTTCCAGATGATGTTGGCATACGGTTAAAGGAGGAAAACCACATATGATGCCAAACCACACTGGATGAAGTTTCAAAGGTTGCCAATGTTGAATAGTAATTAGCAGTCTTTCTCACCTAAAAGCAATCCTATCCAGCAATTTCATCAGTGACTTCTCAAATCCAGCATGAGACAACTTGCCCCACTCGTGACCAAAATGGAATCCATATTGTTGCTGATTCTACTTGAACTTTCTGTCAACATCACAGCGTGATTATTCAACAATTTAAACTGGTCTGGTGCGCTCAGGGATGTGGCCCATTATCTCCTGGCTGCAAACCGAATACTCTACAAAACACAATAAAGATAGTGAAGTTGAAGGCTGGTGATTCTCTATATTTCTCTTATCATCATTTAAATTGATCATACTTATGCATCGTGCACTAGTAGCGGCATTTTGGTTATTGCCAGTTAAAGATAAACAATAGCAGAGCCAGCGAACTGAAGTTAACCTGGTCAGGTATTTCAGTCTCTGGAGAGCAGTTCTGTGTAAGTCGCGGTTACAGTGTGCCAACTTGTGCTGCATGTAACCTAATGACTCTGTACAGTGTGCATTGTATATATAGAACTGTATATATATCAGGCACAAGACTTAAAGTAGATTAGCAGGATCAATTCACTGTCTTTTTTTCAGGTTTTTGTTTTTTTTTTGGCTTTGCACATGCGATTTAACAATAAGAATAAGTCCCAGGGTTCGATTTGAAATTGTCGCTTTGATCACTGTTGGAAGACAACGTCTGACTGAGTGTTGTTTTTTGTTTTTTTTCCCAGGTTGTTCAACCATGATGAACAGATTAAGAGTACTTTATGAATCTCTGTTGCCACTTGAACAGACATACCTTTTCTATCAAGCATGGTAATTATGGACTCCACCCCTGACAATGCAAACTACTGTAGAGAGGTAGCAAGTGTACGTGCATTTAATGCTTATAGCAGAATAAATTATAAATAGTATCAAAAGTTGCCATTGATATAATAGCGTTTATTTCTACCTTATTCTTGCCCAAACTAAGAAGCCAAAACTCATAGCTTACCATTTTTTATTTCTGATTTAAATCTATATCTAAGTGGATATTTGCAGAGTTCAAGAGGTTAATTCTACACAAACAAATAATCTACCAGACACTTGTTTCCGCCAAGTCACATGTTGTGTGACACCAGACACTTCAACATGTGACTCTGAGGAAACTGGCAGGTAAAACATTAAGAGTAATAGCTAGTTAAGCTGAACTGAAGTGAAAATCTAATCAAATCTAATTTTATTTGTATAGCCCAAAGTCATAAAATACATTTGTCTCGGAGGGCTTTACGTTCTGTTCGGGGAGTGACACCCTCTGTCCTTAGACCCTCGATTCGAGTGAGGAAAAACTTGCCCACCAAAAAAAAAAAACCCCCACAGATAAATAAGGAAAGTTAAATACAGAGTTATCTCAAGGAGATTAAATCAAACGCAACTGGACTTGGTTATTTGTCTTTGAACATGGCCAGTGATGTCATTGGCTCTTCAAAGACAAATAACCAAGTCCAGTTGCGTTCGATTTAATCTCCTTGAGATAACTATGATCTGGATGAATGAGAATATTCACAGGCTTATTAAATACAGAGGTTTTCATTGGATCCGAAACTATCTTGGTTAAAAAACCCAGATTAATGTAGAAGTAGTAGTAAAGTAGAAGGGGAGTGGTGTGGTGGCCATTGGTTTGCATTAGAGCTGGTTTAAAGCCCAGATTGGTGGCTCATGGTTGGTGCCATCTTTTGAAGCCAGGAGCGTCACGTTCTGGAAACATGCCGCACTACTTACGACCAATGCTAATGGTAGCTTACTTTATGCAAACAGTGCATAAGTAACACTTATTAACAGAGCAATCATAAGGGATCATAATGACTGGTTGCTTAACTCTCTTATACTTCTTGTAATATTACAGAATATTACCGTCCCTCTCCTGGTTGTGTATATTATTTAATTTTTTACCTACAATGGTCCTAATACGCTGTCGTAGCCAATAAAGGAACCAGTTGAGACTTGTTTCTAATGTTAATTGTCAAGTCTAAATAGTGATGCTTCATGAAACATTGTGTAAATCTTTGGATCTTTGGATCTTTGGACAGAGAGGTCGCCCTTCATTAGTGGTATTCTCAGTGGAAAATCCCAAAATCCAGCGAGGATATATACATATATTGCAATATGCAATTTGGTAATATGTTCCATGACCGTGCACATTGGCCAATGAAGCACTGCTGCCTTACTGTATGATCTGTCTGATCAGCACCCGGTTAGGGATCAGGCGCTTAGGAACAGATGATCCCTAATTGGAGACAGTCCAACTGTGGGGCAATGAGTTCGCTGCTTGTAGAAAATAGAAAGTGATCTAATCCCAACATGTACCTTATCACTCTTGTGGTTTCAGACTCAAAGCTCTCTCTCTCTCTCTGTGTAAAGTAGGTGTAGCCTGACCAGTTTAGGATTGTGCACGCTAATAGCACCAGCATTTACCCCACAACAAGTCCTGTTCACAAAAGATATGCCGCTCCGAACTTTCACATAAAGTTGCAGCTGAGTACAATTTACACCCGGAGCTTTTTCCAGTGTTTCAGGCTTTTCTCCACATTAGCATACATAGATTAGATTAATGTCTGAATTTTACAGTAATGTTGTTCAGGAGTCACCGTATCTGGGATTATGCAGATTGGAGATTTTTAAATCCGAGATAAACTCGAAACCCCACTTGATCTGACTGTAGATTTTGCCCTTAATATCATTCAATATTACTTCAATATCATTACTTTTCTTGTAAATAAAGGACAGCAATATTTTCCAGCTTTCTTTGTTTTTGATCAATTTAACGGCTTGATAGTTGCAGCATTACACTCTCCATTATGGTGTCATTAACAGAACAAATTTCCGAACTACCGCAGTCGATATTTCTTGCGTTTTTGTAAACAATATCCATTTTGACTTTTTACAGTTCATGAAGGTGTTTTTAAAAGAGGTTAAGAGATATCTGTAGATTTTGATTGGTAGCATGAATAGAATCTAGGATGGATGGATAATTGTGCAACAAAGAGGTAAAATTGTTTATATAAATCATGAATAAGACTGAAAATGACGTATCTTGACAATCTGTAACAGATCAGAAAGCTTATGAAGCCAAACTCAAAGAGGAAAGTCAGTATAAAAGCTCTTATTGTTAAATCAATAAAAAGAGCAGCACAGTTATTGTTGTCTAATGCTGAGACTATATTTAGCTTTATTTAGAACTTTTTTACACAATATTTTTTGTATCTGGGATCCACTGTGACAGACAACAGGGGACTTAAAACCAGGGTTTCTGGGCCCTGGCAGTTTCGACTCTGCAGTCTCTCTGGAAACCACTATGGCGGCACCAGACCTCGGAGCTCGGAAACATGGCCCCCAAACAAAACTCTGGCTTCAAGACTAGGCGGCTTTGACAGCAGGGCTCTCAGAAACGTTTAAAACACCAGGTGGCCTCAGTGAGTCTCCAACAAAGTTGTGAGAGCGCGCACCGCACATGCCAGCCCAGAACATCTGACCTGAACAAAGGCCATTCTCCAGTTTGACCTGAGGGCCACAGGCTGGAAATGACCAACGAGGCAAGCTCAACGTCATTGCAGACGACCTCCAACAACAGAGAGTTGCTGTGGAGGATGCAGAGCTGCTGGCTCAACGCACGAGGACAGGACGGCCCAAGCCATCGCAGGAGCCTAACTAACTTACTAACTTATTAACTAACTAACTAACTAACTAACTAACTAACAAACTTAGTAACATTTGTCTCATAATCAACAGTGAGTGTGCTGGCAATTTCACAACACAAATAAAGTAAACCTACTGCGCAATAATTGAACACAGAACAACGTACAATCCTGATTAGCAATAACTTCATTGCTGAAACTTAGGCACAAGTATGCCAAGTTCTAGTTTAACTACATGCCCACTAATATTTTTAATTTTATTACATATGACATCTTGTTGGCACAAGGCTCAGGTGATTTGCCTTCTTGTCATCCATTACAACCTTACTTTATAACAGCCAGCTGTCATGTTATAGTATTTTAACTTGGCAGGACTATAAGACAGTCTGAAATGCTGTAGTTCCACGAAGGATATAGACTATCCTGATAAGATTTAAAATTTGCACATCATGATTTTATCTTTTATTCTTTATCTGTATAAAAGTAGATTAAGTAAAATCAACAGTTACCTAAATACAGTACGTATCCATCATTTAACCAATGTCTTGCTATAAGTATCTTATTGATTATGTCAAATGGCCACTTCAACCCAGTGAATCACTTAATGCATGTTCAGTGTAATATATATTGACTTTAAGCCATCAAAGAGGATAATGCTCATCATGTCTTGGAAAATCTTGTTCATCCATGGAAATGAGGTACAGGAAGGCACCCGTCAAAGGTAAATGGACTGCACTTATATAGCACTTTTCTAGTTTTTTTTTTTTGAAATGTCAGCATTAAAGCAATCACACAAACACACTCATACACAGTGTACAACCCACACTGCTAAAACAATACAGTCAGCCTCCCAGTATAATGCATTTTAACCAGTATCTCTGTTAAACAGTTTCAACAAAGGATACGACATACACTTAGTTTCTGCATAATTAAACCCACTTCATAAAATGAAAGTAGTGTAATATAATATATATTTGCATGGTGGGCTTCATAGTCAAAATGTATTATTATTACAGACAATGCATACAAAATGAATGACTCTTATTACAGGTTGAGTAAAGTCACAACCTCCTCTTCTGCAACCAAAACAATGTGGCTACAAAAAAGTAGCAGTGTGCAACATACGTGTAAAGCTAGCAGGCTAAACTGACCAGCTAACGTGTTCCAGTACGGAACATTGACTTTAGCTGACGAGCTAACATTAACGTATAAAGCTAATGAAGCGTACAACCTAACCATCTGTGAATTTTCTCATCAAATGTTCCTTCAGTCTTCAGTTTCGGTGTGACGTCAACTGTTGCGCGTCAACAAGGTTGCTAGCTTGACTCCTGTTTTCCAGTAAGTACAATTTACTTGCTTTTGTCAGGTTGTACGATCAATACGGTAGTTTAGCTAATATTTCATGGTGAAATTAATCAAATGTACATATCAAAATAAACATATAGTAGGATTTAAACAAATAACCAAGGTAATAAATATCCTACTGGACCGATCAAATGTGTCTATGTGAAATCCTACTTTAGCCTTTAACATCAAATGACTAAAACCTTTAAGAAGTTTAAATTAAACTACACGGTCGCTGCATTTAAATCGATCTGCTTTATATATTGAATGTGTATATCCTCTGTTTTTGTTCATGCCAATAAAGCTGTTCGAATTGAATTGAGATCTAGAGATACGGGAGACAGAGATGATCTCATGTAGTACAAGAAGACTTTGTTGTAAAGTGGGAGCCTGTGTTAGACCATGATTGAAGTGCAGTCTAATGCATTAATCAATAATGGATACTCCTTGATCTGACATTTTCAGGTTAAATCCATTTCTACAAGACATCATCTATGCATGCCATCTATTAAGTAATAAGAGAAATTATATAGAGATAACAAAGCTTGTTTTCTCAATAATGAAACAAAACTTGAGATAAAAACTTCTTTTTTTTTTTTTTAAGAATTGGCAATTGGCTTCTGTACTTCTGTAATTGTTACTGTTAAACTATGTTTTAATATTATCCCGAAATTCTAATTTGTGGCCGCTTAGCAGTTGTAAATTCAACAATTAGACAGGTGAAAATCCACAGAAAACTGGCAATCTGGGTACCCTGATAATCTTTCCTGTCGTCTTTCCACTATCTATTCACTAATAAAGGCATAAAACACAAAAATCATAGATAGATAGATAGATACGTAGATAGATAGATAGATAGATAGATAGATAGATAGATAGATAGATAGATAGATAGATAGATAGGTAGGTACGTAGATAGATAGATAGATAGATAGATAGATAGATAGATAGATAGATAGATAGATAGATAGGTAGGTAGGTACGTAGATAGATAGATAGATAGATAGATAGATAGATAGATAGATAGATAGATAGATAGGTAGGTACGTAGATAGATAGATAGATAGATAGATAGATAGATAGATAGATAGATAGATAGATAGATAGGTAGGTAGGTACGTAGATAGATAGATAGATAGATAGATAGATAGATAGATAGATAGATAGATAGATAGATAGATAGATAGGTAGGTACATAGATAGATAGATAGATAGATAGATAGATAGATAGATAGATAGATAGATAGATAGATAGATAGATAGATAGATAGATAGATAGATAGATAGATAGGTAGGTAGGTAGGTAGGTAGGTACGTAGATAGATAGATAGGTACGTAGATAGATAGATAGATAGATAGATAGATAGATAGATAGATAGATAGATAGATAGATAGATAGATAGATAGATAGATAGAAGATAGGAGAACAATAAAATTAAACACAATCAAGTTCAGCTGGTTATTAGTCCAGCGATATGGTTTGTTTAACATATTTAACTCCATTGATAGAGTTATGACACTGTATATATCGCCTTCCCTTATACGGGGAAGAAACCCCATAAAAATGGCGGCACAAAAGGTGCGAACATAAAACCTGCAGAGCCCTAAAATATTACTTCATTTTCCTCACTCAAAGGTGTGTTTCTTTACGAGCCTATTATAGATTTATTGCGTCTGTCACTTGACAATTATTGCTCCTCAAATAACTAAACATGTACAGTATGTATGTATCTGTTGAACATTGGCAATGACAATGAATGAGTGCACTTCATGAACCCTACTTGTTTCGGATGATTTGATGTCATGTACCTTGACTTTTATAATGTTGCTCTGCTGGTTTACAAGAGAATATAAAACGTGCAAAGGAGCAACTTCAGTAGGTTTTAAAATGATACTTTACGGTAGTTTATATAGTAAAGTGATATGGATCCATAGAAACTGGTTTGTTATGCTGTGGTGCCAGAATCTGTAGAGAAACCGAGGGTATTTCCAAATGATAAAATGACAATGCCGAAAAGCCGCAATGTTGTAGAAGTAATATGAAGATAGCAGACTATCAATCTCCCTTTTTTTATCTTTAAATTTTTATTTAGGAAATATAAAACGCTAATTGAATTTTTTTTGCGTTATCAATAACATGTTGAGACATATCTAATCAATATTGTTTCTACCCAAGGTTCAGAGAAATTGCTCAAGGCCCTCAAAACGGCGGATGGTCATAAAGATGAACGAGGCGACCAGTTACGACTTCACAAATGACCTCGTGGAGCTTGTCTTCCAGTCTAGACGGGACACTTAGCTGAGGACAAATGATCAGCAGCGTCGTATCCGTCTTCCGGCAAAAACACACCAGCCCCATATTACCGAAATGAGACAAAGAAATCACAGTTACATAATGAAATGTGTCCTCTCCATCCTAAACACTAGGATCAGTGAGCCCGGGACCAGCTCCAGCTATGATCAGTGAAGTGTAATTTTTCTTTAAATCTTTAAATTACTTCCTTTGAAAACATTTCATTAAAAAAGAACCAGGACTCAATAAGAGCCAAACTCCGGTAAACTGATGATATACCCATAATACATAATAATGTCTGGCACAGCCTTGGTGATATTTTGACTTAATTTAATTGTACTGTGTACTGTTCTCTTTAATTACGTCCAGCCCTGTTGTTAAATACTCTCAATGGCAGTGTGTGTCGCAATTACTGGCATTACTTATCCACCTGTCCAAACCACCTTTTTCTAAGGAAACCACTCCAGGAATTCAAATAGCCGCCCCCTCTTCACACTCCCTGCCCTGGAGGGTAGAGAGTGAAATGAGTTTTTATTGCAGCTCTAAGCACTATTTATTAGCCACTTTTGGCATGACAATGAAAAGATAATTATAACATAGTCTTCAAAATAATTCACTATTTAAAATAATATAATTACAGTGTATTGATTCAGGATCATTTGTATACTTAATGATCCATTTCTCTGCTGGGAGGTGTTGTCTATGCATCTAAATCCTCTACCTCACTCTCTGGGGCCCAATTATAGGTTTGCACACTTGATGCTGAGTTGGAATTTCAGGACCTGCTGATGCCCTGAAGGTAGTACAGTTTATTTTTGAGCAGCTAATCCTGTTGCTCTTCTGGTATTGACTACATGGATAGTTCCACTTCCTGTTGACTGGAGAATGCATCTTATAATCCAGCATAATTATAGACATCAGCCATATGGCATTGATGCATCTTTTCACTTTTCTTTACATTTGTACAGGCTACATGTTTAATAATCATATAATATTAATAGTCAATGACTGAATTGTAGAGGCATCCTTTAGATTTGACACAGCTCGCTGTAGTGCTTGGAAGGCACAGTCCTTGAAAGACGTGAACCGTTAACTGGCGGCTGCATCTTGAGTAACAACCTTAATTTACTTATGTAAACAATTAGTGTGGGTGTTAAGCCGCTATGTAACGGGTTAGATACTCAGCATACGCAAACCATATGTAAACCAGGCATAATACGGCAAATATCCATACAGTATCTATTACAATATATAGACGTGTATACACAAACCCACATAGATCATTAAAACACGACTGAAGACCACAAAAATAATTGGATCAGTTAGCAGCCTAATTCCTACTTAGATATCCTTTCCAACTGAGTCTATGGCTTCTTAGACTGTCTAGCCAGTGCATCTCTGCTTGGCATTGGTCCTGGGTCTGAAGAGACTTTGGGTTAACCTCTAAGGACGCAGCAAACATTACTAGCACCGGTTTCCCTGAGGTGTAATCATGCCCCTGAACTGTTTATACACAGCAAATCTTTAGCTGTTGTCAAAAAAAAATATATATATATATAAGAACCTCATTTTAGGTTAAATATTTACCCGCCAACAAAAATTAATAAAAATGTTGGCATCGCCTTAAAGCTAAAAAAAGAAATATACTCCGTATTTATGAATGAATTTTAGAGAGTAGTAGAGATGTAGAAGTTTCCCTGAGGTGACATGCAGTTTGGCAGTGTGTATGTGTATCATATTGCCAGCTGCTGTTAAGGATTACCTAAATCCTAATAGGCCGGATTATTTTTGACGTGAGTTTGCAGCAGATCTTGAGCTAATTTTGCAGTATCAGTATCAACTCGTGCTGTGCCACAGCTTCAGGGCTCCATTTTATTTATTTATTTATTTTTTTAAATCATTTTTGGGATGTTTTATGCATTTATTAGACAGTGACAGTAGAAACATGATAAGAAACAACACATACAGATAGGGTAGGCCTTACCATCCCATTCTAGTAGTCCACAGTGTGACCTTTTAGATACTCAAAACCATGCACTGAAGACAGCTTCAACTTCTCTTTTTCTCTGGTATGATTTTGAGTTATTGTGATAGACAGTCACAAACATGTATAGTCTGACATAGAAATCTGCAGACAGTCTGTAAGGTGTTTCATGCCGGAGCAGAAACAACAGGTTTTAACCAGACACAGGCCCACCTCGAGCACAGAGGTCACAAAAATCATGCTTCTGCAACCACCCCACTAACGTTAAATCAGTCCTGAGTAGTAGTAGACTGTACTTGTAGAGGCAAAACATTTTAAACACAAAGAAAAATTTTCTTCGTCTCGTGAAGAAAAGATGTGAAAAAAAAAAAAAGGAGGAGTGTGCAGAAATAAGTTACTCTCTTTGCTCTCAGACAGCTGGAGCGGTGCCAGTTTCTGCTGCTGGCAGCATTTCCGAATCACATGTCAGTCTGTTTTAACTGCTACGTCGTGTTTGATGCCTTTAAAATTTGTATTGTACAAATCTGTCCAAATAGTACTAAAAGTGAACAATGAATGCATATAATAGCCAGTTCCTCTGGAAGCAATGAAATATTTATCTATACATATCATCATTTGTAGAACATATATATTTAGTAGCCTATATGTTTCAGGAAAAATGGAAATAATGTAAATATGGATTTTAAATTAGTCTCATGTGAGTGGATATTTAATTAAGACATTACTCATCATTATTCAGACCTACATATACCACAGATCCAATCATCTTAACTGGGGGTTTCAGATATTGTTAGAAAGTCGAGATGATGAAGCACACTGAGGACTGAAACCTTCGGTCATGTGATAACATATATATATATATATATATATACTGTATATATATTCAACCATTGACCTCTGGGATAGGCTGCAGCCTCCCCTAATGATCCTGGGATAAGAAAATATGGACATATGTTTTGACGAATTTTGGACTTTGTCTCAGTGTTGTCAATATTCTGATAGTACTGATCGAAAAAACGTTCCTCGAACTCAGCAGTGTCTTGAACTTTATATATATATATATATATATATATATATATATTAAAATCCCATGTAATAAATGTGCTAATTTTTGTCTGTTCAAACTCAAACTGACAGTAATATCCTGAACATATTCCAACATTTATGTAATTCATCCCAGTTTGATGATGGATGCTGTCTGATCTTATCTCACAAGCAGACTTGCTGGCGGGAGAATTTATCCTGCACAAACCACTAATGAACACACGAGACGCTCATTAAGCATCCAAAGAATGATCGGAGACGCTTAGTTTAAATATCCTTCATGGCTGTTATCTTACACGTTTATATGGTTCCTCTGGCGCTCTTAATGCATGACACTGAAGTAAAAAGAAATAAGGATGTCATGTGGCGGATGCAAAGGCAGAGAAAGACTAAGCCTGGTGCATTACAAAGGCTCATATAAAGATTTTTATGCAGACACAAGCTAGTAGGGATTATGGACTCTTTTCTACCGAATAGTGATGAATTTAAACCTGAAAGTCAAATACAAACTTCAAAGACACCGTATAACTTTGACTTGCGGGTATTATCTAATGTATGCTACCGAAAGCCTTTAATTACAGGCTACAAATGCAAGAATTTAAAGACGACTGGCTGCACCGGAATCAGTTATAACGTTCCTGATTGATTGTTTGCCAGTTTTGCATCTTTCAGTCACGTATACATTGTCAGTACTGTAGCGTACAGCGGTGAGGGTTTATTTAGTTAGGATTGCGTCGACGGTTTAATGCACAGGAGGACCCTATCAACACTGACATTTTAGAAGTTACGCTTTCAAGCATTTCATTCGTAGGAATGTACGCTCCTCAAGGGCCCACAAATCACTCAAAACTGTGACAAGGCCTAAGTTTGATTACAGAAGACGGTGCTGAAAAGAACTTCAGATATGTATGTAAAAAAGTATGAACTATGGCAGAAAACACTGAAGAAGCGGAGCTGCATAAAGCGAGAAGAACTGCGGCTTATGAAAGCTGGGGTTTAACACTTTCATTATTGAATTCAATTGTTATCATCAACATCAGTCAGGTTCATCTAATCCTGTCGAATGTTCAATTTCTTATTTTACATTTACTGATTGATTCATTCTGTTTCCTGCAGCAGCTTTTTTTTTTCCTCAGGAGGTTTATGAAGATCAAAAGCGGAGTGAGTATACGACAATTTTAACGGGCACAAAGTCCGGACTGTGTGAGTCTGGCTGCTTGCGTTGGTGTTTCTCTGCTATCTAGTGAGTAAGAATCAATTAATGCAGCTTTAATGTGGATACACTGGCCAGATTCTCCAGACATTCCTGGGGGACTCGTGCTGTAAACAGGAAATCCTCTTTATTGAAAAACTGGATTACATTCATTGATAAATATCTGTGGAGGCGCAGTATATCACAGACAGATTTGCAAATAAGCACATTATGTAATTATGCCCCCCAGACAGCTGCTCTGTGTGTGTGAGGTAGACGGGCTAGTGTTTCTCAATTTAGGTGCTGGTCATTCAGGAAACAATTGCCTCTGATTGTTAAGCCTATTATTTCAGTGTTATGCAGATTCTGCACCAACAGCACAAAAAAAGCTTTTGAAAGCTGAGCACAAAAAAATATTTGCAGACCATCTACACTCACACAGTCATTTCACACACACACCTTATTCTAATGTGATGAGCTCCAGGCAAGCAGGCAGTGACAGAACTATGTTTGCCCTTATGTGTTACAGATCCACAACAAGAAGTGACTGCAAAACCGGTTTGTTTCTCCCTAAAGGCTCCTTTGCTAAATTCTTGTGTTAGAAATCCTATCATTAGAGGGGTTTTTTCCTCAGGCGAGGTAAATACAATCTGCTTCCACGGAGCCCCAAGTAGAAGTTGGCTCCACGGAGAAGAGAAAACCCTTAATTATAAGCTTTTTTTTAATTGGTTATATACAAAGCTAAGTATATCCCTTAATGCATGTGTTTAAAGAGTAGGTTTGTGTTTTATTACTGTAATAAGTAGTAATATCTTTGCTTCATTAGTTTAGAGAAACGTTATATTTCTTCACCATTCATCTAATGATCTAAGTGTTTCCAGGTTTACCTCCAAATCACCTGCAGCTTTCACTCAGGCAAACTGAGAAAGGTGTCTTTACGTTTCACATCGTGTCCCGTGGCTCCAGGGAAAAAGGCTTTTTATGATCATTCATTTAGGTCTCATTAAAGTGAAAGGGTTGTTTTTTTTTTGTCCATTTAATTCAACCAAGCTGTAAGTATATTAAAAAAAAACAGGAAATATGCTGAAAATAATATTAGTTTGACTTCAAAGGAGACTATTTGCAACAAAACAATGTCGTTTCAAACGCAACGAAGACGACTTGTTTTTACTTTTACAGATGTAAAAGTTGTGGAACAGGCCCAGATATGAATATCACTGCACTAAAACTGTTCACAGTGACCGGTGGTTAAAAATATCCATTCAATATCTCCACTATGAGCTCGGAGGACGCCAACAGGAAATGCCATTAATTACCACTGGGTCGCCGTAAAACCATCATCAAGCCAAATGAACAACATAAATAACAGACATCCCATAAAATCCCACTATTATATCATTATAACGAGCAGCACCAGATATACAAAACAACAAAATAATCTACGAGCTCAAAGGTTCGCATCCGGAGCTTTCAGCTGCATCTCATGGTCTTAATCTAAAGGAGAGTGTGTTTACTGAGGTTAAAAATACTTAATAATAAAATTAACTCATAAATGTCCAATCTGATGTGTTGGAAACGTCACGACAAAGACATGCTATACACATACTGAATCACATTAGTCATGTCATAAAGATACTTTTCGTTTCGTGTGAAAATACCAACAGTTTCATAGGTGCTGAGTGTGTTACTGAGTCATTCATTCACTATGTGTGATTCATTATCACACACACACACACACACACACACACATATATGAGGGAAGGGTAAGAATTTCAAAAGGATTTCACGTTTAATCGTTTTACACCATATATCTTTTTTTAAACTATGTTTCAGTCGACTCCTGCCAACTTTGTGCCAGAATGTCAATCAAATCACTTGAAACCGCGTTTGTTTCAGCCTCCATCAAACCTGCCAAACTCGTGCAAAAAGACGTGCAACAAAATCCACTTGGTTAGTGTCAGATATGAATCCATCATCCATCATTCAGAACTGCTTGTTTGGTTTTTAAATGTGAAGCAATGGACCACCTCAATCACATACTCTTTGTAACCTAATAACATGTGTCCTTGCAAAGGACACATGTTATTAGGTGTCCTATGAGTGACTATGAGTGCAAAAAAAATAAATAAAAAAATAAAAAATGACTCATTTAAAATATATTCTGGTGCACAGAGCAGTCAATAATAACAGGGGTTAAAGTACACTTACACCTGTGAGAACATGATACACATTTCAGTGGCTTCACTGTGGGCATTCACAGGTTAAAGATTTCAAACATTTTGCCAACTAAGTAGTGAAAAGCAGCAGAGAGTTTGGCTTGCTGAGCTGTGTGTGTGTGTGTGTGTGTGTGTGTTTGTATTGACAGTGGTGTGTTTGGAGTGAACCTGCTCTTACTGCGGCTCGTCAGAGGGCGTCTCTTTCACTGCTTTTTACGCATCATTATAAAGGCTTAACTCCCTCCCTCTGCGCGCTGTCCCGCTCCGAGCCTTCAGTGTCTGGATCTATGTTGTTAGATAGATGAGCCATACATGCCACAAGCCACAAGCAAACATTGAGAGTTTCACTCCAAGTTCTTCACCGTTTTCTTCTTTTTTTTTTTTTGTTGGTTTTTTGGTGTTTTTTTGTTGTTGTTGTTGTTTTTTTTCTCCTCTGCTTGGATACTACTGACTGCTGGATATGTGCACACAGGATGATGACAACCCCTTTCCTCCCCGTAGAAGTAAAATAAAATAGGCTTTCGCACACACTGGATTTACTGCTGTCGTTCCATATGAAGAAGTCAAAAGTAAGTAACTGAGGGCTTTGCGTGTGTGTGTGTGTGTGTGTGTGTGTGTGTGCGTGTTTCGCATGAGGAAGTAAATCCAGTTCCTGCTGTTTTCCCTGACTTTAACCAGAAAAGGTTTTTTTATTAAGTTTCATGTTTAGTTTAATGATAATAAAACGCAGAGACACAGAAGAGCTGGATTGATTACAGGTGATAGTAATTGATCAACAGCACGTTGCGCTTTAAACGCAGCGTCTTTTCCTCCTAAATGCTCCACCTGTCCGGAGTCTTTTTATTCCGTTACAACCGCAGAGATCTTAATGGCTCCCCGATCAATAGGTTTATATTAACGGCGCCAGTCTGGCACCTCCAGCTCCTCTGCTGAGAGGCGCCTTGCACAACTAAGTGTTACCTATTTAATATGCTGCATGATAACGACACATTACTTTATTTTTTTAATATGCAGGATCGATTTTTTGTCTCTTTTTGGTGATTTTTTATTTTTTTTTAATTTATTTATTTATTTTTGGGGGGGGGTGTTTGATATGATCATCTCCACAAGATGCCCACAATTCATTATCAGCTAAACGAGGCTCGTATTAATGAGTTTAATGTCATGTCAAACGTTACCTGTCCAGGTGATTTACCTGCATTGTTCTTCATGTGCAGTTTAGGCTCGCTGTCAACAAGCCCTGACACCATAATGTCTATGGCATATGACATGACTGACCCAAAGAAACCTTCAAAAACAAAAGAAAACTTAACTTATTTTTAAGGTCTCTGTTATCATCATTTGGCAACGAAAGGCATCAGTGGGGTTTTAGAAAGGTTAGACGTGACGATTTAAACCTTTCACATACCAGCAGGTCATCACCTCAAGGCAAGCATCTATTATAAAGCAGAAACATCTGTTTCAGTGTCTTTTAAGTGAAAGCACAATATGCCCTTTCTTCACCTGGTTCACATCGCTAGTTGAGGAATTTAATTGGTTTACATTATATATACATATATATATATATGTGTGTGTGTGTGTGCTGCAAATACAAACGTGTGTAGAGTAAATTTAGACCGTTTTATCCTGCATTAGGTTTTTGACTAATCTCTGCTTCAACCTGCTCAGCAATTAAATCTCCGTTTAATCAATATATGAGAAAACAAGACAAGTCTTTGAAGCCTGCTGGAGGAGTGATGTGTGGTTTTACATCGCTGTCTCTGTTTCCAGGCAGAGCTTCCTTCCTTCATGCTCTTTTCTTTTAATGAAGGTATGCACGCGTTGTGCTGTGTGCCCGCTTGCATTAGCTGACACCATTCATCCTTTATTTACTGTCTTTGCATCAGCATCCTGCTGCTTTTCTGCTGTCACGTAATCATACGTAGAAAAATAAAATATGTGAAGGATTTGTCAGAATTCTTCACATATAAAAAGGTAAAAAAAAAAAATCTTTTAGTTTCAATCCTTTCATCCTTTTTGATATCAATAGCAAATATACACTAATCCCATGTTATACTGACTAGTGATTAGTAACTGATTAGTGACTATTTACCAGAGTCTGAAAAGAGAGTCAGGCATTTTTAGATCTGGCACATGAGGTGTGTGTGTGTGTGTGTGTGTGTGTGTGTGTGATAGAGAGAGAAAGTGGGAGAGCATGTTTAGACCATCACAGGGCATTAGCCACCAGTAGGGAGCGCTAGTTTCTGACGCCTGCACAGTGTCTGAGACAGCAGCAGCTCTCAGGGCTTTACAAAAGACAGATATGTAATCTAGTGATACTTCTAATTCAGCGGCTGCTTTTGAACATACACAGTCCGATAAATCGATCGACAGTTGAGGCAAATTCTCTTCAACTGCTTGCTACCCAGAGGTCAGATGTCTGTGATGATATACTGTTGGCTGGATGCACACATGGTCCGGCCAGACTGGCTGTAAATCCAAAGGCCACATAATGCTCACATAATGCAGACTCAGTTTGCTTCTGCATTACTGTCGTGGCCTATGACATTAACATTAACCCCCTCCTCAGTAACCCAAAGCAAAATAGATGGTTGTTATTTAAAGGTTTGAAAAGTGCAGGTAGCTGCAAAAAAAAAAAAAAAAACCGGGAGGTGAAGCATGAACAGGGATGACAGATTAGATTCATTATGTCACATGTCCTATGAAGCATAGAGGAGGTAGGCGTTGTGGCAAAGAGGCTGTTGATGTGTCAGAATTATGCACTCCAGTATTCACAGCTGAATGAATTTGTTAAGGCACATTTGATCATAAGAAGCAGATGCAGTAAAGACTTGAATTTGATTTTCAAGATCGTTTTTTTAGTATTTTATTTACCGCAGGAGAGGAAATGGATAACGTCCAATTAGAGCTACCATGTTGTAAAATGACTAGTTCCTCTGAAGTGTATCTACAACACATTAAATCTTTGTTTGTTCTTTGCGGTTAATAATTTCCATTTCACATGTGTGAACTTTACCTCCTCAGAGATGATTACGTTCCTCGCCGGGCTCAAGTATGAAGCCAATAAATTGCCTTTGTAGTTCCAGCGGTTACTTACCTTAACCGTCTCACTGTCTACGGATCATGTTAACGGTCTACAGCCGATGACTTAACCGCAGGTCACGCCTGTTGAAAACATCTTTCCACAAGTTATTTCAGCATATTGTTAGATAAAGTCAATCGTTGTCAATCACTGAAACGTTTGATTAAAATGGCAGAAATTCATAGATATTTCCTCACAGTTCACACAGACGTTTGATTTCCAGTTCTGTGGGTGGTTTAACCAGTTCATCGGTTACACTGTTTTCTACTTTGTCAAAGTGTTGAAGCGGTTCAGTCACATTGATATCCAGCGTCAACTTGCAGCCTTGCAGAAAGTATCATGATTTGTGGTAAAGTCACAGTCGTGCATGTTGGCTCTCAGCGTTGTGGAATAAACACATGTGTTTTTTGGAACTGTAAAACATGCAGATCTTGTGTCTGGATGTTTGATGTCTTATTTCTTTTAGAAGGAAAGCTCATCCTGCAGACTTCAGATACACGTGCCCAGTTTTAACCTTAACCTACTTGGAAATCTTGGTGTTTATCTTGGGTTGATTTTTGTCCTGTATCGGATATAAGACCACCGAGTACTCATCTTGATATCATCCCTCTAAAAT
Source organism: Pampus argenteus (assembly GCA_036937835.1). Classification (NCBI taxonomy): domain Eukaryota; kingdom Metazoa; phylum Chordata; class Actinopteri; order Scombriformes; family Stromateidae; genus Pampus; species Pampus argenteus. The sequence goes on from CM072869.1 coordinate 2,918,884, forward strand.
CCTGACTAACACTCACTGTGATGTAGGTTGTTTGTTGTATATGTGAGAGAGAGGCAGAAGTTTCAGGATATGGACACGAACCCAGCCACGAGACAGAAGAACACGCCTAATAAACTCTCAACTATTAACAGTTTGGAAGTCCTTCAGGCTTTTTCAACCTGACGTGCAAGCTTAAAATGACTGGTTGGATCAGTTCAGATATTTATTAGACCTGGGTTCGGGCTTGTCTTTGTACAAAAAGTGCAGTGAATGGTTGTCATGTGAATGCGAACGTTAGTGGGGGAAATGACTGTCACATGGATGCAGTACACGACCGGAGCCAGAGCGATGGATCTGTTCTGTGGGTTGGCAAGAAGTGTGAACCAGAGCCACAATGATACATTTGTCAGAGGCAATTACAAGCGCTTAACACAGCAACTCCTCATGTTCGCTCCTCTGAAGTCCAAGACCGCCTGGAAGCGCTCCCGATGTGCTAATTAGCACAAAGTGTTAAATCCGTAGCATTTTTATTCGAGACTCCAGATTCACATAAATAAAATAAAAAAGCTATTCAAAGACGTTCCTGTCGGCTCCTGAGATTTAACCGACTAAACATTCAGTGATTCATCGTAAGTTAATTTGTAGTAAAAACGGTTGTTTGCAGCTCTCCGTGTAACTCTGAGGTTAAATGTTGTTTCCACTCTGAAGGACAGGTGGCATAAATACAGTGACTTCGGTGAGAGTGCATTGAAACCTGGCAACCACTTCAGCAGGTGCATCGAGGGTTGATTTAAATACTCTCCTCAAGCGGCACAAAGCAGAATATGATTATCTTGTATTTTGTGGTTTTAGTCTCAGCCAAGAGACACAAGAGTGTAGCGTGTATATATATATATGTATATATATATATATATATATATATATATATATATATATATATATAAGTCAGTTTTTGTTGATCCCTGAACAGTTTTAGGGGATATGAGGTTTCCCAGAGCAACCGCAACATCTTTTTAAAGTATTTCCAAGGATTTGTGGATGCAACCATCACACCCTTTCTGTTGAAGGTTACTTGAAACTCTCTACTTTAAGTCATTTTGACTGTGGAAGGCTATATAGTATTATATATAAATATTACGGATACTTATTCATTAAAACAGATTTCATGCAGCGTTTTTATTAACTGTGATCACATGGGCGATTAACAGAGTCAGCGGAGAGACGTCATTCGATGAAAAAGATGACATCTGAAACAAATTGTTGCACGGTCGATTATTTCATCCTCTCTGCTAAGAATAAACTCATCGTGCTGTAGTTGTGCTGCATGAGTGCATCCAGGCTTTCATATTCCTTTGAACTCAAATAATTAACAGTGGCTCGAGGTCATGTACACATGCAGGCCTTCTGGATATATTTACAAGCGTGTAGTTATACGCAATAATGTGCTTGTGAGTAACATTAGGTATCATTAATACAATATTTCACTGTATTAGTCATCAAGGATAGAAGCGTATTTGTCATAACCGCATTTCTTTAAACTTTACATTGTGGTTTCAAAGGCTGATAAATTTTGTCAGTTTTGATTTGTCACGTGAAATTAGTTTTTTCCTTAACAATGGCAACAGGAAGTCTTCATCTACAGCTTTATATGCGGCCAGGTTTTGAGTGAGACTGACATATTTAATGTAATCAAAAGCATAAGCATGCTTAAATAAAATAAATGTTTAAATTGGAAAATGTCAGATCTCAAATGGCTGCAAAAAAGATCTAACACCAAGCCCTACATAAGACTTCCTGTCTTTTCAGTCAGCATGCAATGCAAGCAAACAGTAAGCACTCAAGTTGTTTTTGAAGTGGGTGGTGCGGTTCTTTTTCTCTTTCATTCACTCATATAACAGTCATGGTTGTATTCTTATCCAAAGAAAAAACATCTCACATCTGCCAAAAAAATAATTTTACTGTCTGGCGCATGTTGCTGATCAGCAGCACTATTGTTATGTTGTTATGCCTCGTGTGAGACAGACAGCATAATAGATGGGTTGAATATGAGTAATTGATTCATGATGAGCAGGATAAAGATCAGGGTGACAGCCATTACTGACCATATATATATATATATATATATATATAATCAGGGAATGAATCACAAGATAAAAACATCAAAGTTTTGTTTTGTTTTTTTAACGGAGGAGTTCAGCATCGGTATCAGTGTCTCTCTGAAATGTGTAGGGGTAAGACTAAATACAGACTTTAGCTGAGCTGTGTGTGTGTGTGTGTGAACTTGTTAAGGTAAAACACTTGGCAGGACATACATATACAAATGTTTCTACAATATTTCTAAAAAAAAGCACAGTTGCACAACTTAACTTTCTTCCCTGTTGTTCAGGCCAAATTCCCCTCCTGTAGTTAGTGGCTATTAACCAGCGTCATCCTGGCAGTGATTTGTTGTAAGTGATGTGAATATATAAAGGGACTTTATGAGGATCATAAAATAATGCTTCTCTCTTTCCAAGGAAAACAACAGAGAGCATCTATTGCATTTTATCTTCATCCTCCTCTCCTTTCAAATCTGCTCCCAGTAGCAAGATCATATTTCCTGCTAGATGCAAATGTGACGACTTGATTGCAATCAAAGCGTCCATAGTTCAAGTTCTGCTCGTCATCTAAAGAAGAAGCAATTTATTTGGATGTATTATGGCTAGCTTCAGTCCAGTGCAGAGAGTTGACTTAATGAGAGCCATCATTTTTCAATTACACTTTGGGAATCTTAGGATAAATAATCTGATCGAGAGCCACTGATTCATCTCAATCAACAAATTTGTGGGAAAATTCTTCTTATGAAAACTATAACAAGATCTGACCGAAGCAAAAGGCACTTAAACGTCTGAAAGAGTCCCCGGAAACAACACTTCTGGATTGTCTTTCTTCCCACTTCCGATTATTTCCTTAGCTACATTTGTTTGTGGTTTTTTTTTAAATCATTAAACCCTCTAATCCCCTCAAGCACAGTGACTCTTTGATAGTATTTGGTTAGAAGGACACATTTTGCACTCGCTCGTCTTTGAAATGCATGCTTAAACACAACGGGGGTCTCTCTAATCTCCACTAAAGCCATGGTGAGCTCTGGTCTCATTAAACATTTGTTTGTTTCCTGTTTTTCCTCTGCAGCACATACTTAGTTGTGAACACAACAAAAGTAATTGTTATCGTGTTGCATTACACGTGCCTTGTTTGCTTGTTGCTATGAGCACCAGTACAATTAAAGTAGTTTAACTTATCTGAGCCTACAGGGTCTTCTGTAGCTTCTGCAATATCTTTCATTATGCATACATCCCAACGTATATAAAGTATCCCAACGTAGTTAGAAAGCTGTTTGACAGACTTTCCGTTTGGGGAAAAAAGCGAGCATTGATGCAGCCTTGTTTGGTGTTAAATCGCGATGAACTGACAACCTGCTTAATGAACTGGGTGGTTGTTATCTTTAGGCCTCTGTCAAAGGTGTATTATGATCTGAAAAACACTGAAAGGTCACTTGTATAGTGGTGTGTTTTTCTAATACACCATGTTCACATGTGTGCAACAGTCATTCCTGCCAAGAACCACTTCAGACTTGTCAGACACAAGTGCTTTTTAAGCTTTTGTATAACCAGTTTGATTCAGTCTGACTTAAAGAAATGATGCGGTGCCACTCTGAAGGAAGTGAGCTGTAGTGCAATTCCCACACAGTCAGGACCTCTTCGGAAAATAAGAAGAAGTCATATAATAATCAAGGTAATTGATTCGCCGATAACTGTGATGTTGCTCAAGTTAATGTTTGACTAAACGCAAGCATCAATAAAACAAAATCAATAAATACATTTTTAATAGCACAGTCTCGTGAGCTATTATTTATTAGCTTTATTAGCTTCATTAGCTTTATTATCGTGGTTTTTATGGGGCTGAAATGGTTTCCTGCAGCTTCATTAAAATTTTAAATATTGACATGTGATTGATTTGATCTGATTGCCTGTAACCTGTTGATTCTTTACGGTGTCGGCGTGAAACGTGAACCCTTCCTGGCAGTAAACAGCATGAAGAAAATGTTAGCACCTTGTTGTAGCATAGCACTGGCCAGTATTAAGAAGATTCATTTGAAACCCTTGTATAACCTTAGCTAGCCCGGATCAACTCTTAACATCTGGAAAACAGCAGCCTGTTGCTTTTTTATTTTTTTATTTTTTTTTGCACATACTTTATCATCTGTTCTATTTTAATCCTTATTATGAAACATGGGGACCAATATCACATGGCGAAATTCAAAGCAATGATCGAGGAAAAAGATTAGGATAAAATATCCATCGCTCAGACAAAACAGGCTGCATGTTGCTACGGTGGATTAATGTCATGCAAGGTCCTGTGTTCCGCTTTTATGAGATTATATGGTTAAGAGGGCCACGAGGCTGGCAGTCTGGAGGGCCTGTTCAGCAAATGATGCCTCCGCTTCAAAGTGGCGGTGGAAAATGAGACGGCGTTAATCATCTCCGGCATCAATATGATGAAGGAGAGCCTCAGAAGCCATAATGCACCTGACAATGACGGACAAGAGGGCTTCAGTTTTGGAGGGTAGCGCCTGCTCCAGATAAAAATGGGAACCATTGTCAACATTTCAAATTATTCCCCCGTCAGAGCAGCTGTGACTTCAGTCTCACAAGGTCACTCCGAGTGTGTCAGTAAAACATTCAAATGTGTTTAAGTCATCCGCTGGAGCCTTGTTGTTTTTTGATATGTTTGGCTTGAGTTGTGTGTTGGGAGCCCATCAGCATTTTTTGAAACTTGTGGAAACAAGAACAGTTTGTTTTTACACAGTATTATGTACCAGAGATGTTTTCCCATCTATTCCTTTGTTGAAATAGGACTCATAAGATAGGAATCGCTGTTCCAGTTTCATAAACGTACATTGTGCGTCTATGGACATTACAGCACAACAATTATAAGCATTATGTGTGATTGTTTAACTCCTATAAATACATTTATAATACACGATGGAGTCATGTGCAATAGAGGAGACAGATCAAAGTTAGAAATACTCTCCTTATGCAGCCAATGATATTAAAGACGCCCCGTCATCTCTGAACATCAAGAGAACAAACACCCAAAGACGGTGGACAGAGCCAATAACTCTGACATGAACTGGTTTAAACATAACATAATGAAGCCATATATAATGAATACAGTACTGCATACTGACATTTGACAATATGTAAATGTTGTTGTAACACTATGAACAAGATCTACGGGTGGGCTTTCGTTGTTTTCTTTATTTTCTAATACCATGCATGGTAGCGATGAACATTTTCTTTTAAATGTTGCTTTTTGAATAGTATGTTATCCATTAGCACATTGTTTTTACTAGCAATACCCTGCATAGCATTCACACCCATTTACAAGCATATCTGCACTTTGAGCATATTAAATACAACAAATGATGATTAGAGTGAGATTTGACGTTTAGAAGTGGGATCCGTTTCCGATTCAATGGATTTGATCGGATTTGAAATTTAGCACCAACTTCCTGTTTTCATCTGGAGACTCGTCTTCTGTTTATCTCTGTATGTTCATCAGCTTTGGTAATGGCTCGTTCAAAGCTTGTTGTTATGATGCTTCTGAAATATGTTTCACAGCAGTTGGTCCAGACAGATCAATACTGTGATAGCCAAAGGTTGCTGAGTCAAGCAAGTCAAGTTTTCACTCAAACTATATCTAGAGAAGCGCATTTTAACGACTCTTAAAATGCACCAAGGAGTTTTTTTTGTTGTTTTTTTTTCTATCCACATCTCAGACTTGGAGCAAAGAAACAATTAATAATACTTTTCCAGATTTTTTCCATAATCATTTTTAGACATAACCTTTAACCACCATCAATTACACAATCCAGTTGCACTGACTCAAATAGTGGCCAGTGCCTTTATTTAACTTAACTGCAGAGGGTAGCAGGGCTTTGTGTTGGAAGCAGGCTTATATAAGAGGGACACTTTTATTTCTGGGTCAGCATACCACCCTGAACACGCCCGATCTCGTCTGATCTCGGAAGCTAAGCAGGGTCGGGCCTGATTAGTACTTGGATGGGAGACCGCCTGGGAATACCAGGTGCTGTACCCCCTTCCCATGGGCCCACCACCCATGGTGCGAAGAGAGATGGGCGGCAGTCGGAGGCGGCGACCCTGACGGTCTGACCCCCGGTTGCAGAAGCTGGCTCTGGCAGAAGTGGCTGGGGAGAGGGAAGTCTGGGCTTCCCTGCTGAAGTTGCTGCCCCCGCGACCCGACTACGGATAAGCGGAAGAAGACGAACAAACTTTTATTTCTAAATTCCTCTATTTGATAAGCATATTTGCTCATATTTTAGTGTGACACCTCCTTGTTTTCTGATAGGTTTCCATTTGCTCCATTAAATTACTAAATTATTAAATTAAACTAGTGCTAATCCACTTACTCTGACAATGATTCTGGGACTTCTAGCTCGCTGGCTTAGCCACATTGTCCTGGTTACGCTTGCTCATGTAATGTCGCTGCCGTCATTATTATTAAAGAGAACTGGAGTTACATCCGGGTAACTACTATATATGTTTAACTGACATGCACATTGCAACATACACAAGGAGTTTATCCACCCTTTTTTTCCCCCCAGGCCTGTTTTTGGGGCCGGCCATTATTAGAGACCTAATTGACATGCTTAAATTATGTAGAAAAACATCAAATTCTGCACTTTTGGTTTCTTATTTCTTCCTTTTTAAGGTCGTTCATAGACACCAGTGTTGCACAAGTAAAGATGTAATGTGGAACACATTAGATCTGGACCACATTCTGGTCCCAAAGCCCATCTGCCCACCAAATTTAATGAAAAACAGTTTCGGAAAGCCACTTCCCAGCATTTCAGCACATTTAAACCCAGTGAGATTTCAACCTCAGCCTTGTCATTAGTGCCTTTCAGCTGCCTTGTTTCAGGGGCTATGAAACTGTCTCATAAAGAATGGTGAGCAATATCGCTGTCATCAGTCACATCACATCCTGCTGTGTATATTTCTGTTTACTTGGCCCTCTCCACAGGGATAAACCATAAGGTTTGAAAGAATATGATGATGTACAATGTCGAATGGCAACTATGAGCTCTGCTACTCAGTGACAGCTGCTTTATACAGACAGCAGATGTGCACAGAACATTTTAAACCTGAACTGATTTATTATACAGGTTGAATGCAGATGTAGAGAGAAACATCCTTCACGCTTCGTAAATGTTATAGCATGTGGTTTTATTGAACGTTTTTCTTTGGACTGAAATTGACATAAAAGACAAATGCCGGATGACGTGGAACCAGCATGTGACATAATGTGACAAGTGTATACTTACTGAATGAATCTGCTTTGGGAGTGGCAGTGCTGACAAAACAGAGAGAGACAGCTCTTCCTCTGTTCGGCATGCCCACTCATTCAATTTGGATATTGTTATGGATGTAGCACGTTTAAAACTCATGTCATGTCATTTCATTTCCTGAGATATGTTTGACATAAAGGCATTAGCCTACTTTACGGCCTGAATGATCCTTTAAACAAACATTGCAGGAGTAAAAACAGTGCAGTGTCAGTGAAAGTGTTGAGTGACAATCCCATTCACTAAAACCTGATATGCTGAAAGTGAAACACTTGTTTTTGTTGCAACTTTAAAAGGCAACATTAAAAAAAAAAAGAAAGAAAGAAAGACAGCTGAATGATCTATTGGATTTGGTCAAATATCAACCTTCCCCAAAAAACTAAAACTAAAATTTGGACCTTTGAACTTAGACTGAGAAACCACATGGATTATTATTGTCTATAAGGCTTAAAAGCATCTGAAACAAGCATCACTATGTAATTCATTTTGATATAGTACAGTTCAGTTCAAGGTGAAGTAAGAGGCAGCCAGGTGACCATGTGTTTCTCAGACACAAACATGTTCTCATTCAGTCAGTACAGGCGTGTAATACCAGTGTGTGTGAATTCCAAGATGTGGCACACATTTGTCTTTTGCTAATCCATCCTGAAACATTGCTTGCTTAACAACCCCCCGTCTGCACTTTAAAGACGATTCGTTTTTGTAAGCAGTAGAAGCAAGGAGGAGTTGAATTACACCCCATCTGCCCCGCGCATGGTGCCTTTCCTTTGGCCTTTCCTGCTGTTGATGGATCATTGTTCCACTCTCTTCCTGTTGTGACTCTGTTAGACAAATATATAGTAACAGGAGGAATGTGGGTGGCAGATTCTGCCTCCAAGAATCCAAAATGATTGATCTGAATCCCCAAAACTGGCAGGAAAAAAAAAACGACAGAAGTATGAATGTGTGTAAATGTGTGAATGAGATGCAGCAAGTTGCTACAAAAGAGGAAGTGTGCTCATCAAAACCTGTTGTGTATAAACTTTATACAAAAAAACCAGTTGGACAAGTTGAAGCGGTAAAGATTAAATATGGTTTAACTCATTATGATCTTTTAATCCCTTTCACCGAGTCTCATTTGTAAAACACTAAAACTTTTTCACCAAAGACAGGGTTCACTTTCAGTGTTGCTGAATTGTTTTGTGTTGGGCCTCTAATCCCAATTAAAAGGTTAGGTGCATGTCTGTTGTATAA